>JAPPVO010000032.1:130406720-131006720 GCA_030407325.1 Camellia japonica
TTTACTAAATATATTTATATGGAGAATGGGTCATTACTGTGTAATGAGCACATTAGTGATTGCTGTACGTCTCATGGGGCCCGTTTTAGATCATTTTTGATGATCCGAATTGTTTTTTTATTTTTATTTTAAATATCGAGTAAAATATACTTGTTAAAAATCAAATTAGCCATTTATATTAGTTTTCATTTGATTAAAATGATATCCAAATTTGACCAAACTTACTAGTATTGTGATCCAAGTTATTATTTAATTTTTTTCCACAAGCAATTATATAGAGCTAAACTTTATTGTCAAATGTGAAAGAATTTTCGAGTCTAAAATTATAAATCTAAAAATTACTCTTATAAGTTCAAAAATTCTAATACAAAAAATTCTAAGTTAAGTGAATGGTAAACAAATTGATTCTATATAACTATAAAAATTGAAAGGTAGCAATTCAAGATAAATTGTTATAGGCGAAATCTAATTAATTCTTTATCACCTTCATTTGTCAAATTAATTAATTGTAAAAAAACTTATTTGAATGAAGCACAACATACACCTCTTTATGTTGTTTTACTTGAATTTTAGAAAGACAATGTTGATATGTGAACTCTAGAATGTCCATGTGTAACTCAAATTCTTGCTTTGTTGCCTTACTATCTCACTGCGAAGAATAGAGAGAGAAACGCATGAGGAGAGACACTGGGTCGTCGCCATTGCAATTGCCGAAATCGACATTAAGGAACCTCATTGAACCCTTGCGGACTTTCTCTAACTTCTCTTTCTGGGGTTAGAACTAGAGAAAAGAGTGTTAATGAGACAAGTGAGAGCAGAAGCAATAGTCCAGAAAACGTGAGGGATGGTAGAGGGTTTTCTTTTTCACCGGTTGCGACCGGTCACTGAGTTTAACTTCAATGGCTCAGATCACTCTATGAAATCTAACGGCTGAAATATTTTTTCATGTATGGTACCCAAAAACTACTTTTAGGTACCATAGTCAGACCCCTAGGGCTTGGTGTCTAGTTGGTGGTAAAATAGGTCATATTGTTTTGGCATTAGATTTATAGATCTAATTATGTTCTTTGAATTTTAAATGTATTTAAGATGTTTGTAAAAATGCATTAGCTGTTAGCAATTTAAACAAAAGTATTTTGGAACTATATTTTCATTGTGAAAACTCGTGATTGATTTAATTCATTCACGCCTCTGTTTGTTTCCGATGAAAATAGTAACAGAGACAAAAAACCAAAATTTGAAAAAAAAATTTCAGTCTTCATCCTGTCATGATTTACTAAATGCAGCTATTTTGGTTGAATTAAGGCGAAAGCTATATTCTTGTATTACATTTTCGTTTCATTACAAATGCATTGTCATTAATTTTTTTTTCTTGTTGTTGCAAACTTGAATGAATTTGAATTCAATTCTAAATGGTGACACTGAATTTTGTTCTATTTTTTGATCCGTGTTGGTTGAGAAAAATTAAACATATTTGAAAAATGTAAGACAACACTGTTGTGAATTTTTGAGCTTTCCCACTAGGTTGAAGTTATGCTGGTTGATTATGCGTATTCTCTCTTACTTGCTGTCATGGAATTCAATGTACCATCTGTACTTTGGGAATGGTAGTTGCTCTTGATCGTCTTTAGCATGCAAATGGAGTTAAACTCTTGGTTCATGATGATCATTATCTCATATAAATTTTGGATTTCATTGAACTTGTCATGTAATATAAAATTTAGTTACCATTCCCCTAAAAGTATAAAACTTGGTTCCAAAATGGTATCTTTATGCTAGGTAGAATTGCAATGGCAACAATTGTGAGAGGGGTTGAAGGTTTCATATCTTGATGACTATTGCGGTTATCTTAGTGTGTGTAAATGATTATGAGTTGCCGAAGGTAGGGTGGATATTTATAGTGAAGGCTATATGTCTGAGGTGGTTTACTTTGAAGAGGTGATACTGTAATACTGAAGTTCATTTGTGTTGTAGGGTTAGGGTAGAGCCTAAATGGTAGTGGTAATGATGGCTATTGTTGTGGCAATACATTGTGGTTCTTGAAATGAAGGCATCAACAATGACCACTTTTGTCACATTGGCCACTTTTCACTGTCTAATTTACTGCAAAAATATTAGAAATTCTATAACAAAAATATTACTAAAAATGTATACAATATTGACATAAATTTTTAATATTGTTTTTGAATCACTGACATTACTCAATTTACTAGGATCATTTTTGCCTCTTTCCATAAAAAAATTATATGAGCAGTTTTATGGTCTCAAAAAAATTATTTTAGAAAAATATCTACAAACTATGTTAAATGGTTGAGATTAATTCATATATAGATCCCACTATACAAGAATAACTCTTAACCACATACTATTTTGTTAGTCTATTTTCTTGGGTTCATAGACTTTCCAAAATTATATTATGATTCGGGATAAGTTCATGTGGTATTATGGAGTCGTCAAAAATCAATAGATTGATTAGTCAAAACTTCTTTGGCTTTGAAGCTAGAAACAACTAGTTTTCAATCAAAAGTTGTTGCGATACACACTTGCTATTAGCTTATTTATTTACTTGAGGCGTAGGCATGATAGAATAGGACCTCTTTTTAGCTTCAAAGCATGTCTTACTCAGTTAGGGGATACACAAGTATTGTTGGGGCTATACCCATCCAATTTATTTCCTTGCAGGGGCTGTAACATAATCTGATATTAGTTTTTGACCATATTTGCAATTCAAATTTTGTTATTTTCAACCGACTTATTTAATTATTTTTCTTTTGTTTGCAGTTGTGTCATGAAAATAAATTATACAAATTATATCCATCAAATGGATGAAACTGTAAATTCCATATGTTTTGTTCCGTTTCCATGGCTTTTGACAAGTAGCAGTGTTACTTGGGTATGTTGCCAATTACTTGAATTTTTATTACTAACACAACTGAATCCATTTTAGTATGATTTAGAATCTTAACACAACTTGTTATCTATTTAAGTTATATGGACCTTTCAAGAGCCTTTGAGGCACTTTGACCACTTTTAAAACATATAAGACCTTTGTACCAAAATGGGTGGTCAGGAAGTGCAGTTTTCTTATCAGAAAGTAAGGGGGTCTAAGAGTTACGGAGACTAGAATGTTCAATAAATTATGATCGAAATACAAGAGGGGATCGACGGAAAAGGAAGGAGCGGGGTGGTCCCCTTTTGTTGCCATGCGTCTAAAAATTTTGACTTGGAATGTGCAGGGTTTAAATGATCGAGGGAAATGAACGGTGGTGAAGTTCTTTTT
Source organism: Camellia japonica (assembly GCA_030407325.1). Taxonomy (NCBI): domain Eukaryota; kingdom Viridiplantae; phylum Streptophyta; class Magnoliopsida; order Ericales; family Theaceae; genus Camellia; species Camellia japonica. Next base: position 130,410,001 of record JAPPVO010000032.1, read on the forward strand.
GAAGAGTGCTAGGGAGGACATGGTGTGTCTCTAGGAGACGAAGATGGAGGCTATTAGGTCGAAGTTTGTGTGGGAGTTATGGGGAGGGAGGCATGTGGAATGGGTTTCCAACCATCTTTAGGGGTATCGGGGGTATTCTTATCTGTTGGGATAATAGAGTGGTCATGAAGGAGGGGGAAGAAGGAAGGGGATTTTCTCTGTCTTGTTTGTTCAAATGCCTTGAGGATGATTTTCAGTGGGTGTTCACTGGGGTTTATGGTCCAGTTCGGGGGTTAGAAATGACAGCCTTTTGGAAGGAATTACAGCATATTGCTTTTAGATGGGGACTGCCGTGGTGTGTTGGAGGTGATTTTAATGCCGTGAGAAGCCTAGTGGAAAAGACTAAGGAGAGTCAGGTGGGGAGGTCTATGCGGAATTTTTCTTCTTTTATTAATGAGATGGAGCTGGTAAATTTGCCCTTGCAGGGGGGAGGTTATACATGGTCGGGTGGTCGAGTGAGTTCTCGGCTCGATAGATTCTTGGTTTTTGGAGATTAGGAGGAGCATTTTTCTCAGATGCTACAGTACAGGTTGTATCGTCCGACTTCTGATCATTGGCCAGTCTTGTTGGACAGTGGGGGTGTCCGGAGTGGTCCCTTACTTTTCGGTTTGAGAACACGTGGTTACAAGTAGCTGACTTTATTGAGAGGGTGGGTGATTAGTGGGGGAGTTACAATGTGGTGGGTTCACCCAGCTACAGGTTAGCTCAAAAATTGAAACTTTTTAAGTTTGATTTGAAGAGGTAGAATGTAGAGGTTTTTGGCCATTTAGAGGTTCAGAAGACAAATGTCTTGTTAGTTTTGCAGGGGTTGGATGAGCGGGAAATTAAGGGGGATCTTTCTGAGGAGGATATGGTAGATAGGGATGTGGCTTGGAGAGATTGTGCGAGGGTTGCTCAGATAAAGGAAATTAGCTTTCGATAGAAGTCTAGATGCTTGTGGTTGAAAGATGGAGACCGTAATACAAAGTTTTTCTATCACATGACAAATGCTCATCGGCGGGTGAACTAGATAGATGGTGCTGCTTTCGTCGGAAGAGGAGGTTAGTGATGGTATGGTGGCATTCTATCAGCATCTTTTTCGTGATGATGGACACATGTGGAGACCAGGGTTAGATGATGTGGTTTTTTATTCTATTTCTAAGAAGGATGGGCTCTTGGAAGAGAGGCTTTTTACTGAAGAGGAGGTCTTGGGTGCGTTAAGAAGTATGCCTGGGGACAAGGCACTGAGCCTGTATGGTTTTTTAATTGCTTTCTTTCAACATTGTTGGGGTGTGGTCAAAGGGAAAATGTTGGATATGTTTGAGCAGTTTCATCAAACTGGGCAATTAGAGAGGAGTCTGAATGCAACTTTTATAGCTTTGATTCCTAAGAAGGGGGGCGAAGGATATCCAAGACTTTCGGCCTATTAGTCTGTTAGGCAGTGTTTACAAATTATTGGCCAAGGTTTTGGCTAACAGGCTTCGAGGGGTGCTGGAGGGGGTGGTCTTAGAATCTCATAATGCTTTTGTAGGTGGGTGATAGATTTTGGATGCTGTTTTGGTGTCTAATGAGTGTGTGGACTCGCGGCTTCAGCAAGGAAAATAGGGGATTATATGTAAGTTGGATATCGAGAAGGCTTATGATAATGTCAATTGGAAGTTTTACTGTACATGTTGGAGAGGTTGGGTTTTGGGAAACGGCGGAGGAGGTGGATACATTTTTGTATCTCTACTGTTCAGATGCCTGTCCTAGTTAATGGGACACCGGGGGATTTCTTCCCCACTTGGAGAGGTTTACGACAGGGAGACCCACTATCCCTATTATTTTTTATTTTGGTTATGGAGACATTGAGTCGACTGTTTTCAAGGGTGGTCCAAGGGGGTTTATTATCGGGTTTTATGGTGGGGGAGGGGTCTGCCTCTTTGGTGGTCTCTCATCTATTCTATGCTAATGATGCGTTGATTTTTTTGTGATGCGAAGGCTGCTCAGATTAGCAACTTACGATGTGTTTTGTTATGTTTTGAGGCAGTGTCAGGGCTGTGGTTAATTTGTCAAAATTCGAATTGATACTTGTGGGTGAGGTGGCTCGATTACTGGTGTTGGCAGCCGTCTTGGGTTGAAAAGTGGCAAGCTTGCCAGTTTCTTATTTTGGACTTCCCTTGGGGCTTCTTTTAAGGAGACTCGAGTATGGGATGGAGTGATGGACAGAGTTCACCGGTGGTTGACAAGATGGAAGTGCCAATACTTGTCAAAAGGGGGCAGATTACTTTGATCAAGAGTGTTCTTTCCAGCATTTCGACGTACTTTATGTCTGTGCATGTGATTCCTGTGGAGGTGGCAAAGAGGTTGGAGAAGCTGCCACAAGATTTTTTGTGGAGTAGGGATGGGGAGAGTTTTCATTATCATTTGGTGGCTTGGGAGAGGGTTTGTAATTTGAAAGAGATGGGGGGCTTAGGTGTGCGAAAATTGGTGGTGTTTAATCGGGCTTTAGTAAGTGGTTATGGCGTTTTGCGGGGGAACGGGAGAGGCTATGGAGGAGGGTGGTAGTGGCTAAGCATGGAGAGAAGAGGGGGGGTTGGTGCTCGCAGAGGGTGGTTCAACCTTATGGTCGTGGTTTGTGAAAGGGAATTTGGTAGGGGAGGGAGGTGTTTTAGGAGAGGGTTCGGTTTAAAGTGGGGGTTGGATCAAGTTCACTTCTGGAAAGATTGGTGACGTGATGGTTTGACTTTGGCAGCTATGTTTCCTTTGATTTATGCTATTAATGCTGATGGGGAGAAGTTGGTTGCTTCGATTAGGGTGAAGCAAGGGAAATCAGTTGTTTGGAATGTTCGTCTTCGTCGTGACGTATAGAATTGCGAGCTATACCAATTGGTGGATCTTCTAGGCTTTTTGTATAGATTGCAGACTGGGGGGGGGGGGGAGGGAGATGGGATGGATTCTTTAGTATGGGATGTTCGAAGCTCTAAAGGTGTTTTCTCAGTGTCCTCATTTTATGGGGTGCTTGCAGGGGGAGTTGGTGGTGTGTTTCTTTGGAAATATATTTGGGCAACGGGTTCTCCTTCTAAGGTCGCTTTCTTTGTTTGGACAGCTGCTTTGGGTTGTATCCTTACTATTGATAATTTGATTCGACAACGGCATGTGTTGGTGAATTAGTATTGCATGTGTTGCAGGGATGCAGAAACGGTGAATCATTTGCTTCTCATTGCCCGGTTGTGTCCAGACTTTGGAATTTTCTTGTTGCTTTGTTTGGCTTAGTATGGGTGCGACCGGGGTCTTTATTGGGAGTGTTACAGAGTTGGGGTGGGGCTAGGGTAGGGAAGAGGCACCGGAAGGCTTGGGTGCTTGCTTCCCATTGTTTGCTTTGGTAGGTATGGTTAGAACGGAATAGGTGAGTGTTTTAGGATGAGTGTCATTCTGTTTTATGGTTAGAGAATAGGTTGTTGATGGTGCTGCATAGTTAGGTTACGGGTATAGTTGATCCCAATGTTTCGGTCTTTGTAGATTTCGTGAAGGATTTGATTAGTTAGTTTTGTTTAGTCCTTTTGTGGGCTGCTTTTTTGTATTCTTTGCATCGTCTTGATACTTTCTAATAAAGTTTGATTATTTATCCAAAAAAAAAAAAAAAAGATGGACTACTTTTGACTTAAAATTAAGAGGCTTATTAATGTATATGTAGGCTTTTTTGAAGTATTATTTGAGGTTGATGATGTCTTTATATGTATCAAGGATTCTTATATTTGGCTTTGAAGAATTGTGGATATTTGGTTATAGAGATTTAAACAATATGGACTTCATTGGTTTTGTGCATGTCTTTGTGTGACTTCATTTGCCCCTTGAGAAATTACATTCTTTTGAATTTATTTTTAATCTTGTTAATATGACTAGCTTCTTCTTCCTTTATTTTTTTATTTTTTTATTTATAGCTTTTACATTTTGAAGTTCTCTCGTGCAGCTTCTGCCTTTCCTCTTTCATATGGGTCGCCTTTTTTCACATGGTAAGAATCTCTTTATTATTGTAGTTTTTAATTTAATTTGATTGTTACCTTAATAGTTAAGGGAAAATGATGTTTTACACTGTTGTGCAGCTTATTTCTTTTTTTCTTAGGTGTTACTTCTGTGGCAACATTACATATTTCTATAGTTGTAGAATTTAGATGTGAAAACAAAGAAGTGTTTTGTTGGTGGAATTTGGGCTGTTCTATTGAAATATTTGTGGGAAAGAGAGTGATGTATTATTTTCTTGCTCTCCTTTTTTTGTTCAACTCTTTGTCCACTACACGAGTGGAATACTTAGTCAAGTAGAAAGGCTAACCTAAGAGCGAGGGTAGTGAGAATCTTCCATAATTTTGGTGTGAATGAAAAGAGTGAGATTAGATAAACTTGTGGGAAAGTTACTGGAGAAAAATATGTTAGTGAAACCTTGAATCAAATCTACCTCTGCTTGTTCCATAAGAAATTGTGCACCTGTATATCCAATGAAAGGAGGATCTTGGATTTGCTTTTTTTGGCTTCAAACTTGCAGCAAGACAACCACTTTTTTTCCTCTGCTCAAATCCATTAATCTGCACCGAAGGAGTAAAATTTACCAAGGCCATGTAAAAACTATGCCTCGTTCAGCTAATAATAGGCATCAACTTGGTAGGAATTAGAGGTTCTTTGGGTAGTATGAAGTGGGAAAAAAACTGTGTTGTTCCACGGGCTTGTCCATGTCATAAAAAATGGCCCCATGGACTAATAGCATACAAGGGACAAAGAAAGGAGCACAAGAAGCTACTTAATTGAATAGCTTTGGAGATTGATGTTATAGAGTATCTCCATCAAGCTAGTTATTTTTATTTTTTAGTTAAAATAGTGAGTAAATCCTTAAATTTCAATTCCATCAAACTAGCTATTAAGTTGCTATTTAAATTTTGGTAGACTTAGCTTAACAAATGTTGCTAGTGGTTTGGAGTAAAACATTAAAAAAGCATTCGAAATATCCAATTGATCATGAAAACACATAACTTGCATTATTTAAGAGTAATGCACCAAAACAAGCAATATGCTACGAAGGATGAGGAACTTCCCAGATTTCACCGCCAAGCATCCAACATGCAAAATATGAATTAAATAATACACATGAACCTAAACATCCTACTATACATACAAGAATGCACCTAAGCTCGGTTTAAGGTGTACTAACATGATTTAATTATGCAAGTAAGCAACTAACATATACAAATGCTGTATTCACTCAAAAAAATCTAACATGCTTATCATTATACAATGATTTAACCTGGCTTCATGCATGTTTACATGATGATTAAACTAACCTAAATATGCAGCAAATTTACAACTAACTAAAACATGCAAAATAGCTAACTTACATGATGCTTTGAACTAAACTAACACCTTAATCATGATCATCTATGTAAAATATGATTAAAACTACTAATATTTAAACAAAATCAAAAGACTTACCCGCTGGTTTGAAACAAATCCGAGAATGCAAAGAAAATATGTGAAAACTTGGTTGATTGATTCCCTGAGGCTTAGGTTTTGCTTTAGATGAACTTCTTCAAACCCTAGATCTACTTTTAGTTATAGAGTTGCTGTTTAGGGTTTATATTTTAGGATTTGAGGGTTAGGGTAGAGAGATAACACTTCAAACTCACTTAAAACACTCAAAAAGTTTACTAAAAACTTGGTCTTGTAAAATGGAGGGTAGGGGTCCTATTTATAGGCAAGGAGGAGCCTTGTGGGTCAAGCTAGGGTTGCCCCATCGCTTTCTCCTTGCGCCTTTCGTCCAAAATGCACCAATAGTTCAACTCCAAATCGAATTCTAAGTGTTGAGGGGAAGTGCGGTGCACAAAGTATGTGCAGGCGCACAACAAGCTGCGGCTACACAATGCACATGCGGGCGCGTGTGCTACCTTTGGGGACAGGTGTCAACATGCATGCCAAGGTGCGGGGTTCCATGCCTTTGAGCTTGCTTGTTGCCTAAGTAAAGCCCGATTAACTCTCAATCGACATTTTAAAGTAAAATTGGCTCATTCTTTTGAAAATATTGTCAATTCAGGTTTAATCAGACCTTTTCCTCTCCCTCTCTTCTAAGTAGGACCAAAGAGTTAGGTTTTGGCTAAAAATGGGTTTAGGGGCAAAATGGTCATTTTCCTTTAAAAAAAAATGATTTTGGCTTAAAACGGGGTAATACAGTTACTTGTAACAATTTTAAGTATCCTTAACGATGAAGTATTTACCATTTCATCATCGGAAAGTTTTCAAGCACTCAAAGTCTTAGGCTAAGTCACAATGGGGTGTCTACAACTACAATTTTCAACTACAATTTTAGTATTATCTTGTAGAAATTCAACAAAGAAGCATTTGAAATAGCTAATGAGGTTATATCCTTCCAGATCCTTGAGGCTCTAACACTGCTTTAAGGGACAAGGGACATCTCCTACCCATATAATTATATTTGATGCACATTACTCTTTTCCACAGCATATCATCTTTGTGGCCAAACCTCCACCAATATTTAATAAGCAAATTCACATCCCTGATTCTCTTAATCCCCATTCACCTTGGTGTGTGTGTGTGTGGTACATTCCTTTCACTTGACCATGTGAAGCTTCTTTCTCAAATCTGATCCGTCCCAGAGAAGCTGCTTGCACTGTATCGATTTCCTTTGCAATGCCTTGAGGCATTTTAAAGATAGAAAGAAATAAAGAAAGAAGGTAAGCAAGATAACACAGATTTTATCAAAGTCGTTATACCTGTAAAGAACAAAAATCTTTGCTACCAAGAGGCAAGCTTGAGCTTGAAATTTTCCAAGACTAGTTTCCAAGTGATTCTTCTGGTTGGATTAGGACCAAGGGGCAAGCCTAAGTACTTGATTAGTAATTTTCGACTCACATAATTCAGCTGTATTGCAAAATTTGCCACAACCTCTTCAGACACTCTTATGCCACTAAATGCACTTTTGTGATAATTTTTTAAACCTGATAAGATTTCAAAGCATCTAAGTACTTTTTTTAAATTTTGAACCTCCATCTAATTCACTTCACAAAACACTATTATTGTATCATTTTGCAAGTGTGTGATTTCAATTTCATTTGATCCTACCACAACCCCTTTGATTAATCTCAAATCCTTTGCCCTTGTCAATAAGATGTTTAGACCTTCAGCCACTAAGTTAAATAGGAAAGGAGATAGATGATCACCTTGTCGTAGCCCCTTTTCAAGGGTAAAACCTAGGTGTTGGTGAGTCATTAACTAGTACTAACACTCTTGCTATAGAGTCATACTCTGATGTTCTAATTTTAATTACTCGCAAGTGCGCGAATTTATTAAAGTATAGACAAGGCAAGAACAAGGTTGAATCCACAGGGATTTGATGGTAAAAAATAATCAATTAATCTTAAAATAAATTACCTAATCTAGTTGAACAAATTCTTGAGTTTTAATAGACCGAAAAATAATAAAATTACAAATATTGAAAAGGATTTAATCAAATAAAAAAAATACTAGGCTAGTGGAATCCATCACATACATCATATTCATAATAGGGCGCTCAGGCAAAAAATCCAAATTTAAATTCTTTTTGCCTAACAGTTCATGCGTAGAATAGTATGTCCACAAGGACATGATTCTGCGAAATGAACAAAGTACACTAGGTATTTATATATTGTTCTAAACAAAACCAAACCCTAACCAAACACTCTTTCTCTCTCTCTCGCTCTCTCTCTCTCGTCGCCTTCTCTTTCTTTTTACCTTTATTGCCCTCTCTCTCTTCACTTTTGTTGTCAGAGATCTCAAATCGCCGGAGGTTTCTTCACCTTAGTCGACGACCGCCTCGCTGCCACCTCCGTAACGTCGCCGTCGCCGTCGCCGTCGTTGTCGCCAATCTTAGATCTCTGAGCTGCGAAGCCCTCGATCAAAGGCTCACTGTCGTCGAAGTCCTTTCTCTCTTTCTCTCTCTCTCTTCATTTTCCCTTTCTCTGTATCTGTCTATTTTTCACTCCGTATCTCTCTCTTTCCTCACTTGACTGGGTTCGACCAGAAGAAGTGCAGAGGCAGCTATGGACTCCCGTCATCGCTCGTAGGTACCTGGCGGCGATGATCTACAATGGAGGTAGTGAGAGTGAAAAGTATTGTTGTAAAGAATTCACCACTGCAAACTGTGTACACAATTATACTTGCATATATAGTCTAATACTATGTATGTGTGTATTTACTTGAAATTTTTATTATTACTTTGTAGACTTGTAGTCATATCAAGTGGTTTACGAGAAATTTGAGCTATTCCATGCCTTGATCTAGGAGTCTCTTCGATCAAAGACCTCACTCCTAATACTTTGTTCTTTGATTTGAAGATGACTCTGGAAATTTGTACAGATAAAATTTGGATAGAAAAATTATATAGCTATGAAAATTTGTACAGATAAAAATATTGAACAAATAAAAAATTGGATAAGTAAAATTTGGACAGATAGAAAATTTGCACAAATAAAATTTGGACAGATAAAAAATTTACATAGAAAAAATTTGAACAGATAGACAAAAAAATTGAACAGGTAGACAAAAAAATTTGAACAGATAAATATAAATTTGTACAAATAGTCAACGAAAAGTTAAACAAATTAAGGGATAAAATTAGAAACAAAATGTCCTCTAAGACTTCTCATCAAAAGTGTGGACTTCTCACTAATAAAAAAAACCATTAGACCTAATGCCTTAGACAATTGTTAGAGTGAATTTTTCACTAATTTTCTCTTTATAATATTCATATTAATTAATTCTTCAATTTTTCTTCATAATAAATTAGTAATCAAACTTTATTGTTGCGAATGATATAATCATGAAAGCTTTTTTTAAAATTTATTTTCATAAAATATATTTTTCTTTCGTCAAACAAAAGTTTAAAATCAAAACATGATATAATCATGAACGCTTTTTTTAAAATTTATTTTCATAAAATGTATTTTTCTTTCACCAAACAAAAGTTTAAAATCAAAACATTAATTGAATCCATCACAACGCAATTTATATGGGCTTTTAACAAATCATAAACTAAATCCAACAAAACATAATGAAAATCCAATCTTAATTGTTTTCAGTTAAAAATACACGAGTGAACAAGAAAAATATTTATTCAATTAAAGCATATATTTATTAAAAAAATTAAGTTACGTGAACAAATATAAATAATCAAATAAGTAATTTCAGCTTAACCCTAGCAACAAATCTAGCCTAACTTGTTCATAATAAAATTAAAAACAATAACTGAAAAATACTTACTTGAATTCATTGTATTAAATAATCAATGTATAAACCTTTTAATTCCAAAGAGTTATGTAACTATCAACAGAACTTGATAATCACGGTCCACGGCCCACATGTAGTGGAATTGGTGCTGGTTCTTGCTGAAGTTGTTAGATGTAATCTAGTGCATTCCGAGGCTTGTTACAATTGGATGGTGCTAAATTTGACTTAGGGATGACAATTTGAATCTGACCCGACGGGAATCTTTTCCCGAAAAATACTCCTGACCGTTGAGGATGGTATTTGAAAATGAATTTCCGACAATTTTTTAGCCAGGGATAGTGATAGGTGCCTCTGTCCCATCCTCGTCCCCACCCCCGTTTTTTCTCGAACTGGAATTACTATTATACCTCTATATATATGTATGTGTGTGTGTGTGTGTTTCTCTAGGGATTATTGACTCATTTTAGGGATTTAGGTTCACAGGTTCGCATCGCATTCTCTCTCTTCTCTCCTCTGTGTTTGCGTCCCCGCCGTCACTCGCTCCTCCCTCACCACCGACGTCGCTCCCTCCTCATCGGCGTCTCCCTTCTCCCTCATCGGTGTCGTCTTTCTCTCTCACCGGCGTCTTCCTTCTCCCTTATCGGCTCTCCATCTCTCTTACGGTTACGGCGACTCGCCTCTCTTTCACCAGCTTCTCCTCTCTCTCTCACTAGCTCTCTCTCTCTCTCTCTCTCTTTCTCTCTCTCTCTTACGACAGATTGCCTCTCTCACACAGAGAATCTTATCATCACGAGGCCTAGCCCAGCGGTATGTGCTTCTCTCCCTCTCTCTCTCTCTCTCTGGTCTCACTCATCTTCATCTCTTTTTGTAGATACCATTTGATTTTTGTTAGAAAAAAATTGGTTGATTTTTCTTGGTTTTTACAATATATATGTTGCGATTTGCTTGATTTTGTTTCGGATCTATGTATTTTGAGAGAGGATAATAAATTAACTAAATTTAAAAAAAAAATAATATTTGTTGTATTGAGTGAATGTGGTGGTGATTTCAAAATATAGATATTCTCGCTTTGTGTCAGCAAAGCAGTCCATGGAGCATCAATTGCTTTTTAAAGGTTTGATTCTTATAGTATTTGAATTTATTGTTTTGGTTGTTTTGATTTTTGAGAAGATGATAAATTTACTAAAATTTAAAAAAAAAAATTTGTTGTATTGAGTGGATGTTGTAGTGATTATCAAAATATAGATTTTCCCTCTGTGTCCATGGAGTATCAATTGCTTTTTTAAAGTTTGATTCTTGTAGTATTTGAATTTATTGTTCTGGTTGTTTTGGGTTTTGAGAAGATGATAAATTTACTAATTTTTTTTTTTTTTAAATTGTTGTATTGAGTGGATGTGGTAGTGATATCAAAATAAAGATTTTCCCTCTTTGTGTCAGCAGAGTAGTCCATGAAGCAACAATTACTTTTTGAATGTTTGATTCTTGAAGTATTTGAATTTATTGTTCTGGTTGTTTTGGATTTTGAGAATTTAAAAAAAAAAAAAATTTGTTGTATTGAGTGGACTGTTGACCTAATGGGCTCCCATTGCAGACATATATTCCCATACTCTGTGCCATTATTTGCATAAGCAAGCTTGTTACCAGTTCTTCTGTTGCTGCACCATTATTTATGTAGGTGGGTTTATTTCCACTCATCATTTTGTTCTTTTGAAGGAGAAGCCGATGAAGTGGAAAGTGTTAAGATGCACTATTTTATTAACAAAAATCTTGGAGCACCATTATTTAAGTTGTTAGCAATATTACCAATTCTTTTATTGCTGCACCATTATCTAAGCTGTTAGCTGTCTCTGTTTATTCTTTTCATGTTATTTTTATAAAGGTCAAAAAATGTCAGATGTTAACTCTCAAGTACCAGTTGAGAGTGAGGCCTCATAACAATCATCGCTAGCTACCAACTCACCTACCAACTCATTGTCTCCCCTCTCTAATCAAAATATTATTGATTTAGAAGAAGAGTTTAATACTTGTGGAGAAACTAGAAGAAAACCTAGTGTTGTGTGAGAACACTTTAATAAACAACAAGTTAATGGGCGCGTGGAAGGCAATATGTAATTATTGTAATAAGTATCTAAAGGTGATTCAAAAACTGCCTTATTGTATAAGAATGTCTTTTCTCGATTGAAAAATAGAGCGCCCTTATATAAGACCGTACCAAGTGAGAAAGAATGGGTCTCTTGTGAAATTGAAGTGGTTAGAACAATGGCATCAAAAATGGTGAAAATTTTGATAAATATTGGTTAGTGATATATGGTGTTATTGAAGTTGCTGTTGTACTTGATCCTAGGCATAAGATGAGTGTATTAGAGTTTTATTTTGAAAAACTTTATGAAGACAAAGTTGAAGAGGAAATTGATAAGGTTCGTCAGATTTGTTATGATTTGTTACAAGAGTATCAGAACCGAGTTGGTATGGAGACTGATGTTGTTGGTGAATCTTCTATCCATCCAGAAATTGTTACAGAGACCTTTCAGAGTATGATTTGTTTATTAGTAGAAAGAAAAGTAAAAAAAATGACGAATGTAAGATCAAAGTTGGATCATTATCTAGAAAATGATGTTTTGCCAAGAATTTCAGGTTTTGATGTTTTGAATTGGTGGAAAGCCAATGGACCAAAGTCTCCGACCTTACAGGCAATAGCTAGGGATATTTTAGCTATTCCTGTATCCACCGTTGCTTCTAAGTCAGCATTTAGCACTAGTGGAAGATTGATGAGTCCACATCGTAGTAGACTTCATCCAAACACATTAGAAGCATTAATGTGTGCACAAAGTTGGTTGTGGGCTATAGAGATGAAAGGTACTTAAGTAAATTTACATATTATTATTTTAATTTTATTTTACCACAGTATAATTTCAATACTTAATTTATGTTTTTTTTACTTTTTAGGAAATTCAACATTGGAATCGGTGGGCTATGCGACTATATATGATGATGATAAGATTGACTTGGATGAGTTGTGTGGCACTTTTGTGTTAGTTGCCATATTTTTTGTTTTAATTGTTAACGTTTTTTTATATCTTATTATTAATATTGATTTTTTTTTCCCCTTTTCTTATTTAACAGGAATTCAAGTTAAAGGAAACGATGAAAATTGTGGTTATATCATATTTTTGGAGAAATAATGTTGTTTTATTGTTGTGATATTGATGTTATATGTTTTATTTGAACAACTATTGTTCATTGTTGTAATAGATTAATGGTACTATTTTTATTTATTTATTTATTTTTTTGGTTGGACATTTGAGATATTATGTTGCATGGATTATTTTGAGGGAATGTACCCATGGAATATCTTTGAGAGATGTCTACTGATTTTAGAAGTTAACTTAGCTAATTTTATATTTGGACATTGATGGATTATGCTTTTATATATATTATTTTTATTTGTCTCAAAAAAAAAAAAAAAGAAATAAAATGGAATATACAAAATTAAAATTAAAAAAAAAGGGTCGGGGAAATCCGATCCCCATTAGAGGGCAGGGGTGATGGGTTTCCCGCAAGAGATCGGGGCCGAGAAATTTTGTACCTTCAGAGATCGAGAGTGTAATCCCCGACCCGTTGCCATTCTTAAAAACAATAGAAACAATGCTTCTAGCAAGTCTTGAACACGTAACCTAAATACATATTTGCCACCAAATCGTCAACTGAGCTGGATGCCGCAATTTGAGGCTGATAATCTCATTTAACAATTTAATCTCTTTTCATGCATATTCCAATTTACTCCATTTAATAGCATTTTTTTCATTAAACTTAAATAAAGATAATAAGATAAAATAATATATAAAATAGGTCTAACAAAGTTTATAAAATATGCACTATAATATGCATATTACACTCTTTCGTCCAACTCAACCATTTGGAACCAAAATCAAAATTGGACATCATGCTGAATAAGAATTCCCAATTAATAGAATCATTGGCCTTCTCAAAATCCAGTTTGAGAACTAACCCTTTCTTGTTGGACTTTCTCCACCGATCAACCACCTCGATGGCGATCAAAACTCCATCCAAAAATGTTTCTGCCGCCTATGAAAGCATATTGAGGTTCACTAAACCACCCTTGGCACCACCTATTTCAACCTATTTGATAGTACCTTTGCTAGGATTTTTTACATTGAGCCAATTAAACTTGTTAGGTTTTTATTCTTAACAATTCCGTTTGACAAAACTCCTTTCAGTTGTACTTTTATTCGCTCTTTTATTTCAGTGAGGTTATGAGTACTTAGATGTGAATCTAACCCGAATTGTGCCTTGCAGAGAAATTTCAAAAGATAATTCTTTCATGGTCGCCACTTCGCTGACTATGACAAGGAGTTTGGCATTAGTTGGTTTGTGTGTTGTTATCCGCTACTTGTTTATTGCTTACTTCTCGCAAGTTATTAATTTTTCCATCATCTTGTCCCTGCTTGTGTGGTTTTTGATCTTGCTTTCATTGTTTGACCTTCCTTTGTCAATTCGTGACAAAAAGGGGGAGAAATGTTATAGGGTGTGCTTTTATTCATGCCATGTGTCGGGTGCATGTGTCTTAGTTTTTATGTTTTCATGCTACATGTTCTTAAAATCTCCAATTTATATGTATTCATATTTCCATCTCATACTTTAAGATAATCTTGTCATATGTCTATTGCTTTTTCATATACTCTTGTGGCACTAATAGTTGTTTTGGAGATTGTGGCACTAATAGCTGTTTTGCAGATCATGACCTTGAGAAAGAAGTTTGCGTTTGTTAGCTGTAATGGGTTGGGTTGATTAGGATTTTATTTGTTAGGTGTGTTTTGTTACGGCATTGCCAAAGGGGGAGATTGTTAGGTTTTTATTCTTGGCAATCCTGTTTGACAAAGCTTCTTTCAGTTGTACTTTTATTCGCTCTTTTATTTCAGTGAGATTATGAGTACTTAGATGTGAATCCAACCCGAATTGTGCCTTGCAGAGAAGTTTCAGAAGATAATTCTTTTATGGTCGCCACTTCGCTGACTATGACGGAGATTGAGCTGCCCGGTCAGCTCGCGGGGGTCAGGGGGCAGTGCCACAGCGAGGTTGAGGGGCAGCGCCCCCGAAGCAAAATGCAAAAATGAATTCGAAGTTGCTCGTCCGCTTGAGCGGACATTCCCCCGCTTGAGCGGAGAATCCTTGGTTCCAGAAGTTTGATCGCCTACAAAAGTACTGGAAGACGTTTTCTCCCGCTCGAGCGGAATTTCTTGCACTCGAGCGGAGATCACGGAACAAATTGCTATAAATATGTGATTCAGTCAGATTTTAGGATTACGCTTCCAGATCTTCTTCTTGGATATTAGGGTTTATACCTGGGGCTATTTTGCTAGTTTTCTTTGATGTTTAATTGAGTATTCAACTCATGGTTTAAGAAGTATACATCAAAGGGTTGTTTGTTTATTCAATACAAAAAAGAGAGTTGTTCTTCGGTGGGTTCTGGAGAATTCGAGCCTGAAACTTTGGTGGATTCTGGAGTGGCTCATCGTCATGATTCAACATCGGCGTTGTGGATTCAACGTTGGGTAAGACAATTCCGAGGTGAAGATGGTGCTGGAAGAGGCATATAGGGGTTGGTTCAATTGGGCGTGGATTCGCTAGGTAATTGAGAGTATACCTGTGTAATTCCTTTATATCTTTTTAGTGGATTGTTTTGTGGCTTTTGCCCGTGGTTTTTTTTATCACAATTGGAGGTGCTCCAATTGTGGTTTTTCCACGTAAAATCGTTGTGTTGATTAATTTGTCTTTGATTGTTTGATTGAGATTGCTATTTACTGATTAAAATTGATACATAATCACAAATCAATATCTAGGGGATTTCTAGATTTTTCAAAACTAATTGGCCTAAAATCATTCAAACCCACTAGGTTCTCCTTTTTGGGAATGATTAACACAAACGAACAGTTAATCCCTCTTACCAGTCTTCCATTTTTATGGAAATCCTTCATGAAAAAATCATTTCATTTTTCATCACCTTCCAACACTTTTAGGCCAAAACCCATCTGGTCTAGGAGCCTTGTTTCCATCACAATCCTTGACCGCAACCCAGATTTCATCTTCAGCAAATTCTGCTTCCACAAAACCAGTTGCAAGATCATCACCAATAGTTCTGAAAAGGCCACTATAAGTTCCAAATTCTCTGCCTGAAAGTTCAACCCTATCTCAACTTACACTATGGAAGTCTAGGTTGATTCAGTTTTGCAATGAAAATAAAAATGAATCCATGGATTAAAAGAAATGAAAGGTTATGGAGAGTCCTACTCTCTTGCATAGCCATCGCAATTGCATCCTGAGTAGTTTTAAATTTGTATGTTTTTCTTTTTTCTTGAATTTAATCAGAAATTTGAATTTGTGATACATTTTGTACACGTGGACTAAGCTATTTAGTTGAATATGTTGGAATTTTTAATGTATTTGAGCATACTCACAAGATTACTTTAATTGATTTTTTGTTATCGCAACCTATGTCAATTGGATTTTTTATGATTTCTTGTTTTAGTAAAAATGAATAATTACTAAGTATCCCTCATTATTTGTTTTGCTAGTTCAACCAAGAATTTAGTTGATAATGTTGATAATGAGCTACTCAATTTGAATCAGGATCCGAATCCCACCCCTATTGCTATGAAAAATGTCGGTTAATAGGCAACACTTCCTAAAAATGGAACCTTGTCAAGGGATATTTAAAAAAATTCATGTTTGTGTGTTTTCTCAAAAATAATATCAATGTATTAAGATTTTTTTTTTCATTTATGATTTAGTGTATATGAATATTTTGCATAAGAAAAATTCTAGGGTGCTAGAAAAACACCCAGATAATTGCCATAAATTTTTCATCAATGGTGTGTATATAAGCTTGTTATTTTGGGGTCAAATCTTGAGTAGATCTTGACTATTGATTCTTAAAGCTGGGTGATGTTCTGTTGTTTTTTTTTTTGTTTTTTTTATAAGGTTGTAGTAGTTCTGTTTGCATAACCACATAACCCCTATCAATAAAAAATTATGGGTAGAAGCTCTTGCAGTATGAGTAGAAGCTCTTGTGTTGGTCTGCTTTGCACTGTTTTGCCCAGCTGTGTTTGGTTTTTCTTCTTTTTTTTTTGGTTGCTTTTGCTTGCTGGTTTTTGTTGCTCTTTCCTTGCTTGTTGGTTTCTCACCAACTGGAGCTTGGAGCTTGTGTTAGCTCCAAGATCCTCTTTATTGATGTAATCTATCATACTTTGTATGCTTTCATCAATAAAGATTTCTTTTGCCGATCAAAAAAAAAAAAAATAAAAATATGGAGCCGCCATTGTGCCTCGGAGTAGTATCCAAAAGTCTAAAATTAGCACAAAGTCCATCATTGTCTTAGTCCTTCCTTCATGTGGATAGAAAACCTTATTTATAGAAAATCTTGATGCAAAGTAGAGGATAGAAATTGAACCATATGTATGATAAAGATGTTGCAGGATTTGGTGGATTGGTTCTTTTATTAGATGAAGATGAGTCAAGTGACCAATTGTAGGAAATGAAGGGGTGGCATTTTTTTTTTTTTTAAATCACTAAGTGTCTACGGCTTGGTTTCGAGAGTGACTGCAGGTCATGGCCACAACCACGACCCATATTCTTGAGTTTAGAGAGTTCTATTTGTTTGTTTATTTGTTTATTTATACTGACAAAATCACCTTGCTTCACAAGGCCATGATTCATGTGGTATTGTTTGTTTGGCTGCTCATGTAAAGGACTTATCGCCATGTCATTGATGATGGCTGCATAAGAAGGTAATTTCATATATCTTGATGGACGAGGACATTTGTTTTTGTCCATTTTAATTAACCACCCTTCATAAAACAATTTTGAGAGGAACCTGTGGGCAGTTAAGTAGGTCTTGGATGTTCTTGAATCAGGTTAAACCTTTTAAGACTTTTTTTAATTTTTTTTTTTAACCCATCATACATATACCTGATTTTCAACTCAAAATATCTTCAAATGGATTGAGGAATTGAAGCTTCAGCCCCATGATACACAATAGATGGAGACTTAATCCAAACCTGCTTCTGAAAGTGCTTACTATTACCATTTTATCTGATAAACATCTTCCTTAGTTGTGATCTATATCTTTTTATTGTTGCAACTCACAACAATATGAGTTGGATGGATTGTTACTGCTAATACACCTCTTTTATGAAACTAATGCATGTGGTTTACATGTTGAGCTTCCAACTTTTGATGTTTCTTTCATGATCTTTAATGTTACCTTAAATATATTTCATAAAGACCACTTCTCAACCCTCAGAGGTTGGCCTAGTGGTGTAGGTTAGGGATTTAGGAGTTTGCTCCTCTTTATGTCTCAGGTTTAAAACTTTTGAGGTGCTATCAATTCTTTTGTTGGCTTAATTGGGCCTCTCATTAGTGAACGGTGGGATTGATCCCTCAGGGATTAGTCGAGGTGCGTGTAAGGTAGTCCGGACTTCTTGAGTTATCAAAAGTAAAGACCACTTCTCAATGTTAATGAAGATATGTTTTGTCAAACACACTGCCGAGTTTGTCATCACTTGTTGATGGTGGATTGATGATTAAATTTTATATCAACTAGTTTCTCTTGTCTTTCTCAATTGGCATTTGGTTTGTGGCATACATCATTGTCACTATAATCTTAGCTTTTGTTGTCATGTAATTAATGTCCGTAATCAAATGCATCAACAAAATTATATATCAAATGGTTTCTTTTATCTTGCTCAATTGGTACCTAATATGTAGCATTCATTCTTTAAACTCTTTAACTTCTTGTCCTGTAATGTCTGTAATCAAATGCATTGAGAATGATTTCACATTTTTGGTGGAACCGGAACAAAATTAAAATAAATTAAAGCACGAGACGTACATGAGAAGCAAACTAACAAACAATATTAATAGCTACTTAGAGCATCTCCAATGGTGACTCAAATTTTTCACCAAATTTGAGTAAAAAATGACCCATTTCACCAAATTTTTTAACAGATGCTCCAACGGTTTACCTTTCACCAAATGTGTCCCGGAACAACCGGCCGGTTGACCGGTTAGGCCAAAAAAAAAAATTTTTTTTTTTTTTTTTGAATTTTTTGAATTTTTTTTTTGAACTTTTTGAACTTTTTTCGGGACGACCGGTTGGTCGACCGGTTAGGTAATTTTTTTTTTTTTTTTTTTTTTTTTTTTTTACGGTTTGAACTTCTTTTCCTTGAACTGTTTGAACCTTTCACTGGTTGACCGGTTGGTCAACCGGCCGGGCAACCGGTTGGTCAACCGGCTCCTCTTTCCAACGGTCAGGAACAGTGTTTTGATGAATTCATTATTTCGTCGTCGATCTGATGAAAGTTTTGATGAAATCTCATTTTGGTATCAGGTTTGGTGAACGGTTGGAGCCATGAATAGTATCGTTTTCATCAAAATTTGAATTTGATATCAAATTTGCTAAAGCGTTGGAGATGGTCTTAGAAGGTATCAAATTGTGTAAATTATTCTCATCTATGGTGTTGTTTTCGACTTACATTTGACATGTCAATGTCCAAAAGGATATATTATTTTTTATCTTCTTAATACTTTGTGTTTATCAAATTGTTTTTTTCTTCCAAGTACTTTATCTATGAAACCCCACCTATTGAAAAGTGATTACTATGTGAAAATGATTGATAGCATTATTTATAGCATCCCTCTTCATGTATGGTCCACAAAATAAGGTAATTATATAAGTCTCAAGCCAATTGGGGGTGGAGGGTACTAAGAGCTTATATATCAAAGGAAAAAGTTGACGTTTGACATTAATAATAAATTATACAAACTTGCACTGTGGAATTATCCTTAGAATTGAAATAACCAATATGATGACTTCTGTGATTTGTGGGTATGGTAGTCTAATATGATGCTTTCCAGCATAACAAATGTTATTCTCAATCATCTCTCAAACTGTTCTACTGAATCACTCATGTTCCTCACATGTCAAAAATTAGAAAATTATAAATCAGAAAATGAATCGAGACAAGAATCATTAGTTTGACAATTGAGTCAATTAAAATTGAATTGTAATTTCATAATTAGTCATACTTGAGTAAAAATATATGTATTAAGGCCTTGTTTAGGAACAGATTATTTTAGTAACTTTTTGATTTTTTAATTAAAATATAAATTAAAAAAACTAATTTGTTTGAGATGAACATTTTGACTTTTTATGAAAAAATATGAAAATAAATAATATAAAAATGAGTAAATTGACAACCCTTGTCATAACCCGTGATAGTATGATGGCACGACACTGTGCAGACTGGCAGCCATCATGTCATGTTTGTAACTTGTGTTCAATATTAATTTTTCTTTTTTTTTTCCTTTTTTTTTTTTTTTTTTTTCAAATTGACTTGGATTTGAAAATTTCTAAAAACATGTTTGGTTAGAAATTTTCTCAAATTTTTTTTTAAAATTACTTCTCTCTATTATACATCAATCAATCACTTTTTCACTTTCTTCTATTTCTCAATCACTTTTTCTTTCATACACATCTACTCAATTATAACAAAATATCAATCATTCCAAACTCCCAAATTTCAAAACTATTTTTAAAATATACAACAAAACAAATCAAAAAAAAATTTCTAAACTCTCTTTCTAAATTTTTTTTTTTTTTAAAAAATTTATCTCAAAACACAAACCAAATACACCCAAGACTCCTAATAAATTTTTTCCACGTATCACAATGAACAATTTTTGATGGCTTCCTAGTACATGAAAAGGTGTGAAACGAAAAACCAATTTTCAATGATGCTGCCTAGTACACTAGTTACTGTGCATAGGTTTGTAGGCTACTCTGCATAGATTTGTAGGATAAAAACTATAAATTTTTTTATTTTTTTAGTAACTTTTTGACTTTTAGGTTAAAAGAGACACTTGCCAAACGAGGCATTAGATACATTCATTTAAGAGAGATTTATTTATAAATCCCATTTAGAGGATTTATAGACTAATAAGTTCACAAAGTATTCTTGTGTTCCATTTAGTTATATACATTTGAACTTATATTCTAATTTGTCTTTTTTCCTATATTAGAAGTATTATGTGACTATTTTACCCTTATAAATTTTTATTATAATATATATTTAAGAGAGATAAAATTATTATTAAATATATTTCATTTATGATATATATAAAATATTGCATATAAATATAGAAGATTATTATTCTTAATATTTTCTTTACCTCAGTGTGAGGGATTCACTTGATCAAATATCTTCCTTCACCATTATTTTACAATAAGGTCCTACCATGGAAGAATATTTGAAAAAGAATTTTTTTTTTTTAATCAGCAAAAAAGGACTTTATTGACGACATAACAAGCGAAATTACATCAATAAAGAAAGGAGGTGCAACAGCAACACAACAAACTATCCCAATCCCAACTAGGTTGGCACCGAGGAAAAACTTGACCATGAGCAGGCACAACCACCAGGTTGGTGAGGAACCAACACCAAAATAAAAGAAAAAGAAAAACAACAGAACCTTACTGCTACCCTAAGCTAGACCAACCAAAACTACCATATCAGTATACAACAGGAGCACACCGTATCAGATTCAAAGCCAAAAACAGACCATAGCAAGGTTACACGCCTCTACCCCCCAAACACCTACGCATTTGCTGCAGATTCTCAACCACATCATGAAAAAGAGTAATTCAACAGACTAGTATTAGATTTTATCCACAGGGCAATTCTAGTTTTGATCAGTTCGCAAACTTCCACCAGGCAGTGCTGTTTTCCATTGAAAACACAATCATTCCTTAGAGTCCAAATTGACTATAACACCGCAAATGGAATTGCATTCCAAATTTTGGTTTCAAGCTTACCCCATTTGAACTTTCTCCACCACTTCATCACACCTTTAGCATTCTCAGGAATCACCCACTGCATACCCCATCAGGACAGAATGTTTGCCCAAATTTTCCAAGTAAACATGCACTGTAGCAACACATGACAATCTATTTTAGCAGCACACCCACAGAACACACACTCTATTGAAGCGTCCTAACTGAGGCACCCTACACGTTGAAGGAAAGCTCTCGACTTCATTCTACCCTTCCAAGTGAGCCATTCGAAAAATTGCACTTTTGGTGGAGAGAAATTCTGCCAAATCCACCTAGCATCCTTCAACCCTTGTGCTGCATCATAGCTACTATACAATGATTTTACAGTGAACACACTTGAAGGTAAGGCTTTTCAAACTAAGGAGTCAACTCTTTCTGATAACACTGGCTCATGTATAGACAAGAATACTCTAAGTCTTCCCACCTCAACTTCCTTTCAAGCCCTCAGACCTCTTCTGAACCTAAAAATCCACCCATCTGAATTGTTTCTCCTATCAATCATCTGTTTAAGATTGGCCTCTTTGTCATCGGACAGCTCAAATAGCCTGGGAAACTCATCCCTCAAGCTGTAATTAGATGACCAATGATCCTCCCAAAAACTAATTCTCCTCTCATTCCCAACTTTGATGACAAAATTCCCTATGAAGAAGTTAAATAAATTTGGACTGTCGTGTTCAAGACTAAGAATATCACCCCAGATTCTTAAGCATTGAAGTCCATCCACTAAAAAAGGTCTCCATCTCCCACTAGAACTGCTGTACTTACTAGTCACAACCTCTTTCCACAATGCTTGATCATCACCACCATATCTCCACCACCATTTTGCTAGGGGACACTCATTAACATCCCTTAGCCTTCTAATACCCAAACCTCCACACCTTTTCTTTTTAGTAATCTCCTCCTACCTCACCAGATGAAACTTCTTTTTAGTTTCAAGGTCACCTCACAAGAACCTAGCTTGGATTTTATCAAGCAACTTAGCTACACCCACGGGTACTTTAATAAAGATAAGTAATACACTGGTAATGAAGTTAACACCGCCTTGATCATGGTTAACCTTCCCCCAAAAGAAAGTACCTTTCTCTTCCAAGAAGCTAACTTAGACTTGAATTTATTGATCACTGGCAACCATGTGAGCTTCTTTTTTGGGCCGGTCCCCAGTGGTAACCCAAGATATGTAAAAGGCAGCTTTTGACCTTGACAGTTCAGTTTCTCAACGAAATCAGCCACCACCTCTTCCTGCACTCCCACCCCACAAACCTTACTCTTATGGAAATTAAACCTTAATCCAGATAGCACTTCGAAACATCTTAAAATTCTTTTGACATTCAAGATTTCATGCTTATCAGCCTCACAGAACACAATAGTATCATCTGCGAATTGCAGATGGGTGACACAAATCCTCCTAGTACCTATAACCACTTCTTTGATTAGTCCTAAATCTTTTGCTCTTTGGAATAACATATTAAGACCTTCAGCCACAATGATAAAGAGAAACGACGACAGTGGATCCCCTTGTCTGATTCCTTTTTCTAGACAAAACTCAACCGTGGGTGAGCCATTCACAAGGATTGAAACTCTAGATGATTGCACACATTCCTTTATCCACTAGGTCCACTTGTTTTGAAAACCAAAGCTGGACATCATGGTAAACAGACACTCTCAATGATAGAGATGATGATGGACTCGCAACAGAGATGATAGTAAACTAATAATGAATAATCATTAATTTGCCATTGTTATACATAAACCGTAGTCTCTTCGTCAGTTTGTAGTCACCGATATTGTGTAATTTATTAGCCGGTACTATGCCAGAGTCGATTATATATATATTTTTAAAAAAATGGGCATCAACATATATGAACTATTTGATGATTTTTTTATATATTGTTTAATGATTTGTTGTGTATTTGTTTGTTACTATACTTGTTGGTTGAGCAATCATTTGTATTGCCATTAAACAATCGAAATAGTCAATTTTCATTTTTTTTTTGTTTTTTAAATTTTGTTTCGTGCTTTCACGTTGTCGTGTGAATGTTCACATTGGTATGAATTTAATTTTTTTTAAGGCTAGGTGTATATTAATTGTAAATGAACATTAACATTACATTTTGGTATGAATTTTGTTTTTAGAAGGTTAGTTGTATGTTTGTTATTTTTGTTACTATACTTATTGGTTGAATAGTCATTTTTGTTATCATTGAACAACCGAAATAGTCGATTTCTACCTTTTTCACTTTTGTTTTATATTTTCACATTGCAGTGTGATTGTTCACAGTGGTATGAGTTTAGTTTTTTAAAGTTAGTTGTGTGTTAATTGTAAACTGTGAATATGTACATTGTATTTTGATATGAGTTTTATTTTTATAAAAGTTAGTTGTATATTTGTTGTATATTGCGAACATTCATATTGTACTTTGATATGTGTTACGTTTTTTCGAAGATTAGTTGTATATTAGTAGTCATTCTAACACAAACAATAATGTATTATTTTTGTCACATAGTGTGTATATAGATATATATGAATGTTCACATTAATTTTATAATACAAATAGGTAGTTGCACCCACTATTACTATTCACACACTCATATGACATTGAGTGTGTTTATGGTTCCATGAGGAGATGTTGTTTATTAGAATGCATTTGTAATGTGAAAGTTCATATCAACATTTAGGAGATTTTCAGAAGGTAGATTTAGGATTTTGAGAGTGTGAGATTTTTTTGTAGAATAAGGGAGATATATTTTTCCCTAGAATGAGAGAGATTTTCTCTATAGAAAAATGGAGAGATTTTCTCTCTAGAATGAGAAGATTCTCTCTAGAATGAGGAGAGATCTTTTTTTTTTTTTTCATGGAATAAGATAGAGATTTTCTTCATGGAATATGGAATTGTTGTTATTTTTTATTATGTATTAATTTCAAAATAGAAACAAGAACAGAAAGTTGGAAGAATGATTTAGCCATATTATATAAAATAGGACCTAATGGAATAGTAAAAAAGAATATTGATTAGATGAAACATAAGTTTTAAGAACGAGATTTGATTTAAATTATTTTTATATTTTAATTGCATATTTATTTACATAAATATATTTATCGAATATAATTATTTGTACATATATATATTTTTGATTGTTTTGCAAAAAATAAAAATAAAAATAATTGTACTTATTGTTTTAAAGAAAATGAAATAATTATAATATATAATATATTTACACTAAATACTAACAAAGAGATGTTGATGTAGTGGTTTGCATGCCTTTTTTTTTTTTTTTTTTTTTTTTTTTTTGATTATAGGAAAATCCTCCCTACCTTCCTGCAGATCCAAGGCAACGCTCCTTGCAGAGATCACCAGGGTGTCCTGTTAGCCGTTCCGAGCGAGGAAACTATCATCTGGAAATTTGCCCCGACCTCCCAAGACAAGCTCCGCTTAAGTTAGGACTCGTACGGCGGGGGAGTATTGAACCCACACAAAGTGCTGATTAGACAACTTGAGGTCCAACCTCCTAACCCACTGTGCTTCGCCCAGGAGATTGGCCCAGGGGGGAGGGAATTGAACCTGTGACCTTGGGGCTTAAACCCCAAGCCTTAACCACAATGCCACCCACCCCTGGGTTGTAGTTTGCATGTTGGTTGGACTTGGAGGGGGCCAAATTATAAGAAAATAAGTTTCCAAAAAGTAATAATTTTAAATAAAGTTTTTCTTACATTTTTGAATATTTTTGTAATTTTTTATTTGAAATATATTTTCTCTATTTTTGAGTTAAAAAATAATTAACAATTAAATTATAAATTTAAGTGTTCTTATTCGTTTAACTTGATAATACAATTTTTTATTTTTGTTTTTTTTTTCTAACATAGTCAAGTGTAGTTACAATTTTATTAATTTTAAATTTTGTCACTGTCATTGTATTTGAAAAGAAATTTGGCAGTTGTATTTTTTTAAAACTAGGGTAAATTTTTTGATTTGATTTGATTTGATTTAAGTTAACTAGTGTAGTTGATTTTGGGACTTGTTTTAAATCAAAGTCTTGGAAGGCTGTAAATGCACTCTAAGAATTAGGTAGGACACTCCATTACTTTAAGCACCTCAATAATAAATTTGAAATTTTATTTATTTGTTTGGACACTCAAAGTAATACCTATCTTAATCCTAAAATCCCTAAAATCATATACGAATCTACTTTGTACACCCTATTACCCATAAACAAAGGGACAAAATCAAAAGAGAATTTCAAGTGACGAAGAGGGTTTATCTAAGATGAAGATGAGGGATTTCAAGCGATGAAGGTCTCCTTCCACTCTACATCGATTAGTGGTCTCCTTTCACTTTACATCAGATAAAGATCTCTTCCCACTCTACATCCGCCGACAGCTATTGATTTTCGAATACTCAGTACTGAACATAAAACAATCGGTTCTAGTTGTTTTATATGGATACTCAGTGCCGAACAAAATATATTTGTTCGGATACTTAATTCCAAACATATAAAGTTCCTTCAGATACTTAGTGTCGATCACAAGAAAATCAGTTCTAGTTGTTTTATATGGATATTCAGTGCCAAACAAAATATATTTGTTCAAATACTTAAATTCAAAACATATGAAGTTTGTTCGGATATTCAGTGTCGAACACAATAAAATTGGTTTCAGTTGTTTCATATGGATACTCAATGCCCAAGAAAATATATTTGTTCGGATACTTAATTCTAAATGTATGGAGTTTGTTCAGATACTCAATTCCAAATGAATTCGGAAAACTAAACTACGAAATGATGTACAACAATTAAAAACTACTTTCTCTATAGAAAATTGTTTGAAAATCTTCTTTATTGTCAATTGTTGATTTCAATATGAAATAGAATGCAAGAATGATGAATTAAAGCAAATAGAGTTGGGTTAGCGTTGGGTATAAAGATGTAAAGTGATGAAAGTAAGAAGAAAAGAAAGAAAATGAATATTGATGCTGATGATTAATGGAGTGTCCAAAACACTTATATATATATATATATATTCTAATATCAAGTCTCTTTTGATCATTTTAAATAGGAGTTAATAGTAATAAAAAATATAATTAAATTGGGGTGTCCAACCTAATTTTTGGAGTGCAAATAGAAGCTCCCCAAGGTCTTTGGATCTTTGATAAAGTAAAAGTCTAAAAGGGAAACTTTCACGTAATATTTGGTTTACTAAAATGAGAGTGAAATGGAATGAACTCATTTCTTAGCCTCTCTATAGAATGATGATTCACTTATATGTTGAACGATAATTTCACTAGCAATGCATTCAAAACATTACATATAGCTAAAATTTATAATTATTATAAATTACACATAATTACATATACCAAATTTATAATTATTTAAAATTATTTTATATATATCAAATTTAGACCTCGTTTGGCAACCTTCAATTTTAATTAAAAAGTCAAAAAATCACTATAAGTTGTCACATTACTTTCTCTACTTTTTTGTATATCTTTTTGTAAAAAATCAAAAAATTACTAAAATAGTCTATTTATAATTATTTTAAATTATTGTGATGGAGGATCACAATCCTAACATTACATATAGCTAAAAGGAGCCCATTAGGTAAAGGAAAATGATATATAGGTTTACGTTTTAGATTTATTTTCTAAATCCTGTGTTAAGAAGGTAATTGATTTAATTATCAATTAATCATTGTCTTAATACTAAATCTAATACTGAATCTAATTTTTAGAACTGAATTATAATATTCTTACGTAAAAAGTTAAAGAGGTGGAGATGCCATAATAAGCATCTTCTTTTTAGCTGCTTCAAAACAAGATTATCAAGAAAGTACATTTCAATAGGCCAAAGAAAAAAGAGAGTATATTTCAAGATTGAAAAATACACTCATACGATATAAACAAGCCGGCCCAGCGGATTCTCCATATTATAGTCTTTAAAAGAGAGCAAATACAATTCAATCTGACCACAGAAAAATGGAAGATGAATATAATTTGTTCACTTTAGCCATATTGTCCATCTTCTTGATTTTAGTTTTCAAGTTAGTATTTTCTAAACATGCAAATAAAAGAAATCTCCCTCCGAGTCCGCCAGGTCTTCCGATCATAGGCCACCTCCATCTCTTGAAAGAACCAGTTCACCGAACCTTGCATCAACTTTCTATCAAATATGGCCATGTTTTGTTTCTCCGGTTCGGGACTCGCAAAGTCGTGGTAGTCTCTTCACCCACGGCTGTTGAAGAATGTTTCACCAAAAATGACATCATATTCGCAAACCGTCCCAACTTGCTCGCCGGAAAAATTCTCAATTACAACAACACCACCATGGGGTTTGCCTCCTATGGCGAGTACTGGCGCAACCTCCGCCGCCTCACGTCTCTTGAGATCTTCTCTGCTAGTCGCCTTGCCATGTACACAACCATCAGGGAAGAGGAGGTTAGGCTACTACTAAAGCAACTACACATAAACTCCGGTGGCGAGTTTGTTGCGGTGGAGCTGAGGTCCAAGTTGGTAGAGCTGTCTTTCAATATCATGATGAGGATGATAGCTGGGAAGAGGTACTTTGGAGAAGACAAGGTGAATGAAGAAGCGAAGCAGTTTCGGGATATTATGAGTGAGGTGGTGAAGCTTCATGGGAATTCGAATTTGGGAGATTACTTGCCAGTGTTCCAGTGGGTGGACTTTCAAGGGGTGGCGAAGAAGATGATGAAGTTGAGGAAGAAGATGGACAACTTCTGTCAATTCCTTCTTGATGAGCAACGTAAAAAGAGGACCGAGTCTGCTGCTCTATCACTTGATGATGGAAGTCACAACGAGAGGAAGAAGACAATGATTGATATTATGTTATCGCTGCAAGATACTGAACCGGCATTCTACTCTGATCAAACTCTTAAAGGTCTTATACTGGTACGTATTGATGCCTTTCTAATTATCATTCCGGATATAGCAATGCAATGGAGTTTACATTCACAAATGTATGTGACCCACTCACTTCCGTCTTGGAGTAAGAAAATGAGATAAGAAATAAGATTATATGTAACATTTTTTTTTTCAAGATATAAAAAATTCTAAAATAAAAATGCAGTATTGAGTGATTTTGTAAATTCTATACAAATCGCTAACGATTGCGGGCCTATCTGGCCTCTTATCTTTGGTACCAGTGGTTATAGTAGTGGTAATTTTAGTGTGGTTCTGGTGGTGGTGGTAATGTCGTGGTGACAACAATGGTGGTGGCATTGATAAGATTCAAAAAAACGTTTCCCATTGACAGGAAAAAGGAATTTTTTTTTTCTTCGCTAATGAGCTTTTTTTTTTCCATTGAAAAAATAAAAACGATAAAACAAACTGAGCACGATACGTTGTTGTTGGCAATAATCAATATTGTATCATGTTTAGCTTATCACTAGCTTTACTTATCATGAATTTATTGCCTAAAAATAGTGAATTGTTAACTTCTCAGCAATAAGATACAAAATACTGTTAGACGATTGCAGAGATGCAGAGGTGCATTAATATTTGATAATGCGCAATTTATGTTTATATTATAAAAATGTTTTGACATGTGCATGCAGACATTGGTAGTTGCTGGTAGTGAGACTTCTTCGACAACTATGGAATGGGCAATGTCACTTCTCCTCAACCATCCAGAGGCAATGCAAAAGGCTTTGGCTGAAATTGATGCTCATGTTGGGCAAGGCCGCTTGTTGGATGAGCAAGACCTCCCAAAATTGAGTTACCTACAGAACATTATTAACGAGACACTTAGATTATTTCCGCCTGCACCACTTCTTGTGCCACATGAGTCTTCAGAAGATTGCACCCTTTGTGGATTTGAGGTACCCCGAGGAACAATGTTGTTGGTCAATCTATGGACAATTCACAGGGACCCCGAGCAGTGGACCAACTCAACAAAGTTCATGCCAGAAAGATTTGAAACAGGAGAAGGTGAAGGATATAAATTAATTCCATTCGGCGCTGGAAGGCGGGCTTGTCCTGGGACTACTTTGGGAAAGCGGGTTATGGCGCTAGCGCTAGGAAGCTTGATTCAGACCTTTGAGTGGAAGAGGATTGGCAAAGAGGAGATTGACTTGACAGAGGGGACAGGTCTCTCCATGCCCAAAGCCAAGCCTTTACAAGCTTTGTGCAAACCCCGCCAAGGCACCGCCAACCTCCTCTCTAAAGTGTGAAGCATTTATCCACTTTTGTTTTTTTGGTGTGTGGTGTGTGTGTTTTTATTTAACATGTAAGCCAGGTATTCTTGCAGGCAGACCTTTTTAAGTTAAATTTGGTGTTTAAATTTGTAGTGAGACACTGTCTTCAGTTTTTCATAAACCAAAGTGGCTACCTTGAAATCAGACTGTCCTCTTTGAGGTTTGAGGCTGCAAGTTCATCAGACGTTCAAAAAATGCCAGTGATCCTTTGCATTCTGAGACCATGGCTTCAAGCAGGGTCAGATTTATGCTTCCTTACTACGCAAAATAACTAGCCCCTACTGCATTACTAACAAATCCATCTTCTCTTATTAAAGTTGTATCATTACATTACCAAAAGGGTGGCTTGGTAAGTCTTTCTATTGGTGTCTTGGTGGTGTGGGTTCAAGTCACTGTCTCTAGAAATGGGGTTAAACTTTTCCCCTCCCCAAACCTCGGTTTAATATAGAGCCTCATTCTTTTTCTTTTTTTTTAATCAGCAAAAATGAAACTTTATTGATGATAGAACACATACAATAAATATGGTAATACATCAATTAAGGGGAGGTAAGAGCAAAGAGCATCATAGTGACGTTCCAAATCCTAACTAGGTTGGCACCAAGAAGATCACACAATCATATGCTAGCTCAAACCAAGGAAATTGGTGAGAAACCAACAAAGGAAACGGGAAAAGTAGAAAAAAAGATTCAAAGAAACATACACCAATCAAGGCCCAAACAAAACTAAAGAACCAAACTGCTGTCTGAAACCGAACTGAAGGCAAAATCCACTAATGGCAAAAACCACAGCTCAGAGCAAATAGCAGTAGCAGATCAAAAGCCCAATCCTCTGCCTCTCTCAAAACCAGATGGTAGCTCTCAGATGCATTTCTTTATCTGATCCGGGTTGTTGATGAAGTCATTAACAGAGTACATAATGCCTTTTGATGAAGCTTTAAGCCATAAGGCAAATCTGATCATGATAGTCTCACATAATTCTGATCCACAAGGCTGCACTCCATTAAAAATACAATCATTTCTTGACTTCCAAATGGACTAGAGAACAATTGGAGGTAAGGCCCTCCACAATCTACTACCAATTTCTTATGTTTACATCCTAATCACCAATGAAATAAGCTATCAATAGACCCTGGCACCACCCAAAGACACCCCGCCATTGCAGCAAATCAGTCCATATTTTCCAAGAGAAGGGACAGTGCAGGAGCACATGAATAGCAGATTCATTATCAATTTTTCGAAAGGCACGTAAGGTTGAAGCACTACTGTTAAGGATAACTATATGCTGAGCCTCATTCACATGCACTATGTTACCTTTTTCATCCAGAACTTATTAAAGACTCAAACTTCTTGGCTCAACTAACCTGAAAATTTTGAAGTTTTGGAAGCCATTTTCACTTTTAGAGCAAAGCCTTATATTCTGCATTCCAATAACAATGTGACCAAAAAGCTTAAATACACGAACATCAATTAATTTAGTTGTCAAATAAATTATTTGAGCAATGTAATTAAAATAAATCTACTCATCGGACCAGATTGACTGGTTGTATTTGTTGGCTTATTTTTCATACGAAGGAAATTATCATAAATGCGAGCGTGCTAGCAAGGATTGAAAAATCTTTACAGATTAAATTCAAGTCAATTATCAAGCGATTGCGTTGACGATTCTTTTGCCTCAATGAAGAGGACTTCAAAATTGCCAAGTGTAAAGAAAAGAAAAATTAGAAAGAAGAAAGAGGGAGACGGAGAAAGACGATTGAGTGAACAATCAAAGTAATAATTACTTACCTATACTCCTATGCTTCGAAGGAAATGCATTAAATGATTTGAAAAGGAAATACTGAAAATAAATGCTTCGAAATATAAATCTATATTAAACTACTCCTAAGATAACGAAAATGATAAGAAATATTGAAATCAATTGTCTTTGATTTTGAATTCTGGATCTATTACAATTTAGCCATGAATGCCTATTTATAGACAAATATTTTTGTAGGAAAAAACTTCCAGCAATAACTACCCAATAACCACCTAAAACTACCCACTCTTTCATCTTCATTCCCACAATTCCACATATCCCTCCATGTCTTCATAACTTCCTTCAACCTCCACTTCATACTCTATGTTCTCCACTTTGTTCTCCATCATCTTTCCACATTTTATAACTTTTCATAACCTCCAAATGAGTAGAAGAGTGCCACATGTACTGCAATTATATAAATAATAAATAATAATAAAATGCAGATTTATGGTGCCAACATTACCTACCGCGACCCTTAAAAATGATATTTACTTGAATTTTTGAAGGGCCGAACTAACACATAACTAATCTAAGCAACAAAGTACATCGAATAATATCAACAAAGTGCTTCGAATGAACATGAAATTATGAGTAAAAGACCAATAACAAGCTTCGAAGTGGTATAAAAGACCAAATTCATCGTTCGAAGGTCTTGCGGCACAGCTTTGAAGGAACAACATCACCCCTCGAAGGTTGGAAGCATTGATATAGGATGATGATACTTACAATGAAGTTTCAAGGTTAGGTTTGATGCTTCGAATGTACCTTCGAAGCTTTATACAATTTCGAAGGTGAAGTAATCAACCTTCGAAACAACTCTTGATGCTTCGAATGTATCTTCAAAGCTTTATACAGCTTCGAAGGTGAAGTAATCAACCTTCGAAACAACTGTTGATGCTTCGAATGTATCTTCGATGCTTTTATTGTGTACATACAAACAACTGGCCATCAATTTGAAAAGATAAGCCATTCTCAACCACTTATTTAAATGCATAGGCTTTTCCTAGCCAAGTTCATACATTTTAAATGGTCAACCCCTGTTCTTAGTGCTTCGAACTCATAAGAACAATTTGTTAATTTTATTAGCCAAATCATCAGTATTATATTTTGGTGTGATCCACAAATCCAAAGTAGGTTTTGAACACCAAGAACCATAGTACAAGATGGCCTTAAAAATTCAAACAACTTGACATTTTGAACAATTTCAAAAAATTCAGATTCATGAACATTAAATTGTTCATCATTCTTAGTCATGTTTGGGTTGAGAACATGTTTTTTAGCCAAATAACTTTAATCATTTATTGACAAATGGGGATGTTTTTCTATTTTAGCCACTAACAACTTATAAAAACCCTCCATGTAAGTTTCATCATTTTTTGGCCTAGTGGGTTGTTCTATTTTAGCCATTAATGGCTTATGAAAATCCTTCATAGACATGTTGTTTCCATGGTTTGACTCTCTAAGAATGAGTTTTTCAACTCCCCGAGCTCTATATGGAACATCATTTTTAACCATGCTTGGCTCAACAACATGCTTTTTATCAAAGTTATTTTCATAAGTTGGCTTTTTAAAAATGGGTTTTTCGACCCCTCGTGTCATTGATGAAATTATATTTTCACTAATTTCAATCACAAATGACTTAAAAACATTTTGTAAAACCCCACAAAATTCGGTCATTAAAGACTTGGCAAAAAGGGTTAATAGCTCATGTCTCCATTGGCAAATTTCTATATCAAGTTGATGAGTTACTCCAATTAAGTGGTGTATTTTTTCTTTTACCAAATAATATGGTAATGAAGAAACAACTTGGAAATTTTTTTCATCAAGAAAATGGATCTTTTCTTGAAGATTCAAAATTTTTCTTTCACGCCAATATATTTCACATTGACAAGTTCGAATGGCGAAATCCAAATCGTTTGTCATTTCTTACACTTGACAGTCCCACCGGGCGTACAAAAAATTGTTAGCTTATTTTTCCTACGAAGGAAAATATTATAAATGCGAGCGTGCAGCAAGGATTGAAAAATCCTTACAGATTAAATTCAAGCCAATTATCAAGCAATTGCGTTAACGATTTTTTTACTTCAATGAAGAGGATTTCAAAATTGCCAAGTGTAAAGAAAAGAAAAATTAAAAAGAAGAAAGAGGGAGACGAAGAAAGACGATTGAGTGAACAATTAAAGTAATAATTACTTACCTTTACTCCTATGCTTCGAACGGAAATGCATTAAATGATTTGAAAAGGAAATGTTGAAAATAAATGCTTCGAAATATAAATCTATATTAAACTACTCCTAAGATAAAGAAAATGACAAGAAATATTGAAATTAATTGTTTTTTATTTTGAATTCTGGATCTTTTACAATGTAGCCATGAATGACTATTTATAGGCAAACACTTGTAGGAAAAAACTACCTTAAACTACCTACTCTTCCACCTCCTCCACTTCATGCTCTATGTTCTCCACTTTGTTCTCCATCTTCTTTCCACATTTCATAACTTCTCATAACCTCCAAATGAATAGGAGGATGTCACATGTCCTGCAATTTTATAAAAAATAAAGAATAATAAAAATTACAGATTTATGGTGCCAACAAAAATAGAATAAAATGATCATTCCAATAAAATATTCATTTTTACATTTGGTTTGTTGAAAATATGATAGACAATGCATTGTTAGTGAAATTATCATTAAACATTCACTACAACAAATAAGAGTTTTAGAGACCAAATATTTTGGTCCCTAAAAGTGAAAATTTTGTTATAAAAGACATTTAGGGATCAATTTCTATCATCATGAGGATAGTTGCTAAAAAGTCGTCTCGAAAAGTCTAAAATGAGGCTTTTAGCAACAAAATTTTGAAAATGTCAGTAATAATAGACTTTTAGAGATAAAATAATTTGGTCACATAATGGTTTATTTTTTTAGACAAAAAATTTGATCCCAAAAGGATAATAATTCATCATTAATATCTAATTTTTATTGCTAAAAATATAATAACGGCACTTTTCGCAACAAAAATATTTAGTCCCTAAATTTTAGTCTTTAAAATCTTAATTTTTTGTAATGATTATAAGTAAATATTCATTTTATAAAGAGACTAAGAAATGACTTATTCCATTTCACCTTCATTTTAGTAAACCAAAAACTACACAAAAGTGTCCTTTTAGTCTTTTACTTTATCAAAGATCCAAAGACCTTGATTTAAAAACAAGTCCCAAAATCTTAACTTAAAAATAAATAAATAAAACATTACCCTAGTTTAAAAAAAAATACAACTGTCAAATTTCTTTTCATATACAATGACCGTGATAAAATTTAAAATTAATAAAATTGTAACTACACTTGACTATGTCAAAAAAAAAAAAAAGATTTGTATTATCAAGTTAAATGAATATGTTAAGAACACTTAAATTTATGATTTAATTGTTAATTATTTTCTAACTCAAAAAGAGAGAAAATATATTTCAAATAAAAAATTATAAAAATATTAAAAAATGTAAAAACTTTATTTAAAATTATCTGCAGGCAACCCAAATTGATCGAAACTTAATTTCGAATAATTTGCCCCCCTCCAATTCCAACCCACATGTGCAAACCACTATATCAACATATCTCTTTGTTAGTATTTAGTATAAATATATTATATATTATAATTATTTCATTTTCATTCAAATAACTAGTACAATTAATTAATTAATTTTTTTTTTGGTGTGTGGAAAACAATCAAATATGTATAAATACAAATAATTATATTCAATAAACATATTTATGTATATAGATATGCACTTTAAAATATAAAAATAATTTAAATCAATGTATCTTAATATCTATATTTTTATTTAAATACGACTAATTATGAAACTACAATTCGATTTAAATTGACTCAATAGTCAAACTAATGATTTTTGTCTCGATTCATTTTCTGATTTGTAATTTTTCAATTTTTAACATGTAAGTGATTCATTAGAATAGTGTGATGATTGAAAATAACATTTGTCATGTTATGCTTCTTAGGTTTTTGTAATTGATAATTTAATTGACAAAACTCTATTAGTTATAATTTTATTCGTTCTTATGCTTTAGTGAAGATGTGATTGTTTAGATGTGAATCCAATCCAATTATACCTATGCAGAGGAGTTTGTGATCTTAATCCTATCATGTTTGCCACTTCGCTAATTAAGTACGGGGATCGAGTTGTCCGGTCAGCTCACAGGGGTCTAGAGAGCAGCGCTCCTGTCACGAC
This sequence comes from Camellia japonica, assembly GCA_030407325.1. Taxonomy (NCBI): domain Eukaryota; kingdom Viridiplantae; phylum Streptophyta; class Magnoliopsida; order Ericales; family Theaceae; genus Camellia; species Camellia japonica. The sequence goes on from JAPPVO010000032.1 coordinate 130,445,418, forward strand.
CCAAACCCACCCATATAGGTTTAGCGTCGTAACCGGCCAGTAATCCTTGGATTACCAAAGCCTCTTGACATAATAGCATATAGTTAGGGGTTGCGGAATCAATATACAGAACATACGAAGTCCATTGAGCTGTGAAGACATATATGGAACTGAAAATCTTAAACTTTAAATACATACAAGTGACGTCATAGGTAAAGTATTTACACGTCACTTTCCAGTACATACAAAAGGCGAACTTGTTCATAAAAGAAAGAAACAGTCTTATACATTCACATTGTCACAGCCATAATACATGACTTGATTTGGAACCTCCTCGTGAGGCGCAAAAAGGTGGCTGACCAACACAAAATACCCCAGGCATCATCTTAAGCTTGATCACGAGCTTGCTCACCTACATACATAATAAATAACTAGTGAGAGGAGGCTCAGTGAATAATAACAAAGTAAAGGGGTAAACGAACGATGTCCCATATCTGTGGCTGAAACTGAAACTCACATTCGTATTTTCATTCTGAGCATATTTAGAATTCATAGTTCATGCTTAGTCTTACATAATACATCCATCAGCGCTAACAAATCACACAGAATGTCTTAAATCATACTTGTCAGTTCTATATAAGAACCTCCGGCCGGGTAAGAATAACTTGTCAGTCCCATAAAGGAACCTCCAGACTGGGAACTTGTAAACTTGTCAGTTCTACTTAGGAATCTCCAGCCGGGCATAGATAGCTTGTCAGTCCCACAAGGAACCTCCAGTACCGGGAACTTGCATATACTTGAATCATGATATTATTTGAATCATAGCATAATGTCATAAGTGCTTGTTAGACTTGGACAATCATTCATTGCATAAAACATGGCATTTCATAGAACAGTTCTTAATCCGTGAGCAGAAAATAATTTACTTGAACATAGCTTTACTAAGTTATTACTCACAGATAACTGGTAGCTCCAAATTGGCAGCAAAGTAGGCAATTCACCTATCTTGAGGCGCGTGACCTACATAACATGGCAGATTCATACATTGAATACACATGCTCGGATATTTCATTTGTTCTTAGTGTGTTTCTAGCCTTTAACCTCATTATGGAGTCTTAATCATGGCCTAGGAATGCCTAGGATGGAATGAGAATGCAAAAATGCATTTGAAAACATTTTCCAAAACTTGCTGAAAATAGGGTTTACGCTCGAGTGTGGCTTTCCTTGCTCGAGTGGACATGCAAAAAAGTGAATGTTCGCTCAAGCGTGACTTACCTCGCTCGAGCGGACTGTAAACTTTGAAAAAGTACTGGTTGATTGTTTTTCACGCTCGATCTCCGCTCGAGCATGAGACTCAACCCTGCTCGAGCGTGACTTCTGTCGCTCGAGTGTGCTGCAAACACATAAACTTCGGTACATGCATTTCACGCTCGAGCGTGCCTCAGGTCGCTCGAGCGGAAGTGCACGCACTTAGAGTGCTTGCTCGAGTGTGAACTCCTACGCTCGAGCGTAAATTCAAATTCTGAAATTTCCAGATTTGATCTCTAAGCTTCAAACTCAAGATAAACACTTCAAAACTCAATATTTTGGGCCAAAATTCTGGGAAACATTAAGGAATTCATAAAACATCATGATTTAAAGATTATTTTATGGAATCAAGGCCCAAAAAGATGGCAATTGCCCAAAAATCCATCTTGAAATGGAAGAACATGATGTAGTTATACCATACATGTATTCATTTGAATTCATGATTTCCAAAACATGATCACATGAGATATTCTTTCCCAAAACATGGTGAATTCTTAGATTACAACTATAATATGAACATGCATGTGAGAATTCTCATGAAAACAACTTCAAAACTTCATGATATGGACATGCATGCATGGTACAACTTAATTTTCCTTAATCCTAGCTCAATTCTTGCAACAATCAACATAATTCTCTTGAATTCTTGTAGGAGTGAGTCAAAATGAAAGTTTAAGGGATGTAAGACCTACCTAAAGTTCCCAATTCTTGAACTCTTGGTGAATCCTAGCTCAATTCTCCATTTGCCCCTTATTTGCCTAGCAATTCTTCATTTTCTTTCTTGAGATCACTTACACTCCCTAATTCTCTCTCTCACGTTTTTACCTCTTGGAGGCTCAAAGATGATATGAAGACAAAAGGCTCAAAATGAGGTGTATAAGCCTTATGTAGCTTAAGTAGAAGTATAATTAAATAAGGCCAAATAATTGGGCATTAAATTAATCTAATTTAATCGTTCCAAATCAAATTTCAATTAAACCTGCCATAAAATTCTAAAAATCTCAATTAACACATAAATCAAGTCAATTTCTAAATCAGATGCCGATAAGGCCTTCAATTTGTAAACCGAAAGAAAAACATGAACAGATCTTTCTACGTTAAACAGATATAAACACTATAATGCAACGCACACATGCCATTTTCTCCAGAATTTCACCTTAATTACCAATTAGGCATAATTAATCATGGATTAACGTTAATCAGGGATCGGGGTTGTTACAGTCTTCCCCCCTTAAAGAGTTTGGTCCTCCAAACTCAAATTACCTTCATTTTGGAAGAATACCGGGTTCAAAGGGAACAACTCAGGATATCTTTTTATCATGTCTTCTTCCGTTTCCCAGGTTGCATAGGTTCCCCCATGATTCTGCCAATCCACCTTCACTAATGGGATTTCTTTGTTTCTTAGTCTTTTGATTCTTCGGTTGACAATTTGAATTGGTCGTTCTTCGTATGTATAATCATCCTTTAAAAGCACGTGAGTTGGCTCAATCACATGTAGTGGATCTCTCAAATATTCTCGAAGCATAGATACGTGAAAAACATTGTGCATATGCTCCATTACCGGAGGTAGGACCACTCGATAGGTTACTGAATTGATCTTTTTAAGGATTTCATATGGCCCAACATACCTTGGCGCTAACTTGTCTTTTATACCAAACCGAGTTTGACCCTTCATATGGGTTACATTTATGAACACGTGGTCCCCAACTTCGTACTCTCTATCTCTTTTTCGGATATCAACATAACTCTTCTGCCGCTCTGTGCAGTTTTCAGACGTTGTTGGATCAGTTTCATTATCTTTGTTGTTTCCTGCACAAGTTCCGGTCCCAACAAAGGTCTATCACCTACTTCGGCCCAACATATCAGAGATCGGCATTTCCTTCCATACAAAGCTTCATAAGGGGCCATTTCAATGCTCGAATAGTAGCTGTTGTTGTACACAAATTCAGCCAATGGCAAATAGGTCTCCCAATTTCCTTGGAAATCTAATACACACATTCTGAGCATATCTTCCAAAGTTTGGTCAGTCTGTTCAGTTTGACCTTCTGTCTGTGAGTGATAAGCACTACTAACCTTAGTTCTGTCTCCAAAGCCTGTTGCAAACTCTGCCAAAATCTTGACACAAACTTTGAGTCCCTGTCTGATACAATAGATACTAGCACCCCATACAACCTCACAGTCTCATTCATATAAATATTGGCCAACTTGTCAACATTGTAAATAGGTAGAAAATGGGCAGACTTAGTTAAACGATCCACAATGACCCAAATAGAATCCATACCTCGGGAAGAGCGAGGCAATCCCACAATGAAGTCCATAGTAATGTGCTCCCATTTCCATTCTGGTATTGGAAGCGGTTGTAACAAACTAGCGGGTCGCTGATGTTCAGCTTTAACTTGTTGGCATTGTAGACATTTAGCCACGAAATCTGCAATGCATTTTTTCATTCCAGGCCACCAAAAATTCTGTCTCAAATCGTGATACATCTTCGTGTTCCCCGGATGCATAGCAAATTTGGTGCTATGAGCTTCGGTCATAATACGCTTTCTTAAATCAGAGGAATCTGGTACACAAAGTCTGTTCTGAAATTTCAACACATTATTCTCCAACACAAACCCTAGCGTCGGCTTTGAGTCAAATTCTTCCACAATCTTTTTCAAGTACTCATCTTCCAGTTGCTTCTATTTGATTTCCTCGATGATTGCAGGCTGAGCAGAAATGACAGCTAGTACACCGCCCTGTTCACATATCACAATCTCAATCTCATTCTTTTCCAAGTCATATAACAATTCTCTCTGGCTGGTAAGCAAGCATGACAGGTTTCCCATTGATTTTCGGCTCAAGGCATCTGTTACAGTAATAGCTTTCCCTGGGTGATACAAAATCTGCAAATCATAGTCTTTGATTAGCTCCAACCATCTCCTCTGTCTCATGTTCAATTCTTTTTGGGTGAAGAAATATTTCAAGCTTTTATGATCAGTATATACTTCGCAAGTTATCCCATATAAGTAATAACGCCAGATTTTCAAGGCAAACACCACAGCTGCTAGTTCTAGATCATGAGTTGGGTAATTCTTTTCATGAGGATGGAGTTGTCGAGATGCATAGGCAATCACCTTCTCATTTTGCATTAGCACACAACCCAAGCCCTTGCAAGATGCGTCACTATAAATCTAAAATCCATTAGTACCATTGGGCAGAGTCAAAATCAATGCAGTTACCAATCTAGTCTTCAACTCTTGGAAAGCTGACTCTCTTTGTTCATTCCAATCAAAGGACACATTTTTCTGAGTTAACTGGGTCAATGGCATGGCAAGTTTTGCAAAGACTTTTACAAATCTTCTGTAGTAACCTGCAAGTCCCAGAAAACTTCTGACTTCGGACACATTAGTTGGTCTTGGCCAGTCAACAATGGCTTCAATCTTCTGTGGATCTACTAATATACCATCCCTACTGATTACATGGTCTAAAAATGTCACACTGTCAAGCCAAAATTCATATTTGGACAATTTTGCATACAATTTCTTTTCCCTCAGAATCTGTAAGGTAGTTCTTAGGTGATTCTCATGTTCTTCTCTGCCTTTAGAATAAATCAAAATGTCATCAATGAACACGACGATAAATTCATCAAGATATTGTTTGAAAACTCTGTTCATTAAGTCCATAAAAGCTGCTGGTGCATTTGTTACCCCAAATGGCATGACAAAATTCATAGTGTCCGTATCTAGTTCTAAATGCAATTTTTTCCACATCTTCTGCTTTAACTTTCAACTGGTGATACCCGGATCTAAGGTCAATCTTGGAAAACACTTGGGCTCCCTGAAGTTGATCGAACAGGTCATCAATTCGGGGTAATGGGTACTTGTTCTTGACAGTCACTTTGTTCAACTCACGGTAGTCAATGCATAGTCTCAAAGATCTATCTTTCTTTTTAACAAATAAAACCGGAGCACCCCAAGGTGAGGTACTCGGACGGATGAATTTCTTGTCTAAGAGTTCTTGAAGTTGGACTTTCAACTCTTTCAATTCAGAAGTCGACATCCTATATGGAGTCTTGGAGATGGGTTGTGTTCCAGGTATTACATCGATGGTAAATTCAATTTCCCTATCAACTAGATCCCAGGTAGATCATTGGGAAATACATCCGGAAAGTCACAAACCACATGAATGGTTTCTACACCGGTGTGATCTAAGGATTCAGTCAATGCACAACATAAGTAGCCCTGACGAAATCAAGTATGGTGGAGGAACTACCCCATTCCCAGTGAAAGTAAACTCAGGCATACCCGGTGGTTTGAACACAACGGTTTTGTTTACACAATCAATAGTGGCACAATATTTAGTCAGCCAATCCATACCCAAAATACAGTCAAAATGATCAATGTTCAAGGGCAGCAGGTCAATATATAATGTCATGTCACCAATTAGAATATCACATGCCGGGTATACATAAGCACAAATCATACAACCCCCAGATGGTGTAAACACAGATAGCAAACAATCCACGGGTTCTGTCGGTCTAGTTAATTTCTGAGAAAAAAATATGCAAGACAAAAGAATACGTAGAACTAGAATCAATCAATACATAGGCGCTCTAAGCACAGATAGGAATTATACCTGACACCACTGTTTCGGCATTCTGTACATCTCCAGGGGTGAATGCAAACACTCTTCCTTGCCTCAATGTCTCATTTCCAGTATTACCTCTAGCATTTATTTTAGTATTGGCCTTTATTACAGGAACGGATCCGGCTGAACTTGCCGCTGGATGGCTAACACTGTCAAACCTCATTGGACAATCTCTAATCATATGACCGGTTTTGCCACACCGGAAACACGCACCCGATGCACGTTGACATATGCCTTTATGCCTCTTTCCACATTTTGAACAAGTTGGCATAAATCCACTACTCTGGTTGGAGCTGCTTGAAGATCCTGTATTTTGCTTTTTGTTCGTGGAGAAGGAACGACCCTTGCGAAAATTGGACCCAGGCCTCTTGCTTTTCCATTCCGTTACTGGTGTTTTAGCTTGTTTCATTGTTGCTATTGTGGCCTCTGCCATTATTGCTCTGTCCAAAACTTCCATATAGGTAGGTAATTTCAAAACACCCACTCGGTCAAACACTTCCAGATCTAGTCTGCCCTCAAATTTTCGTGCCTTTTTGTAATCAGTATCCACCATATAAGGAGCAAATCAGGCCAGCTCAGTAAATTTGGCCTCATACTCAGCCACAGACATCCTGCCTTGTTTAAGTTCTTGGAATTCAGAAACTTTCCGATCTCGGAAACATTGGGGAAAATATTTATCGTAGAAGATTGCATTACATTGTGCCCATGTCATATTCCCATTACTGCTTCGAATTAGTAACCACCACCTTCGGGCTTCATCTTTCAGAGTATAGGTGGCTAGGAGGACTTTCTGGACCTCAGAACAAGGGAACACTTCAAATAGCTTCTCCATTTCAAGTAACCATGTTTCGGCTTTTAGCGGTTCAATGCCTCCTAAGAAAGTCGGTGGTTTAATCTTCAGAAACTTCTGAGTTAAGCTAATGAGATCATTGGTATCCGGCTCTACCTGGACTGGCGGGGGAGGTAAGTGTTGTTGCCTCTGTTGTTGTTGAGTCATTGCCTCAGTCAAAGCTGTAAGCATTTGTTCCATTCGGCTCATTCGAGCCTCAGATGATTCAGCCGTTCCATCATTTCTTGCATTGTCCATGTGCTATAGGTAAACAGGACATTATGAACACAGGCAAATAGTACCTTTTACATTATTCAGATTGTTTGTTCCTATATCACATGATTATAATCGAATTTATGCTTTCACTTTTAAACACACACACATTTATACATGTAGATGGAATGCCCCTAATTCTTCCTAGGACATCCTAAGCTTATATGGACTTGTGTATGTGGTAGAACACGTGCTCTGATACCATTCTGTTACGACCCAAACCTGCCCCTATAGGTTTAGCGTCATAACCGGCCAGTAATCCTTGGATTACCAAAGGCCTCTTGACATAATAGCATATAGTTTGGAGCTGCAGAAGCAAATACATAGAACATACGAAGTCCATTGAGCTGTGAAGACATACATGGAACTGAAAATCTTAAACTTTAAATACATACAAGTGACGTCATAGGTACAGTATTTACACGTCAGTTTTCAGTACATACAAAAGGCGAACTTGTTCATAGGAGAAAGAAACAGTCTTATACATTCACATTGTCACAGCCACAATACATGACTTGATTTGGAACCTCCTCGTGAGGCGCAAAGGGGTGGCTGACCAACACAAAATACCCCAGGCATCATCTTAAGCCTGATCACGAGCCTGCTCACCTACATACATAATAAATAATTAGTGAGCGGAGGCCCAGTGAATAATAACAAAGTAAAGGGGTAAACGAATGATGTCCCATATCTGTGGCTGAAACTGAAACTCACATTCGTATTTTCATTCTGAGCATATTTAGAATTCAGAGTTCATGCTTAGTCTTACATAATACATCCATCAGCACTAACAGATCACACCGAATGTCTTAAATCATACTTGTCAGTTCTATATAAGAACCTCCGACCGGGTAAGAATAACTTGTCAGTCCCATAAAGGAACCTCCGGACTTGGAACTTGTAAACTTGTCAGTTCCACTTAGGAACCTCCAGCTGGGCATAGATAGCTTGTCAATCCCATAAGGAACCTCCGGTACCGGGAACTTGCATATACTTGAATCATGATATTACTTGAATCATAGCATAATGTCATAAGTGCTTGTTAGACTTGGACAATCATTCATTGCATAAAACATGACATTTCATAGAACAGTTCTTAATCCGTGAGCAGAAAATAATTTACTTGAACATAGCTTTACTAAGTTATTACTCACGGATAACTGGTAGCTCCAAATTGGCAATAAAGTAGGCAATTCACCTATCCTCAAGCGCGTGACCTACATAACATGGCAGATTCATACATTGAATACACATGCTCGGATATTTCATTTGTTCTTAGTGTGTTTCTAGCCTTTAACCTCATTAAGGAGTCTTAATCATGGCCTAGGAATGCCTAGGATGGAATGAGAATGCAAAAATGCACTTGAAAACATTTTTCAAAACTTGCTGAAAATAGGGTTCACACTCGAGCGTGGCTTTCCTCGCTCGAGCGGACATGCAAAAAAGTGAATGTTCGCTCGAGCGTGACTTACCTCGCTCGAGCGGACTATAAACTTTGAAAAGGTACTAGTTGCTTGTTTTTCACGCTCAACGGGCGCTCGATCTTCGCTCTAGCGTGAGACTCAGACCCTCGCTGTCGCTCGAGCGTGACTTCTGTCGCTCGAGCGTGCTACAAACACATGAACTTCTGGGTACATGCATTTCACGCTCGAGCATGCCTCAGGTCGCTCGAGCGAAAATGCACGCACTCAGAGTGCTCGCTCGAGTGTGAACTCCTATGCTCGAGCGTGAATTCAAATTCTAGAATTTCCAGATTTGATCTCCAAGCTTCAAACTCAAGCTAAACACTTCAAAACTCAATATTTTGGGCCAAAATTCTGGGAAACATTAAGGAATTCATAAAACATCATGATTTAAAGATTATTTATGGAATCAAGGCCCAAAAAGATGGCAATTGCCCAAAAATCCATCTTGAAATGGAAGAACATGATGTAGTTATGCCATCCATGTATTTATTTGAATTCATGATTTCAAAAACATGATCACATGAGATATTCTTTCCCAAAACATGGTGAATTCTTAGATTACAACTATAATATGAACATGCATGTGAGAATTCTCATGAAAACAACTTCAAAACTTCATGGTATGGATATGCATGCATGGTACAACTTACTTTTCCTTAATCCAAGCTCAATTCTTGCAACAATCAACATAATTCTCTTGAATTCTTGTTGGAGTGAGTCAAAATGAAAGTTTAAGGGATATAAGACCTATCTAAAGTTGCCAATTCTTGAACTCTGTGTGAATCCTAGCTCAATTCTCCATTTGCCCCTTATTTGCCTAGCAATTCTTCTTTTTCTTTCTTGAGATCACTCTCACTCTTTAATTCTCTCTCTCATGTTTTTACCTCTTGGAGGCTCAACGATGATATGAAGACAAAAGGCTCAAAATGAGGTGTATAAGCCTTATGTAGGCTTAAGTAGAAGTATAATTAAATAAGGCCAAATAAATAGGCATTAAATTAATCTAATTCAATCGTTCCAAATCGAATTTCAATTAAACCTACCATAAAATTCTAAAAATCTCAATTAACACATAAATCAAGTCAATTTCTAAATCGGATGTCAATAAGGCCTTCAATTCGCAAACCGAAAGAAAAACATGAACAGATCTTTCTACGTTAAACAGATATAAACACTATAATGCAACGTACACATGCAATTTTCTCCAGAATTTCACCTTAATTACCAATTAGGCATAATTAATCATGGATTAACGTTAATCAGGGATCGGGGTTGTTACAGCTTCATGGCGGGTCTGAGGTAGCACCTAGGCGAGGTCGAGAGGGAACGCCCCCTAAACAAAAAGCTAAAATGCAGTCGAAGTTGTTTGATAGCTCGAGTGGCCATTTGTGCGCTCAAGCGAAGAAAATGATCATCTAGTACTTTTGCAGAGCGTCTAAACTTTTAGGAAGAAAGTTTTACCGCTTGAGCAGTGAAAGTTGCGCTTGAGCGGGTCAGATTATATGTTTCACACAGCCTTTAGACATACAGCTCGAGCGGTGAAATATGCGCTCGAGTAGTCTGCGCGATCCTATTTTCTATAAAGTGTTGTCACGACCCAAACCCGCTCCTATGGGTTTAGTATCATAACCGCCCAGTAATCTTTGGATTACTAAGGGCCTCTTAACAGAATATCATATAATTAAGGGCCACGGAAGCAAATATACGAAATATACGTGGTCCAATGAGCTATGATGACATACATATGACAGAATTTAAAACTTTATTCTCGTATATATGATGTTGTAAAAGCATCAGTCTTACGTCACTTGAGCCATTTATACAAAACTTTCAAACACATGTTCAGTCCAAATATAAACGTTTAGAAGGCACAAAAGTTCCAAAACAGAAAAGCTTGGGCAGATCTCAAAGAGGAACCTCCATGAGAGGCACGATAGCTGGCTGACACCAAAACATCCAGGCGGTAGTGTAGACACCCCATTTTTGACCGACTTTAAGACTCAGACGTCACCGATTGAGCGCTTGGTGATGTGGCATATCGTGCTCGCCCAGAGGTTTCAGAGTCTCGGCCGTGAGCCCTGCCTCCGGACTTCCGGGCTTTTCTGTGCCTTGCCTCGGTTTGCGAACCAGGCTCGGTTTTCTCTGTTTCTCTTCCTAAAGGGAGGGAGAGGTCTCGTAGACCATCTCTCAATGGCCGTGGGCTACATTTCGTGGTCGTAGGCCATTTTGCCCATTTCGGAGCCCGGTTCCCGGTTTTCGGAGCCGTCAGGCCGAGTGCCTCGGTTCGGGACCGCCTAACCACCTCCGTTCGCTCCGGTTTTTGGCATGCATCTTATTTACTCCCTTTTAAGGGACACTGTGGTCCGAGAGACCAACTTCGTGGTCGAACACCACTCCCGGTGCCTAACAGTCGGTTTTCGGGACCCCGGGCTGCGCGTTTCAGCCCCCGAACCTTTATTTTGCATCGGTTTGTGTTCAATTTTGGCAGGGACCTCTGTTTCATCACCAGGAAGGTCGTAGAAGGGTGGGAGGCCAGTAATTGTTCCAGCAACCAGTTATATTCCATCATCGCCCTCCGACGCCCGTTTTTCTCACTTCAAAGCCAATGTTGACCACCCTTGGGCCATTTTCTTCAACCCTAACCCCCATATTTGTGATGTACACATCTGGGAGGCCACCAATATTTGGTGGCCGGCCAGTAATTCCTTTTGAACCTTTTGAACTCCTTTGAAAAATGGGTTATTCTCTCTCTTGTTTTACTGTTGCAATTTTTTTGACCACAGGGTTGTGTTGAGAACACCTGGAAGGCTACCAATCTGTGGTGGCCGGCCATTAATTTGACTTGACCTGTTTGACCCCTACCCGGCCGGCCATGGGGAGAGCCGGCCGGCCACCTCCAATCTCAAAACCTGGCCGGCCTGATTCCTTGCAGTGAGTGCATCTCAAATCTCCACTCTTTTCCTCCCCAGATTTTGTATCCAGGGGGCCAAAATTTTGGGGGGAAACTTGAATTCATTTCCCCCCCATTTTTCCCCCTCTTTCTCCCCCTCATTTGTCTATAAAAACCAGCCTCCAGCTCTGGTTTTTGGGTTGAAAAAAATTGCCTTTAAGCCTTATATGCATATCTCCCCTATCTCTCTCTCTTCAAGCACCAAAATACCCAAGTTCTACACCCTTTTCTTCACCACCACCTAGCACCACACCACCACTCCATTCCAGCAGCTAGGAGGTCTTCTCAGAGGCTAGGAGGCAGCATTTCTTGGTCCAAAGGCAGCCAAAGACTTGGTCTACAAGGGTGAGCAACATTTCCCTCTTTTCTAACTCATTTTTGCAAGTTTTCTTAGCCCTTCTTGCTTGTATATTTGAGCTCCGGCCATAACTGAAAGTAGCATTTTTTTGAGCTCTATTTCATCTTTATTAAGGGCCTCTCACTGTTTGAGGCCCCATTTTTCACTTGCTTCATTATCCCTCTTGTATGCCTATTTCTTGTGTAGCATTTTAGGCCTGTGTATAATCTGTTTTGAAGCATGTTGTAAACTGTAAATAGGCTTATTTTGAGCCCTTCTTCAACATTGTAGAAGGTCTCATCACTGTTTGAATCCTCCATGTGTCACTTGCTTTGATATCCACTTTTGGCCCCATTTTTGCATGATTTATTAGCCTATTGTGCTTCTGTTTTTGAACTTTGGTCCAAACTGAAAATGGCCATATTTTGACCCCCTCTTCATGTTTTATTAAGGGTCTTTTCCTGTTTGAGGCATCTTTTGTATACTTTGTGTTGTAGCTCTCTTTATGGCCTCATTTTTGCATGGTATTTTGAGCATACTTGTATACTGTTTTGGGTCTGGTACTAAAATGTAAAAGGTCATATTTTGGGCCCCTCTTCAACATTGTTGAAGGGTCCTCACCTGTTTGGGACCAGCATGCATCAGTTGCTTCTTTGTCTCCATTTTGGCCCCTTTCTTGCATGAGAATTTTTCCATACTTGTGTTTGTTTTTGTGGTTTTTCATAAACTTTAAAACATCATATTTTGGGCCCCTCTTCAACATTGTAGAAGGGACCTTCTCTGTTTGGGGCCATCATTTGTTAGTTGCTTCATTATCTCGCTTTCGGGGCCATTTTTGCATGCTAATTTAGCCCTATTTGTGCCCACTGTTTGGCCTTTCTTTAAACTGTAAATATGCTTGTTTTGGGGCTTCCTTACTTCTGTCTTTACACTTCATGTTCAAATTATGCATGCATTGCATAGCTATAGGTCATTTTGTATGCCTAATTTCATGTTTTGGGACTCGTCCCATGCATCGGGTGTCATTTTACCATCTTTCGGGGCTGTTTTGCATCTCATTTTACCTCTGATATTTATATGCTAGTATGCCATATTCCATGTCCTTGACATGTCTTGTTAGAGTGGCATTCCGTGCCGTAGGTTTGGTCCTCGGTTTGCGTGCACGCGTTCACGCATCTCGAGTTGTCTCATTTTCATCTTATGGCCTCTTATGTGAGTGTGGCTGAGGTCCGCTTGTGTTAGTGTAAGTCCATATCGCATTGTGTATGCCATTTCATTCCATAGCGTTGTGTATGCTAGGTTGTATGTTAGCGCATTGTGTATGCCATATTACCTCGTGCGTCGTGTATGCCATTTCATAGCATGTTGCATGTTAGGTTGTATCTTAGTTGCATTTCATGCATGTCATTCATATTGCATTGTGTTTGGATTAGGAGTTAGCCCGAGCACGGGAAACGAGGGACGTTTCGCACTCCGAGTGACGGAACGTGTTTCAATTCCCCAGTCACCGACACTCCGGATTATCCATGATGGAGTTAGGTTTTAGTTGAGTTTTCATGTGCATTCATTCTATATTGAGTTGTGAAATTCGACTCCTCGGCCATCATGCATCGAGATGCGTGATTGGTGGCACGAGGATCGAGGTATGCATACATATGTGAAAATACATTGCCATGCCCCTTTCCTGCTCTCTGTTGTAGCAAATCAAGAATCAGCAGCCTTCCGAAGCTTGGCGCGCTTTCCAAGAAACAATTGCAAACGGAGGCTAATTGGGGCATCGCGGTGGATTTCCGCGCAAGGCAACCCGAGCATGCATCAGTCATCATCCGGATCAGAGTCGAGGCAGTCCCTAGCTTGCATGCTAGTTTACCGCTTTCCTAGATTAATTTGTTAATTAATTAGGATTTTGTACATATTTGGACTGTATTATTCATTTGGACTGTACTATTCGGGACTGTATATTATTTATTCGGACCCTCTGTGCGAGGGCATAATTGTAATAAGTGTGCGTGAGTGTGATATATGTCTTCCGACCCCACGTCTTTCTTCCCTTTTATTTACCCGCTTATGATGGTTAGAATTAGGGCATGTTTCAATTAGCATACAGTATGATAGCATGTTTGTATTCATTCATCTGTCTTGCATGCACCGGGCTCGGCGCATCATACTAATCGCATTTGTATTTCAATTCTAAGTTGAATACATGTTAGCTGTAGCATTCCATACGCCATGTTTAGAGTAGCCGAGCCTGCTATAGTTGCATTTTTGCATGTGTTGCATTAGGCATTTCTGTATATTTAGGATCATGCATGGATTTCTAATCGGTTTCTGTTTTGGCTTGGAGTACTCGGTGAGTTTTTATGCTTTAGCATCCTTGCATGCGTGTGAGTGACTGCCATGAATAGCATGCTTACCATGAGGCTATTTGCTTATGTGATATAACTGCCTGAATGCCCGTGGGTGAAGGTTGGGTTATTTGGATTGGAACAAATCATCAACTGTGAGTTTTAAGCCCACTAGATAGTGGCAAAACCATCTTTTCTAAGCCTACCCGAGGGTGGCAAAATCTGCATTTTAAGCCTACTTGCGGGTAGCAAACCATCTTTCAAAAGTAAACATGAAATGTTTTGTTCCAATTCAGGCGACTCGGTCTATACTTGTATGCTGTGCGCATCACATAGTAAATCTAGGCTAATAATCGGAATAAGAACGCACAATATTTTCAAAACTAGATATCATGGTTAGTAGAGGCCGATCATTGATCGGGCGAGCGGGGGTGCTCACGAAGTGACCTTCCCCAATCGTACCCAAGTTCCCGAGCCGAGGCAACTTTGGTGATGATGGACACGTGGCCTTAGGCAAACGAGTCAGGGTTTCCTAAATTTTCCAAAAATAAAATATTTAGGTGACGACTCTGTATCTGGCAAAGCAGTCCATGTTTGGCACTTCTTTTCTAAAAATCTGTTTTCTCAAAACGATTTGCCGGATTTGGACTCTTTGGTTTAGATTAAGAACCGTGACACAAAATCGAGTTCGAGCTGTAGCGAGGTCCCCGCGGGCTTGTTACAGGTAGCTTAGGCCTGGTCACGCGCCTGCTCACCTACATACATAATATAAATAGTGAGCAAAAGCCCAGTGAATAATAACGAGAGTAAAGAATTTTAATGAATGATGTCCATACAGATTCAGAAATCATAATTCAGATTCATAACATATTCATATTCATATTCTTGTTCAGATCATATACAGAAATCAGAGTTCATGCTTAATCATACATGGTACATCCATTAGCGGTAACAGAACAGATACAAAACAGATGCAGAACATATGGTGGTTATGAATAACCAGTTCCATAAAGGAACCTCCGGGTCCGGGTAACAGAGAATAAACATGCTGAGCCCCATGATGGAGCCTCCGGTACGGGTAACAGAGTACAGACATATTAAGTTCCATAATAGAACCTCCGATACCGGATAACAGAGAATATACATGCTGAGCCCCATAATGGAGCCTCCGGTACGGGTAACAGAGTACAGACGTAGTAAGTTCCACAATGGAACCTCCGATACCGGGTAACAGCTAACAGATATCACATGATGCTAAGGATGCCACGAATACATTGTTAGAAACTGGACAATCATTCATTGTACAGAACATATTATTTCAGAAAACAAATCTTAATTCATCATACAGAAAATAAATAAAGTTGAATATAGCTTTACTAAGTTATTACTCACAATTGGCTTCGGGTGCAGACAGACAGAGCAAGCTAATCAAACGGTCTATGGCACGTGACCTACATTAACACATAACAAATACACATTTGAAACACACGTTGGAATGCATCTAACCCATTACGTTCTTGTTCTTAGTGTGTCCCTACCCTTACTCTTATTATGAAGTCTTGACCATGGCCTAGGATGGAATGAGGATGCAAAAATTGCACTCGAAATCATTTTTCAAAACTTGCTGAAAACAGGGTCCACGCTCGAGCGTGGCTTTCCTCACTCGAGCGGACATGCAAAAAGTGAAGGTTCGCTTGAGCGTGACTTCCTTAGCTCGAGCGAACTGTAAACTCTTGAAAAAGTACTGGTTGCTTATTCTTCACGCTCAACGGACGCTTGCTCTCCGCTCGAGCATGAGACTCAGGCCCTCGCTCGAGCGTGCTGCAAGACATATGAACTTCTGGATACATGCATTTCATGCTCGAGTGGGTATCATGTCGCTCGAGCGAAAGTGCACACATTCAGAGTGCTTCGCTCGAGCGTGAACTCCTACGCTCGATCGTAGATTCAAATTCTGGAATTTCCAGATTTGATCTCCAAGATTCAAACTCAAACCAAACACTTCAAAACTCATCCTCTTGGGCCAAAATTCTGGAAAACATTTAGAAACTCATAAAACATCATGCTTTGAAGATCATTTCATGAAATCAAGGCCCAAAAGCATGCCAATTGTTCAAAAATTCAACTTAAACTTCATGAACTCTCCAAAAACATAACATGCATGAAATGATTGAGCTTCAAGTTTCCAAATCATGATCAAATGAAATGAGAGGATGTAAAACATGATGACTTCTTACAACTAAGCTCAATTTATGACATGCATGAGAGAATTCCTAGTAAACATGCTCCAAATGTAATGAAATGTACATGCATGTATGAATTGGTCTTCCTTTATACTTCTTAAGCTTGGTTCTTACATCTTCTAACTCAATTCACTTAATTTCATGGGTGAATCAACTCAACTTCAAGACTAAAGGCTTGGTTTCTTACCTAAGCTACTCAATTGAGCTCCACTTAAGCAAACTCTGGAGCAATTCACTAAATCTCCTAGCAATTCTTCCCTTTGCTTCTTGAGATCAACTCTCACTCTCTAATTCTCTCTTCATCTCACGTTTGGAGCTTTAAGATGGGAAATAAGAGTGTCAAAAACATATATAAGAGAAATAGAAGTGGTCTTGTATGAGCCCACTTAGTGGCATTTAGTTAATTGGCCTAAGCTAAGCTAAGTAGCATTAATTATTCTAATTTAATCATTCAAAATCGAATTTTAATTAAACCTACCATAAAATTCTATAAATTCCACATAACACATATACTAAATCAATTTTGTGATCGGATGCCGTTAAGGCCTTCGATTCACAAGAGGTAACAGAAATTTCAAACAGATACTCCTATAATGAACAGATAAAACATAAATAATGCACCACATATGCAATTAATTCAAAATCTGATCTTAATAACTTATTAGGCATATTAAATCATGGATTATCGTTAATCTTAAGTCGGGGTTGTTACAAGTGCGTTGTTCGTTGTTTTTAGGGTTTAAGCCGTCCATATTTCCAGAGAGGAAGAAAAAACAAAGTGTTTTATATTGGAGGGTGATTTATGAGTATTTCCTTGATAATTTAAGAGTGATCAATGGATCCATGAATTTTATTTTAACATCATCAAGGGGTTTGTATATTTTCTTTTATTCACAAAAGAGAGAGTTGTTCGTCGGTGGATTCTGGGAAACTTGAGCCTGAAGCTTTGGTGGATTCTGGAGTGGCTCATTGTCGTGGATTCGACATCAGCGTTGTGGATTCAACGTTGGACAAGACAATTTCAAGGTGAAAACGGTGATGGAAGAGGCACATTGGGGTTGGTTCAATTTGGGCATAGATTCGCTAGGTAATTGAGAATACACTTGTGTAATTCCTTTTTATCTTCTTAGTAGATTGTTTTGTGGCTTTGGCACGTGATTTTTTATCACAATTGGAGGCGCTCCGATTATGATTTTTTCAAGTTAAATCATTGTGTCAATTTATCTTAATTGTTTAATTGTGAGTGTTATTTATAGTTTTAAATCGAAACATAATCACAAAATCAAAATCTCGAAAACTTTAGATTTTTCAATGCTGGAAAGCATCATATCAGACTACCATACCCACAAATCATAAAAGTCATCATATTAGTTATTTCAATTTTACAGATAATTCCACAGTTCAAGTTTGTATAATTAATTATTAATGTCAAATGTCTAATGTAATGCCCCGAAATAAATACAATAAACCACTCACAATATTAATGAATAACAACAATAGATATACATGATTCTCCAAAGATAAATACCCTTTCATTTCATATGGTTCTATTTTACAAGAGGTAGCACATGCAGTTGATACAAATGAAAAATATAAAATAAAAGTTAAAGAAAATAAGAAATGCCATAAACGCTACAATTTTCTAAGACTAGGCTTGGTCACAACAAAAGTGAGTTAGAGATCAGTACAAATATAGCCCTAGGCTTGTACAAAACAAATATAACAGATAAGCAAAAGAAGCTCTCGCTCCAAGTCCTCCCATGCTAATGCCTTGGCAAAGGCATATCATCAGTACCTGAAAATGATTTTTCCATATAGGGTGAGCCAAAGCCCAGTAGAAATAATCGAACACAATATATAAATCTTAACAAAGCCTCTTTATATGCCCTGACTGCCCACATTGATAACAAGTAAGCAGATGCCCTCTTCACTGACTCTGACTCTGAGAACGAACTAAAGACGGTGCAGAATGTTGCCCTCCTTCTCTCTGTGGGCAAGCTGGAGATTTGTGACCCAACTGGCCACATTTAAAACAAGTGACACCTCCCTAACTACCACTCCTTGAGCCCGAACTTGGCACAGAAAAGGTGGATCTAGACTGTGCTCCCTGGGATTGTTGTGGGGTGGAACCCCTCTATCTCTTACTGTTCCATGCCTCACTCTGAACCTTGTGACTCCTTCTGGAGCCCCTCATCTGCTCTTTCTCTACCTAAACTATGGTCTCAAGATAAGTCGCCGCCTCCACAAGGCGTCCGTAGTCCCTAATCATCGACTCAGCAACTTTGAAAAGAAGCCCGGTCCTCAACCTCTTCCCGAACTCGATACAACGGTGTTCCTCTATTGCCATGAGTTCCGGTGCAAATCTAGAGGCTTGTGAAAGCTGCCTCAAACTCAGCTACTGGCAAATTAAGCTGCTTGAGCTTCAAGAATTGGTCTCTCAACTTCTCCCTAGTAGTGGTAAGAAAAAACTTGTCCTGGAAAGTATTGACAAAGGCCTCCCAAGTCACTCCAATGTACCCACGCACATATTTCCACCACTGACTCGTATCTCTCTTTAACTATAAGGATGCCAAGGTCACCCTCAACCCATCATCCTCGATGCCAAGCATCTCGAATGTCTTCATCATCCGCTCAAGCCATTCATCCGCTTTCAAAGGCTCTTTAGGATCACCCAAAAATTCGTTTGGATTAAACTAGAAGAACTCTTTTTTCAAGAATGACGCCCCCTACTTCAGCAACTTGGGCTTGGACTTGATTCCTAGCCCTGAGAATGTCTATGGATTACCACAAAACTCCAGTCATTTCACGGGCCAAAGTGCCCATGGCCTGCTGACCAACTGGTTCGACCACATTGGCTGACCAACTCTTTCTTCCTGCACCAGAATTTATCTAGTAATAACACCTCATGCCGTCTAGGCCTACCACGCCTACCACCACCACGTCTATGTCCTGACATCCTAATGAAGGTAACAAAAGAGATTAGTACATTCACAATGTGCCGAAGCTAACTCACTCGAGTACTAAGACGATGGACAACAGATAATTCACTCTATATAAGCACATAGTCATATAAACACATACGAATTTGCTTCCTAGATAATGATCGTCCCGCAACATTGCCATAGTTTCAATTAGAAAGAATAGTGATCAAGTGCTTTTCTAATAGGATTTCTAAAAACTTGTAGACCCAACCAATATCTTAGAAATTAAATCTCATATCCATATAATCACATAAGCATGTTATCACATAGCATACCAAACATACAAAGATCTCTATCAAGTGAAATAAACCTATTGTGGTAAGAACCACTTCCCACGTACCCAAAGTATTCAAACCCAGTACGTTCTGATACCAAGTTGTAATGCCCCGAAATAAACACAATAAACCACCCACAGTACTAATGAATAACAACAATGGATATACATGATTCTCCAAAGATAAATACCCTTCCATTTCATATGGTTCCATTTTACAAGAGGTAGCACATGCAATTACACATTCACAAGTCTTAACCCTGAACCTATAGCATGTGATACAAATGAAAAATATAAAATAAAAGTTAAAGCAAATAAGAAATGCCCTAAAGGCTATAATTTTCCAAGACTAGGCTTGGTCACAACAAAAGTGAGTCTGAGCTTAATACAAATATAGCCCTAGGCGTGTACAAAACAAATATAACAGATAAACAAAAAAACTCTCGCTCTAAGTCCTTCTAAGCTACTGCCTTGGCAGAGGCATATCATCAGCACCTGAAAATGGTTTTCCATATAGGGTGAGGCAAAACCCAGTAGAAATAATTCAACACAATATATGAATCTTAACAAAGCTATAAGGTGAATACAAATGCAATGCACGTGCCGAAAACATTTTATATCTCTTTCAACACCATGCCAACTCATAAATCTTTTCGTTACAATAGAAAACAAGGCAGTGAATCACACTCTGAGAATTTCAAAACAAATATAACCTTTCACAGAAATTTCGTTCGTAGGAAACCGTAAACCGGCATCCATGTAAACGTAGGCTATACAAGCACTACTATTGCCATTTCACAGAAATTTCATCCGCGTGATCGACACCCATGTATACGCGCGGGTTTTTGGACTTTCACCATGGACACTCAGGCCAACTTGTTTCAACAAGACAACACTTATTTCCCAAATTCACTCATTTTTCTCTAAACGATAAATATTTCCAATGTATAAATATGAGACAATGCTCAATGGAAATGAATGAGAAAATAGTTTCAATTCTCCTAATTCTCATGCAATTTCTACAACAATCATAGCTACTCTCCACCGATAACCCAAAATAGATATTTCTAAATAGATAAACAATTATCAATAAAGATAAACTTTTCGAATTTCAAAATGTGAGTGATAATACATATCTAACTCTACCATCCTCATTAATATCAATCAAATTTCACAATTTCAATATTAATTCCATTATTTATACAAAATCAACATTTGAGACATTTACGGCAAAATCCCTTTTTCTCTTTATGAATCAATTCCAAGGATAAAAACACACTATTTTATCACCACTCATCCTCATTTACAATTCCAAAACCATTTCCAAGAATCCATTTGAAAACTCCTCTGTTGATTTTTACCCAAAACCCTAGATTTGTTACAAAAATTTTCAAATCACAATATTATTTAGAAATAGTAAATAACTAAGTTAAAACTCATAAAAAGTATGAAGAATCCCTACCTCAAACTTAGAAGACAAGAGGGAGAGTGAAGGAAACTCAAGGACGTCAAAAATCAACTTTGCTTTGATTAGAATAAAACTCTCGTCGAGCTCTACTTTTTAACAAATGGACATAGGTGAAAAGGTTAACAGATCTAGCTATATTTGAGTGAAATAAATGAGTTTGAGAGAGAGAGTGAAAGAAAATAGGGTTTTGGAATGTTTAGAGAGAGAGAGAGAGAAGTGAAAAAGTGACTCAAAAAGTGATTTTACGAACTGATATACGCGTAAGTCGCTCAAGCGCAAGATGTGTCGCTCGAGCGTCCAGACACAAAAGATGTGACCGCTCGAGCGAAGAATACAAACTCCCAAAAGTTTTGCAGACAGAAGACCCATGCTTGAGCACAAGAAGCATTGCTCGAGCGCAAGAAGGACCACTCGAGCGAAGAATATCAACTTCCATTATCTATGCAAACCTGCAAAAGTACTGGAAGTTCACAAATATTGCTCGAGTGCAGGAAGTATCACTCGAGCGAAGAAGCCAAAATTTAGGCAACAACCATTTTGAAAAACTAACTCCCCGACCTATTCCAAAGGCAACCAAAACACAACGATACCCAAACTTAATGAAGTGTAAGATGAAATAGGACATGAACAACCATATACAATAATAAAATCCGAATCCAAACATCAAATGGGTCGGGTCTAAACTAGAACCATTATATCTACTTTTTCCTTTGGTAAGCTTTCGTATCCTCCAGCCCCAATTGACTTGAGACTTATATAATCACCTTCGTGCCTCATTTTGTGGACCATGCATGAAGAGTGGTGCTATAAATAGTGCTATCACTCATTGTCACATAGAAGATAAAAACAATATGATATAACACGGTGTTGCAAAGACAAAGTACTAAGAAGATAAAAAATAATATGATTTGCCATATTCATTTGGACACTAACATGTCAAATGTAAGTTAAAAACAAAACCTTAGATGAGAACAATTCATACACTTTGATACCTTGCAAGTAGCTATTAATATTGTTTGTTAGTTTGCTTCTCATTCTTGTGCTTCTTTAATTTAATTTAATTTTGTTCCTATTCTACTGAAGAAAGTGGGATCATTCTTAATGCATTTGATTACAGACATTACAGGACAAGAAGTTAAGAGTTCAAAGAATGAATGCTACATATTAGGTACCAATTGAGCAAGACAAAAGAAACCAGTTGATATATAATTTTGTTTCTCATATACATCTTATGCTTCTTTAATTTGTCATGTTCCATCTAAAATATGGGATGATAGCATTTGATTATGCTAAGATTATAGAGACAATAAGGTATGCTACAAACCAAATACCAATTGAGAAAGACAAGAGAAACTAGTTGATATAAAATTTTGAAAAATCTAAAAACCCAAGATATTAATTTGTGATTATGTTTCAATTTCAAATAATGAATGACAATTCAATTAAACAATCAAAGACAAATCGACATAACGATTTAACATGGAAAAACCACAATTGGAGTGCCTCCAATTGTGATAAAAAAAACTACGAGCCAAAGCCACAAAACAATCCACTAAGAAAACAAAAAAGAAATACACAAGTGTACTCTCAATTACCTAGCGAATCCACGCCCGAATTAAACCAACCTCAATGTGCCTCTTCTAACACCGTCTTTACCTCGAAATTGTCCTGTCCAGCGTTGAATCTACAATGGTGATGTCAAATCCACGACGATGAGCCACTCTGGAATCCACTAAAGCTTCAGGCTTAAGTTCCTTGGAATCCATCGAAGAGCAAATCTCTCTTTTGTGAATAAAAGAAAACAAACAAACCCTTGATGATGTTGATATGAAGTTTACGGATCCATTGATCACTCTTAAATCATCAAGGAAACATTCATAAAGCACATTCCAATATAAAACACTTTGCATCTTGTTCATCTCTGAAAATCTGGATGGCACAAAACTTAGAAACAACAAACATCACAATTTATAGAAAATAGGATTGCACAGGTAGCTCGAGCGCACATTTCACCGCTCGAGCGGTATGACTAAAGGCGGTGCGAAACATATAAGTTGACTGCTCGAGCGCAACTTTCACCGCTCGAGCGGTAAAACTTTCTTCCCAGAAGTTCAGACGCTTTGCAAAAATACTAGATGATTTGTTTCTTCGCTCGAGTGGTCAAATAACTTCAACTGCATTTTTGGCAAACATGAAGTGCCAAACATGAAGGATTAAGATCACAAACTCCTCTACATAGACATAATTCAGGTTGGATTTGTATCTAAACACTCATAGCCTCACCGAAATAAAAAATCAAATAAAATTACAACTGAAAAGAGTTTTGTCAAATGGGATTGCCAATTACAAAACCTAACAATCTCTCCCTCTGACAATTCTGTGACAAAACGTACCTAACAAATAAAATCCTAATCACCCCAACCCATTACAGCCAACAAAAACAAACTTGTTTCTCATGATCATGATCTGCAAAACAACTATTAGTGCCACAAGAGTATATGAAAAAGCAATAGACATATGACAAGATTATCTTAAAGCACGAGATAGAAATATGAATAGATGAAAATTTGAGATTTTAAGAACATGCAACATGAATAGATGAAAATTGGAGATTTTAAGAATATGTAGCATGAATAGATGAAAATGTTAAGAAACATGCAAAAACACTCAAAATTTCCCCCTTAAAATTCTCCTCATTTTTGTCATGAATTGTCAAAGAAAGCTCAATCAACTAAAGCAAGAGCATAAACCACGCAAGCAAGAACATGATGATTTAAAAATTAATAGCTTGCAATAAGAAAACAATAAATAAGCACTGGATAGCAACATGCAAACCAATTAATGCCAATCTCTCTTACCAAATCAATCAATGTAAGTTCATGCTAAAAAACCCTTGTAATGATAAACCAAACTCCCCCTCACTAAAAACAACCACAAACACTAAAAACAATGAACAAGAAGAAAAAGACAAAAATAATATGATAAAGCAAGCAAGGAAATTTAGATTTGTATCTTAAAACACACAAAATAATCCAAGAAACACAATTACTTGAAAACATAAGGTGCACAGTCTCTAGAAGATTCCTCATGAAAGAATGTGATGCAACATGTGAAAAGCATAGATCCCATCATAAAAGTGTGTGTGTGACTCTTGGAGTTTGACAAACACTAGATTCAAATCCTAGTAGTGATCTGATAATTGGACCTCCTGCAAGAGAATCTAACCACAACTTAGGAAAGTCAAACCACTAGAAATCAAGGGGTATTTGTTAAGTAAAGGCGGAGGCTCCCCCTCAATCAATGAATTTTTTTTTAATTTTTAATTTTTAATTTTCTTTCAATTAGTATCAGAGCAGGTCGTTCTATTTTTTTTTTTTTTCAAAACTATTGGAGTAAGATCTTGTTTGATTTGTGATAATGGAATCAATCCGTAAAGGGAATTCTATGGTTCGACCACCCTTGCTTGACGGATCTAATTATTCTTTTTGGAAAGCTCAGATGAGAGCGTTTTTAAAATCTATTAATGAAATTTTTGGCAATCCATCATGTGTGGGTGGACCGAACCGATGATTACCATTGATGAAGTAACTTTTCCCAAACCAATTGATAAGTGGGACACAACTGATTACCAAAATAGTAGCTGGAATAGTAAAGTTATAAATTCTCTCTTTTACACCGTCACACCCGAAGAGTTTAATCGTATTTGCAATTGTGAAGTCGCAAAAGAGGCTTAGGATATCTTACAAACTATTCATGATGGCACTCTTTCGGTTAAACGCTCTGATATCAATTGAAAAATCTAAAAACCCAAGATATTGATTTGTGATTATGTTTCAATTTTAAATAACGAATGACAATCCAAATCAAACAATCAAAGACAAATCGACACAACGATTTAACGTAAAAAAAACCACAATTGAAGTGTCTCCAACTGTGATAAAAAAAAATACAAGACAAAGTCACAAAACAATCCACTAAAAAGACAAAAAAGAATTACACAAATATACTCTCAATTACCTAGCGAATCCACGCCCGAATTGAACCAACCCCAATGTGCCTCTTCTAACACTGTCTTTACCTCGAAATTGTCTTGTCCAACGTTGAATCCACAACACTGATGTCGAATCCACGACGATGAGCCACTCCGGAATCCACCAAAGCTTCATGCTCAAGTTCCCCGGAATCCACCGAAGAACAACTCTCTCTTTTGTGAATAAAGGAAAACAAACAAACCCTTGATGATGTTAATATGAAGTTCATGGATCCATTGATCACTCTTAAATTATTAAGGAAATACTCATAAAGCACCCTCCAATATAAAAACACTTTGTATCTTATTTCTCTTTGAAAATCTAGACAGCGCAAAACCTAGAAACAGCAAACATCGCACTTTATAGAAAATAGGATCGCGCAGACCGCTCAAGCACACATTTCACCGCTCGAGCGGTGTGACTAAAGGCAGTGCGAAACATATAAGCGGACGCTCGAGCGGTAAAACTTTCTTCTTAGAAGTTCGGACGCTTTGCAAAAATACCGAATGATCTGTTTCTTCGTTCGAGCGCACAAAACGCCGTTAGAGCGGTCAAATAACTTCGATTGTAGTTTTGGCAAACATGAAGGATTAAGATCACAAACTCCTCTATATAGACACAATTCGGGTTGGATTCGCATCTAAACACTCATAACCTTACTGAAATAAAAAAATCGAATAAAATTACAACTGAAAGGAGTTTTGTCAAACAGGATTGGCAATTACAAAAATTTAACAAGGATTTTGTTTTAGGATTTGTGTTTTTGTTCTGTTGTTAGTACTTTTGTTTGTTTGTTTGTTTGTTTGTTTGATTTTTTTTTTTTTTTTTGAAGTTGTGAATTGTTAGCCAACAGCAGCCAATAGTGAATCATACAACAAAACAAATCTGTCCTTCCACAATCCTGCGAGTTGACTAGCGGGCTATTGTCTACGTGCTGCGCCTACTAGAAATACAGAAGATATCATCACATTCGCGGAATTTCAATTGAATCAAATTAAATCAATAAAATAAAATAAAATAAAATATAATGTATAGTTTTATATATTTAAAAAAAAAATGACGACATTGAGAAATTTAATCTAATCTCCTAGAATTCTTTCCTCAAAGGTATTTATAAAGCAATTTTGACTCAACTGTCTGCAATTATGAGTAATTGAATGAAAGTAAAATAAACTAAAATAAAAACTCAAACATTGATCCTAAGAAAATATTCAATTCTTTTATTATTTACATTGTTTCTTATATTGAATTTACATATATGTTCATTGTTGTTTTGTTTTTTCTTTGGTATTGATGTTAATAGGGTTGCCATTTTTTTTGGTTTTATTTTAACTTAACCGAATTGCACATTCTTTATATATAAGCTATGCCTTAAATTGGTGTAAACAAAATTGGATCACAAATTTTTGTCTTATCCAACAGATTCACTATGTGTGTAACACTTTTTAATTTATAAAAGAGTAGTGTTATACAAGCAGAACTTTTCATACAGAATGGTGTGTCTCATTTATGACCATTTATTAGAAATTAAAATACCCATCACCTTGATTCATAATTGTAGAAATATCACAGTCATATCATTCTTATCTTAAATTTTCTATAAAATTTATGTATAAATATCATTTCTCTTTATAAAATGCATAATGGGATACTTTGGCCAAGACAAATTTTTTGTTGAGTTAAAAGCTTTTCAAAATCTATGGAAAATTTAATTGAATCTAATTTTTATTTTTTTATAGAATGATTAATGTGCCAAAGTTATATATGATTGTTTTGTTAATTTTTTATTATTACTTAGAATTTTATTTTAGTGTTTGATTATTATCATCATAATTTAAAATGTGATTATGTGCCTTGTACGGACATAAAAAAATACCGTATTTGATGATAAAGAAATCCAACGAAGAAGATGATCAGCAATACCTCGCGATCGCTATTTGCAAAACAAAACACCCCCAGTCGTAGCTGAGGGCCCTCCGACGCCCAAATCAGTCCTCCAATATTATCAAAATATTTAATAGATTAATTCACAAAGAGAAATTGTGTATCTCAACCCATGAAGATATTGCCTATTTATAATATTCAATGACTTACTTAGCAAGTAGTTTGAATGTTTCAGAAGTTCTATCCCAAACAATCTTTGATTGTTGAGGACTTCTATATCGATAAGATTTCATATCCTGATGAGTCTTGCACAACATAAAACACTAATGCAGTGTTTGATAAGAATTTGATAATTGTCATATACATGATAATTTATAATTACGCCACGTGGCAGTGGCGAGACCCATATAATTCCTGTAGTTATTTCTATTCCCTTTTAATTGCCCCCAAGCTTTCATTCTCTTTGAACCCAGTGAAAGAGTTGAAGCTTTCTGTTGTTCTGATAAAAATAGTCGTGTAATAATGCCTAGCTAAAACTATACATGGGTGCTAGGGCTTATTCCAAAATGCATAACTTTATTAGGACTTATTCCGAAAATGCCTAGCCTTGCTAGGACTTATTCCAAGAATGCCTAACCTCGTTAGGACTTATTCCGAAATGCATAACTTTGTTGGGATTTATTCCAAGAATGCCTAACCTTGTTAGGATTTATTCCGAAAATGCCTTGTTAGGACTTATTCCAAGAATGCCTAACCTTGTTAGGACTTATTCCAAAAATGCCTAACCTCATTAGGACTTATTCCAAGAACGCCTAATCTCGTTAGGACTTATTCCGAAAATATCTAGCCTCATTAGGACTTATTCCAAGAATGCCTAATCTTGTTAGGAACTACCAAAACACCAACTTGCTTATTGGCAAGCAAAACCGGCTTGGCAAGGAATCCTATTGTTGGACAAACCACCAACCTACTCTACAAATTTTTTTAAAGTTAGTCAAACCTGCCAACCCACTTTGCCAAGCAAAACTTGCTTGACAAATATTTTTCAAGTTGGTCAAACCTGCCAACCTACTTTGCTGAGCAAAACCCGCTCTACAAAGATTTTCAAAGTTGGTCAAATCTGCCAACCTATTTCGCCAAGCAAAACCCGCTCGACAAAGATTTTTTAAGTTGGTCAAACATGCCAACCTACTTTGCTTGACAAAGATTTTCAAAATTGGTCAAACCTGCCAATTTACTTCACCAAGCAAAACTCGCTCGATAAAGATTTTTCAAGTTGGTCAAACCTGCCAACCTATTTTGCTTGACAAAGATTTTCAAAATTGATCAAACCTGTCAATCTATTTCACCAAGCAAAATCTGCTCAATAAAAATTTTTTCAAGTTGGTCAAACTTGCCAACTTACTTTGTTCGACAAAGATTTTCAAAATTGGTCAAACTTGCCAATCTACTTCACTAAGCAAAATCTACTCGATAAAGATTTCTCAAGTTGGTCAAACTTGCTAACTTATCTCTTGCCCAAACCAGCTTGGCAACGAGATAAAATTTGTAACCAAAAGGTAGTGTAATTCATATTGCCCCCATGATCCATAAAGCGCAAACTCCATCTCAGCATATTTGACCCAAATAATAGTCTTCATCCACGTTTGGTATAAAAATTCATATTTTTCAGATAATAAAAATCTGATATAATAATTTGATCTTCCATGTATTTATGGTTGGAATAATAATGCATAAACTCCATGCTCCATAGATAATCAAACTTTAGCACAATAAAATATCTTTATCTGCAGAGTAATGATGCATAAAATCCATACTACAAATAATAAAAATTCAATATTACATCTTGGCTAGGAAGCCACTACCTTTTTGTAAGGACTTATAAGTCATGCTTCGATTTATTCGTTATTCAGCCATATTCCAATTCATCTACTCTTCTGCCCCCTGACTTTAGTGTGATGTAATCATGGTAAAAGTTTTCATGACTTCGGCAATTCAACTTCCAAAGCTCGGTTGTTGCTTGTCTTCTTATAAGCATATAAAGTAATTTGTTCCCTGTCAATTAGTCTGCTTGGGCAATCAGGTGACTCAATTGCCCAACTGGGCCGAAGTTGCTGGATCCAGTTATTGAGGAGATATTTCTTTCTTGCTTATCGACCATGTAACAAGGAATTCGCGCATATTAATTCAAACTTTATTTGCCAATTGCTTGGTTGGACCGAGCTAAATGCATATCACGCAATGACTGTCAATGGGATAATTCTAACCACAAAACTAGATTCTCGTGGAAATCTTGACACATATAGTACTCATACAACATCATCAATCTTGTTTTGCCTATGAGGTCCCAGACTATAGAATAGGCCAAAACCATTAATAAAACAAAATATTCTTTGAAAACAGAAAAGAGTGGAAGTAATTTGTCATCAAGCTAATGGTTGGAGTATTATAGTCAAATATCACGTGAGCAGTAACTTATCTACAGGAGCTTATCTTTTTTGTTGAATTCTATCGCTTTCCACAAACGGTGCCAATTGTACGGAGAAGAAGAGGATCAGCAACATCTCGTGATCGCTATCTGTAAGACAAAACACCCCCAACCGTAGCTGAGGACCCTCCGACGCCCAAATCAGTCCTCCAATATTATCAAAATATTTAATAGACTAATTCACAGAGAGAAATTGTGTACCTCAACCCATGAGGATATTGCCTATTTATAATATCCAGTGACTTACTTAGTAAGTAGTTTGAATATTTCAGAAGTTCTATCCTAAACAATCTCTGATTGTTAAGGACTTCTATATCGATAAGATTTCATATCCTAATGAGTTTTGCACAACATAAAACACTAATGCAGTGTTTGATAAGAATTTGATAATTGTCATACACATGATAATTTATAATTACGCAACGTGGCAGTGGCGGGACTCACATAATTCCTGTAGTTATTTTTATTCTCTCTCATGCCTCTATAAAAAAGAGGATAAAATTACACCAAAATATACACAAGCAAAAGAGAGAGAGATGATAGAGAAGAGAAAATTTTATAAAATTTAAACATTTAAATTGACAATCTGCAAGAATTTTATTGAAAATAAAAGGAAAGAGGAGCTATAAAGATTTGAGAAATGTTATTTATTGCCATATTAATTTCACCATAGAGACCCCCTCCAATCACCACCCTCACAACCCCCACACACAAGTGGCGGGTGGTGATTGAAAGAGTAGGAAAAAAAAAAAAAGAAAAAGAAAATGTAACCAATGAGAGAGAGAGGGGGTCAAAGGGGGTGGGGGGAAAAGGGGGCATGAAACATTTTTGTTATATTAACTCGTTCATGTATTCCTCTTATAAATTTCATGTGTGTATATAAGACCTATCACATTTTAAAATGAGAAATATTATTCTTACATAATTTGTATAATTTTTTTTATTAAAATGGTTTGACAATGATATTTTTGTAATTAAATAAATGGATATTTTATTTAAAATAATAAGTCACTTACAACCATGTCATTATGCATACAAATTTTATACTATATTTTTCTAAAACAATACTCTAAGGGCTTGTTTGATTATTAGAATTATAGTATAAAATTATGATTATTAGTCGATAGACTTACATTCCTGCATTTGATTACAAGTTTATATATTATATAAGGAAAATGAGATTTCTAACTTACAAGACTTGTGGAAGCTTCAAGTTCCTAATTTAAGTTTCACAATTTTTTTGATTTTTAAAAATTAAAAAAAAAAATCTTTTATTGGCTAGCTCATATTCAAGCAAAAATAAATAAATAAATAAATATTAATATCTCTTGATTTATGATTTTCAAATAGAAAGTATATCAAATCTAAAAAAATAAAAAGTATACTAATCTATTTCAAAATTCAAATTTGAGGGTCACTAAATACGGAAAGTAATCTATTAATTTCAATTTAAAATTGACACAACAAAAATTTAAAATTATAATGATCTATCCCATGATTTAAAAGTTTTAAATAAAAAATTAAAATTATCATAATTAATTCATAATTTTCGTATTTAAGAGCAATAAGAATAACGTTGACATTATTTATATATTTTACAAAAGAATGCTTTTAAGAAGAGATATTATGAGAGTTTCAAAATTTCATACAAAATCTATATACTATTATAATTGAAAAATGTTGTCATCCTATTAAAACTTAAAGTTGCAATTCTTTTTCTTTTTTAAAATTTTTTTTGTTAATATTGTGTCACAATATGATTGGTTTATAAATTAATTTTATATTCTTAAAATAAAATTTTCAATTTAGATTCTTGCTTAAATCATGTTAGTAGAATGAGATCAATATTCATTTCTTAATTTATGCATCTTTTATTAAATTATAAAATAAAATTTTAAATTTAATTTTTTTTTTAAAATTATGTTACATGTGTTATAATATTATTGGTCTAAACATAATATGTTACTAACACATGTTCAAATTATTAATCACTATTAAAAATTTATATTTATATTTTTTTTGTCATTTTTAGTTTTAAATTTTATATAAAAAAAAATTATGCCCTTCTAAACTACAAGGACTTGAACAATAATTTTTTTAAATACAAATATTTTTTTTAACAAAATACAAAAAAATTAAGAAAATGAATGACTTTTTTTAACAATTTCCAAACAAAATGGATTCTGTTAATTTTGTTTTATTTCAATTGTGAATTAAATAGATTTAAATTAAATAAATAAATTTTTTTGGCTTAAATAGTTAAGAAGTGACTTTTCTAAAATCAAATAGAAATAAACTTTTTTTTTCCCCATTAAAAGTCATAGTTGATGAAACTTATTTCTTTTATATAATAAAAAGAGAAAATGAGAGTTACATGTGATAATTTATTGTTTTAGCAATGCTACAGACCCACACTTTCATCCACAATGATGGGACATGGGAGTTGAGCCCCATGTCATTGAATGTATAACAAATCAAGAGTTGACACATATAACACCATATCATTGGGGATATAATTGTGATTATTTTTTTTTTTTTTTGTAGGTCTCAAACATTTTTCTTATTATTCATATAGACTTTTTTAGCACTTACAAAATACGGTGGATCGTATTAATCTTTTTTTTAATCTCAGTTGTCAATTAAACAAACTAAAATAAAAAAAAATGAAAAATTTTTGGCTCAAATTGCTAAAAAGTGAGTTTTGCTAAAACAAATTGAAATAACGAAAATGATCCAGAGCTCGAAACTCTACGGCTCGAAACGGCTCAAAATTTTTTTTCCCTTTTCAAGCAAAGGAGCTCTGCACAAACAGAGGGAAGAGGAGAGGAGAAAGAGGGAGAGAAGAGAGGAAGAAGAGAGGAGAAGAGAAAGAGGAGGAGGCAGCACCACCGCCGTCGCCATCGCCTCGCCGCCGTCGTCACAGCACCACCTCCTCGCCGATCGTCGCAGTCGCAGTCGCAGCCCCCTCCTGTCCAGTTCGTCGCAGCAGCTCGCCCCGCGCAGCCCCGCCTCCTCCTCCAGCCCATTTTTATGGCCCCCTCCCCTCCCTCCTTCCTCCTCCTCCCGATCTTCTTCTCCACCCTTCTTCTTCTTCTCCCTTCTTTTTCTTCTTCCTTTTCTTCTTCTTCTCCGTTCTCCTTCTACCGATCTGCAACAACACAGGAAAAAAAAAAAAAAAAAAAAGCGACACCAAAACGATGTCGTTTTGGTGTCGAGCCAAATTAGTGCCAAAGAATTTCGAGTTACGTAGCGGGGTTGTTGAAATAAATGCTATTTTTCTGATAAAAGTGATGGTTTGTGAAATATCTTTTTTTATTTTAAAAAAATGAGAGTTATAGGTGATAATTTATTGGTCATCTATAATTATTTTCAGATCAAATGAGAATATCATTCTAAATTTTCTTCTTACTTTTTTTTTATACAGATACTTTTATTTTGTAGAAATTTAATTTTATTACATTTAAATATTTTATGCCATTATAAAATATAATTTTTTTAATATCAACTTATTTGATGATCGCTTTCTAAAAGGTGTACTTGTTTTTGTTTATTAATATTAAAATTTTAATTAATCTTATTTATTATTAAAAAATAAGTTAGCAAATAATTTTATATATTTATATATATAATTTTGTTTCGATTGCTCAAGTTATTTGGTGTTTCTGTTCAAGTTCATTCAAATTTATTTAAATTTTTGAATTTTACATAGCTTCTCACAAAATTAAAAATTATGTTGTACAATCTTTAAAAAATTACAGACTTGACTTAAGTTACTTGGGTTCAACTTATCTAAATTTACAACTTTAACAAGGGAAATTGTGATAAAATTGTAAAACTTAGATTGTAAATTTTAATTTTTTTTTTGTTTTTATAATTTACATACAAAAATCTAATTATTTATATTATTTTATATAAATATATTTTATTAATTTTGTCTCATCCCGTACGTAGCACGGGTTTTCACTAGTTTTAATTTATTGCAAAACCCCAATTTTATAGTTTTCTATTCATTGTTTTTCATGTATTAATAAGCCTAGTTGGTCTTAGGCATGAATAAAATTAAATAAGAAAAATGTAATGGATTTCTCGGTTGGGAATTTGTTGTAGGAAAATTCCAGCACCAAACTATGATTTATAAATTATATTTTATAAATATAGATATATGTATTTGTGAGTACTATATTATTTTTATATATATTTTGGTGTAAATATATTATTATACTATTATATTTTAATATTAAATATTATTTTTATCTTAAATTATTTTTGTAAAATGAGAGACAAAGTAGTAATTTCACTCTAATCCCATGAGATTATATTTGAATACTATCTCCCCTATGGGATTGCTAGTCCCTATCTTTGGAGGAGTTTCATAGTCTCATGAGACTATTAATCTCATGATAGATTTTCAAAACAAATATGATATTGTAAGTACCCTCTTCATTGTTAGTGTAATCCCACCCTCCATATCTGAAAACAAACAAGGCCTAAGAATATTTTAATAATAGTGGTGTGTTAGCTTGTGAAGGCAAAATTTATGTGTTTGTCCTTACAGAAATGATATAATTCCTTTTTTTTTTACCTCCACAACTTTACAGACACATGTCAGCCAGAAAAAAAAAAAAAATAAATAAATAATTAGCCAATCATAATGTATTGGGGTGGTGGGGATTCTCAAAAAGGGAGTCCCAACCTTTTTTTCCTTGTCCCTAATAAATGAAAGTTTGTTATGAGAGAATTTTGACCAAATTCTTCAAAAATGAAAAATAATCATCATATCTATATCTATACTATATATCAACATTGATTGGGACCTCGAGGGGGAGTCCCCCGAATCCCCACAATTCCCACTTTTAGTAAAAAAAAAAAAAAAAAAAAAAGAAAACAAAAAAAAAAAAGAAAACAGTTTTCCAAAAAAGGAAATTAGGGGGATTAGGGGGAAGAAAATTAGGGGGACAAATCATTTTTGACTATATATTAAGCAAAATGGAGTTTTTAACCCCAAGCCTTGTGGGAGCTCCAATCTGTCAATCTAAATTTTCTGATTTTTTTATTTAAAAAAAAAATCTTAACATTTATTAACTTCTCCCAACCCCCAAGTCTTACCCTCATAATAACACTTTAATGCATTAAGAACAAGTATAATTTTTTTTTTTGAAATCCAACACATATGAATTTCTTGAAAAGTCCAACATATATGATTATTATCAAAATATTAAACTTTAATATAATATAATTTTAGAAAAAGACATTTAATTTCTTAAAAAGTCTAAAACATATGATTATTATCAAAATATTAAACTTTAATATAATATAAAAAAGGAAAAAAAGTAGACATCTAAAAAAAAAAAATTTAAAAATCGCAATTCACATATATAGATAATTGTAAACACAATCCGTGCATAATATAAAAAAGAAAAAAAAAGAAGACATTAAAAAAAAACATTTAAAAATCACAATTCACAAGGGATTTTTAACCCCAAGCCTTGTGGGAGCTCCAATCTCCCAATATAAATTACCTGATTTTTTTATTTAAAAAAAAAATCTTAGCATTTATTAACTTCTTCCAACTCCCAAGTTTTACCTTCATAATAACACTTTAATGCATTAAAAACAAGGGCAAATTACATATACCCCCTCGAGATTTAGCAAAATTACATATACCTCCCTGAGGTTTGAGAAATTACAGATACCCTCCTGAAGGTACTATTTGCATAACAAATTAGAGGGCAAATTGTTATGAAAATATAAACCTCATGGGGCAATTTGTTATGAAAATATAAACCTCAGGGGGTATCTGTAATTTCCGAAACCTCAGGGGTATCTGTAATTTAGTTAAATCTCGAGGGAGGTATATGTAATTTGCCCTAAAAACAAGCATAAAAAAAATTCTTTGAAATCCAACACATGAATTCTTTGAAAAGTCTCTCATAATAATACTTTAATTCATTAAGAACAAGTATAAAAAAAATTTCTTGAAAAGTCCAACACATATGATTATTTTCAAAATATTAAACTTTAATATAATATAATAATAAAAAAAAGACATTTAATTCATTAAAAAGTCCAACACATATGATTATTATCAAAATATTAAACTTTAATATTATATAAAAAAGAAAAAAAAAGAAATTTAAAATATATATATATATATATATATTTAAAAATCACAATTCACATATATAGATAATTATAAACACAATTCGTGCATAGCACAGGTGACATGTTAGTTATATATTAAGCAAAAAGGGATTTTTAACCCCCAAGGCCTGTGGGAGTTTCAATATCTCAATCTGAATTTTTTATATTTTTTATTTAAAAAAAAACTCAGCATTTATTAATTTTTTTTAATCCACATATCTTTCCACATACCTACATTTATTGATTTGGTCAAAAATTCTTAATCAGCATTTAAAATCCCCTCATACAAATAATTATAGATACAATCCATGTAGAGTTACTGCAATACCCTTTTCAACTTCTCCCATACACTGTGGTTAGTGATAAGATTATTAAATTATTTTTATAAAAAATCTTAAAAAACATAATTTATATATTAAAAAAAAATCTAAAACAAATATAAATATCTATAATTATCCTGTGTATAGCACGAGTGATAAGCTAGTAAACCATAAACACATTGTGTGGAGGGTTAATAATTTACAGGATTAGTTATTCAACAAGAATAAGTGAAATAAAAAAATTTCTCTTATTCTTTTTATTTTGCAATGTATATATTATATGTTTATTTTGATTTATTAGTTATAAAATTTAAAAAATCAGTCAATTTTCTTAAATAAAATATCTATTAAAATTTAATTCAAATAATAAAAATTACAATCAAACAACAATATATAAATCTCATGAATTTATAATCTAAATTGTATGCTATAATCTAACCAATCAAACAATGCCCAATAGAACTTGCTGGTCCATCCAGGCACAATTCATCTCCGTTTGAGAAATTTGTTTGGATACTCTCTGCTGCGTTTACCCTTTTCCCTCCCTGCGTATATTGCGGTAACTTTATTATACTTTTTAATCAGATTATATACATATATATATATATTATATTTGCCATTGGTTTTGTGCATTATGATATACACGCACTCGCTTTGTATCGTGTTCCTGAGAATTTCCATGTAAGAAGTCACAACACATAGTTGTTTTTTCACTAAATTTTCACCTTCAAGTTAGGTTTAATTATAGTTTGATTCGTTTTTGTTGATTAAGTTAGGTTTTGGGTTCAATTTGCTAAAATGTTGTTTCCTAAGATACCTATTGGATTCCTATCTAAAAAAAAGAAGATACCTATTGGATTAATTAGGTAACAATCATTCTTAGATTGTTGTTTCTGGAACTTGATAGTTCCTGTTCTTTTGAATTTTTTATTTTTATTTTTTAAATTACAGTGTATTATTTCTATTTCTGTTCATTTCTAAGCTTCTGTTCTTCTCCCCTGATATTCTAGAAACTACACATTTTGGAATTTAAATTAGAATTAGGAAAATTATTCTTAAAGCTATTGGAGAGAAGAATTGGGGGAAAAAAAGGGGAAGAGATCATGGTCTTTTAACATTTTGGTTTTTGTTTTTGTTTTTCTTCACCCCCTTTCCCCCTCATAACATCATAATTTCATGTCTTTGATGTTAGAAATGGCATTGCTAGCTACTACGAGCCTCGCCGCAACCCGGCTTTTAGCGCAACCATTTTGTATGGTGGAGGTGAATTTTTCATTTTTTGGAATTAAATGCAATACAACCTTGAAACCCACATGATGTGCCAG
Source organism: Camellia japonica (assembly GCA_030407325.1). NCBI lineage: Eukaryota > Viridiplantae > Streptophyta > Magnoliopsida > Ericales > Theaceae > Camellia > Camellia japonica. The sequence goes on from JAPPVO010000032.1 coordinate 130,482,689, forward strand.
GGGTAAAGGGTTGATGTTCGACTCTCACGGGCACCACCATGGGTTAACCCAATGCTTTTGTGAGTGATTGTGTTGTGTGTATTTGGGGTTTAGACCATACACAGGATGAGTGGGTGTGAGTATCTGTGGAATTTAAATCATTCCCTAAAAAACACACACACACACACCCACAAAAAAAAAAAAAAAGAGGAAAAAAATTAGCTCATGCTATAAACCGGTAGATCAGTTTGATAAAATTTCAGTATCTGTGGAATTTTGTTTTCTAAATATGCCATTATGGTCCTTTCAATAGGTCCCTGTGAGAGTCTGAAAGAGGAGAAATGGAAAGTGAACAGAAGAGTGCAGCCGCATCAGCTCTGAAGATGAAGAAACCTAAAGCTACTTGGACAGCCGCTTTCCACAAAATATTTGTGGAGTTATGTCTCGAACAGACTTTGAAAGGGAATAAACCAGGGACACATTTTACTAAGGATGGTTGGAATAATATTGAAGGATTGTTTCACAAAAAGTCGGGTATCAGGTATGAGAAAAAACAATTGAAGAATCATTGGGACGCAACTAAGGAACAATGGAAGATCTGGTGTAAGCTGATTGGTACAAGCAGTATGAGATGGGATTCAAGCACTCAAACATTTGGTGCAAGTGAACAAGATTGGGCCTATTATATACAGGTAACTAAGCAACTTAGCTATTGAATTAGAAAACTATATGGAGGTTGTCCATGATTTCATGCTAGAGCATAAAACGGGTTTCTTACAGGGTAATCCTGAAGCTGCACAATTTAGGTTTAAAGAACTCCCCCTCAGAGACAAATTGGATATCATCTTTGATGGAACAGTAGATAGTGGAGAAACAGAACCTCCTGCTCAGCGGAGGAGGCTCAGTGATGGTTCAACCACCTCCCTTATGCATATCAAAGAGTCGGGAGATGCAAACCCTGATAGCAGAACTGATCGCGTTAATTGTGCAGTTGAATCTAGGAGCATTGTGACGGTTCAATCCTCATTAGGGAAACTCAACTACAGCATTGGGGAATGCATTGAATGCCTAGATGGGATGGATGAAATAGAACAAGGAAGTGACCTGTACTTGTTTGCTTTAGATATATTCTTGAGGAAAGAATACAGGGAAGTTTTCCTTCAATTAAAGAAGTCTAGTGTAAGGATGGCATGGTTGCGACGGATGCAATCAGTTGGTCTGCCTTTACCTTTGCATTAGTACAATTTTCAGGGTAAACTTCTTTCTACAGCTAAAGGTAGCTATGATAGGTGTGATTATATATACATTGAACTTTGAAATGATTGTCCAACTCTTCATTTTTGGTGGTGTGGAATTCTGTTTTTGATGCTGTTTTACTAAATGCTTTGCATCATTTCTTTTAATGCATGTTTCAAATTATTTTCATTCATGTGATGTGATGTGTTGGTACGCACATTTGTAGGCCGCTTCTTTTTTATTATTCTTATTATTTTTAATTTTATGTCGGCACGTTTGTAGGCCTCTTGGCACAGGACAGGTGGAATGTACATTCTCACCATTTCGTAATTCCAAGGTATATATATAAGCCATAAATGAATGTGCAACTAGATAACGGATTTTTTTTATTCTACATTTAAAATATTTATTTATTTATTTATTGCTTTTTTGGTTGATAAACATAGAAAAGTCTGTTGCTTTTGTACAAACGGGGAGGAAATGGATGGACTATTATATCTTTTGGCATCGCTGACAGTTGGATTGCTTTTTAGACATACCACTGGTGAATATGATACAGGAGATTAGGTTGATTTTGTAAAGACCGGGGGCTCACATATCTGCATTAATCATTATCTAGGTAGGTTTTGAATGATGAACTGCAGGAAGAAATTGTGAAGCTGAGTGAGTTGCAACTTGATCTGTAATTTGCTTGATATGTTGTTGATGCTGCTGTTCCATTCCATGTGCAATTCTGGACTGCAGAGTAATTTTTCACTCTAAAGACTACTGATGCTTGAGGCTTGTTCTCATAAACCTGCATATAGTTTTTATGTTACATTTTTGCATCCAACATGTAGAACAAGAATGTAGCTTCTATCACACTTAAGGCGCTTTCCATCTTTGATGTAAGATATGTTGAGTGCTAGGAAAATTTTCCTTTCAGATTGCAGAGGCACATGGAAAAATGCAGGACACTGGGCATACAGCATTCACATACACATGCACATATTGCTAGGGACACAGCGTGGCTAGAGTTTGACCAACTAAATTTTCCCTCTGTTGAAGAGTGTTCTCTTGCACTTCCCTCTGTGTGTGTGTGTGTGTGTGAGAGAGAGAGAGAGAGAGAGTAGGGGTAACTTAAACTTCCATTAGAGGTTTAATGTTGTTGCATGGGGAATCCTCTGTCCCCATTCTCTTTTATCCAAAACTACATCTCTACCGCATGATGAGTCTGAAACTACATCTCTTCTAAGTTGCTTTTATGTGTTTAAAGTTGTGATTCTATGCATGCACATATGTCATATTTAGATGCCTATCTTTCCTATATGTCTATATGCTATGTGTTTTGGCATTACTTTTGCATTTAGGGTCATGTATATTGTAATATTTTCATGGCTTGGTGTGGAGGAATTCTGGGGAATCTCCTTTTGCACTCTTTGATTGTGTATGCATTGTTTTTAATTTGGGGTACTTACCAATTAGTCCTATTAACTAGACTTATTTACCTATAGGTCCTAACTAATAAATTTAACACTATAAAAATAAGAGAGTATAAATTTATCACTAAAAATTTATTCATAAAAATAAAGAGACTGATAAATTTATCACTATAAATTTATTCATAAAAATAAAAGACTGATAAATTTATCTTTATCACTTAATAAATTTATCAATAGGACTTAATGGGTAATAAGTCTCCAAAGTAGGACATATTAGTAGTTTACCCTTTTAATTTCAAAGCATGTTTATGTGCCTTATTTGCAATATCTATTTTATTTATGTGTTTAAGAATTAATATTGGCTAAGTTGGAATATTTCCACACTTCTTGGGAAAATACTCATTTTTGAAAGATTTTTTTTTTTTTTTTGGATAAATTACAATTATAGTCCTTAAAGTTATACTTTTTTCGTTTAAATCCCTAAAGTTTTAATTTTGTCAATTAAGTCCTTAAAGTATTAAATTCGAATCAATTTAGTCCTGAAGACAATATAAAAATAAAACATAAGCCCAAAGATTATCTAAAATTGTCATAAGACCCGAATTTTAATTTATTGTTTACTTAAGAGTTTGATTTTTCAATTTTTCTAATATTAATATTGAGCATTAGATACATTGAAGAAGTCGAATAAGATAATTTAAATAATAGTATTGCACTACAAATAATTATCGAATAAAATAATACTATAATCAGGTTATTAAAAGCATTTAACGAAAATCTTAAGGAAAATCAATTAGAAATTGTAAATGAAGTTCGACATCTATCATTAGATGAAGGTAAGTAGTTGACTCTTATAGAAAATAATACAGATAATTATTCTTATCCTTGCAGATGAACTCTCCAAGGGATACCACTAGAAAAAAGAAAAAAAAAAATGGATCTAAGTAATTATAGTCTGGATGAATTATAAAAAATGACGGAACAAAAAAAAGATAATGAAATGAAATATAAAATAATATTAGAACTGAAAAATAGAGAAAATGGATAATTGCGAATTAGAAGAAATAAATAATAGTAGAATACAAATAGAAGAAGATCTATATAAGTAATTAGAATTAATCAATTGGAGCAAAATATACCAATTATAAAAGTACACGTGCAGAAGATAATTAAGTTAACAATAACTTAAAATTTGTGCCTGATAATAATTTTATATAACATTTAGGCTTATATACTATTTTTATATTATCTTCAAGACTGAATCGATTCGAATTTAATACTTTAAAGATTTAATTGACAAAATTAAAACTTTAGGGATTTAAATAAAAAAGGTGTTAAATTTTAGGGACTATTATTTTAATTCATCCTTTTTTTTTTTTGTTTTTTTTAAAGCGTCCTAAATTATTTTTGGAAAGAAAATATAAAAAAAAGTATTGAAAGTTTCTAAAATAGGTGATATTACTCTTAATTACATAGATGGTAGGTTAGTTTAAAAGGAATATGTGAAATTAAATGAGTAAAGTGAAGTTAAGCAAGGAAATATATCTCATAAAATGGAATTAGTATATACCAATTAAGTGATTGTGCGAAATTGATGCTCACATTAATGATTTTACCCTTTCGTACTTAAAACTCTTGAACTAAAATTTTTTATTGTGACAGATTAGTGATCTATATTAAATGAAGTTAAAGATTTCTTAATTTCTCTATAAAATAAGGTGGTAATCCTTTTGTTCAATTTGTCTATTTCAACAGTTTATGGGTTAAATCGAATTCGAGAGATAAAATATAATATATTGTCATTTTAGATCTCGATGATTCACGATTTCAAAGTACTTTATATGTAAAATGAGGGTCTAATATGATGTATTGGTACGTTGAAAAGCGTGGTATTCATAGTTGGTGACTCCATTAGAAAAAGAAAAATATTTGAGAGTGACAATTTTTATGGTTCAAATGGCTCGAATTTGTTAAAACGACACTGTGGTTCAAATGGCTTGAATTTGTCACGTTTTGACAAATTTGAGCCATTTAAACCACAGAAATTGTGGCTCTCAACTATTGCTGCTAGAAAAATTAGAGAGTTTAACACCAACATTCTTTTTTTTTTTTTTAATGAGATTTATTTTCATATTTGATTATTATATTTACATCATTATGAGCTCGATTTTTTACCCTGCTTCATTGTTCAATATCCAGGACGGTTTGTCAATGTTGAAGTCAACAAGCAATCATTGGATTTTGACTTTTACGTACCGTTTGATTGTCCTCTGCTCCGTTCAGAGAGTCTGCGAGACGTATAACGATGGTCATAACCGTGGTGTCTTTTGGACTTAACTTACCCTATAGTTGTAGAACCTTTCCAAACTAGTGTTTTACCATTTTTCCATTTTGATTCTTGAAGTTTATATATTATATATATATATAATTTAATTTTTACTTTGATCTTTCATATTTTAAATTTTTTTTAATTTATTTTTGAATATAATTTATATTCAAAATTAGAGAGAAAACACCATGTTGGCTGCCACTTGGCATAAAAAAAATATACTATTATATTTGGATTAGAGGTTTAAGTTAAATCATATTAGGTGGTTGTTAATGTGATAATTTTTAACTAATTTTGAATAAAAGTTAGCTTTAAAAATAAATTGAGAATAACTTAAAACATGAAGGGTCAAAGTGAAGAAAAAAAAATTGAAGAACCAAAAATGGTAAAATGTAATTTCCATAGAAAATTTCATAGAGAGAGATGCGATTTTTCCTTACTTTTTTATTATCAACATTTTGTTAGAACTTATGCCAATCAAGCCTAAAATTATAATCAAGGGTAAATTATGTTGTGGGAATTGAAAAATATTTATCTTAAATCAATTTTATAGAATAATATTGAAAACAAAACAGATTCTGAAAAAATAGGTTTTATAATTCAATATATACTATATATACATATATATAACAGAATAAGTAAAAGATGAAAGGATTCAGTAAATAGCCTGTGTGATTGTGAGAGGCACGTCAAAGACGCTATCCTAAAGTCGTTATGCGCTCCCTCCGTGTAGGTTCTAACGATCACAAACGACTCCAAGATACAACCTAAGAATTCACAGGAATCTGATATAATGCACAGTTATACCAGAAGAATTTGCCAAGTCTGTTTCAGTAGCCCAGAAATATGGAAGATATAAAATACTGTAAAGAGAAGAAGGAGAGAGAGAGAGAAAACATAGTACGTTGTTTTTTTCCTGAGTAAGAGTCATATTTTAAATAGACTCCTTGATGTCTGTTGGGAACAGACGTACCCATCCATTTTTGAAAAACAAATACAAGTTTAAAATTCAAACAAATAATACTATTAAAAGAAATAAATAATAAATACAAATAATAATAACAAAATAAAATAAATAAAGTTTTGAAGCTTTAGGAAATCTCCAACAATCCCCCACAAGATTCAAAACTTTGTAAATCGTCAAATAAATAAAACAAAAAAAACATAATAAAAATATGGGCAACTTTAAAACCATACAATGGGTGAAGGTGTTGTTCAAACTTGAACCTCACTTAGTGTTAAGAGTTTCATTCTGAAAGAATCTTAGTGAACCAGGTCTTGAACTAAATCCTTTTTAGCAGAATTCAACATGTTACACGTATGGTATGAAACATAACTGTGGCGCGGGTTAGCACTATTAGCAGCCATGTGCTGAATCTTGATTCTCATGAGAGTTTTAGGAAATAGCCCTATTTCCACGGTCGCGGCTTCACGACGCTCTCACTTAGGTGAATCCTCCAAAGATAGAAGTGACGGATGTCTATCTTGCGAGAGTTTGCTCGCCTCGGATTCATTTAGAGTAAATACTCTTCCTTAACCATCACATTTACATCAGCACTAATATCTTAGGGATGAGCAGGAGAATATAAATTTAATAAGTCTCCTTCTTTAAAGTGCTGGAATACGAGTCATACTATAAGGATTGTTCCTACCCATTGAACTTCCTTCATGGGATCTCCAATCACAGAAGTTGGGTTACTTCCTTAGTTGACTCCTTGTGGGCTTAGACCCATCCCCCTCGATAAATCTAAGACTACACTCTTAGATAAACCTTTTGTTAACTGATCAGCAATATCTTTCTCAGATTTCACAAAATTCAAAGATACAACATTTTTATTCACCAAACTTTTAATAGATTTATACCTCACTTGCATATGTCTATTCATCTTTTTATTAGTATGTGCTTGTCTCACAAGTTCTATTACAGCTCTATTATCACAATGTATAGAAATAGCAGGTATAGGATTTTTCACAAGTGAAATATCAAGGAGTAAATTTTTAATCCACTCAGCTTCAATACACGTAGTGTCTAAGGCTATAAGTTCTGATTCGGTTGTACTTCTAGAGATAACGGTTTGTTTTTTAGAACCCCATGATATTGCTGCTCCACCTAACATAAATATATACCCAGTAGTAGACTTAACATCTAAGTTATCTGTTATCCAATCAGCATCGCTATAACCTTCTACCACATTAGGAAAACCACTAAAGCAAAGTGAATAATCTAGAGTTCCTCTTAAATATTTAAAAACTCTTTCCACAGCAATCCAATGATCTTTACTAGGATTATGAGTATGTCTACTTAATCTCCCAACAGCATAGGCAATATCAGGTCTAGTCTTATTAGCAATATAGAGAAGTGATCCAATAATTTGAGAATATCTAAGTTGAGATACAGGTACACCATTATTTTTCTTCAAATTCATGCTAGGATCAAAAGGAGTTGAAATAGGTTTGAGATTATAATAATCAAACTTTTTTAACATTTTCTCTAGGATTCTAGATTGATTCAATGTAATACCTTTGGTTGTTTTCTCTAATTTCATACCCAAAATTATAAGCTAAGCTTCCCCTAAATCTTTCATATCAAATTTTGAAGATAAATAAGATTTCACATTTTTAATTATCTCTAAATTAGTTCCAAATAATAAGATATCATCAACATATAAACACAAAATAATACATTCTCCATTATCTTCTTTATAGTATACACATTTATCATGTTCATTGATTTTAAAACCAAATTCTAGAATTATCTTATCAAACTTTTCATGCCACTGTTTAGGAGCTTGCTTAAGTCCATACAAAGATTTAACCAACTTGCAAACTTTATGTTCTTGTCCTTTAACCACAAAACCTTCAGGTTGCTCCATATAAATTTCTTCATCTAAATCTCCATTCAAAAAAGCAGTTTTAACGTCCATTTGATGAATTTCTAATTTATAATGGATGCTAGAGCAATTAAGATTCTAATGGTTGTAATCCTAGAAACAGGTGAATAGGTATCGAAATAATCTATTCCTTTCTTTTGTGTAAATCCCTTACTACTAATCTTGCCTTATATTTTTCTATACTTCCATCAGGTTTTAATTTCTTCTAAATACCCATTTGCAACCGATAGCTTTATTCCCAGGAGGTAGGTTAGTCAACTCCCAAGTATTATTTTGAAGAATAGATTCAAACTCACTATTAATGGCTTCCTTCCAAAATGGTGCATCTAAAGATGATATAGCTTCTATAAAAGTATTTGGTTCTCCCTCCGTTAAAAAAGTATAAAAATCATCTCCAAGGTTTTTCTCTATTCTAGTTCTCTTACTTCTTCTAGGTTCTATATTTAGATGTTCAGAATCATCTCTCAAAGGATAACACTAGTACTAGTAGTAGAAGTTCTATCTACAACTGATTTGATATCCTAGTTTTATATGGAAAAATATCTTCAAAAAATGTAGCTTCACGAGATTCAATTATTGTATTATTCGTAATTTCACTAATTTCAAAATTTATTACTAGAAATCTATTAGCACTACTATTTTGAGCATATCCTAAGAAAACGGTATCCACAGTTTTAGGTCCTATTTTCTTACGTTTAGGTTCTGGAATTGCTACTTTTGCTAAACACCCCCACACTCTTAACATTTTAAGATTAGGTACTCGTTTTTTCCAATTTCATAAGGTGTTTTATCATTATCATTCACAATTACTCTATTTAATATAACACAAGCAGTGAGTATCGCTTCCCCCCACAAGCTCTCCGGTAAACCAGAACTAATAAGCATTGCATTTATCATATCCATTAAAGTTCTATTTTTCCTTTCAGCTATCCCATTAGATTGTGGAGAATAAGGTGGGGTTACTTCATGAATAATTCCATGTTCTTCACAAAAAGTACTAAGGGTACCTACATTATATTCACCTCCTCTATCAGATCTAAGTTTCTTAATCTTCATTTCTAATTGATTTTCTACTTCAGCTTTATAAATTTTAAATTTACTAAACACTTCATCTTTGGTTTTAATTAAATATAAAAAACAAAACTTAGAACAATCGTCTATAAAAGTTACAAAATACTTATTTCCTGCTCTAGTTAGTGGTCTATTAGAATCACAAACGTCACTATGTATAAGGTCTAAGAGTTGTGAATTTCTTTGTACATTTATAAGGTTTCTTAGGTTGTTTTGCTTGCACACATATTTCACATTTGCGTTTAACATCAATAGATGATTTAGGTACTAATTCTAAATCCATCATTTTCCTAATTTTCCTTAAATTCACATGTCCAAGTCTTTTATGCCATAAATCACAAACTTCAATATTGAAAATATTATGAGAGATATAATTAACTTCAAAAGATACATTCAATTTAAATAAACCATCACATACAAAACCTTTACCAATAAAAATATCATTTTTACTTATTACAATTTTATTCGATTCCATAACAATTTTGTAACCTAACTGTACTAAACACGATCCACTAATAAGATTTCTTCTAACTCCAGGAACATATCGTACATCTCTCAAAGTTAAGATTTTTCCAGAAGTCATCTTCAACTCTATATCTCCAATGCCAAGTATTGGTGCAATTGATCCATTTCCCAAAGTTACACTTCCTCCACTTGATTTCTAGAAAGTTTTAAAATAACCACAATTAAAACACACATGTGTATTAGCCCCAGAATCTAACCACCAATCTTGATATTCAAAAGTAGAATTAATTTCAGGATTATACCTAAAAGATGGTCCGGCCATTTCTTCTTTCTCCAAAATCATATTCACTTGAGCATTATGACCTTGATTTCTTTGCTTATTGTTGAACCTTGGTTTATACTCATCAGTCTTCTTAAAAAAACAATCTTTAGCATAATGATTAGCTCTTCCACATACATAGCACAACCTCTTGCCACTCCCTTGTCCCTTAAAATTATTAGCATTGGCTAGGTAGTTGTTATTATGATGTTTGCCATTTTTACCTCTAGATTTAAACTTAAGGTTGTTCTTGAAAATTTTACCTTTAGGTCGAAAGTTATTCCTATTGTTGGAACTACTCTTATTCCCATTCTCCACCACATTTACCTTAGGCGTTTTTTCTTTTCCAGTTTCTAGATTTGATCTATGTTTCTCTTCCACCCTCAGTGTATTAATTAATTGAGTTAATGACAGATCTCCTTGTTTATGCCTAAGACGCTTAGCAAAGTCATTCCAAGATGGAGGTAATTTATCGATAAGGCAAGACACTTTAAACTCTTCACTACAAGTTGTCCCTTTCTTTTCTACTTTTCTAAGTAGTTCTTGAAACTCATGAATTTGGTCTCCTACAAGTATGTCATCTTTCATTTTATAACCATTAAAATTAGAGACAATGAACCTATAAATACCAGCATCTACAGTTCCATATTCGGCCTCTAAGGTTTTCCATAGTTCTTTTGCAGTCGAGGTGGTCGACTGATATACATCATATAAATGGTCAGATAACACACTAAGGATCCTGTTATAACAATGAAATTCGATTTGTTCGGGTGACAGCCAAGATCCAACAAAATCCTGATCTTCTATGGCAGACATAAGACCCAACACGGTCAACCAATATTTGTTTGTTTTTGCCATCTTTCAAAATTGTTACCATTAAATTTTTCAGGTTTCACACTAACAGTTTCTTCTAGATTAGCCATAAAAATAAATTAGTTAAGGTACAAGAGAATAGACAATTATAAAATCTGTAAGAGACAACAATGAAACAAACACAAAAGTTATTTAAATTTGAAATTGAAAAATAATTACCAACAATTTAGGAATAGATAAAACGTGACAAATTTTTATACAGATCAAATTTATACACAAAAATTTATAACATGAACAATGCTAATTAAATATCATGAATCTAAACAACATAATCTATCATGTGAAAATTTTATTTTACTCAACAGCGTTTCTAAGAATAATTAAAATAAATAAATAAATAAATACCTACACATTAACCAGATTGAGTCCCAAAAAAAAAAAAAAAAAACAAAGTTACTGTTTGAAAATAGTAACTTTGAAAAGCAAACTACACTATGTAAGAGTAATTCAATGTTTGAATTTAAAAAAACAGTAACTTTGAAAAACGCAATCTACACAATATAATCAATATTTGAATTTGAAACAACAGTAACTGTGCAAACCTACACAATATGATCAATGTTTAAAAACAAAGTTACCGTTTCCGGGGAGAAAAACAAACGCAATTAAAAAAAACCGACAAATACAAATATGAAACACAAATAAATTTGAAACACAATTAATAAACAGTTTATTTATAAACACAAATAATTAAACAGATTTTTTTAAACAAAAAACATATTTGTTCAAGACCAACAATTACAATTATGAAACACAAATAAACAAAAGATTAAATATGTTACAGATATAACGACTTTAGATTGTTGTGGAAATTGAAAAATATTTATCTTAAATCAATTTTATAGAATAATATTGAAAACAAAACAGATTCTGAAAAAATAGGTTTTACAATTCAATATATACTATATATACATATATATAACAGAATAAGTAAAAGATGAAAGGATTCAGTAAATAGCCTGTGTGATTGTGAGAGGCACGTCAAAGACGCTGTCCTAAAGTCGTTATGCGCTCCCTCCGTGCAGGTTCTAACGATCACAAACGACTCCAAGATACAACCCAAGAATTCACAGGAATCTGATATAATGCACAGTTATACCAGAAGAATTTGCCAAGTCTGTTTCAGTAGCCCAGAAATATGGAAGATATAAAATACTGTAAAGAGAAGAAGGAGAGAGAGAGAAAACAGAGTACGTTGTTTTTTTCCTGAGTAAGAGTCATATTTTAAATAGACTCCTTGATGTCTGTTGGGAACAGACGTACCCATCCATTTTTGAAAAACAAATACAAGTTTAAAATTCAAACAAATAATACTATTAAAAGAAATAAATAAATAAATACAAATAATAATAACAAAATAAAATAAATAAAGTTTTGAAGCTTTTGGAAATCTCCAACAAATTATACTTTGTCATTTTTATATTTGGTCATTTTCTCACTTTTGTTCTTGAAATTTCTTTTCTTTACTTTCGCCCTTCATGTTTTAAGTTTTTTCCAATTTATTTCTAAGACTAACTTATATTCAAAATTAGATAATAAAAAACAAAAAAGAAACATTAGTTGCCACAAGACATAAAAAAATATATTATCATATTAATATTTGAGTTTGTGTAAGATGTGCGAGTTATATATAATAAAATATTCTCGTGACATGTGAGGACATAAGTTAGCCTTATGAATAAATTGAGAAAAAATTGAAACATGCATGATCAAAGTGGGGAAAAAAAAAAAAAAAAGGGTTGAGTTGGAAAATGACCAAATATAAAAGGGGTTGATTAAGGCCAAAATGTATTTACATTGAGGCTAGCAATTAAGATTTCTTAACTCTCTTCTTAATATAACTTGGTACATGTCACAAGTATTTGATCTTAATTAAGTTGGACATGCCTAAGGTGAAAAGTGAAGGTAGTGTCAAGAAACACTCACCATATGTGCGGATAAGCATTTCCTACATATGCGGCTCCCTCTTTGAAGGCCAAAACCAAACTGCCCTAATTTGCACGTGCAGAGGGATTTTCCCGCACGTGCGGCCCTCTATGGGATGTGTGCATGACTTCCTAAGGTCATCTCCAATGGTTCATCAGAATCATTATCAAATTTGAATTTGGTAAAAAAGTACACCTTTTTTTTTTTGGTCTCCAACGGTTTTATCAAAATGATATCAAATTGAGTATGCCCCAAAATTTTCATCAAATTGAGAATGTCTAGCACCTTTCAGCAATTTACTGTGTATAGCCGTTGAGTGGTGACCCACTGGACCTTCGGTCAAATATCTCTTCAGATGACCATTTCAAAGCAAAAATTTGTGAAAAATTTGCATTAACCGGTCGATCCCCCGAATGACCACCTCTAGCTTTTTGTTTTTACCTGTTCACCACCAGATAGTACAGGGACAATGCTCACTACTTGCAATAGAGATGACATGTGCTCACTAGCAATCTTCACATCTGTGTTCATATGCTGTAGAAGTTTCAATAGAACAAGACCTTCCCACCACAGAAAAAAGTTATATCCACATACATACATATACATATAGAGAGATATTTAGAGAGAGAAAAACAAGTAATCAATTACAGAGAGAGAAAGAAGAGAATGAGCCGGAGGAAGAGAGAGAGATGGACAAAAACTGTCACTCTTCTGGGTATTCTTCTACCACTACTGCTACTTCAAGTAGCACTAGCATCACCAACAACACCACCATCACCAACAACAACAATAACAACAATAGAGATCAATATCTGAATCACCTCAACAAAATTTCTCACAAAATCTCTAAACCCATTAGGAGACTCACATCCATATTTGATTATCACCATCAGGTCCACCACCCACTTTTGATCCCACAAAATCTGTAAACCCATTAGGACACCCACATTCACTTTTGTAAAGAAAGATTGAATTCTTTGCCAATCTTCGCATCTATGCACTTGTCGGTCGACCGGCTAGACGACTTGTGTTTTGCTAAAAACTAAAAATCACCATTGGAGAGCTTGATATTAGATAGAGGAATTCATCAAATTTTTACTTAGATTTGATGAAATATTTAATAAACCTGTAGCGATCCCAATTTGCCACTTCGCTGAGTATGTCGGGGATCGAACTGCCCGGTCAGCTCGCGGGGGTCCAGGGGGCAGCGCTCCAGCAGTGCCTTGGCGGGGTTAAGGAGCAGTGCCCCCGAAGCAAAAATGCAAAATGCATTAGAAGTTGCCTGTCCGCTCGAGCAGCCGTTTATGCGCTCGAGCAGAGAATGTTTGGTTCTAGAAGTTTGACCTGTCTACAAAAGTATTGGGAAAATGTGTTTGACGCTCGAGCGGGGCTTTCCACACTCGAGCGGACCATTTTATATCAGTTCGTGAATCTGATATTTCAGATCACTTTTGTATATCTCTCTCTCTAAAAACCTTTCCTCTCCCTTCTCTCTCCATTTCCCTACGCCAAATTGGATCAAAACCTTGATTTCTCAAGATCCATTAGAGTTCTGCCATAGGTTCTTCATCAAAGTTGGTTAACTTCTCAAGGGCTTCGTTGTGTGCGGTGAAGATCGAGTTACGACACCGTTAATTTTGGGAGTTTCATCTCATTTTTTCTTCAAAACTTGAGGTAGGGATTTTCTTAGAGTTATATATATATTTTTGCAAGATCTATATGATTTTCGAAATCATCTTTCGATAGCTTTGAAAATTGATTGTTGATTCAAGAAGTTAAGCGATTTTGAAAGTAGGTTTGTCACTTATTCTTTTAAAATGATCTTATGGGTTTTGATCTTCGTTGATTGAAGAAAAGATGATTTTGAAAAGTTTTCTTTTAAAAGATTTGAGTTGTATAGTTTTGGTGAGAAAACCTAGAATTTTGGATTTTTTTTTTAAAGAGACTGAAAATCCATGAATGATATTATTATATTTATTTTGTGTGTCAAAATAAATGGATGTTTGGAAAATTTCTTATTTATATTTATATAAATGATGAATTTTAGGGAATATGAGAATTGTTGTTCATTTTGGAAATTATTGTTCAAAACGTTAAAATAGTCTTGAAATGACTAATTGTTGTAGATACTTGAGAAGAAGGAATTGTGTTATTCCTTGGATGATGAATTGGAATAAAAATATTTATATGCATCTTGTGTTATTGGCATAACAATTCATTTGATTATATTAAATTTTGAAAGTTGATTTGAAAACTTGCATTGAGAAAAGAATGTTGAGAAATAAGTTTTCATGAAATGGTTTTGGGGTAAATACGTTGGTAAGTCTTAATAGGTGGTATAGATGATATTGAATAAGTTGGCCTAAGAGTCCGAGGTGAAAGACCGAAAACCCGCGTGGATAGGTGTCGAGCCTTCCGGTTAATACCGGTAAAAATGACAATTTGATAGTACTTGTATAGTCTACTTACAAATACCGACCTAGGAATTACCAGAGTCATATTTACCGTCCTTGAAATAAATTGTTAAGTTTTGAACAATTGAAATTGCATGATATCATTGAGCATGATGGTTTTCAAAAGATAAAAATGTGATTTATCTTCAAAAAGGGCATAGCATGGCATGTGTATTTCATCTCTTGAGACTTGTATAAAATGTATATATTTTGTTAAGAATTTCCTATTCGGCTTTATGCTCACCCTACGGGATTTTTGTGCAGGAAAAGATGTGGTGATCCCACCCAACTAGGGGCGTGGAAGTATGTGTGTTGGGAATACAATACTCTCATTTTGCTGTGACTCTGTGTGTAAGCCAATGGCTGTGTTTGTGTGGGTTTGAATAACCATTTTGTGTAATCAGGCTCAAGTCTTGGAAACTTATAAACCCTTGGGGGTATTTATTTGTTTATTTACTTGTTGTTGGATTAATGTATTGTTGTATGAAGAACTATTGTATCATGTAATGTAAGTTTGGAGATTTATATTTAGTTTTCCTTGAAAGAGTCATGATTGTTGTATTATCATTTGGGCTAGAAATTTGGGGCGTTACAAAACCGTTGGAGATGCCCTAAAGTGACCTGTTTTGTTGAAGGAATATAAAAGGAAGAAAGAAAAACTTTTCTAAGGTTGGAACATTCTTATAAAGAAACAAAAGAGGCTAGGGTTTTATGCAGTTTGGACTTGAAGGTTTGGAGTGCTTTTATGACGGTTTCACCCTCGACTTCATCTTCTCAATCATCCATGAGCGGCTAGTTCTATTTTTTTTAGGATTTTGATGAAACTTTAGCCAAGTAAATAGGTTTTGTGGGGGCCGAATACTGGGAGTCGTATAGAGGCCGAATATTATTGGACCTGGAGAGTTGAAATATATACATCACATTCGGCCCCGTCTGACACAAATCTTACCCTATTCGGCCAAATAGCCGATTGAGTAACGGGCCGAGTGAAAAGCGGTTTGCAACAGAAGAAGCCGAGTAAATAGTTATACGGCGAATTGAAAGTGGGCCCAGTCCCGAGGCCCAAGAAAGAAAAGATATAAATAGAAGAACATCAGCCAGAAAGAGGTATGTGAGAACCATTTCGCTTAACTTAAAATACAAGTAATCCAGAGAGTAGAGACTGACTTGCCCGTCGGAGTGCTAATTCCGGCACCCCCAACTGGAGTGTTCATTCCTTTTCAGGTGACTAGCTGAGGATCACGAGCGTCCCCCAAGATGAAAAGAGTATTTCCAAACCACTTCTCCACAATTGGCGCCGTCTGTGGGAATACTCAAATACATCCATGGCGAGCGTAACGAAAGACCCTCCAATAGTCACTGACGAAACCACACAGAGAGACGACCTCACTCCAACAAACATGCTTGGACCGGAGACTATTGCCGCAAGACGCGCCTTGAACTTTGCCTCACCCTCTACTTCAGTGCATGAGACAATGCAAGCGATCATGGAACAAGCAAAGCAAAACGAACAGAGGTTGGAGAATATGATCGCTGAGAACAAACGTTTCCGTCAGGATTTGGTCTTGGAAGTGGCGAAGTCCAAACAAGCTGTACGCCAAGATCCGGAACGACCTTTGAGGGTAGGTGGTCGACGACCTCGAGCCCGACAATAAGACACCGATAGCGACTCCGACTCATTATCCCCGGAGCCCAAGAAGAAGGGACGACCCGAAACTACCAGTTCCTCTGAAAAGAGTCCACGTATAAGGCATAAGCGAAGAAGAAACAGTTTAGATGAAAAAGACCAGCATGATCCCTTTGTACAACGGATTGCAAGGGCAGTGCTACCCAAGAAATTCAATGCACCGTCATTCACCTTGTACGACGATAAATCAGACTGCACCAATCACATCCGCCATTACAATCAAGCCATGACGTTGCATGCAGACGACGAGGCTCTTATGTGCAGAATATTTCTGAGCAGTTTGGGACCATTGGCTGTCAGGTGGTATTATAAACTGGAGCCGGCTTCGATCAAAAGCTTCCACCAACTCAAAAAATCCTTCAGGGCAAGGTTTATCACTAATGAGGTCCAGCCAAAGCAAGCCGATTCCCTCTGGGCAATGCAAGTTCAATCAGGGGAAACCCTTCGTGTGTATTCGGCGCGGTATTGGGAGTGTTTTAATCTGGTAGATGATGCTTGCAATGACTCCATGGCCATTACCGCCTTCAAGATGGGGTTACATCCCGACAGTGCCCTCCGTAGCTCTTTGACCAGACGGCCCCCCAAAATAGTTTGGTCGTTGATGAAGAAAGTTGAGGAATACTGTAAAGTGGAAGATAACGCCTTACGGGTTAAAGCCGAAAACGTGGCCAGCAAGACAGCTCATTCTGAACTTGCTCAACCGTTAAATTCTGTACCACCTCAAAGCCCTGAACCACGGCATCGGGCTAAACAAGACAAGAGACGGGATTCTTGCTGATCAAGCGACCAATGCTCCTACCGAGCAAATGAACAACTGCAAGTCGATAGCAGACGCACAAGGCGCGCCGACAAGAAATATACGGAGTTGTCAGAGCCGATCAGCGCGGTTATGTCCAAAATCCAACACCTTTCATTCTTCAAATGGCCGTTGAAAATGGTGGGACCTCCTGACACGCGAAGACGGGATAGGCGGTGCGAGTATCACAAGGATCATGGCCATGATACTGAGAGTTGTTATGCATTGAAGGACCACCTGGAGGAATTGGTACAAGATGGTCGACTACAACAGTACGTCCGAAAAGGCAACTCAACCAAAGCAATAGCCTTAAGACAGGATTCACCCCCACTCGGCGTGATCCACATGATATACAGTCTGCCAATGTCATCCGCGGTGCATACGATTTAGTCGAATCCCGACCCTCAAAATCAACTCACTTCGGCTAAACGGCCCCATGAAGCTGCGAGTATTGCTTTTAATGATTCAGATTTGGCCGGAGTGACACTTCCCCACATTGATCCCTTGGTAATCGAGTTACGCATAAACCGATTCACTGTTGAGCGCGTACTTATCGACCTAGGGAGCACATCGGAAGTTATGTATTACAAGACATTCACCAAACTCGGCTTCTCCGAATTAGATCTTTCTCCGACTCCTTATCCACTATTCGGCTTCAACGCCAATCCTGAATACCCGTTGAGGAAAATCACACTACCCGTTCGAGCGGGCTCCTGAACAGTAGATGTGGAATTCTTGGTCATCAAGCTGCCATCGCCATATAATCTCATCATGGGGCGATCTTGGTTGCATACTATGTAGGCCGTGCCAAGCACCTATCATCAGCTACTACGCTTCCCGACAGAACGCGGCATTGAGAAAATCCGTGGCTCCCAAAAATCGGCACAAGCATGTTATCTCCTTGTTGAAAAGACTCCAAAGGAGTTGCAAGTGAACTCTATTGAGGTGACGGATCGGGAGAGCCTCGACGATGTTGGGCGGCTCCCAAGTGAAAAGGCCACGGAAACCCTAGATCGAGTTGAAATCAACGAAAACCCAGACAGGTTCTTCATGGTCGACGCCTCCTTGAATCAAGCCGACAGACAGCAGCTAATTTCCTTCCTGCTTGGCAACCTTGATGTATTTGCGTGGACTCCATACGAGATGCTGGGTGTAGATCTGTCTGTTTCACAACACCGTTTAAATGTTGACCCTAAATGCAAGCCAATCATTCAGAAAAGCCAGCGGTCAGCTGCAAAGCACACTGCCGCCGTTGTTGAAGAGGTTGATCGGTTGCTTGACGCCGGGGCAATCAAGGAAGTGACCTAGCCTACATGGCTTGCTAATACTGTGGTTGTGAAGAAGAAAAATGGGACTTGGCGAGTGTGCGTTGATTTCACGGACCTAAACAAAGCCTGCCCTAAGGATTGTTTTCCCCTCCCCAGAATAGACCAACTTGTAGATGCGACGGCACGCCATCAGCGCATGAGCTTCCTCGATGCTTACAGAGGTTACCATCAAATTACTATGCATCCGGAGAACCAAGACAAAACTACATTCCTCACCGCAAGAGGAACCTATTACTATAAGGTTATGCCTTTTGAGCTGAAGAATGCAGGGGCAACTTACCAAAGACTGGTCACTGCCATGTTCAAGGCGCAACTCGGCCACACTATGGAAGTGTACATTGACGATATGGTGGTCAAGTCCAAAGAAGAACAAACTCATCTAGCCAATCTGGAAGAGACATTCGGCATTTTACGCAAATACAAAATGAAGCTGAACGCTTCCAAATGTGCGTTTGGGATCGGCTCTGGCAAATTCTTGGGTTACATTGTCAACCATTGAGGAATCGAAGCCAACCCGAGGCAAATCACAGCAATCTTGGAGCTCGGCTCCCCTCGTTCAGTGAAAGAGGTTCAAAAGTTAATGGGGATGGCCGCCGCACTCAACAGGTTCATCAATCGGTCAACAGATCGCTACTGACAATTCTTTCATACACTATGGCAGGGCAAGGCTTTTGAATGGTCCACTGAGTGCGAAGCCGCTTTCAACGGCCTCAAGACCTACCTCCGATCAGTTCCACTTTTGACAACACCTTCGGCAGGCGATCCGCTCATTTTGTATCTAGCAGTTTCCGACCGGGCCGTCAGTGCCGTACTAATAAAGGAAGAGCTGGGGGAGCAGCGGCCAGTGTATTATGTGAGCAAGGCAATGGTTGACGCCGAAACACACTACCTTCCGTTGGAAAAACTCATTTTGGCCCTTGTCATGGCAGCGAGAAAGTTGATGCATTACTTTCAGGGGCATACCATCAAGGTACTAACGGACCACCCCTTCCGGTCGGTACTCCGTAGTGCAGAAGCATCAGGGCGTGTTTCAAAGTGGGCACTTGAACTCGGCCAGTACGATATTCAGTTTCTGCCTAGAACCTCAATCAAGGGACAGGTGCTTGCCGATTTTGTGGCCGAATTCACTGAGGGTCTTACCGACTTCAAGTCTGATGAAATTCAACCTAAGCCAAACTGGAGAATTTATGTTGGGGACATTTGGCAGTTGTACTGTGATGGATCATCCAATCAACAGGGAAGTGGAGCCGGAGTAATAATCATGGCCCCCGACGGCGCAATAATTGAGCAAGCCGTCAAACTCGGCTTCAAAGCATCAAATAACGAGGCCGAATACGAAGCCCTTCTAGCCGGTTTGTAGAATGCACATCTTCTGGGTGCTCGGCATTTGATTGTATTTTGCGACTCAAAACTAATGATCAATCAGCTAAAGGGGGAGTACGCGGCCAAAAATGACCATATGGCGGCTTATATGAAAACGGCTAACTCATTGCTGGCAAAATTTGACCATCATGAATTGAATCAAATAACACGAGATCAGAACACACATGCAGAGGCCCTGGCTTGCCTAGCTTTCGCCATTAACTCAGAGATTAAACGGACCATCGAAGTAGGTTTCATCCTGGAGCCAAGCATTGGCCCTTCGGAGGAAGTCCAGGTCAATGTCATAGAGTCAGGACCGAGTTGGATGGACCACATTGCTGCATTCCTGTCTTCCGAACAGCTCCCAGTAAACAAGAAAGAAGCGCACAAGCTGCGAAACAAAGCCCTGCGATACTACTTGGATCCACAATGAAAGCTTTATAAAAATTCCCTTTCTGGTCCATATCTGGAATGCGTGCATCCGGACAAAGTCGGAGAGCTTCTGATTGAAATACATGAAGGCAGTTGTGGCGCACATTCTAGCGGGTGCTCTTTGGCTCATCGAGCTATAACACAGGGGTATTATTGGTCGACAATGAGAGCAGATGCCGAACGTTATGTGAAGAAATGTGAACAATGCCAGAAGTTCTCCTCCTTAACCTATTTGCCTGCTGAAGAGTTAAGCTCTATCACTAGTCCTTGGTCGTTCGCCCAGTGGGGACTTGATATCGTCGGACCATTGCCGAGGGCCCCAAGGAACAAGTGATACTTGATTGTCGCGACAGATTACTTCACAAAATGGGTCGAAGCAGAGGCATTAACGCACATTTGAGATGCTGATGTTAAGCGCTTTGTCTGGAGAAATATCATAACACAATTCAGCATCCCAAGAGCACTTATCTTAGACAACGGCACCTAGTTTGATTGTGGCGTCTACCGAGAGCTGTGCAGCAAGTATGGTATCCGGCCTTACTTTTCCACGCTGGCTTACCCACAAAGCAATGGTCAAGCTAAAGCCTCTAACAAATCCATCTTGGACGGCATCAAGAAGAGGTTGGAGAAAGCTAAAGGCAAATGGGTCGAAGAATTGCCGAGTGTGTTGTGGGCTCATCGAACTACGCCGAGGCGATCCACTGGGGAAACGCCGTTTGCTTTATGCTTTGGAACCCAGGCAATCATACCCTTGGAGATCGGCCTCCCAACCTTGACATCGAAAGTTTTTGATATGGGCCAAAACGACATGATGCTGGCCTTGGATTTGGTTCTGATTGAAGAACGAAGAGACCGTGCCCTTACATTCATGGCACGGTATCAGCAGCAGCTTGATAGGTCATATAATCAACGTGTTCAGCTGCGCTACTGCACACCAGGGGAGTTAGTCCTGAAGAAAGTACTTCCAGCTGCCAGGAAACCGGTTAATGCAAAATTGGGTCCTAACTGGGACGGCTCCTATCAAGTCGATTCGATCGCAGGCTGTAGACACCCCATTTTTAACCGACCTTAAGACTCAGACGTCACCGATTGAGTGCTCGGTGATGTTGCGTATTGTGCTCGTTCAGAAGTCTCAGAGTCACGGCCGTGAGCCCTGCCTCCGGACTTCCGAACCCTCTTCTGTGCCTTGCCTTGGTTTGCGAACCAGACTTGATTTTCTCTGTTTCTTTCCCTGAGGGGAGGGAGAGGTCCCGTAGATCATCTCTCAGTGGCCATGGGCTACATTTTGTGGCTATAGGCCATTTTGCCCATTTCGGAGCCCGGTTCCCGATTTTCGGAGCCGTCAGGCCGTGTGCCTCAGTTCGGGACCGCCTAACCATCTCCGATTGCTCCGGTTTTGGCATGCATCTTATTTCCCCCTTTTGAGGGACACTGAGGTCTGAGAGACCCACTTCGTGGTCGAATGCCACTTTCGGTGCTTAACAGGCAGTTTTTGGGGCCTCGGACTGCGCGTTTCGGCCCCCGGAACCTTTATTTTGCATCGGTTTTCGTTCATTTTTGGCAGGTACCCCTGTTTTATCACCAGGAAGGTCACAGAAGGGTGGGAGGCCAGCAATTGTTCCAGCAACCAGTTATATTCCTCCGTCGCCCTCCGACGCCCGTTTTTCTCACTTCCAAGCCAATGTTGACCACCCTAATGCCACTTTCTTCAATCCCAAACCCCATATTTGTGTTGTGGGAACATGGGAGGACACAAATATTATATGGCCGGCCATTAATTCAACTTGAACCTTTTAAACCCCTCCTAAAAGTGGCTTGTTGTCTCTCCTGTCTTACAGTTGCCAATTTTGAACCACATGGTTGTGTTGAGGACACCTAGGAGAACACCAATATCTGGTGGCCGGCCAGAAACTAAGCTTGACCTTTTTGACCCTTGGCCGGCCGGCCATGGGGGGTGGCCGGCCGGCCACCTGCAACTTTGAAAGCCAGCCGGCCAGCTTCCTTATATCCTTTTCAGTTCAAATATGCATTCATTCCCCCCCAAATTTTGTATCCGGAGGGTCAAAATTTGGGGGGGAAACTTGAATTCTTTTCCCCCCAATCTTTCCCCCCTGTTTCTTCCCCCTTTGTCTATATAAACCAGCTACCACAGCTGGTTTAAAGGTTGAAAAAAAAAACCCTTATAGCTCCCATATCCATATCTCTCTCCCTCTCTACTCCAAAACACAAAAATCCTTCAAGTTCTCTACCCTTTCTTCATCACCACCAAGCACCACCACCACTACACCATTTCCAGAAGCTAAGGGAGCTTTCCAGCAGCTAGGAGGCCTCACTTCTCAAGCCAAGAAGCAGCCAAGGCTTTGTCTTCAAGGGCGAGCACTCTTCTCCCTCTTTCTAGCTCATTTTTGCTTCATTTTTTTAGCCTCTTTGTTTGCTGTTTTGAGCTCCGACCAAAGCTGAAAATGTCATTTTTTTGAGCTATATTCCATGTTTAATTAAGGGCTCAACACTGTTTGGGCCCCCCATATTGCACTTGCTTCATTATCCTCTTGAATGCCATTATTTTGCATGAAATTTTTAGCCTATGTGTGATCTGTTTCGGAGCATGTCATAAACTGTAAATAGGCCTATTTTGAGCCCCTCTTCAACATTTAATAAGGGCTCAACACTGTTGGGGAGCCCCATGTATCACTTGCCATTGTACCCCTCTTTGGTCCCCATTTTTGCATTGTTTTTTAGCTTATCTTGCTTCTGCTTTTCGGCCATGATCAGAACTGAAAGTGGCCATATTTTGACCCCTTTGTCATGTTTCATTAAGGGTCTTTGGCTGTTTGGTGAATATTTTGTATGCTTTGTGTTATAGCCTCTTTTGGGCCTTAATCTTGCATTGCATTTTGAGTATGTTTGTATACTGATTTGGGGCTTGTCTTCTACTGTGAATAGTCATATTTTTGGTCCTTCTTCAGTGTTGTAGAAGGGTCTTTTTCTATTTTGGCTTTGCATCTACCACTTGCTTCATTGCCCCTCTTGCGGGGCCATTTTTGCATGCCATTTTAGCCCTACTTGTGCTTTCTGTTTGACCATGCTTTGTACTGTAAAAATTCTTGTCTCGGGGCTTCCTTGCTTCTGTATTTTCATGTCATGTTCAAATTATGTATGCATTGTATAGTTATAGGCCATTTCATACACCAAAATCCATGTTTCGGGGTCATTCCGTGCATCGGGTGTCATTTCGCCTTGTTTCGGGACTGTTTTGCATCTCATTTTACCTCTGATTTTTGCATGATAATATGCCATTTTTTGTGTTTTGCCATGTCTTGTTAGAGTGGCATTCTGTACCGTAGGTTCGGTTCTCGGTTTGCATGCACGCATATACGCATCTCGAGTTGTCTCATTTTCATCATTATGGCCCCCTATGTGAGTGTGGCTGAGGCTCTCTTATGTTGGTGTAAGCCCATTATTGCATTGCGTATGCCATTTCATCCATAGCATTGTGTATGCTCGGTTGTGTATTACCTCGTGCATCGTGCATGCCATTTCATGACATTGTGTATGTTAGGATTGTATCTTAGTTGCATTTCACACATGTCATGCATATTGCATAGTGTTCGGGATAGAGTTAGCCCGGGCACGAGAAACGAGGCGCGTTCCGTACTACGCGTAACGGAACGTGTCTCAATTCCCAAGTCACCGACACTCCGGATTATCCATGATGGAGTTAAGTTTTGTTGTAGTGTTCATATGCATTCATTCTATATTGAGTTGTGCAATTCGGCTCCTCGGCCATCATGCATCGAGATGCGTGATTGGTGGCACGAGGATCGAGGCATGCATACATTTGTGAAATACATTGCTATGCCCCTTTCCTGCTCTCTGTTGCAGCAAAATGAAGAATCAGCAGTCTTCCGAGGCTTGGCACGCATTTCAAGAACAGTTGCAAAACAGAGGCTGATTGGGGCATCCCAGTGGATTTCCGCGTGAAGTCAGCCCAAACATACATCATTCATCAGAAGCAGAGCAGTCCCTGGCTTGCATGCCAGTTTTGTCTTCTTAGTTAATTTGTTATTTAATTAGGAATTTATATATTATTTGGACTGTATTTTTGGACTGTACTATTCTTTCATTCGGGACTGTATTATTCTTTTGGACCCTCTGCGCGAGGACATAATTGTAATAAGTGTGCGTGTGTGTGATGTATGTCTTCCAACCCCACGTCTTTCTTTCCTTTTATTTACCTGCTTATGACGGTTAGATTAGGGCATATTTCATTTAGCATACAGTATGACAGCATGTTTGCATCATTCATCTGTTTTGCACGCACCGGGCTCGGCACATTATACTAACTGCATTTGTATTTCAATTTCAAGTTGAATACATGTTAGCCGTAGCATTCCATATGCCATGTTTAGAATAGCCGAGCCTGCTATAGTTGCATTTTTGCATGTGTTGCATTAGGCATTTCTGTATAGTTAGGATCATGCATGATTTCTAATTAGCTTCTGTTTTGGCTTGGAGTACTCGGTAAGTTTTATGCTTTAGCATTCTTGCATGCGTGTGAGTGACTGCCATGATAGCATGCTTACCATGAGGCTATTTGCTTATGTGATATAACTACTTGAATGCCTGTGGGTGGAGGTTGGGTTATTTGGATTGGAACAATTCATTAAATGTTTGTTTTAAGCCCACTAGATAGTGGCAAAATCATGTTTTCTAAACCCACCCGAGGGTGGCAAATTCACGTCTTAGCCTACCTACGGGTAGCACCATCAAACCATTTTTCAAACAAACAAACATGAAGTGTTTTGTTCCAATTCAGGTGATCCAGTCTATACTCGTATGCTGTGCGCATCACATAGTAAATCTAGGCTAATAACCGGAATAAGAACGCACAATGTTTTCAAAATAAGATATCATGGTTAGTAGAGGCCGGTCTTTGACCGGGCGAGCGGAGGTGCTCACGAAGTGACCTTCCCCAATCGTACCCAAGTTCCTGAGCCGAGGCAACTTTGGTGATGACGGACACGTGGCCTTCGGCACTGAGTCAGGGTTTCCTAAATTTCCCATAAAAAAACATTTAGGTGGCGACTCTGTATCTGGCAAAACAATCCATGTTTGGCACTTCTTTTCAAAAAATCTGTTTTCAAAAATCGATTTGCCGGATTTGGACTCTTTGGTTCAAGATTAAGAACCGTGACATTTGAGTCCTTGAACTGTAGTGACCCCAATATGAACGGAACAGGACTTAACCCTCCCGGGGCGTTCGGGGACGTCTACACAGGCGTAGGGGCATATCGGCTCAAAGACATGTCTAGAAGGAGTCTGCCACGGCCTTGGAATTCAACGCACTTGCGTAAATTCTATCATTAAACCCGACCTGTGGAGAATGATACTAGTTTTGAATGGTTCACCATGTACACATTCCACTTTTGTAATGCAAAGATTCCTGTTTACTCACTGCGAAATCCAGTTCAAAAGTGTCCTGATAAAAGCCTCCAGAGTCGAAGCGCCCTTCGTGGATATCACGATTGGCCAAATTAAGTCTCCAGATTCGGAGCCCCATCGGTGCATGACACCTTTGGGCCGATTAAGCCTCTAGATTCGAAGCACCCTTCGTGGAAATCACGATTGGCCAAGATAAGTCTCCGGATTTGAAGCCCCATCGGTGCATGACACCTTTGGGCTGATTAAGCCTCTGGATTCAAAGCGCCCTTCATGGATATCACGATTGGCCAAATTAAGTCTCTGGATTCGGAGCCCCATCGGTGCATGACACCTTTGGGCCGATTAAGCCTCTGGATTCGGAGCGCCCTTCGTGGATATCGCGATTGGCCAAATTAAGTCTCCGGATTCGGAGCCCCATCGATGCATGGCACCTTTAGGCTGATTAATTCTCCAGATTCGGAGCCCTATCGGTGCAAGACACTTCTGGGCCGATTAATCCTCTGAATTCGAAGCGCCTTTCGTAGATATCACAATTGGCCAATATTTAAGTCTCCGAATTCGGAGCCAGAGCCGTGCGTAACATGTTTCGGCCGAATAAGACTCCGGATTCGGAGCACCCTTCACGACGAAGGTTAAAGCATACAAATATTCAAAGTGGAATGCTTCGTTAAGCTGAGCCGGCAAAAGTCGTTTACACTAAAGCATACAAACATTGAAAGTGAAATGCTTAATTAAAGTTGGACTGGCGCAACCGCATAGACATTAAAATACGCAAAAATTCGAAACGAGATGCCTAATTAGGCATGTAAACGCTCAAAATAAAACACAAACATTTAAAATAAAACATTTTATTAAATTAGCCAATAGGTACATAGCTGACGCCCAATCTGTGTTAGAGCGTTTACTTTATATATTCAATTCTATTCGGCATCGCCCTTGTCATTGCTCTTCTCAATTTCGAAGGCGTCAAAAGGAAAGTGATGACGTTGATATAATGGCGACGCCGACTCAACTCCTGCTCCTCGGAGTGCCTCTAAGGCTTGGAGAGCCTTAATCCACCCGTGCCTGAAGCCCAGGTTCTTGCATCGGCAGACCTCCTCCGCGAGTTTCTCTTTGGTCTTGTCTATCCTGACTTTCCGGCCGTCGTGGAAGCCTTTTTCATAACCCAAGGTCCTTGCATTTTCTACAGCAAACATGCTTGCCGTATTGCGATCGGCAATCGCATGACTTAATAGCCGATTGTGTCACTCTCTCCTCCACAACCGGGTTAGATTGACCTACCGCACGCGGCTCGGTGGTCTGAGCCTTCTTGAGCTCCCTGAGCTCACGCTCGGCCTTCTCCGCTCGAGCCTCCAAACTTCGAATTTGTTCATCTTTCTTCTCTATTTCTCGTCGGGCGGCGGCAAGGCGCATGCCGACTTCATAAGCGATATACAACCCTTTCACCACCCCATGGATACCCTCTCGAAATACTTCGAAATCCTGCCGACCAACCATCGACTGTTGGACTTTAGGTGGAAATATCTGTCGAGCGAACTCGACTGCTACACCTGGGTTGTTAACAATGGAGTCCGCCTCCGTCATTGGTTTATTCCCCACAAAAATCGCAAAACTCAACAGTCGTGGCATCGCGTCGGGCTCATTTCTCGGTCGCGGTCGCGGGGAGCTTTCCCGTTGCTGTTTTTCTTTTCGGGGTGATCTGCTTCGACGACTTGGAGGCTGACGTTTTTCCCGTTCCTTAGACGTCCTACCTCCCGTGCGTGTGGGCTCGCTGCTGCGATTCATTTCAATGTCTAGCTCAGCCAATGTTCGCCCTTCTCCTCTGCTGTTAAAGAACAGTCTACTTGACATCCGCGTTAATCTGACCTTCCGCAATAAACTGGTTTCAATCGAGTATAAACACAATAAGTGGAATTATAGGCTTGAAGAACCCATCCCATTTATCCTTAACACATGCAGCGCCCCCGAGGCGGTTTCATTAATTACTGACGGCTGGACATAGAGCCAATTGATCTGGCCGCAACCACTCCATGAACTCATGGTATTCGGCCTTTAGAGCTCATAAATTGGTTGGGGCAAGGGCAGATTTATTAATATGATCGGCTATTCGACGATGGTAAATTAGCCGCCTGGGTGTAGTGCCGATCGATCTATACCACAACCACTCCATGAACTCATGGTATTCGACTTTTGGAGTTTATAAATTGGCTAGGGCAAGGGCAGATTTATTAATCTGATCGGCTATTTGACAATAGTAAATTAGTCGCCTGGGCATAGTGCCGATCGATCTGTGCCGCAACCACTCCATGAACTCATGGTATTCGGCCTTTGGAGTTCATAAATTGGCTGGGGCAAGGGCATATTTATTAATCTGATCGGCTATTCGACGATGGTAAATTAGTCGCCTGGGCGTAGTGCCGATCGATCTGTGCCGCAGCCACTCCATGAACTCATGGTATTCGGCCTTTGGAGTTCATACTGGCTGGGGTAAGGGCAGGTTTATTAATCTGATCGGCTATTCTACGATGGTAAATTACTGAATTGCCTAATTATCTAATCGTCAAGTGTACACGAATGTTTTATCCAAAGAAGCAAAAAGCAATACTATGCATCAATAGAAAAATTAAGCACAGGTAATAGCAAAGTACAAGGGAAATTTTCATTAGTAAATTGGGCACAGACTACAGCCATTTTACATGTGAAAACTATTAGATAAAAATTTACAAGTTTGCAGGGAAATGCCTAGCAAAAACTTAAAAATTGTAGCCATACATAAAAACTACTAAACAAAAAGCTGTAACATTACATTCAAAATTTTTAACAAAGATAACTACTGTCGCCCTAATCAATCCTCGGAGTCAGACTCCAGCGGCTCAACATTCACTTGCTCATATGGAATCGGCATAACCAATGTCACATTAGCAGCAGCAAGGGCTTTGAGCCAGTCGTGTTTGAATCCCCGATTCTCGAATTTGGGGACTTCTTCTACATAATTGGCGAGGGCAGCGCTTTGCCCAACCTCATACGCCTTCGAAGCCTCAGAATCGGCTACTTCCTTCGCCGCCTTCGATTCTGCCAAGTCCGCCTCAAGTTTGGCGATCGCCTCTTGGGCTAACTTGAGCACAGCTTCGCTTGCATTCGCCCTCTGCTCGATAGCCAATCTGAGCTGGTCTGCATTTCTGGTCCTCTCCATCTCAGCCTCGGCCCTTGCAGCTTCCATTTTCGCCATCGCCGCTTCGAACTCGGCCGGCTCCTTTGGCCCTCAACTTCGGATTGTAAACGGCCAATTCGTTCGATGGCGTCGTGCTGGCAACGGCCTATCTCGGCCATCCTTCCGATCGTCTGCAAAACAGGAGATTAAAACCAAAATATATGCATAAAACGGAAATGCAAGATCAAGATATTTACCAGAAGAGCCGATTGAGCGGCTAACGCTATTGCCATAAGGTCTGGCTCTGAGCAGAAAGTCGCCTTGTCAAACGGCAATGAAACCGATGAAGCCATGCTCAGCGCCAAGGCTGGATCTTTCATAGCCGACGCGTCAGAGGAGATCGGCATATTTTTTATCTTTGGTTGAACCACAAAAGGCACAACCGTATCTGACTCCTCTAAACGCGGCCGTTTCTCAGCAGGGTCTTCTCCAGAGCCGGCCTCAGCCTCGGCAGAACGTTTCTTCGCCCTTCGTTCAGCCTCCTGATTTGCCGGCACGATCAGCTACGACTCGGTATCTCGGGTTTAAGCCATCTCCACCTTAATAACAGACAGGGGGGGCTCAACATCGGCGATGGTGCACTTCAGATCGAATGGCCTCTGCTCTCCGCCGCGCGGCCATTCGTTCAGCGTTTTTCTTTTTTCCGAGTTGTGTGAGTGACAACCCGGCCATATATTCAGGGTACGCGCCGGGAAGGTCTTCTAATCCAATAAAGACATCGTCGTAAACTTCCCCTCGACCCGAGGTGGACGGAAGGTTGGCTGAATTGAGGCTGGCTTCCTCAAAGGCTACCCTTAAAGCCTCGTCTACTTCGGCCTCGGACTGGCCTGATTCTTCAGTGACCTTTGCGACTTCCGCACGCTCTAAGTCGGATCCTTCGAAACCAATTTGGCGCAAGTTTCTGAAGTTGGTTAAAATAAGAGCCGTAAGAAACTCTTCACTCCTCAGAATCGGGATGTTTTCTGCTGCCGAGAAAGTCATGTATGTCGGCTTGTATCGAAGAAGAATGTGGGCCACTTTCCCTTGTTTCTGAAGGCTTGGACAGCTGAAGTATTTCAGCGCGACTTTGATCTCTGAAAGAACGACATCATCGGTCGAGGTCAAAACTTTCTTCAAATCGTTTCCTACACAAACCGAACCATGAGATCTCAAAAATGAAGCATTATAAATATAAGAAAAATAAACGCAAAAAAAAAAAAAAAACTATGCGGCCACCTGGTTCACCCCTCCCTCTAGGAATAGGATCAAGGCGATCCTCGCCTTCGCCGAATTCCTAGTTACATTGGACAACGACCATAACATCATCGACTCGCTTGCCAGAGCTGGAAAACATAGTCACTAGTTGATGGTCGATGTCTTTCGTCCTAAGGAAATAGCGTCCATGCTAACCAGAAAACTTGGCCAAGGCGTAACAATGCCGAATAGCAGGTATGCCGAGGTTAATCCTAAGGCGACGGTTTAGCTCTATTATCCCCATTATGATTCTAAAAAAGTTGACATTGGGTTGTGAGGGGATTAGACCCCAATGGCGAAGGACAGCCCTAAGGAATGGATGAAGCGGGAAACGAATTTCGTCCTCTGCAATTGATAAGAGAGGGAAGACGATTGTGCTTTCATTATCCCTCTCCATATCGAGAGTGTCGTCTGTCACAAGCGACAGACGGACATCATCAGGGATAGAAAAATGGCGTCGAAAGCCATAGATTCGATCCGCAGAGAGAAGGTCTTTTAGATGCTTTGCCATTTCGGTCAGCTTATAGGAGCGTACTAAACTAAAGGCAAAGCAGGAAAAGGGATTTGAAGCAGAGATGAAGAAAACTTACAAGAGATGGAGAGGAAAATGAAGGATGAATAGAAGTTGCAGAGGTGAGTTGGAAGGCAGTCCAAGAACTCTTAAGCGTCCAAAAATGTGTGTTCGAAAAGACAATAAGATTTTAAATCACAATAAATGGAAGCGTACGAAGGGGTGGAAAGTTGAAATTATAACCGAGAGGCGTGTGCTCTGACATCCGCGTTGGAATGAGGTTAACCGCCGAATTTCGGCTCTGACTTTTCGAGTTCGAAACCAAACATTCCAGTTAACTGTCGTTAGTGGAGTGCTTGGGGGGCAATTGTGGAGGCCGAATACTGGGAGTGGTACAGAGGCCGAATATTATTGGACCTGGAGAGTCGAAATATATACATCACATTCGGCCCCGTCTTACACAAATCCTACCCCATTCGGCCAAATAGCCGGTTGAGTAAGGGGCCGAGTGAAAAGCGGTTTGCAACAGAAGAAGCCGAGTAAATAGTTATACGGCGAATTGAAAGTGGGCCCCGTCCCCGAGGCCCAAGAAAGAAAAGATATAAATAGAAGAACATCAGCCAAAAAGAAGTATGTGAGAACCATTACGCTTAACTTAAAATACAAGTAATCCAGAGAATAGAGACTGACTTGCCCGTCGGAGTGCTAATTCCAGCACCCCTGACCGGAGTGTTCATTCCTTTTCAGGTGACTAGCTGAGGATCACGAGCATCCCCCAGATGAGAAAGTATTTCCAAACCACTTCTCCACAGTTTTTTTTTTTTTTTTTCTTAGGTTTTGATTTATGTAATGGTTTAAATAGGTTGTATGGATATTTTAGAAGCTTTTTAATACATTTTATTATTTTTTTCAAGTTTTTTTTTTTTTTTTTTTTTTGTAATTATTGAATACTTTTCATACAATGGTTTTCTTTTCATTCATGTTCAAAGTATGAGACGAATCATACTATGAGAGACGAGTCATGTTACTATCTTAGTTTAGAGCGAATGACCCATACTACCAAGATGATTCGTGCCTATACGTTGAACACAAATTCTCTTGATCAATGTTTCAAGCTTTAGTGTGAAACATTGAGTAGTTCAAACCATATTGCAATCATTAATTCTTAATTTTAAACCCTATTTATGTAGCTAGTGGTAAATTCATTATTCTAGAATTTTTCCCAATCAATTTCTCAACCCTAATAGTTATTGTCATTTGAATTTATAATTTTCATTTTAATTCTTATTTTAATATTTATCCCCCACTTTTATCAAATTAATTTAAGAATCTCGCAAATAAAATAATTTAATTTCACATTAGTCCCTATGGATCAATACCTAGACTTAACCCTATTCTACGGAATTGGAACCTAGTTTAGTTTTTTATTTTTGGTGTGCTAAAAGACCTACCAGGGCAAAGTGTAATTTTCCCTATAATCGATTAGTCAAATTTAATTTTTTAGATTCAACAATTAAAAATTAAAGGGTAAATTACAAATACACCCCTTAAAATTTGATTAAAATACGAATCGTCCCTGTGGTTCTGAAAATTACATTCCACCCCCCAAAGTTTCTAATTTATAACAAATCGCCCATTTTATTAATTAATCATCAAGTCAATTAACAGTTTTTAATGATGTTAGAAATATGTTTCAATTAATAATTTAAGTAATTTTATTATTGTATAAGAAAGTATTTATGAATTTCATTTTTTTGGTTAATTTTGTTAAATAAAAAATTCCGACAATGGGGTATTTGTAATTTTTAAAATCACAGAGGGCGATACTTTAAGTAAATCTCAAGAGATATATTTATAATTTATCCAAAAAATAAACATGCATACCAGATATGCACTTTATTTATAGCAAGTCTTATAATTTTGATATAATTATATTGAGTTTCTTTAAGATTTTAACATATAGAATATTTAGTTATATTTTCATCAATAATTCATTAGTTAAATGAATAAAAAAATTATGGTCATAACTTTTACACTAAATTGTATATATATTTTTGTTTATTCTTGTGCTTTCACACCATTCCATTTGCATTAGTTTTATTTTATTTAATTTTACTAAAAGAAAAGTTTAGTATAATTATATTAAACTCTAGAATTTCTTATATTTTTTCTCAAAACTAGGGTCAGTACAATTTACTTTAATTTATATAGTAGAACGTCACATTAGTCCAAGTACATGCGCAAAACATGGGCCGTTAGGCGAAAAACATATAGATTATTTTGGGGTCCATGTCATAGATTTTATGGAGGGTTTTTATTGCATATTTAATAGTTATCAAATATGAATGTAAATTTATAATTAAATTTAATTAAAAAATATTATTACATTCGCTGGTAGATGATTGAATGAAATCTTTCTATTACAAAGATGGGGAGGATCACAACCCTCAAGGCAGTGCCGTATCTTTCAGCATACAAATAGATGAGCCACATATATTCGAGCGATGGTAATTAATTACCCTCAAACCACCACCCCCCAATAGCACTTTGATCAGCCTATCTGTTCAACAATAGCCACGTGGCAGGAACCCATTAACTGGTTATCTGCTATCCACTGTCCATACCCCAACCAAAAAAACCAAAACAGTTACACACATACAGAGGCTGAAACAACCTCAATTCCTTTCCTACTAGCAACTTAGCAAGCAAGCAAGAAAGAAACAGCACATTCCTTTTCTTCTTCTTCTTCTTCTTCATCTTCTTCAGACTTTTTGTTCTGATTCAACCAACTTTTTATAGTGCATAATAATATTTCAGAGGCATGGAGACTGGCATCACGTGCTGCGCACGTGGGTTCCTCCCTGCAGGTGTCTCTTCTCAACATTCAACTGCTTTTGTTTCTCAATCTTCTATTTCTCCATCCTTCTGCTCCAAGGTACATAATTTTAGACTTCTATACTTGTGTTGAGGTCCTAATTTTAAATTTTATTACAATACCCTCTTGTGATTGTTCGTACCCTCAAACATTTAATAACTCCAAAGAGTTATGCTATACAAATATATATATATATATATATATATAATTGAACAGAAAAAGTCAATATAGAATGATATGATTTTATCTTTTAAAGCAAAAGAGTTATCAAAGTTGTTATGAATTTCAAAATATGACTGCTATATACCATTGAAATATCTCAGCTGAACACTTCACTTTCTATGTATTTTTTCATGTCGCCTAATAAGTTCCATTAATGCTGTTTTTTTATTTTTTATTTTTTATTTTTAGAGAGTAATGGTTATTAAAAGAAACAAAATTTGCAAACTTATAAATTGATGTAACACTATCATATCCCATTTCACATTCTAATAGTTTATTATTGCTTGTCATATCAATTTATAAGAATATTTTAAAATAAAATTAAAAAATTGTTTGTATAACATTTTGAATATATTTTTTAATATAGTGGATCCCACATATATATATATATATATTAGTTTTATTATACATAAAAATAGAAAATAAGAGATGAAATAAAGGTAGTGATAAGTAACATTTTTCTTTTTAAAAATATTATCGTCACATCATTCTGGTTATAAAGTTTATATAAGAATTATGTAAGAAAAGGAGCTATATGATAATGAGTATTTGGTGACCTCACAAAACAAGCATGCAAATTACACTTGAACTGGAAAAGTAAAAACAAAAAAATGTAAATGAGCAGAACTTGAAAAAGGGTAGTGAATGCATTGCAGAGTCTGAAATCAAGCTCACTATTTGGGGAGTCCTTGAGGATCATGTCAAAGGCATCATCAGTTAAGGTGTCAAAGACCAACAACTCTTCCCTTGTAACCAGATGCGAGATTGGTGACAGTCTGGTAGTTTAACACAACTGCCACTTTCATTTTAATACCCATTTGGTTGTATTTTTGTTTTTTGAAAAACTAAACTCGTTTGGCTAATTATTTGGAAAAGAAAAATTTTGAGATTTTTTTTTTTCTCTGAAGGACCTAGATGTTTCTTAATATCACAACTGCAACTGACAAATCATTTTAAAATAAAAAATCGATCACTTTGAAAATTATAGAAGAATAATATTTTTATTTTTTGGATAAAAATAAAAGCAAATATTATGAGTGTTGTCTGTTTCCAAAAACATGGAAAGCGAAAATGAAGATACAAATACAATCAGAACTGTAAAATTCTTGCTAAGAAATAAGGGATGTGAGTGAACTTGGTATAGATAGATAAATGAAAATATGAAACAGAGTTTTTGAGAAAAATATGATTAAATTAAGTGATCAATAATGTAGGAAGAGTTCCTTACAAAGGCATCTTCAGATAAGGGACTGATAAGATTAATGGTGTGCATGGGTGAAGCACTCAGAACCATTGCTTTCAAAGTGAGAACAGCTTCTTGTGGAGGAACAGCCTGTCTCAACTCTTTTGGAGATGAGCAGCTCGCAGTTGACATGCTCGCCGATAAGCTTCTTTTTGAGGTTACACTTTTAATTTAAAACTACTTTTCTTTATATATACATGTACATATTCTCTTTCTTCCCTATCATTCAAATTCAAAACTGCTATGTTTCACTTTTGCGTTTACAGAAGAAACATCTTCAAATTTGGTACTTTTTTTTTTTATTATTAAAAAAAACCACTGTCCTTTTTCTCATGTTTAATTCAGAAACAAAAACAATGAAAAAAGTTGGGAAATATAATCTTCCAAAATGGAAAAAGGTTTTCTGCAACCCATCATACTACGGGAATTACTGTTGCACATGCAGTAGGCAGCTTAGGAAGGTGCCACATGGTAAAATATTTAAAATCCACACCTTCATTGGCCACTCCATTCAGTCAATGTTAAATGCATCAGTGAAAAAACTTGATTTTTGAATGATAAATATTTTAACATGTTACGAATCATTATCCCAATATTGACTAAATGTGACTCTTAAAGCTTAAAAGAGTCAAAACATTCATATGATTGAGGTTAAGGCTTTACTTATGATAATAAAGAACTCACTGATCACATCACTTGATTCCCGATACTGTTTAAATTTGTAGTTTTCTTTTCTTTTATATATATATATAACTGAGTTCAATTTTTATGTTCAAGCTCATTCTTTGGATCTTCAACTTCATGCATGTAGAATTTGATTTTATATTGATTTCTCTAACACTTGAAATTGATGCTTAGGCCTTGACTTATTCCCACTACTGCAAATATGCTTGCTCTGAGGAAGTCCCTGAACTCCAAGACATGGGAGGCCCAGCTCAAGGTTAGAAGCTGTAGTTACTTAGTAATCATAATTTGAAAATCACAAAACCAGAAGAAAAAAATCATATAAATTTTTGTGACCATTTTGGTCTTTGGTTTTTGAAATATGAACAGGTGTATTCAGTTTTGCTTTTGATCCTCTTGATGGGAATCATAATTTGAAAATCACAATGCCAGAAAAAAATAAAAAAATAAAATAAAATCATATAAAATTTTGTGACCATTTTGGTTTTTGGTTTTTGAAATATGAACAGGTGGATTCAGTGTTGCTTTTGATCCTCTTGATGGGTCTAGTATAGTGGACACAAATTTCACAGTTGGCACCATATTTGGGGTGTGGCCTGGAGACAAGTTAACAGGTGTGACAGGGAGAGATCAAGTTGCTGCAGCCATGGGGATTTACGGACCCCGAACTACATATGTTCTTGCTCTTAAAGACACGCCAGGCACACATGAGTTCCTTCTTCTTGATGAAGGTTTGGTTTTGAACAATTTTACCATATTTATTAATGTGGGAATGTGTCGTAGTGCTTCAATTCAAACCCAAGAATTTTGCTTCTGGCACTGATTTTGCAAATTGTTAATATGAAAATGACTGTGTCCTTTTTAAAACATGTTCATTTTATTTTATTTTTGCAATAAACCCATCTATGTTGATAAGTAGGTAGATCAAATTAAATGACTTCTAGATAAAATAATCCCGCATTTGAGGGATAACTAATCCCGAGAGGGCTATTTGTCATGCATATAACGCTTATCGCAAAATTTCAAAAATACGCCAATCTGTCCACCAATCAAAAGTGGCCTAAAGAGTTATTTGCATATGATTCCCAAATATTTCTCTTACTTTCTGTCTCAACAAATTTTCCCTTTGGGGACAGGAAAATGGCTACAAGTCAAAGACACAACAGAAATTGGTGAAGGAAAGATGTTCTCTCCTGGAAATTTGAGAGCCACATCTGACAACCCTGACTATGACAAGGTTACACTTCTTTCCTAAATTTCTACAACCATCTACATTTGCTGTTTCCATTTTCTTTTTTTCTTTTTCTATTTTTATACAAACTTTGAATATCTAATCAACTTGTCAAATATGAACAACACAGCTGATCAACTACTATGTAAGAGAGAAATACACATTGCGATACACTGGAGGAATGGTGCCGGATGTTAATCAGGTCTTTGCATGTCTACTACATAAACCTCTTCGGCATATTTTAACTTTATTATGCTTCGTTTGTTTCAGTGAAAAATATTTTTTGAAAAATATTTTTTTACTTTATAATATTTGGTATAATACAAAATGAAAGTCAACGAAAAACGTTCTAATAGTCAACATAAAACAAATTTATTTGGACAAAAACATTTTCTCCTTTTGAAGGTTGAAAACATTTTCCGGACAAAGTTTTATCAACAATACCACATTACCAACACCACCCCTAATAAAACCACTCACTATAGCACATTAGTTTTAAGATCATAAGAAAACGTTTTTTATGGATTTTGTCGAAGCAAATAGAGCATTAATTTCAATTTTTTAATAGATCAACCAGGTTCTGTGAATATCATAAACATTGTTAAAAAAATTCATTCATTCTTTGTTAATTAATTTATTTTAAAAATTGTGCATATAATAGTGAAAGAGAAAGGTATATTCACAAATGTGACATCCCCATCAGCGAAAGCAAAGCTGAGGCTGCTGTTTGAGGTGGCTCCTTTAGGGTTCTTAATTGAGAAAGCAGGGGGATACAGTAGTGATGGCAAACAGTCTGTGCTTGACAAGGTGATTGTTAATCTTGATGACAGGACTCAAGTTGCTTATGGATCCAAGAACGAGATTATCCGATTTGAGGAAACACTATACGGTTCCTCCAGGCTCAAGACCGGTGTGCCAGTTAGCGCCGTTGCTGCTTAAGCTAATTTGCTTTGTTTTCTTGCCTTTTAATTTTTTAAATTTTTTTTATATTATCTTTTTCTTCATAGAACAAAAAGTTAAAATTACTTCTATACAGGTTTGTATTATAGTTTATCAAGATGTATATATTTGGTTTATAGCTAGAGCTAGACTCAAGTTAAACGATTCACAAGGTTGAATTGTCTTAAGATGGAGACCGGAGGGAGAGATCAAGCAGTTTCAGTGTCTGTTCTTCTTTTACATGAACTTACTTTTGATTTAAACAACTATAATACAATTAATATTTCAAATGCAACCTTGTATTGAATGTCACAAACTCACAGCTACATATATATAATGTTTCTCTTTGCTGTTTAGAAAGCCTACATATCTTCTGATTTTCAGATATTCAATTGGACAGAAAGAACTTAGCTCCCCAAGTTTTCGACACTACTAATGCCTCTATATCAACCAACAGCTATTATCTCCAAAAAAGACAATCTATCAATCAGCAGCTATTTTCTTAAATTTCTCATTACCCCCAATTTATGGGTTATAACACTTGTACTTTTATGAAGAAAGTCTTGCACATACGAATTCAGTGAAAAGAGATATAAATGAGGGCTTAATTAGAAGTTCCCGGTAATCTATATATGCTATCCAATATATCCTTGAGAGACATGGGTAGGAGCACTTGGCAATGGATTGCTATAGCAGCAATGCAGCCTATGCACTCCAACAAGACAGAGATAGGTCGAATATCTAAGGAAAGGCTGGTTTGGTTTCTATGGACCCATCATCACACATATATATATACTTGTGTTTATAGAAGGGGAACAAGCAATGTAGGTTTAGATAGGTATGCAAATTCATTGAAGGTTGTGGATTATGGGGACAATTCAACCGTGCAGATTCACTGGACGTTTACCAAACCTCATAAAGAAGGTGCATGTGAGTGAGGACAGCATAATAATTGACTACATCTTTGATTTCTCTATAAATCTTCTCTATTAAAAGGATTGAGGGGTGCTATGAAAGCTTCAGCCAAAAAAAGGTTTGAAAACAGAAAAGACCGAAATTGATACATAAAACTGGTTTTGAGGAAAGTTTTCTGAACTTATTTAACATTGCTTTCTCACAAAAATAAAATTATATATATATATATAATAGATGGTTTCTTTATTTAAAATTGTTTTTACACAAAAACAAAAACTATTGTGTGAAAGTGGATATGGAATACTCCTCTGATCCAAACAAGCTCTTGGATAATCTTCCTAGTTGTCACCTGAAATAAAAATAAAACTCC
This sequence comes from Camellia japonica, assembly GCA_030407325.1. Taxonomy (NCBI): domain Eukaryota; kingdom Viridiplantae; phylum Streptophyta; class Magnoliopsida; order Ericales; family Theaceae; genus Camellia; species Camellia japonica. Next base: position 130,522,133 of record JAPPVO010000032.1, read on the forward strand.
AAACAGTGATGCCGGAATTAGCACTCCGACGAACAAGTTAGTCTTTACGGAAAGGTTGGTGTTTTTTAATTTCTTGAGGTTCAAGGTTCTTTTGCACGTACCTCCTTCTTGGGCTTCCCTCCTTTTATATCGTTGTTCTTCTTGATATTTTTCCTATGTGGCCTAGCTCCTCATTATTACTCTGTCAGGGCTCATCTCCCTACCACACTTTTATTAAAAGAAAGGACAATCAAGATTTGCCTAACTTGGTTAAGCCAACTTTCCCAATACACTTGGTTCAACCTTGTGGCTCGGGTAGCCTAAATTTAACATACTCTCCATATTGCTGTGTATATTCGGCAATGGCCCAACATCTGATGAGCTTGGGTATCATCAAGCCCATTAGAGATGGGCTTGTACTCTGTTTGTCGTTCGAGGTAATCCTTTTCTTGGACCCCATAATTGCCCCCCAAGCACAGGTCAACTCATATGCCGAGTGGGTTTCGTACTCGACTCCCGTTAGACCAACTTCATACAGATGTATCACACTAATCATAATGTGTGCCTAGAAACACGAGCGCGTAGTAGACACGCTGTCACATTTGACAATGGATGGGACCCATTGGGGGATATGTAAGGTTTCCTGTCATTCTTCGTCTCATGTCTCTTCGTTTATTGCGATTCAAAAAATATGTCGCTTCTTCCCATTCACTTCCGAAAAGACTTTATTCGTCCACCACTTTAGTTTCTATCACTCGATTACAACTGTGGCATCCCTCATTTGTTCAGACGCTCCTCGTTTTTCTCTTGTAAGTCTTCTGAACCCCCATTTTCATCTTTCTTGTGTTTTTTTCCTGGTTGAATTTTCGACTTTACTCTACCACTGGTCCACCTTTTTGTCTTCTGTCCGTCCATCCTTCAACATTTCCATGGTAAACTATCTAAAATCCTTGCTCTCTAAGAGTAAGGTCGCCGTTTTTTGCCGTCATTATTCTATTATCGACGATGTTCAAATAGAGCTCATTGTAGGTGGATATGGAGAGGATGGACACTTATACCATAGTGTTTTCGTTGCTAGCCATTGCCAAAGGCGGAGTGCGATTTCCCCTGTACCCTTTTCTTCGAATTGTTCTCCGTTATTAGACGTTGATTCCCTCACAACCAAATGTAAATTTTTACCAATAATCATGGGTATCGTAGCACTTAACCGCCGATTGAGAATTAATATGGGCATCCCTGCTATTTGGCACTACTACGCCATTGCCAAATTATCTGGACAACTAGGACAATTCTTTCTTAGGGCCAAGGACATGGATCATCAGTTGGTGACCATGCTTGCTAGCTCAGGCAACAGGGTGGATGATGTCATGGTCATAGTGAGAAGAAATTAGGAATTCGACGTGGAGGAAGATTGTTCGAACTCGATTCCTAGGCAAAAAGAGAAACTAGGTAGCCGAGTAATTCAACAGTCGCTTTCAATTCTATTCGGTTATCAATGTATTAACAATTTTTCTTTCTTGCAGGTAACGATCTAAAAAAGCCAATCACTTCAAAGGACGAAGCCGTCTTGGCCCAAGTCAAGACTGCTTTTAAGTATATTAGCCTAGAGAATTTAGAAGGACAAGGTCATGCTACGCATATTCTTCTTAGATACGATCTATCTTATTCTACTTTTGCTATTTCCGATCATATTCTCATTCTTGAAAGAGAACAATAGTTGACAGCTTTGGTTTTAGAAAGTTTCGTCAATTTGAGGGACATGGGAACCACTGAAGTAGCAAACAGTGAAAGCAACAAAGTAAGTACTGAAGAAGCCAATCAAGGTGTCGAACGAAGTGAAGGCACAGATAACAGAGGCGTCGAGCAAGCACAGTAGGGCATTTATTCGGCCATCGAGATCGTCGAAAGCGAAGAATCCAACCAACGGCATTTAGAATTAGTGTTGTCTCCTGCTCAAGCCGATTTGGAACGTGCTCAAGAAGAGGTTGATAAATTTTTTGATTTGGACGACCTACCTGGGTCCAGAGCCGAAAATATGACAGGTGAGTCCCTTTCGCTCGCCCAATTTGCTAAGAAGAGAAATGCCGAGAGGATGACAGTAAGAAGGAAGGTGGGAGCTGCTGGAAGCGGTCAAAAGATCCTTCTGACCCAGTCCGAAAAGATCACTGCTCCCCCATGCCTACGGTGTCAGCACAGCCAACTCTTGAGCCGCTGATCCAAGAAACAGTGGCCAAACAAAAGGGTGAGAAGTGCCCCACCGAGTCCACTCAGTTGGTCGAGTGGCCGATTGAGAAAAGACCAAGGGCTTCACCCGCTTTGAATTTGGCGGCGCCGTTTACAATTCAACAAAAGATTAAGGGGTCGCTCATCCCCACGAGCGCTTCAGCGGTGAAGGAGCTTGCCATTACACTAAGTGTGGCTACAGTTGTCAAATCCCAATCCCGGGTATGACCGACCGTGGCCTACAGGGCCTTAGCCCAAGGCACACGTAAGCCTAAACACGAATCCATAATCACATCGAACAACTATACATTTGTCCAGTAATAAATAACCAAACTCAATCTAGTGACATGCCACAAGTATAAATGGAAAAACCAACCGTAATCAATACCATCCAAACTTATAGGATATAACAGCCCACATATCAAAATAATCCTAAAAAATCTCAATAAAAATAATAAAGAAATATACACAAACTTGACATAACAATCTAAAACAAAATAAATGAATATTCTAGAGGTCCATGCAATTGAGTCCCCACTACGCCATGAGTCCACTCTAAGTCCTTCTAACACTTGGAAATAATAAACAACTAAGTCAGCTGATAGCTCAGTGAGTAGCAACATGGATAGTATATACAGTTTTAAAAACAGGGATCAATTCCAAAATAAGATATATATCACAGAAACTAGATTAGAATACACTTTTGATAAAGATAATATATTTCAAAAAGAAAGTTCCACAGTTCAACAGTTAAAATACACATGTCTCTCAAGAACATAATAAATGACATTTTTCACTTAAAACAAATTACAACATGAACACCAATAGTTTTCTGGGTACCAAGAATAACAAGTAACATGCCACACAGTTCTCAAGGCAATAAGCCCGTTGGATCTAATATCAAACCAAGAGTCATCCTCGGGGTGGCAACCCGAGCCTTTTTTCTAAGACGATCCAATTAAAGGTCACCTAGCCCAACCTAGGTCTTTTCCTTACAGTCGTTGAGCACTAAAGTCATCACGGCCCAACCCAGATCTTTTCCTTAGTGGCCAGAGTCACCACACACAGGGGAATAATTTCCTTGGACTAAATATACAGACGGTCCCGATAATCAATACAATTTAGTTTCACAAAACATGGTAGTTCACCATTATAAACATGAGACCATAACAAATAGTTTACAGTATGCCAGATTTATACATGTTCTAGAAATAATTTAATTCCATTGATACTATAATAATTTATCAAAACAGTTTAGTCCTGAAACAACAATTCAATTTTCCAACAATTTAGGGTAGGGAAACATTTATAAAAATATGTAGCATGCAACTACTCACCTAAAAACAGAACAATGTAATCCTCAAATAGAGTATAAAAGTCCAACTACTACCCTGAACTAAGTATGAAAACTACACGTCACTACTAATTTAAAAATACTAAAGAATAAAAACTAAGTAATCCCAAACTAAAGCGCACTAACACGGCTCAATCCAACTCACCGTTACTCTTAAATATTATCAAAGCTCATGTTCTTCAAGGTCTAAAATTACCCAAGACATGGGTTTAGATCGAAACTTAATTAAAAGTAACTTTAAGATAAAACAGAGTTTTAAACAAATTTTCCCAATCTATTCGCTAACTTTGAAAATTACAAAACCCACTCCACGTTGTTCTAAAAATTCCAAAACCCTCCATATCTCAACTAATAGATCCTAAGTTTCAAACCCAATTGGTTTTACTTGATTTTCTTATCAAAATAATTATTTACAATTAATTATGTCCAAACAGGTTGTTTTGTGCAGCACTTTAAAGAAATTAATGGTTCTCTTAGTATACACGAGCAATCAATGCAAGGCCTAAAATTTAAGAAACTAGACTCGTAACCGGTTCTAATGACGCTGATTTGATAATTTTCAGATTTATATCCAAAGAGAACGACACTTCCGAAATTACTGTTTTATCCCAGTTTCTGGACAGATTTGAACGCACCGGTTAATATAGATTTTGACTCCCAAAAATTATGAGAAAATCCTGATATGCAATTCAATAAGTAATTAATCTACTATAAAAATTTCAGTCTAAAATTCATCCATTTGATATAGTTTCTTAATTTTTAAAGTTTGTGATTCTATGCAGAATTTCTGGACTAAGAATTATGCCCATTCTTTATACATGAATTTAACTCCTTAGATTTCTTAATAGTATATATATATACACAAAATACATACACCTACAACTTCTCCATCAATGAATTAAATCATAGAATAGAATAAGGATAAAGAACAAAAATAAAATAAAGAAGAAAGCTAGAACCCTACCACACACCCAAAAGTTCTTTGATTGCAACTTCTTCTTTTTTTCCCCTTCTCTTTCAATCTCTCTCCCGTTAGTGTAGCTGCTGCTGCTGCTTCTATATGTGGTGAACAAATAATAGAGTAGGGTTTGTGTTTATTTTATTTTATACTAGTGGTGGGCACACATATGTCAAATAAATAGATAAATATAAAAATATATATATATAAGTTATATGCAACTCAAATGGTAAGAGCCTTATTTAATAATTTTGTAGTCTAGAGTTCAAGTCACACCCTCTTCTCTATTTTTTTATTTTTTTTTCATAATAAATCTTGCCTCTAAATTAAAGACTTTCACCATAAATTTATTGTAGGTTTAAAAATTAATTAAAAGACCCTCCAAATATTTAATTTGCACTTTAGGATTCACCATCAAAATATTTGAGATTGTAAAATTATTATCACTTAATTATTTATTTGATTTGTATATTTGGTTTCTCATAACAGCCATCATGCTGCCTTTAGACAAGGTAGCCTTCCACGCCGAACTGGATGTCGTCTCAATCGTTATGGCCGCACAATTGGCTATTTTGGTGAGTTGATTTCAACAAACGTATAAGTTGGTAGAACCTCATTGTTTTCTTAATATAAGCATTCACTTTTGAAGGCAGCTGAGCGAATTGCGGAGATTGGCCGTCACCACTATGACGCCATCGAGTTGATCAACCAGCTTGAAGGAGAAGTGACGACCGAGCAAGGTAAGGCAAAGTCAACAACTGCCGAATTGGCCATAATGACGCAAAAAGCTAAAGTTGAAGCGAAAAGGGCTGATGAGGAGCGTTTGAGGGCAAATGCAGAAGAGGAAAAAACGAAACACATTGACCTACTTCGTCATGCTGCCAAAGAAATGTTGTCGAAGAAAAGGAAAATCTTTCAGATAACACTTTGAAAGAAGCAAAGATAAACATGGAAAAGCTCAAGGCTGAGCTTCTGGCAGCGAAGAGGCGATGGAGGAGGCGTAAAGGACAGCGACCAAAGCATTTGGAGATGAGGAGTTCTCAACTATGGAGAAGTATGCTGACGAGGCCCTGAAGTTTGAGAATCGGGGCTTCAAACATGGTTGGCTCAAGGCATTGGCCGCCACAACAAGTGACGCTGGACATACGGATTCCTTCTGAGTAGGAAGAGGTGGAGCCGCTAGAGTCAGACCCAGAGGAGTAGATTCGATGCCGAACAGTTTAGACAAGCTAGGTTTCGATTGTAATAGTCTTTTTATTTATTTTTATTTTTTTAGAATTGATGTACTAGGGCCATTTTCATATGTGAAATGACCAACTCATGTATCAAATTAGTTTATAAATGAAAACATTCTACTATACATTAAAATTGCTTTCCGTATCATTATATTTCAATTTGTTCTAAATCGATACTCGCTTAATCAACATAAATCTGTTCGTGTACTTTTAATCAGCAAAATATGTGTACCATCCCATAGCCAATCAAACGTACTTGCATCAAGCAAGGTTCTGAAAAGCAATTGCGGTCACCGTAACGGTAGCGGTGGCGCGGTTGCGGTTGCGGTTGCGGTTGCGAGGTGTAAAGGCCGTAGCGTAACGGTTGCGGTAATCGGAACCGTGAATTTTTTTATTTTTCGCTTTATTTGAAAAAAACTTACCGATACGCACATTTTTTTTCTATGATCATATTTATTGGGTTTTAAAATAAATATTGATCAATTTTTATTAATTTTTAAGTTTGATCCAATATATTTCATATTTTTAAATCACTATAAATTGAGTTTTTTACATTTTCTTTTAATAATTAATGACTTTATATTATACAAAAAATCAGTCACTAACTATTATATATAAGATAAACAATGACAAAAGTAAGAGAATAAATAAAAGCCTAAATATATATGTATATATTTTTTTTAATCAAGCCAAATAAATAATGACTGCACTTATTATTATTATCATTATTATTTTCAAACAATATATAGATAGACACACACAAACAAAATAGTTGAGTGATAGTAGCTAAAATAGTATAGGTCTTACAGTTTTAACAAATCAATAACATGTTCTTCATCTTCCTTCTTCTCTCTTTATCTCTCTTCCCCCATTTTCAACTCTTTTTTTTTTTTTTTTTTTTTTTTTTTCGAAAGAAGCAATTCGGAACCGTTACGTAACGGTGCGTAACAGGCCGTTACGACCGCTATAGCAGCCGCTAAGGCCGACACACCTGTGAATCTTAATTACACTGCAAAAGCGGCCGTAACAGGTGGCGGTAACTACCACAACCGTTACGTAACGGTGTTACGTAACGGTTGCGGCCGCTTTTTAAAACCTTGGCATCAAGTGAGGTATATCCCATGCCGAATAGATTCATATATCTGCCCTTGCCCTAGTTAGAAACGAAGGCAATCAATAAGTCAATCAAGTGGAAGGCTATTGGCAGTGCGTTCGCTGACGATTAAAGGAACAGATGACACTTAGGATTGTTCAAGTGGTATGGGGAGTGGCGCCTTTGTGGGTACTTTAAAGCTGCTTATTGAAAGTGTATCCTCCTATAATTAGTATACTTGCTGGAGGAGGATTGCCATTTCGAAGTGACGGTTTGTGCTTCAAACAGGGAAAGTCCACTTAGTGTGCTTGCTATAGAAGGAATGACCTCAAACTTCATGACTGGTGAAACGCAGATCATGGCGGAGAGAGTTACCTCCAGTGAAACTCAAAAGTGCGTGTATGTTAGGCAGACTGTTTTTCAACACCAGAGGGGAGGGTAAAACGCTAACGGATTTGGACACGGAGATAAGTCATCAAGCGCCAAGCGATTCTGTACGCAAAAACACCAATGAACCGAAGGGGCTAAACAGGCGTCGATCGCCTAGGCGACCTAGTGGATTCCCCAGAAGAGATGAACGAAGCAGGTCTCCTAGAGGTGGGACCTAAAGAAAAGGAGATAACATAACAGTTGGTGCTCATGGCTCAGTGCGAACTGAGCTGAGTAGACCACCACATCCGTTGAGTTTCTCCGTTTTTATTGGGAACAAACCCCCATGACAAAGTGCCAAATAAAATTAAATAAAAGACAACTTAACATGCCCCTACTGTGTCCCTGAAAATAAATTAATTAAATAAAGGGACACGCCATGTGGTGTGTCCCATACGTGTCCCCGAAGTGTTCGTATGTCCAATATGGATACGGCATTTGCTTTAAAGTGTCGGTACTTCACAATTGCAATATATGCATTTTAGCAATTTTAAATTTTGAAAAAAAAAAATAGATTAGGACTCTTCAATTATCGTACAACATTTTTATTTATATAATAATACAAATATGGATAGGTAATAGATAGATTAAAATTAATTATAAATATAGCTATATTTAAAAGGACATGATTTTATATAGTTATATTTAAAATTTCAAAATTTATTTTTTAACCTCCTATATAAAAGATTTAAAATTTTAAATTACATATGATTTTATAAACTCACGGTGGAGTAGAGAGAGAATATCATAAAGAGAAAGAGGAGTTGTGCATATTAAAGATAACTAATTAATTAACACATTTAATAGTTTTGAAAAAATAGATTAAAAATAATATATTTTTTTTACAGCTTTGAAAAACAATATTATGTGTTTTTGATGTAATGCTCTGCATCAATTGTCAATTAACACATATCATGATATTAAAAAAATATTTAAACGTAAAAAAAAATTAAAAAAATAATGATATACAAACATAAAATCAATACAGAATAGCTTATTAATAATGATTTAGTTTTGATTTTGATATATCACTTTATAATGATTGACATGTTTTTTTGTTATACAAATGACCCTATCACATCATTTTAGTATAAAAATTCTAGTGAAACAATATTAACCAACAAAAAATAGGTATAAGCAAAAACAGATAATGGTTGGTAGAGAGGAGGGAGAAATGATACACAAAGTAAAAAATAAAAAATAAAAAAAATGTTCAAAGATAAAAATTTAAAAAAAAATTAAAAGAAAAAATGGTGTACCTAAAAAATGAAAGAGTCTGTTTAAAGAATGTAATAAATTAAATATAAACTAAACTCTAAATTGTCTGTTTTAACAATGAGTTTCAAATTTGTTGAAAAGTAAGTTTCATTAATTAATTATGGATAATGTGCTGGAGTTACATGATTAATGTAAAAATGTTCCGTCACATACACTCATTATATTGCTGTTTGGGCATAATTTTTGGTAATCGAACTGTGGCTTACGTAAATTTGGTGTGGTTTTTTAAGGGAATTATGTGACTTTATTGTGAATTTGTAAATGTGGACGGCTGTGTATGGATTGTCCATTGCATGCATTTAATTGTGTACAAGTGTGGAATATGTTCATGGAGTTCCACATGTTCACTATGTGTACCATGTGGGTGTTTGGTCCACCAGCTTTAAGGTTAGGGATTGATTGGAAAAACAACCGTAGCGTCTGGTAGAATTTTTTAAATATGATTTGAGAATAAGAATTATATTTTGAATTTGTGAGTTTTGAAATTATGATTTGAGTGTAAAAAATTTGTTTGGTGAATGAGTTTTGAATTGAGTGAAAAAATTTTGATGTGACATATGATATTTAATATAAAAACTTACAATTCATAACTAAACATGGAACTCAAAATTCTATTTAAAACTCATAAAAAAAATTTAAAAATTCCGAAATTTTTTTTATTTAAAATATAAAAAATAATAGGTGGCAATTGTAAAAAAAAAAAATTTAAAAATGCACTATTCCGATCAATCGGCCGGACGTCCGAAAGGACGACCAATTGGCTCAAATTTTCCCATATTGGACAGAGTTTTCAAAAGTGAGTATGGAATTAATTTTTGAAAACTATAAACAAACATCATGTGTAAACCAAATGGTGAAATTAAAGTTCCAAAGCTCTACCAAACAAAGTCGACACCTTTCATAACCTTTTCCTTAGGAAAATGCTATGCATCTCAAATAAATTATTAAATTTTTTTACTAAACCTCTCATATGAGTTGAGTGTAATACCTACACAAATCCCATATGTGTGGGTTTCATACTCATATAAGAGGTTTAATAGAAAATTTGATAATTTATTTATGATCTCTTGTATTCGGTAGGGACACTTTGGAAAGATTGGTAAAAAGCCAGCTTTTTGGCTTTTTAGCTTTTTTAGCCAAAAAAATCAACTTTTTTACCCAAAACAAAGCTACCAAAAAAGTCAAAAAACCAAAAAATCAACTTTTTATCAACTTTTCAAAACACCAATTTACTCTGAATTCTAAAAAGCCACATTGGGTGGGGTTGAACTGTGTTCTTCATATAAAATGTGTTTGGTCTTATATATATATATATTTTTTTTTTAAATGTCGCATATGGAAAATATGAAATCCAGACTGAATTTTACAAAATAATATATTTTGTAGCTCAAAAAAACAAATAAGGAACCGTAATGGAATTAAGGACATAATAATAATTTAATTGTGAAAAAATATATTAAATACATCTTTTCAAAATCAATAGATTAATTGATTTATAAAAAAATTCTTGGAATTACCATCCCTCAGCATAGGATTTATGGATAAATTTTTCATAAAAAAATGCCCAAAAAAAAAAATGAAGAAAAGAAAAAATGGAATCTTTTCTTTATTTGTAAAACAATATCAGTGAAACAACAAAATCGCGCCAGGTAGGGGTCGAACCTACGACTTTCTGCTTAGGAAACAGACGCTCTATCCACTGAGCTACAGGCGCCGACTAGTTCTTTGTTCATTATAAATATTATTAAACCATAATAAAGAAAACACACCATATTGAATAGCCATAGATCAATTGTACCGGCCACTAAAATCATAATTGTAGGGGAAATTAGTTAAATTATCCCTTTCCAACTTTGTATAGTAAGAGAGGTTCAAAATATTCTTTTTATAGGATATTTATCAATCTCATCTTACAAATAAGTACTCCAATTAGTCCCAAATTTTTTCTATTGATCTGTCAAGTCCTCTTAGTGGAGAGTTTCTTTCCGTGTAGTCTTATTTTTTATTTTGGTAGTATTTTGATAGACAGTTGTACCCTTTTATTAATATGACATATATGATATAATATTTTAATGTGGTAGGTATTAGTGTGACACCCCAAAAAAATTAAAAACTCCTTAGTGTATTTTTTCTAAATGTGACAACATGGCCGGTATGATGTGAAACTCCAAGACGTTTACTTCAAAAAAAATAAAAACTCTTTAGTGTACTTTTCTCTAATGTGACAATGTGGCTGGTATGATGTGACACTTCAAAAAAAATAAAAATTCCTTAGTATACTTTTCTCAAACATGATTACGTAACGGATATGATGTGACATTTCAAAAAAAAATAAAAACTCTCTACTGTACTTTTTCCTAATGTGAAAACGTGGCAGGTATGATATAACACTTCAAAAAAATAAAAATTCCTTAGTGTATTTTTTTCAAACGCGACAACATGGCAGGTATGATGTGACACTTTAAAAAAAATAAAACTCTTTAGTGTACTTTTTCCTAATGTGACAATGTGGCAGGTATAATGTGACACTTCAAAAAAAAAATAAAAACTCCTTAGTGTACTTTTCTCAAATGTGACAACGTAACGAGTATAATGTGACACTCTAAAAAAATTAAAAACTCCTTAGTGTACTTTTTCCAAACGTGACATATAAACATTTCAACGTGGCGGGTATCATGTGACACTCTAAAAAAATTAAAAATTCTTTAGTGTACTTTTTCCAAATATGATACTCTAACGTGATGGGTATTATATGACACTAAAAAACTCTTTAATATATTTTTTCCAAATGCGACATTCCAATGTGGCGGGCAAATGAGTCATTACACATCCGAAAGGACTAAATGGATTATAAGAAAAAATATAAGACTATATGGATTACAAGTCCAAAATATGGGACTTATTAGTCAATCTCCCTTTTTTTATTAGTTACAGTCCTTTAATGAAATCTCTCTATGTTGGGCTCGAAATTTCTCTAAATCAAATTTTCTCTGTGAAAATGTTGAGAGACCCCAACTACTATGAAAATACTGTATTTTCTTTATCTTATAAAATTTTAATATCAAGACCTTTAAAAAAAATTCCCTACTTATGGACTAAATTAGATTGGATTAACACTTTTATATTTATTAGTTCTGATATTTTACACAATTCCCACATCTTGCTCTCTTTAAAATCACTAAAGGAATATGGTGAGAGATTAACAAAAGGGAGTTTCTCAAAAGTTTGGTAGGGTACTCCAATATAATACAGTGGATTTATTGTTTAATAGATTCTCTGATAAATAGCAGAATCTTTCATCAAACGTAGATAATAATAAAAAAAAATCACTAATTATCAATTTTAGTGATAATTTGAAAAATCCGTTCACAAAACGTCACTAATTGTAAGTTTTAGCGAAAATAGTTTTAAATTTTTTTTACAAAAAACGTCACTACTTGTTAGTTTTTAACAAGTTCAAAAAATTCTCTAAAAGTCTTTTTTAGCAACGGTTTTAATAAAATCAACTTTCAACTATGAATTGATAGGACTTAATGAAAATTAAGTATAACTATTAGGATTTGCTAGTAATTTACCTCAATGTTACAACACTAACACTAAATAATTTTTCTAACGAATGTGAGAGAGGTGTGTGAACCCCGCACATGTGAGCTCTCACATTATTATGTAGAAGTATTATTAAGATTATTAGGTTTATTAACTTTTCTATTAATGTTCATAATGGTTTAAGGTTGCCACAAAATAGTTGTTAAGAGTCCATATACCATCATCTACTGAAAGAATAGTACTATTGTATACATAAATTGATATTTTGCCAAGTAGGGTGCACATTAATAAATACGAGACTCGTGCCTTTGTGTCTATTGATAAAAAAATCAGAAAAGAAATCTGGTTATGTATATGATTTTCCTCACCACATCCCTTAACCCATCTAACAAAGAAAGTACTCATTCAACGGTAATGCCTTAATTCTTTATGCGGAGTTGCTGACACAAAAGTGTTAATTTGATTACTACATAATACCTTTTGATTACTCAAACACAGTACAAAGCAGCCAAGGGGGTTCTCTCTCCCTTGACCAACTCTTTGTAATAAACTGCAAACAACCCATACTTCCCATCAATTGCACAACTTCATCAAGTTTTTGGTTAATTTGATGTCTCTTTTTCTCTTCCTTATTCTACTCTCCTTTGGGTTCATTCATGAACATAGTAGGGAAGATCAGTACTACTACTTCTGAATTCTGAATAGTCTCTTCTCTTCTTCTTGCTTATCTTTTTTCACAATTCTTCCTCTATTTTGTTTGTTGAATTTAGCCTCAAATTAAAGCTAAGTAAAGAAAAGAAAACTACTTTCCCACCTTCTCTGAGCCGATTCTTGGGAATCAATCTCTTTTCCAAACTGGGTTTCAGTTTCTCTTACAGTTTTAGATTAGTTATTTTTATTTTATTATTATCATGATTCTCTTGATTCTGAAAACGTGAGTCGTTTCCAAATTCTTCAATTTATGCTATTTAGCAAAAGTGTATTCTGATTCTCTGTAATTGATTCTGAATTCAAGTCTCTTTTTTCTGCATACACTATATTTCTTCACTATATCTGTTTGAATACTTGAATTAATATTCTAGTAAGGATATAAACTGTCAAGTAGTAGTAGATTAAGGATTTCAATCTAGATGGAAACTCTTTGCCAGTCTTTGTATTTTTCGAATTTGAATATGTTGATGCAAGAAAGCAAGAGCCCAGAATGGACTAAAGAAGAGAACAAAAGGTTTGAAAGAGCTCTTGCGATGTATGACGAGAAAACTCCTGACCGGTGGCTAAAAGTGACGGCCATGATCCCTGGGAAGTCAGTCTATGATGTGATGAGGTGGTACAAGGAATTGGAAGCAGATGTTAGTAACATAGAAGCTGGTCGGGTTCCATTTCCGGGGTACGTCACTTCCTCTGTCACAATGGAGATGGTGGATAATCACGGGTTTGATGGGTTTAGAAAGAGGCCGTTGACTGGTCGATCCTCGGATCAGCTGAGGAAGAAAGGGGTACCTTGGACAGAAGATGAGCACAGGTGAGAGTTCTCTTCATGACTATGCAAATTTTGGATAGGAAGCCAGGTCCTTTTGTTTTGATTGATAACTTTGTGTTTGGTTCCATGGAAATTAAAAGAATTCTTTCTATGAAAAGCTGAAATCAATTTGGCCTAACCATACAAGAAATGAATTGATCATTTGATGTTTATATCCAAACGAAAGGTTTCAACTTTTTTTTTTTTTTTTGGTCAGTAACAGTGGATATGGCCCTTCCCTTTTCACAGGATGCTACATTGTCACTCTTCCTATATATTTGTTTTGTTTGGTTGGAGAATTTGTTTTTCGAAGATAACTCAAACTGTAAACCCAACTAGGACTTTTTCTATTTTTTTTCACTTGTACTTTCTTTGCGTTGGTTCATAATAACATGTTGGTTTTGATTAATTTTAACTGATATAAGGCGGTTTCTGATGGGGCTGCAAAAGCATGGTAAGGGAGACTGGAGAAATATATCGAGGAATTTTGTGAAGTCTAAGACACCAACTCAAGTGGCAAGCCATGCTCAGAAGTACTTCATTAGGCAGAATTCCGGAGCAAAAGATAAAAGGCGGCCTAGCATCCATGACATCACCACTCTTCATCTCCCAAACAAGAATGAACCTCTTCCACTGCCTATGCTTGCAGCACCACACACCACATCAAAAATATCACTCAACTGCTTGGACCAATCCAACTATGAAGGTGATGAAGCGGTTATGGTTCTTGATTCAACTCATCGTAACCCTTTCTTGCAGTATCCGTATGAGATTGCTGCTGCTGCTGCTTCACAGAGAGGTGCTCATGTCGGACCCCTCAATTCGTTGTTTCAGATGCAATCCGCCATGCAATATCAAGTTCGTGGATGAGCTACTAAACTTTGTAAAAGCCATCAATGGTTTCATGTCATATGCTTCAACTTCTAAATGAATGAAAGACTCTTTTGGAGAGTTTTTAAGACCTAACTGGTTTTGTATAAACTCTTTTTTGGGATGGTTAGATAGATTTGTATACTAGAAAATGACAATCTAGAGTTCATTACGGGCAAAGACTTGGCATGCTTAGCATTGATAACATTCAACAAAATTTACCTATTTCAGACGAGCATTCGTGTTACTTCTTTTCTTTTCTTTTTTTCTGTTTTTTTCATACATTAATTTTCTATTCAACTGCCAATCAAACCAACAAAGTCAGTGAGTGAAGCCCTATGTCTCTTTCAAAAATGGCATATGTCGGCTTCAATAGGCTTTGAAGAATCATTTTCAATTTTGCAATTTTCAAAGTTGTAGTGCGGATTCACTGTGTTTTTTAAGCCAAATCATGGTTAAGACTGTTATGCGCACTCATTAAACTAAACTGTGAAGTTAGCCTATTAGGCGAGAGAGGCCATGTCATTAGGTGGCTGTGGCCGAATTAGCTGACTCACTTAGCACTATCTGTCAAATTCTTCCACACACACACAAACACACACAAAGAGAGAGTATCAGATTGCTTGCTTAGACTTATGAATCCAATTTGGCCAAGTTGACAGAGCTTCATCACCATCAATTTGTCAAGGCTGAGACTGCATTCCACTAATTTAGGCATCTTATGCTTTAATCCTTCCTAGAACAAAACCGACCCACCTAGGATTACTAGTATCGCCCTTGTTTCAACCGACTTTTTTTTTTTTTTATTTATTCTATGGTATCTCACCCTCCCCTAATCCAGTGGTCAATGGTGGAAAGCCTGTTGCATTAGCACTTTTAAGCTTCTTTTACAAGTCTTTACAGGGTGTCATTGTGTTTGTGATTCTTTAGTTTTAGTTGCAACCCAACTAACATATGGGTTGGTTTTTTGGCTTTTTGATTTTTTAGTTATTTTAGTCTGAGGTTAAAAAATCTTGTTTGGGATGAAATTTTTAACTTTTTTGACTTTTGTATGAAAAAAAATAAAATGATTATGGTTTGGATGTAAAATTTTGTCTTATTGGTTTTTTTAGTCTATTTTAATCTAAAAAGTTTATGCCAAACATAGCCCTGTTTTGGCTATCATTTTGGGGCTAAAAAAGCACAAAATGATAAAATAGGCTAAATTAACTAATAAAACAAAATATCACATCCAACCCATAATCATTACACTTTTTCTCTCACAAAAGTTAAAAAAGCCAAACAAATCCAAACCAAACGAGGTTAAAAAAGTCAGGCTAAAAAAGTTGGTCATAGGGTCCGTTTGGGAAGGGCTCAAGTGGCTCATGAGCCACAAAAGACAAAACAGGCTCATGAGCCACAACAGACAAAATATCACATCCAACCCCATAATCATTACACTCTTCTCTCACAAAAAAAGTCAAAAAAGCCAAAAAGCCAAGAGCCCTTCCCAAACCAAGCTTTTGAGCCCAGGCTCATATAGCCAAAAAAGCCAAAAAGCCAAAGAGCCAGCCCACTTCCCAAACGGAGGCTATATTAGCTAATGCAAAACGAAGCTTATAGCCTAAGCCTTCGTTTGACATATTAGTTTTTTGGGTTTTTTGGCTAAAATATATAGTCACAAAAAGACAAAATAAGTTAAAAAGCTAATAAGACAAAATATCACATCTAAACAATAATCATTTCATTTTTTCTCTCACAAAAGTCAAAAAAAATAAAAAGTCTATTCCAAACGAGACTTTTAGTTCTAGACTAGGCCTCGTTTGGCAACCGAACTTTTTAGCCAAAAAGTCAAAAAGTTACTAAATTAGCCAAAAAGCCAACAACACATACCAAAAAGTCAAAGATTCTTTTTTCTCTTACTTTTTGCACATCTTTTCGTAAAAAGCCAAAAAATATCCCAAACATACTAGTTTTTTTTTTAGCTCATATTTTAACCAAATAGCCAAAAAATTACTAAATTAACCTGTTCCCAAACGAGAAAATAACAAAAAAGTCAAAAAGTTAAAAAATTAACCCACATCCCAAACGAAACCTAAGGCTTTAAACTAGCCAACTCCATTAAAGTAGTCATTTGTTTAAATTTGAATTGAAAATTTAACAAATTTCGAAAATGTGTTCACATTTTGAATCAACCCAATCATGAGTGGAGCTCAATTAATTTAGCATTTTATAACGCATAAAATTGAGTTGAACTGAGTAATAAATTATTTAATTTTAACTTAAAAATTTGATGAAATTTTAAAATATATTTAAACTTAGTTTGTTTACGTAACTCAAATGAGTTTTTAATGATTCCAGTTTGAAAATTTTGGTTTGTTAAAGTCCTAAACCTAGCTAAACTCCAGGAAGGCTGGAAGGGGCGTAACTATGCTGAGATAAGGCATTCAAATTGCATTCCTGTTCATGAAAATAGAGCATCTTAGCTTTTTTTACTGAATAATTCTAGGTATTCCATATTAACTATTCCGAATTTATCTTGAAAGAAATTGTGTAGATGGGATTAAATTTGTGTAGTGTGAGATTTTTAAAATGAATTTGAACAATAAAATGATAATTCTAAATAATTTTTGAATAATTAAGTCTAAATTGTAATATTATTCTTTTTTACATAGTCAGAATGAAATCTTGACTTTTCTATAGTCGTGGGGGAAGATTTGTCTGTATGATTGTGTTTTCGCTTTCTATTTTCATTTAAATAAAAGAAATTTGTTTGATGAATTGTTTAAGAAAATTATTTTCAGGAAAATCTTATGGAATAATTCACTTTTTAAAAAACAATAAAAAGTTATTTTTGAAATTTTGAAAAAACTAGTTCACACAAAAAGGAATATGATATTAAAACAATAGATGTTCTTTACTTTACATTATTTTACTTTCAAAAACACAAAAAACAGAAACAAAGTAAATGAAAACACAACCTAAACAGGAACTAATTCTATCACTATATGGTCTTTGGTTCTCCATTATGCTGCAATTGGTTGATGAGAAGATTTAGGAAAAGAAAAGAAAGATAGAAATCTTGACATTTGTCTTTTTCCAAAGTAAGATTACTTTTCTTTGTGGTGCGCCGTACCAATGCTTGATTTGTGTGATGATGATTGTTTTTGTGTTATAAATTACAGTGTTGATTAGTAGGTCTAAAAGTGGAGCTCTAAAAGAGTTTTACTAAGTTAGCACCATTATAAAAAAAAATTAAGTCAAAATATCACATCAATGTGAGATTCACAATATTGTCGTTTCTTTAGTGTAATTTTAGAGCTGTTATTTTAGTGGTCTGAACATTATTCTATAAATTATTGCTTACTAAATTCTCAAAAAAAAAAAAAAAATGAAAATTGTTTATTGATGTTTGATACTACTCACTTACATTATGTTTGATTCATAAATTTAAATAGAAATTTAAAAGAAAAACAAAAAAAGATAGATAAAATATAAATAAAATATAATTATATTTTATACTCATTTTTAAATTTATAAATCAAACACAACTTTAAAAAAAATAAAAAAAATAATAAAAGCACAAAGCACAAAGAAGATGAAATTTCACTTTAAAATTTAAAACCCCATTGTTATGATGCAGTCAGTTGTCGGCACAAAGTTTAAATAATAGCCGTTCTTTTCATTTCTTTTTTTTGATGGGAGAATAATCAGTGTGTTTGGTTTGAGTTTTCTGAATTTGAAAATTGAGTTTCTTGGTTTTTATATTTTTTGTTTTTAGTGAATATTTTTAAAATTTTAAACATTTTTTTACTTTTTTAGATGCACTTACTTAGATGTATCTAAAAAGTAAAAATTTGTGAAAAAATATTTTAAAAAATTAATAAATACATAAAAATATAAAAAATGTATTGAATTCTTGTTTTTTTTTTTTTGTATTTTTGGTATTTAGTGAATTTTTAAAAGATTTTTTTTATAATTTTTTTACTTTTTAGGTATATTTATGTTAAGTGTGTTTAAAAAGTAAAAAAATTACTTAAAATATTTTAAAAAATTTAGTAAAAACAAAAAAACACGAAAAATAAGAAAGTATAATTTTTTGAAATGTATTTTTTAAAAATTGAAAACAAGCAAGCTAGCATTTCTTGACCTCCTACAACTGTGTTTACTGCTAATTATGTACAAAAAAACATCTTCATCACAGTGCTAAAAAAATACAAAAATGAAGAAAAGAGAAAGAGGTTGGGGGAGGAAAAAATTATACTTTAATCCTTTTTATGTTTGATTTCTTTTTTATTTTGGTTTTTAAAATTTATTTTTTTTACTTATTCTTTATATTTTAAATTTTTCTCAGTTTACTTCTAAAACTAATTTATGTTTACAATTAGACAAAAAATATCATAATAATTGTCACATAATATAAAAACATATCATTATATACAATTTTATATTAGAGATGTAAGTTATATATAACAAAATATTTTTATGCCACATAGTTGTTAATGTGTCATTTTCTGTCTAATTTTTAACATAAATTAGCTTTTAGAGTAAATTGAAAAAAATTTAAAATATAAAAGGCCAAAATGGCAAAAAACAAGCCTTAAGGGTCAAAGTAAAAAAATGACTAAACATAAAAGGGGTCAAAGTGCAGTTTACCCTAAGAAAAAACATTAACACAAAATATGTCAATTTATTTAAAAAATATGAAAATACCATGTTGATTGGATCACCAACCTGCTAACTCTATTCTTTTTCATCTGGTTTACCATGGTTTGTGGGAGTAGGTAGCTCACTATTTAAAGGGTTTAACATAATGGTTTTAAATATTAACCAATATTTATGTATTGATTGATACAGTCTCGTATATGAATTAGATTAAAATCACATCTATATTAGTCGATTCTTAATACATATTAATTTATACTAAATATACAATTGATATGATTGGTTCAATTACTATAAAGCTCTATTTGTAGTTGAAGATTTAAAAAATTCATGACTGCAACACCTAATTCCTGATATGTTTGGCACGATACTCCGATATCAATATGTCAATGGATATGTTATTTAAAATCATAGCTTCCATATTCAAAAATGACAAATAAGCTAAATAAATTATATCTCGATATAGAAAAATTATTCAATGTCGCATAAGATAAAGTTGTAATTATTTTCACATATGCCAAACGTGATACTCACATAAATGTATGGTGTGAGATGGAGTGGAAGTGAATAATTACTCCTCCAAATATGCTTTTACTATGTCTGTTCCCTTTTAGTTGCTATCACAGTCGGTAGCATCACCATTTATGCTGCTACAACTATGTTAAAATTAGGGAAAATAACACATCAGTGTTTATTTAAAAAAATAATTTTAAATTAATGTTAAATTTTATTGATTTTAATTATTATTGTCATAGACCTTTTCATGAAAGTTACAACTGTATTGTAATTTCGCCGCCTGGTTAGTGCCCACGCCATGTCACATTGCATGTACCATCATATTTTATACTGACCACTAAAAAAGTCCCAAAGCAACATGACCGGTATGATTACCTCTTATTTACACTTTGTGGTAAATGACAAACCTACCCACTTTATATCATTCTTTTTATAGAAGAAGCAGCCTTTCTGCAAGTTGCATAAGAAAGCACTTTGGCCACTTTATTCTAAGGCCTCATTTGGCGAGTTATTATTTTAGTCAGAATGTTAAAAAGTCATTAAAAAAATTAAAAAGTTTATAATTTATATTAAAAAGTTAAAAATTTATTTTTTTATTATTTTTTGTATATTTTTTCGTAAAAGTCAAAAAATCACTTCAAACATATTAATTTTTTTATTTCATATTTTAGCCAAAAAGTTATTAAAATAGTCTGTTCCCAAACGAGACTTAAATTTTATCAAAATTAAGTCTCGTTTCCGATACACATGTTTTAAAAGTTTAAAAGTTACTAAAAAAATTAAAAAGTCTATAACCTATACCAAAAGTCAAAAATTTCATTTATCTCTACTTTTTACACATCTTTTTGTAAAAAGTTTAAAAATTATTTTAAACATATTAATTTTTTTTATCTTATATTTTAATCAAAAAATTAAAAAATTACTAAAACAATCTGTTTCCAAACGAGTTCTTATAGTGGATTAAGACCACAAACATGGATCTCAAGCTTCGAAACATAAGGTTTGGTTCCTCTTCGAACTTTGAAAAACAAAAAAAAAAAAAAAACGAAAAAACAAAAACAAAATGTACTAACCATTTTTCATCGAGAAATCTTCATGTATTTTCTAACTTTCAGGGCCCCCTTCTTCATTGCTTTGGGGAGATCCAAGAATGATCTTCCCCGAACAGAGCTATTGCTTCCTTCATGTTTCATATGAAAGAATCAAAGTGTGAATGACGTTAAACTATTGGCAATTAAATTCAGAATTAACAAGCTTTCCCTTACTTTTATCTATTGCTTGTCAAGACTTCTACTGTTTCTCATCAGTTTTTGTAGCATCCCAAAGGTTTACTTAATTACTTGAGAAAATTCTGCATTTACTTTCCTTTGTTTTCTTTTTCTATCACCCACTGGAGAGACACCATGTGCATTCTCCACTGTTATCATGTTAGTATCATACCAGATTTCTGAACTCTACTATATCTTGGGAATTTCAAATGCCATTCCCATACAAAGAGTAATAATACATCCATCTAATTTTGAAACTCTAATTGAACTCTAATGATGTACCAAAGAATAAAATAAAATAAAAAATCAAAATCAAAACATCACATCACAGTAGGATCCACTCCATTAGAACTCCTTTATTAGAACTCTCAATTATTTTTCCTATACAAAATAGATGCCAGATGTTGTTCAATTATCAGCAATGATAGAGACCACTAAAAGTGGTACTCTAAAGCAACCATTAATGATGTGACATCCACTTTTTTTAAATAAAAAAAAAAACAGACACAACAACACTGTGACAGTGGATGGGACACACTGCCACATCATTAGTGTTAGCACTAATTAATACTCTCACTCATTTTCCGTTCAATTATTATGCCTTAGCTTTGGCACCTGGGGATTCTTTAGGGCACTTCTCACCTGACAATGCCCTTACTGACTCTCTCTCTTCTTTTTTTTTTGGGTAATACAGGGAAATGGTGTCCCAGGTAAAGTCCTTGAGATCCACCTTAGGAACACAAACTTGAGAATCAAGAAAGATCACATATTCCAATGTTCCTAGCAAACGGTAAGGACCGAGTCGAACAAAAGTCAAGTATGTATGGAGCTAAGCTAACCCACCGCCAACTAGGGCACCATCGTCATTTGGGACAAAGTCATACACTTATATATAATTTGCTTCATGTTATTAGGTGAATAATCATGAGCACACCAAGGTTGCCTCCTAGCAGTTCAATATTACATTTCACCCACTTTTTTTCTTTCACTTTTAAATTTCTACCCAAATTTATAATCCAAACACAATCTAGTAGTACTGAAGCACAAATAAAAATGGCAGTCACATATAAGAGAGGCTCTAGAGTTTAGGCAAATCCAGTCATCCATTATGTAATTATTCCTTGATTCATATTTACAATTTTACACATCCTGAAATACCCATCCTCAATACAAGTCAACAAACCTCCAGAAAAACTAATACAGGTTACCAGCAAATTCAAACTCAGAAGAAATTGCCGTGTCTGTGCTGGTGGGGATTGAGAGGGCACGCAACCAAACATTAAAGTACCTTAAAATTACAGAACAAAGCACACTTATATAACAACAAAGTTTAGACTTACGATCAAAACTAAATTCAAAACGACGTGGAAAGGCAAACCTTATCACCAAGAAGAAACGACACAGGAAACACCTATAAACAGGACATCTAAAAGAGAGAATGCAACAAAAGAGTTGGCACTCTTAGAGAAAAGATAAATAACATAGTATATACAGACCGGATCTAATCTATGCATTAAACAAGGCTGCTGCTTCCAAAAGGCACCACGGTATCAGGAAAATCTGTTCTTTGCCCAGCAAGGGAGTAATATGCAAGTATATGGGCAGGATGCTCAACAACAACTTGTTCCCCAAGCTGACCATTAACAACAACTTGTCTTGATGGGATTAACTCAATATTCCAGAAGGGATGAACCATGGCTAACAGATCATGACCAGTTTCAGATGCCCGGTACCCCTGCACCCACAAGTACCTAAGAGAAGTTAGCTGCAATGCAGCAATAGCCAGAGCATATTCACTGAAGCAACAACACCTCATTTCCAGCTTTTGTAGGCTAGGACACCCCCTCGAGAACTCCAGAAGCCCTGCATCAGTTTCCCCAACTGACCCCAGAAGCATCCATCTCACATTTGGACTATACCGCCCAATATAACCCAGTCCCACATCACTCAGCCCCCCTGGCCGAAGATACAGGGCAAACCTTCGAAGCTTACAGCAACCCTGTAATAGAGCTCGAACTCCATTGTCAAGTGGTAACTCTGAAACCCTATCTTCACGATCAAGTAAGACCAGGCGAAAATCACAGAGGTTTTTCAAGTTTGTGCCAATGCATTCCAGAGATGCATTTGTAATATCAGACACATATACAGCCATGTATTCCAGTTCCAGGCAACCCTGTGCCAAAGCAATTAATCCTCTGTGTGAAACTACTCCTCCTTCGTCCTCCATCCCCTGTTCATCAGCACCTCGCTCAATCCGAAGCCTCTTTAATCTTTTGCAAGACCGAGCAAGAACTTCCAATCCTCTGTCTCCAATAACATTCCTTGTCTGTTCATAAGAAAAAGAAGAAAAATAAAGGGCCAGTCAAGTCAATCAACTTTATACATCACTCCCACTGAGTTTCCACTGTATCTACATAATTCTCTCCATGTTGACATCCTACATAATTTCGGCACTTAATTACTTTCACCATGTTACGAATTTCAGATGCAGTCAATTTGAAATGCTTGGCATTGATCCCTTCAAAACTAAATCTTGGAGAACATTACAAATCATTATGGCTATGCTAGGATCATGGATTTGGGTAGGGATTTGGAAAGAAAAGAGACAATGTGAAGAAGATTCGAAACATGGTGAACAAAAAATAAGCTAAATTTTTTCTCTATTTTCCTTTTCCTTTCTCTTTCCAAATCTTTATACAAATCCACAATCCAAACACAGCGTAAAGCAATTCAAATAACCACATTGAAAAAATGTTTGGCAACTTATTTACGTAAACAAATGAATTAACGATAAATATGTAACAAGAGAAATGGTTTAGAGAATCTACCTCAATAACTTCCAAATTAGGGCACTTTTGAATCAAAAGACAATGGTCCTCTGTATCCAGAAGTGCGTAGAGGAGATCCAATCTTCGTAGTAGAGATGCAAAAGGAAATATTATGGGCATTTCATTCTGCCCCATGTATGTCAGACCCAAGCGGCATAATTTTGGGGGAAATGATACAGAAGAGTACCTTTCTGGTTGCTCACTGAAAGAACCCCCACCAAACTCTTCTAATGCAGCTGCAGCACGAAAGAAACCAACAAGATCCAGTAATTCACACTCACTAATTTTCACCGAGACTAACCCCCGACAATTTCTGGCTATGCGTTCAAGGTCTTCAAATCTTACATTGACAAGATATGTCATGTAAAAATTCAAAGTTTCAAGAACAGTGTTGTTTAAAGAAAGCTCATGTAGCCATTCACCATCTCTCTCAATGATACTACTCTCTTCCAGAAACAAAGTTTTTAATTTCCTGAGAAAAGATGAACAGGGTTATATAAAACAAAGTAAGTAAACATAAATCAATAATTAAAATTAAGTAGTCGAAAACATCAATTATATCACATAACTGCAAAATGCATCAATTATATCTTTCTTTTTCTTTTTTTGGCCCACTCTCTTTCTTTTTGATATATTAAAGCATACAAAAATTTAAATGAAAAAAAAAAGAAGGAAGCAAAAACAGCATGTCTCATTTTAAAATACGCATGAAAAATTGTTCATCCAGCAGAGTACTTTAACCTTCCTTCTACCTACAATGCATAAATGCAAAACGAAAAGCATGATTAACTAAACATGTTATTCATGCACATGCTTTTAATTAACGTTGGCAATTTTGGTGGCAATAGGAAGGCCAAATCATTGTGGTCTTGCATTGTCTATGCCAACTTTTGGACCATTTGGTTGGAGAGAAATGCAAAAAAAATTTATGATAAGGAGACAGATGTGGATTCATTGTGGGAAAAGGTGGGCCACTTCTGTTTTGGCTTATGTGTCTCCCTCATTTAAAGGAACTCCACTTTTTTCGATTTCCAGGGATTGGGCAGCTGTTTGCCAATCTTAGTTTTGGAATGTTTACTTGTTCACTTTTTTAGGTTTCTGTTTTGTTTTGTATGCTTTTCACTGTATGAGGAAATCTTGTCCTCTCTTTGTTATCACTTTCTATTAATTCAATAAAATCTCTTTTTGTTGCTGCTCAAAAAATAAAGAAACATGTTAAAACTATACATAGTTTAAGTAGCAAACATATACATCATTCCAGTAGAACGTTATGCCAAAAGTAGACATACACATACACACAATTGGTGTGGCAGAAACCAGAATCAATCCAAATCACTAACACAACTCAACTCAACAAAATGCTATCTCAATTGATGTGGTGCCCTTACTAACAACTCACTCAAGCCGGGGCTATATTTTTGGTTAAATAACAGCTCAAACAAACAGCGCAAATATATTGAGACAACCATGCCATGACAAGAAAACAGAAGAGAAGGTAAATGAACAAAACATATTCAACTATTCAATTTTTTTTACAAGAGTATCTAATTAGGGTGTTTCGCATGTTTGACGATCTTAATCAAGAAATGAATTTTTCATAACCGGCACCAGCTCTAACTGCCACTTCAAAATTCTTTCTGTAAAAAGACAAAAGAATACTTTGCTCCAATGCAACTTCAGTTTTCAGTTTCATGCGAGTGCAAACACTAAACGAAACAAAAACAGTCATGAATAGTAATGATGGAAGCATTTTTGAGGTGCACAAGCCTTAAATGATGATATTGAAGAGTCCTGAAGCATCACATCACTGGTAATTTTATCATTGCTTGGCCTCTATTGCATATTTGGACTAGACTAAGGAGGGCACGATTCATATTTATAGTCTGCATTAGGCGGAGAATGGTGCACCTGAGTCTCTTGCAATTTAAATTTCAAAGGGGGCATACTCATGCGATTAGGTCACTTTTCTTCAGTTTAGTGTAGGTATATGGGCTCAAGCATGATACATGCCACCTCCTAGCCATGCCACATCATCAATGATATGACTTGCTCAACAAGCCTCATATGCCACGTGTTACCCCCACTGATGGACATGTGAACCAATCACTAGGACGAGCACCTCAAAACCATTTACAGCCTTGTCATGTTGACATGGGTTAGGCTAGCTCGGTTCATTGACAACCCCACTGAGAAGTCCAGACCCTATTGTGCTAGAACTTGTCGTTTATCTACTTGGTCACCTGGCTTGCCAACAGCCCCACCGAGCCAGATCTCCATATTGAAGTTGGGACAACTTTGTGGGGCTGGAAGTAAGGCCTTGGTACCCACTTGCGACCATCAAAGGACTTGTGGTAGTAGATTGAATGCCAAATCTCAAGGTTCGTCCAGATGGTTGCTGAGCTTTCCCTTGGGGATGAGGTTGTTAAAGCAACCAACTCAAAACCAATTGGTAATGAGTGGAGAAGCCCTTACATTATATTAACCAAGTTTGGGTGGCTTACATTGGCAATGTGGGATTATGTCTAACACTCTTCCTCACGTGTAGCCCAGTAGCACATGGAGGAGATTGACAGGTCCAATTGAAAGATG
The DNA here is from genome assembly GCA_030407325.1 of Camellia japonica. NCBI lineage: Eukaryota > Viridiplantae > Streptophyta > Magnoliopsida > Ericales > Theaceae > Camellia > Camellia japonica. The sequence continues at coordinate 130,548,462 of JAPPVO010000032.1, forward strand.
GACCAGATGAGAGAAATACTTGAGAGGAGACTACTACAAGGGGTGAGAGGCCACCCAAAACCCAGGTCTGATACCATGTTAAAGCATCCAACTCAAAACCAATTGACAATGAGTGGAGAGACCATTACATTATATTAACTAAGCTTAAGTGGCTTAGATTAGTGATGTGAGATTATGTCTACCAGAGATGGGCTCGGACCAGCCTTATAGAGGGCTTTAAAAAAAGGTTGTACCATACCTACCTCTGAACGGCCCTGACACACCCAAAAAGGGATGCATCTACATACCCTATGACCACGTATGATACATCCCTCAAGGTATCGCAAGTTGCAGAGTTGACTATATTTTCCTCCATTTTGCTAGCTAAGGGAGTCATGACACTTGTGCTTGGCTGAGATGGCTCCACTTGGCTCGCCACCCTAAATAAACAGAGGGCTCCATGCAAGACATTATCATCACCATTACCATCACCAACTTTGCTTTCCAGCTCCAGTGTTCCATTGCCACCCTCTCTCTGCTACATGTTGTCTTTGGGGACTGTCATTAGAGTTTTTGATTTTACAAATTATGTTATTTGTGAGGAAAACATAGTTTCAGCGGGCAATGAGATTAGAGAGATGTGAAAGGGTAAATTTTCGAAGTCTTCAAGATTATATTTTTGTAAGAATTTAGATGTCGTTCGATTTTGAAGTTTTAGGATTTTCAATCTCATTATTTCTTAAGAATATTTTCTTATTGTTCTTGGAATTTCAACATGCAATTTTATTGGTTGATATCATTGCTAGGTGAATGGTTTGAGCCCTTCAACGGACAGAGTTGTTATAGAACGTTGATCACCTTGAAAAATGATTTGGTATAAACTAGCCTCCTAATCTTGAAAAATCCTTGAGATAAGATTTTATTTTGTAGTAATTGACAGAAGAAGTATTTTGCAGATCCTAAAAAGAAGGTTACAGTAATTAAGTTAAACTTTCATTTATACTACTTAACAATCTCACATAATATACCTAATTAGCTAATAGGTTCATTTAAATCCTAATAAATATTGTTATAGAATGTTGATCGTCTTGAAAAATGATTTGGTATAAACTAGCCTCCTAATCTGGAAAAAGCCTTGAATAAGATTTTATTTCATATTAATTGACAGAAGAAGTATTTTGCAGATCCTAAAAAGAAGGTGACAGTAATTAAGTTAAACTTTCATTTATACTACTTAACAATCTCACATAATATACCTAATTAGCTAATAGGTTCATTTAAATCCTAATAAATATTGTTATAGAATGTTGATCGCCTCGAAAAATGATTTGGTATAAACTAGCCTCCTAATCTGGAAAAAGCCTTGAGATAAAATTTTATTTCGTATTAATTGACAGAAGAAGTATTTTGCAGATCCTAAAAAGAAGGTGACAGTAATTAAGTTAAACTTTCATTTATACTGCTTAACAATCTCACATAATATACCTAATTAGCTAATAGGTTCATTTAAATCCTAATAAATATTGTTATAGAATGTTGATCACCTTGAAAAATGATTTGGTATAAACTAGCCTCCTAATCTGGATAAAGCCTTGAGATAAGATTTTATTTCGTATTAATTGACAAAAGAAGTATTTTGCAGATCCTAAAAAGAAGGTGACAGTAATTTTATGCTGCTTAACAATCTCGCATAATATACCTAATTAGCTAATAGGTTAATTTAAATCCTAATAAATATGTCATGTATTGATCCCTTACTAACTGGAGAAGTTCAATCAATACCTGCTGACTGTTAGGTTAACTGCGATTGATTTCATTCTGGAAATTAGGTCTTGTTTGGGAATTGGCTTTTTAGTGGCGAATTGGCTTTTTTATGAGGTAATGTGTTTGGGAATGAACTTTTTGAGTTGTTTTGAAAACCGTGAATTACTGAGATGTTTGACTTTTTTTTATTGGTTTTTTAGATTTTTTTAGTGACTTTTTGGATCTCTTTTTTTTTTTCCATTTTTTTTTTTTTTTGGGTGGCAAGTTGCTAAATGGAGCCTTAATCACATTGAATAAAGCTGACCATAAGCATTTGTACCAGTATAACTTTCTTTATGAAGAATTCAGGTAATTTTGAACCTGCCCATATGCTGGCATGAACACAAACGAATGTCTAATATTTTAAATCAAATCAGATTGGGCAGATCCCACACCTTAAGGGCGAAAATGAATACTGCAAATAATTTCATTTCAGATCCTATGGTTTCAATTTATACTGCAAGATCTCAAGATTCATTATCTTCTGAAATGTTGTGAGAAGAAACATTACCTGTGAATTGCAATTAGCAATAATTTCTAATTTTCAAGAGAAAAAGCCTAGGCATGTGACTTCTGGTTTGAACAGCCACTTTGCGCAAATGATGCAAAGCTTTAGTGGTTGTTTAGGAAACCACAGAACTGGTTTTGTTGGATGATTTGGAGGCTTGTTCAATTAAATCCAACAAGATTAGAAAATAGATTTTTCCTAGGTCTACTTTTAAGTACAAATTCACATGTTGCATTTTCCTACTCACTAAAAGTGAAAGAACACCCCTAATCCCTTTTTCTCCAGCTTTTGTTTGATCTACATTCAGTACACAAGCTCCACAACTCTCTCTCTCTCTCTATTTATATATATGTGTGTGTGTGTGCGCGCGCGCGCGAGCACATTGGGGTGCACAGATTCTGGTGATACAAAAATGGATGTTCTCATTTCTCACCCTCAATGCCCAATTAAGTCTTCACAGGGCATTACCCTCATATCAAGTGATTTATAAAGGCCACATAGTCAACACATAAGTATGTGTCGACTCTGCTGCAATGGATAGCAGAAGATCTGTAGTATACGGAGCACTGGAGTGTGTACGTGGATCAGCTAAAGTTTGCTATAAAAGCTAAAATTCTAGAAGTAACGAACCCACAAAATAAATAGTTCATGGCACAGAAGCGTACCAAAATAGACAAGAGAACAACACGCAAGAAACAGAACAAAGGAGTATCCTACAAGTTTGGAAGACAATTTCAAAGATGCAAGATTTTGAATCCATATTTTCTCACAAAAAACATGAGAAACTCCAACAGATTCTTCATATTGTATTTGTTACGCATTTTAGCCGGCCAAAATACAAATTCAATGCTCCAACATGTTAGTTAACACGCTAGGCATTAGGACTGGTCTCCAATTGGTTAGCTACAATTGGAAAGCCAAATAGGCTAGGCAATTACGTTTGTCTTTTCTAGCAAGATAAATTCCACCATTTACCATTACACAAATGTCACATCAGCAAATATACTTACATGGCAACCCAAAAAAAAAAAAAAAAAGTCAAATTTTTTATTTTTTATGTATATAACAATTTTATTTTAAAAATTAATAAATAGAAAAATGATATACAAGCTAAAATAGATTCAATAATATTTAATTGATATGATTGATGAATGATTAGAGAAATATGAGAGATTGATGGATGATTAGAGAAATATGAGGGGGAGTGTTAACTTTAATATCTAAATTAATTGCCAAATCAATTGGTTTGAAAATTGGATTTAATTTTTGGTATTGAATAACAATGCTCTTTAACCATAACGAGCATACTTTGTTTGTTTGTTTGTTGTTGTTGTTTTTTTTTTTTTTTTTAGACCAAAAAAAAAAAACTTTGCTAGTTGATTTGAATATGAAACGAAAATCAGCGTAAAAAGTAAGAAAGAACATACTTGCAAAAGCAGGTGATATGCAGGAGTCCATCTGTGGAAAAGCCAGAGCATTTATCAAGCTTAAGTGATTCTAACAGCGGACCACGCGATTGAGCTAGGAGCTCGAGATCCGAGTCCCTGACAATCATTCGCCGAAAATGAAGCTCCTTCAAGCAACTGAAGGACCTGGCAATCTCTTCCACCCAAGGAGTCACATACCCTCCCCAATCCTCCGGTATCAGATTAAACATCGCCGCCCGTGGCTTCGCCTTCAATTTCAGCGAAATAAGATTCTGAAACCTCCGCCGTAGCATCTGCGGCGTCGTCGTGTAACTCAACGCCACTGTCACATGCTCCCGCGATAAACCATCGATCTCAAACCACCGCCGGCACACCAGCGAGATCGCGTCCCGGTCACGCGGGTCGTGTATGTGATTGATCACCAATCCAAACACCGTCTCTGGCATTCCATCATCGATCTTAATCGCTTTTGCATCCTCCATAACAGTCAAATAATTCAACTCCAAAATATCTAAACTGCATACACCAATCACAAAAAAAATAAAAATAAATAATAATAATAATAATAATAATAATAACAACGATCCAGAAATCAAAATCTAATCGAATTAGACAAATTTTAGACCTTCGGAAGACGAATTTTGGTGAAATGGAAAGCTTAGCTGAATCATAGAGTGGAAAGTGTAATTCCGATGCACACTGAATGGATCGTAAGCTGCAAGAAAGGATTAGATCGATCGAGTCATAGGAGATTGGAGGATGAGCATCGAATCTTTTATCTACGCGAATCTCAACATCGTGAGTGAGTGAGAGAGAAGGATATGATAGAAGAGAGAGAAGCAGAGAAGAGCAGATATGAAAGGTTATGTCGTGTTGTGAGTGAGTTTCGCAATTAAAAACATCCAAGTGGGCTAATTACTATGAATTTCCAGAAGAGAATCGACGGTGGAGATGCGTTGGAATAAAAGATCATATAGCGACAGCTACGTGCGGGTCAGACGAAATGAAAAGGAGATAGAGATGGAGATAGAGATAGAGATAGAGAGAGAAGGTGGAAGGAGAGAGAAACGACAAAAACGGAAACCAATCAGCGTTGGCAACGTCACGATAAGGCCAAAGTTGGAAAAGACAAATCTATGTGAATTACCAAAAAAATTCCCTGTGTTACGTGGCAAGGTCTAATTCAGAAGGTCACAGAGATTCCACAGCTGAGGGTTGGTTTATTGACATTTTGGGTTTTTTTTAGTGGTTGTTTGATGTGTTAAAATAGTATATTATTTTTTAGGTTCTAATTATTTTATTTAAGTTGTATTATTTTTTTATCACGTCATTTTAAATTTAATTTATATTTTATTTTTTTGTAAAAATTTAAAAAGTATATTGATCTAATAATTTCCAAACAATTCTTAAAAAATTTTAATTTTTTAATTATTTAAGTAAGTGTTTGGCATCTTTTAAAAAAAATAAAAAGTAAAAAAATCACTGAAAAAATTAAAAAAAAAAATTAATACTATTCACATGTTTGGGCAGAAAAAAAAAAAGTAGGATAGATAGAAGGTAAAAAGATAAAAATGTCCTTGGTTTTGTCCCCTTCAAATAGTGCACTTTTTGGTTATAAATATATATTTTTTTAAAAAAGAGTGCAGCACAATGCGGAATGGTCACTGACATGGATGGAAAGCATGTCAGTGCTCAGAAGGGTAGGAAGGTAGTTTTGCTAGTTGATATAATATTTTAATACACATTTTTTCGTAAAGAGTCAAAAAATTATCTCAAATATACATATTTTTTTCCTCTATTTTTTTAGCTAAAAAGTTAAAAAGTGCACTTATATAGTTTATCCCAAACAATCCCGATTTGACATGATGAATATAAGTGTACTTATTTAGATAAGTGCACTTATTTGGATCATATCACCTCTCTATTTTTCTGTATATTTTTTTATAAAATGTCAAAAATATTCCAAATAACCCCTTAGTCTGGAATTAAAAAGTTTCATTTAGAATAAATTTTTTGACCTTTTAATTTTTGTGAGAAAAAAATAAAATAATTATGAATTAAATATGACATTTTATCCTATTTAATTAAAATAATTTATTTTATTCAATATAACTAGCCAAACAATCCTCCCAAACGGGACCTTATTGCTGTCGATACTGTCTCTTGTGACGCAGTTAAAAAATATAAGCCAAATTACATTTCACCCCTCCACCATTGTCTTTATCTCTTTAATTATAAATTATAACTTTATTAATTTTTTCGATTTAGATCTCAGTATCCTTTCAACTATTGGGATAAATTATATTTTCTCCCGTTTAACTATCACTCCAACTAAAAAAAATTATTTGATTTTTAAATAAAAATATAATTTTGAGGTTTTTTTTAAAAAAAAATTATATTTTTTTTGTTTTTAGTAAGTCTTTTTTTCTTATATTCGTCCAAATTTTAAAAAAATTCCTTAAAAATAAAAAATACAAAAAAAATTATATTTTTATATTTTTAACTAAAAACTAAATAAAACAGATGAATAATGTCATTTTAGGCATTCCATTCAAGATGTTATGTGTAAGTCATGGGTAATTCTATTTCCACGCACTAATTATTTTCAATATACACACTTAATGAACATTTTCTCAGCACACACATAATAAATTATAAATTCTCAGTATACATCTCTATATTTCAATATTACCCTTCTTTCCAATTTTAAAAGGGATTTTTATTGATAAGTCCAATTTAGAAGTGTTTTAACCCAAAAAGTCCATGAAGGAATTTTTTAACCCATTTAGTCCCATGTATGTATAGTTTTATTCCATAAAGTCCATTTTCTTGATTTACACTATTTTCTTGGACACTTATGCCCTTATATTCAATTTTGATATCCTTATAAATATTTTTTGAACAATTAGCAATTTAATGATGTGAACATTCATATTTTAAAATTCACATTGGTAGGAACGTAAAATTGGCCCGTGGGCGGCCCGAAAGCCGCCCGCCCACCGGGGCGGGCCCGGCCCGTTGACAATGTGAATATTCACATTGACATGTTAACATTCACATTAATAAGAGTGTAAAATTGGCCCGCGTCCCGTGGCGGCGCAAAACCGGCTCGCGGCCCATGGGTGGGCCCGGTCCGGCCCATTGACAATGTGAATATTCACATTGACATGTTAACATTCACATTGATAAGAGTATAAAATTGGCCCGCGGCCCATGGGCGGCCAAAAGCCCGCCCGCGGCCCGGGGAGGGCCCGGCCCGTTGACAATGTGAATATTCACATTGACATGTTAACATTCACATTGATATGAGTGTAAAATTAGCGCGCCTCGTGGCTGCCCGAAACCCGCCCACGACCTGCCCGGCCTGTTGACAATGTGAATATTCACATTAACATGTTAACATTCACATTGATAAGCGTATAAAATTGGCCAGCAGCCTAGGGCGGGCCCGACCCGGCGCTGCTCGGCCCATTGACAATGTGAATATTCACATTGACATGTTAACATTCACATTAATAGGAGTGTAAAATTGGCCCCTGTCCCGTGGCGGAGCGAAACCCGCCTGCGACCCATGGGCGACATGGGACGGGCCTGGTCCGGCCCGTTGACAATGTGAATATTCACATTGACATGTTAACATTCACATTGATAAGAGTATAAAATTGGCCTGCGGCCCATGGGCGGCCAAAAGCCCGCCCGTGGCCCTGGGCGGGCCCGGCCCGGCCCGGTCCGTTGACAATGTGAATATTTACATTGACATGTTAACATTCACATTGATAAGAGTGTAAAATTGGCCCGCAGCCCGTGGGCGGCCCGAAGCCCGACCGAAGCCCGAGGCGGGCTTGGCCCGACCCGTGACAATGTGAATATTCACATTGACATGTTAACATTCACATTGATAGGAGTGTAAAATTAGCCCGCACCCCGTGGCTACCCGAAACCAGCCCACGGCCCGTTGGCTGCCCGGGGCGGGCCCGGCCCGGGCTGTTGACAATGTGAATATTCACATTGACATGTTAACATTTACATTGATAAGAGTGTAAAATTGGCCCGTGACCCGTGGGCAGCCCGAAGCCCGACCTCGGGCCGGGGCAGGCCCGGCCCGTTGGCAATGTGAATATTCACATTGACATGTTAACATTCATATTGATAGGAGTGTAAAATTGGCCCGCAGCCCGTAGGCGGCCCGAAGCCAGACCGCAGCCCGAGGCGGGCTTGGCCCGACCCCGTGACAATGTGAATATTCACATTGACATGTTAACATTAACATTGATAGGAGTGTAAAATTTGTCCGCTGCCTGAAGCTCGCCCGCGGCCCGGGGTAGGCCCGGACCCAAACCCGGGCCGCCCATGAAACTCGAGTCAATTTTACACTCTTATCAATGTGAATGTTAACATGTCAAGGTGAATATTCACATTGTCAACAGGCCGGGCCGGGCCCACCTCGAGCCGCCCACGGGCCGTGGGCAAGTTTCGGGCAGCCACGAGGCACGGGTTAATGTTACACTCTTATCAATGTGAATGTTAACATGTCAATATAAATATTCACGTTGTCAACGGACTGGGCCCGCCCCGGCCCGGGGCCGGGCTTCGGGCTACCCACGGGTCACGGGCCAATTTTACACTATTATAATGTTAATGTTAATATGTCAATGTGAATATTCACATTGTCAACGGGCCGGGCTGGGCTCGCCCCGTGGCCCAATTTTACACTCCTATCAATGTGAATGTTAATATGTCAATGTGAATATTCTCATTGTCAACGGAACGGGCCGGGCTCGCCCCGGGCCGCCCACGGCCTTCGGGCCGCCCATAGGACGCGAGTCAATTTTACACTCTTATCAATGTGAATGTTAACATGTCAATGTGAATATTCACATTGTCAACAGGCCGGGCCGGGCCCACCCCGGGCCGCCCACGGGCCGTGGCTGGTTTCGGGCAGCCACGGGGCGCGGACTAATTTTATACTCTTATCAATGTGAATTTTAACATGTCAATGTGAATATTCACATTATCAACGGGTCAGGCCGGACCCGCCCAGGGCAGCCCACGAGCCGCGGGCGGGTTTCGGGCCAGCCACAAGCCGCGGGCTAATTTTACACTCCTATCAATGTGAATGTTAACATGTCAATGTGAATATTCACATTTTCAACGGACCCGGCCCGGCCCGGCCCAGCCCGGCCCGAGCACGGGCTTCAGGCTGCCCACGGGTCACGGGCTAATTTTACATTCTTATCAATGTTAATGTTAATATGTCAATGTGAATATTCACATTATGAACGGGCCGGCCTGGGCCCGCCCCGGGCGACGGGCTGGCTTCGGGCCGCCCACGGGCCGCGGGCCAATTTTACACTCCTATCAATGTGAATGTTAACTTGTCAATGTGAATAGTCACATTATCAACAGGCTAGGCTGGGCTGGGCCTTTTTTTTTTGGCCTGTGGTCGGCCCGGCCCGACTCGAATTTTTCCGGGCACCCACGAGGATCGACATGGGCCGGGACCCTACACATTAACGATATGAACATTCACATTGACGGTGTGAACATTCACATTAGGGGTATTTTGGTAATTATGTCACACATAGGACTTATTGAAATATAAGAAAATAATGTGAACTAAATGGAACATAGGTAGATGAAAAGGGTATTTTGGTCTTCTTATCTCAAATTGGACCTAATGGAATAGTCAAAAAGAATATGGGTTGGATGGAATAAAACTCTTAGAAAATGGATTTATCAAAAAAGCTCCCATTTTAAAACCCTAAGGCTATGTTTGGTTTTAATTTTTGATTCAATTTTTTGAAATTTTTATGAGAAAAATATAAATTAATTTGACAAAAATAAATACAAAAAAATATTTTTAAATTTTTAAATTGTTAAATTTTTTTGCCCCTAAAAAGATGAAACCATATTGAAATAATAAGTTTTATTTATTTATTTTTTAAAACATATTCTAAAATTATACCAAACAAAGTCTAATTTTATGATATTTTAGAAATAGAGTTTGAGTAAAAGAAAATGAGGGTATCATCGGGTAGGTTTGGTTTGTGTTTCTGAAAAAAATTTCAGAAATTTTCTCTACAAACAAATTTCAGAAATTTTCTCTACCAAACAAATTTTCCCAAAAAAATTTCCCAAAACACACAAACCAAACAAGTTTTCCAAACAAATCTCTCTCACACACACATCAAATCAATCACTTTTTCCAAAACTCTCTCTCAAAACAATTTTCCAAAACAAATTTCCCAAAAAACCAAACCAAACATGTTTTCGTACTTTTTATCTCTAAAACACATCTCTCAAACACAAACCAAACATACCCGATATTTTTATTTTAGAATAAAATTATATTAATGAAAATTTTCATTAAATGTGTAAACTTGGTGAAATTAATGTGTGGAAATAGAATTACCCGTAAGTCATATATCAATTTTATTTTTTATTTTTTATTTTATCTATTTAAGAGATACATCCTTAACAAAATATTTACATTAATATAAATTTATAATTCAAAGTGACAAATGTTTTATTTTTTTAATTGAAGAGTTAAAATGATATTAGGTGATTAGGGTTTGGACAGTTCGGGTCGGGGTGAGTGTAGACACCCCATTTTTGACCGCCCTTAAGACTTGGGCACTACTGATGGTTTACTTGGTGATGGAAGTTGTGCAATGTAAAGGTTCGATTTCTTCAGCAAGAGGAGAGTCAAATCCCAACTTCATATCCCTTTTGGACTAAAATGATCTTGATCAAAAGATTTTAGACCTTGAAACCCTCTCTTTCAAAATAGTTTTTGAAAAATGATTCTACGATGTTCCGACGCTCGCATTTTGTTGGATGTTGCGCTTTTTGGTAAACCGAGCGAGGACAAAGTGGGAATGAATGAGAGAGAGATGAAATCTTTGAAAAATCTTTCAAAACACCTTGTTTAGGGTTTTGGAGTTGAAGAAAAGAGGAGAAGAGGGAAGAAACCAAGTTGGAGAAGAAGATGGGCATGAATCGTTAAGAGAGAGTCGAGCATCCCTCGCTAAATCAGACCTATCCGTTTGCATACTTGGATTTCAGCTATGAGGCCACCACGGTTGGAAACCTTACTTCCGGGGCTTCATTTTTCACTCAAGAATCTCTTGAAGCCATGTCCAGATGAGGGAGATATAGCTGGTTGAAATTAGGCATCAATCCGGTTGGATCGAAACTGAGCAGTCTTCACTAAAAGAGGGATATCTCTTAGCACACTTCGAATTTTGATGCAAGGCTTCCACCATTGGAAAGCTTACTTCTGGGGCTTCAATTTGCACACAAGAATGAGCTGAAAAGACATCCAGATGAAGGAGTTAGGCTTGCTTCAAGTCGGGGACTAGGACTGATTTTTGCTGCAGACCACCAAGGGAGTGTGCCAACCACTTTTTGAGCATGCCGACCATAGGCCGACCAGAAATGATCCTTGCAGACCAGAAAAAGTAGCTGGCTGACCAGTTGAAGTGGTTGGCCGACCAGAAATTCCCAGAAAGCCCAGAATTCCCAGATATTTTCCTCTCTAGCTGTTGTGCACTGCATCAGATATTTCCAAATGAGATATTTCGACCAAATGCTCATATATTGCTATATATGAACCCATATCTGATATATGGCAAAGGTTGGCAATTGTGGGACTCTCTCTCTCTACAAGATTTTGTGAGCAAAATCTGAGCCTCTCTCTCTAGAAGCTCATTCTCTTCTTGTTTTGAGCCTTAAGCTTAGAATCCTCTACACTTTTGCAAAGAGACCCTTAACCAAACTTAACCACCATTGGGCTGAGGTTCTTTGAGGATCATTTGGAGCTCCAAAAGGCTGATTTTGGCTCAGATTTTGGCTAGTTTTGCTGCTGTCCTTCAAGGTGCTTCAAGGGTAAGCACTTGTCCCTTTAAACCTTTGCTTTGCATGCTTGTTTTACCACCTTTGTAAACTGTTTTTGGGGTGGTGTTGAACTACAAAAACCTCTGTTTTTCCTCTATTTTTCAGTCCTAATAGTGTTGGTTTGTGCCTTGTTTGGCTAGGGGGTTTTCCTCCCTTTTGCTCCTTGGCTTGTAAAGCCTCTTGAGCCATCTTTCACCACCTTTCAAACCAAATTTTTTTTGGCCTTTAAACCACTGAATTCCAGAGGAATTTCAGTGGTGAAAAGGGGGTTTTGAGGTTCCAAATGGGTGGGGATTGTCCCCCCTCCTCTTTTCTTGTTTACTTGTGTTGATGGTCCATCAAAAGAGCATGTATTTCTATCTTCTTGAGGCTTTGTTTGAGCACTTTTTTGTGACTTTTTAGACCTGCCATGACTCTGTTTTGGGCTGTCTTGGTCACCTCTTGCATGCTCCTTGCACTTGTAGTGCAATTTTGGTTCACTAGCCTAGCATATCTGTTGTTTTAGCCTATTGATCTAGCATGTGTATACTCTACTCCAACACATTTTTGGCTTTGATTTAACATGCTTGAGGTCTGATTTAATTGGTTTTGGTCATGCATGTTTGGTTTTCCATAGCTATAGTGCATTTGGCTTTGCTAGCCTTGCGCTATGGGACCCCTAGCATGTCATATTTGAGCCTTTTGCATAGCATGGCATCATTTGGTAGGTAATTTCAGACCATAAAATTCTGCCATGCTCTCATGTTTATCACTCTTTCATTGTGTTTAAGAGTTATGCCCTTATGCCTTGTTTGTGGGCTAATTCGGGAGCCTATCTTTCTTGCCATCTTTGTTGTGAGTCTAGCATGTTTTTGCTACCATTTTGACCTGCATTAGGTCTATTTTGAGTGCTTTAGGTCATTTAAGCATTGCTTGGTATGGTTGTAGTGTAAAACCCTTGACTAGCTTTGTATTTCAAGTCTCTTGGCATGCTTTATTTGAGTTATTTGCATGATATGGCTTCACTTTGCATGTAATTTCAGAGCATATTTCATTACCATACACTCACATGTGTCACTCTTTCAATGCTTTAGAGGGTTGGTGCTTTATGCCTTAAATATGAGCCAACATGTATGCCATCTTGCCTAGGCTTTTGAACCACCATTTCAGTGTGTTTTGGGTCTTGTTTTGCCATGATACAACTCTATTTTTGGTTGGTTAGAGCATCCCTCATTTTCTTCTTACACTTGTAGTGTAAGTCCTCTTTACTAGCCTTGCATGCCTAATGAGTGAGCTTGTTATCCTAGCATGTGTTGACTTGGTATTAGTCTATTTTTGGTGTTATTTTGACATGCCATAACTCTGATTTTTGTTGGTGAAGTCATCTCATGCTTGGTTTTGGTAGGTGTAGTGTAATCATGCTCATTGGCCTTGCATACTTCATGCTTCATGCCCTTCATGTTAGCATGTGTTAGCTCTAGTCCATGCATGTTTTAGTATCATTTTGGCATGCTCTAGAACTGTTTTGGATTGCCTTGGCCATATGGTTCATGTATTGCATAGCCGTAGTGCAATTGGCTTTGTTAGCCTTGAGTTTTGAGTATCATAGCATGCTTCATTTGTGACATGTACATGATTTGGCATCATTTAACATGATATTTCAGAGCATATAGAATTGCCATATTCTCACTCCTTTCACCCTTTGAGTGCCTCTAAGGGTCATGCATTATTGCCTTGTTTGTGGCCTAGCTTGTATGCATGCATGCCTAGACCTTTGAGCTCCCATCTCAGCATGTTTTGGTCTTTGTCTTGACCTATTCGATCTCTGTCCATGTTTGGTTCCTTCATTTATGCCATGTGTTGCATGCCCCTTATGTAGTCTCCTTTGGTGGCCTTGTGCTTTAGGCCTCCTAGCATGCTATGCTTATATTGTTTGGATGATTTAGCATCATTTCATACATGATTTTAGTGCTTATAATGTGGCTACACTCTTACATTTGTCACTCCTTGAGCACTTTTGAGAGTTGTGCTCTTATGCTTAATCGGTGAGTCAATGCATGAGCATGCATTTTCTAGCCTTTCATGCCATCTTTTAAGAGTGTTATGGCCACTGTTTTGGGCATGATTGAGGTATGTCTATACTCGGTTTAAGTCCATTGAGCATGTTGTTTGGATGTTGCTGTTTGCATTGTGTTTTCATGTTGTTTGCATGTGTATGCATTGCATTGAGTTTGCATGCCATTAGCTTTGTTAAGTTGATCGTGTTTCATTGCATTGTGTTTGAGTAGGGTGTTAGTCCAAACACGAGAAACGAGGGGCGTTTCATACTTGAAGTGATGAAACGTGCCTCATTTCTCGGTCGCCGACCTTCTTGATCATGCATGATAAAGGTTAAGGCTCTTATGTGTTATTTGTGCATTCATTAACATTGATTCGTGCAATCTTGGCTTCTCGGCCATCGTGCATTGCGATGCTCGGTTGGTGGCCCGAGAGTCGAGAACCGCACTCCCTTGAGCTTAAGAAATGATAGGGAGGGTGGTTGTGCACACATACCTTGCAAATACACTGGCGTGCCCCTTCTTGTTCTTTGTTACAGCAAACTGGAGTTGGGCAGCATTTTCTGGTCGACCGACCAGTAAAAGTGGCTGGCCGACCACTTTTTCTAGTCTACAGCAAATGTAAGTGGTCGGCAGGTGGTCTACACCACTAATAAGTGGTCGGCAATGCTCCTGGAGGTTCCCATGGTGAAGTAGAAGCTATCTGGAGGCTTGTGCAGTGTTCTGAGAACAAATGCAAACAGAGGCAATTCGGGGCATAATAATGGATTTCCGAGCGAGAAACCAAGTGCATGCATTGTTCAACTTTCCAAAGTAGAGCTGAGTAGTGTAGTTTGATGCTTACTTGTTAATTAGCATGTTTATACAATTTAATTAATTTGTTAATTAGTTAAAGCGATATAATAATTAGTTGTAGCTACTTATTTAATTTGTTGTGTAATAACTAATCTAATTAGCTTAATTAGATTAGTTGCTTAGATTAGCTTAGATTAGCTAGTTAGCTCATTATTCAAACCCTCCATCGAGAGGGCACAACTGTTGTAATAAGCGTGCTTGTGTGTGATGCATGTCTTCCAATCCCATGTCTTTCTCCCTTTTACTTAACCGCTTTCAATGGTTAGTTTAGGGTCATTTTCAATTAGCATCCTTATGCTTCGCATGCGTGCATCCATTCATCTGTCTTGCATGCACCGAGCTCGGCGCATCATACAAACTGCATTGTATTTCAATTCCTATTTGAATACATGTATCAAATTATTGCATTTCATATGCCATTCTAGAATAGCCGAGCCTATCTTAGTTGCATTTTGCATGTGTTGCATTAGGCATTCTTGACATAGCTAGGATCATGTATTGATTACTAACTAGCTTCTTTTTTGGCTCGGAGTACACTGTGAGTGTTTGTGTTTTAACATCCTTGCATGTATGTAAGTGACTGCCATGATAGCATGCTTGCCATGAGGCTATGTGCTTATTTGTTTAATTGTATGAATGTCTGTGGGTGAAAGCTCGATTGCCTGAATTGGAACAACTCGATAATTATGAGTTTTAAACCCACTTTGCGGAGTGGCAAAATCATGTTTTTCTAAGCCCACTTGAGGGTGGCAAATTCGCGACTTAGCCTACTTGCGAGTAGCATTTTCAAACCACTTTCAACAACAAACACGAGTTGTTGTGTTCCAATCCGTGTGATTGAGTCTATACTTGTATGCTGTGCGCATCACATAGTAAGCTAGCTAATAAACCGGAATAAGAACACATGTGTTTTCAAAAACAACATATCATATTAGTAGAAGCCGATCTTTGATCGGGCGAGCGGGGGTGCTCATTTCAGGACCTTCCCTTCTCGTACCCAAGTTCCCGAGCCGAGGCAACTTTGGTGATGAATGACACATGGCCTTAGGCACGAGTCAGGATTTCCTAAATTTCCCAAAACAAAATATTTAGGTGGCGACTCTGAAATCTGGCAAAGCAATCCATGTTTGGCACTTTTTGCTTCAAAATTGATTTTTCAAAACAGATTTGGACTCTTTGGTGATTTATTAGTCTTACATTGCACTTTGTGATATTAGATTCAGAACCGTGACATGAGTCTGAACTGTAGTAGCTAAGAACCACAGTGAGACCTGAAACCACCATTGTAGAGCTGAAAACATTTGGGTTGGAAAATAACACCAACCTTTCTCGACCGATTCACACCTCGAAACCATCCGTAAATGGTTCTCGATTCGACAAGCTGGTTTGGTTCAGATTGCACAGATTTTGCATGAACACTTTACAATAATCACAAAATTTAAAAATCCACTTCAAAACTGAAATTATTATGAAAATAATGAAATAAACTAGAAACAAAAAAATCTTCACAAATTACAAACCCACAATGAACTAGTAACAACAAATTAGAAATCTCTACTTAGGGTTTGACTGAACAGCGAACTAGGTGAGGCCATCGCCGAATAAAGATCACAACAAGTCAAATGGATCTTTGTAAAGTTTGAGATAAAAGATTGATGTTGTGTTTGGTTGGGGATTTGAGTAAGGATTTGGAAAGGGAAATGGAAAAGGCATGTGAAATGTGAATAAAATATACTTATATTTCACCTAGTTTCACATACCTTTTCCATTTTCCTTTCCAAATCCCTCTCAAATCTCCCAACCAAACACAATATGAAAGTCTTCATCTTCACCCTTTTGGTTTAGTCTTTTGTGTTTCAAAGAGAGTGATGGATCATAAGAAAGAGGGCGACCAGAGGGTGAGACAATCAAAGAGAAGGAGACAAGAGGTTTTGAAACCATGAGATATACAAACTAAGAGAGACGAAAGAAGAGAGAGAGTGACCATAAGAGAATCTATGAGAAAAAGATGGAAGGTTGAGTCTTGGGACTTGAGAAACAAAGACACCGTTTGGACTTAAGAAAGAGAGACATTAGAGGAAGATGAAAGAAAAACGTAAAAGCATCTCCAACGCAGGAGCCAAAATGGGAGAATTAGGCATTTTGCCTATTGATGCTGGATTTTGAAGCTCCAACGCACTCTGCAACTGAGGAGGCATTTTGCCAATTCTCGTTTTGGCTCTCCACAGGTAGCCAGCGTCCATTGCTAGGCAGAGCACTCTTTCCGCCATTGTATTGGCCTCTATCGCTGCTTGTTCTATCTCTGTTCCAGCCCATTGATCACAGGTATGGCTCTCTTTCTCTTTCTCTTTCTCTTTCTCCACTTCCCTGTTCCATCTCTGTTCCAGCCTATATATATATATATATATATGTCTACATTTTCATATACCTTCTTTCATTAAATGAATATATGTTTACTAGGATCTATCTGTTTATGGGTTTTTATTTTTATTTTTTATTATCCTGATTGATGATTGTTTTGATACACTGCAAGTTGTTTAGTTCATGCTTTGAGAGTTTCAAGACTGTTGTTGATACTGTTGTTTGTTTCTCTCTGTTTGGTTGAATTTTCAAATTTTGTCAAACTAGTTTCTATTTTTTCCGAAAACAGGTTTTGAAAATTCAACCAAAAAGTAATTTTTCAAAGAACAAGAGAAAAGGATAAACATTGTTCAAGATGGTATTTTCTTGCATTTCCTTATGTTCTTTTTCCTATAGTCAAACAGAGGTAAGTTCAGACTAATATAGGTCGTATCATATAACTAGAAGTTTATGGTTTTGGGAGAATAGCAGTACAAGCACACAATCAATATGATATTCAAGTTTTTTTTTTTAGGGGGGGGGGAATCATTTTCAATGATAATTTAGAGGCCAATGTGAAGTTAACAAGTGGCTATGTTGTTTCTAGTTGTTTGGAAATTTATTGTATGGAAAGATGTTGAATTGAAACTATTCAGACAGATCAGTATTAGTGAAGGTTGTTTAATTCTGCATCCAATGAACATTGGTGAAGGATGTGCTCTTAATGTATAGAATATTTGAAGTTTATTGAACAAGCATGCTTGATGAATCTAATTATGCAGAAATAGAATTAAAAGTTGTTTTTTAACAGCTTTAAGCTTTATTAGGCTTTAATGCTCTTTCTATATGCTGTGGTGGGATCTTTTTGTGGCTAATCATGTGCTCCTTAAGTGTAAGTAATGTAAAACCAAAAGAGGAAACCTTGGTGGGAATAGTGAAAGAAACAGAATGTGGTCTATGATATTTAAGCAATTTGGATCAAAAGAAAAACCAATAGATTCTTGGGAGAAAAATATATGTATCTCCCACAATTCCCAAATTAAAACTTTATTAGTTGATTTACTTTGAATACTTTTTCTGTGTCGTACTCCTTTATGGAATTTTTTTTTTTTTATAGAAAAATATAAGATAAAGAAATCACTGCATGATGGAACTTGTTTATTTGATTAGGAATCTTGATTAGTGAACTCCTACTTTTATTGTTTGGGAATGTCTTCAGTCATGTGAAGCTTGTTTTGCATTATTCTTATTAAGTTATTCTGATGTGGATAATGCACTTATATGCATCTAGAATCAGCAGATTGGTTAAATTCAGCACACTTTTGTTACCTCAAATTTTATATTTTAGAATGATGGACCTGTTTGAAGCATCTCATTTATGCAAGTGGCATCCTATCTCTGATAGGCATTTTAATTTTTCACAGGTCTTATAGGTGATAATGTAAAATTAGTGCAAATTATAGAACTTATGAAAAAAAAGGTATAAGTTGTAGAATATAGACACATGTCCAATATTTTTTGATTTTAGATTCCTCCACCTAATTTCTGCATAGTTAAATTATCAGTTTTTTTTGTAATCCTCAATTAAATTTTTTGATTGGATATAACCAGACTTAATAAGCTCCATTCTCAAACAAATAGCACACACGAAGGTACACCTAATCAATATGTGCACTTTCTAATACCTAAATCTGATTTTATCATTTTGGTCTTTAATATGCATTAATAACCAAGGGGTAGCAGGGGTATTTAGAAGATTTCATTACTTATAGTATAATACTTGAAGAAGTTATGGTATTGTAAAATATATATTATGTGAAGGAGGCCAGAGTCATTTTTGTTGGTCTGTGGAGCTTGAACCCTTTTATTCTTGTTGGCATCCACAACATCTTTTAATACAAGTTCCATAGGCACTGACATAAAATATATGCAGCTCTTTAAATCAAACTTGGTGCCCAAGTTGTATTCTCAAAAAAGTGAGGCAAATTGGAGTTAGTGATTAAGCATGAATGAATTCCTATCTTTGTACTCATCTATAAATAGAAGAAAGTCCTGCGCTTTTAAAGTTTAGTAAACACAAAATCCTTTGAATGTCATTGTCCTGGGTACATGTGTTCTCAATAAACCCCAGATAAGAGAGGACACAAGTGGAGTTGAGTTGCCTAGTAATCATTTGGAACTGTTGGATACCCAAGCTTAGTGGTAAAGTCCACTGCTTTGCAAAAATTCTAATAAGCTGAATTATTGCTTTACTTTGCAGTTGCTTGTAACAATACTTTTTTGTTCTCAATACTTTTTTTTTTGCAGTTCCTTTGAATGAATTATTGTTCTCAATACTTTTTTCTTTTTTTCTTTTTGTGTGGTATGAACAATTGTGCTTTAGATGAAATATCAAGGAAATGCATATTTTAGCAACCTAATGAACAAAGAGTTTGACCTTCACCATGATTTTACCACTGAATCTCCACAACAAGAGAGTCAATCTTTATCATTCTCTCCTAAAATTATTACTCAAACCACAAAGATATCACAACGCAAAAGGAACTTCACCGTAGAGGAAGACATAATGCTCATATCTTCATGGCTTAGTATTAGCTTAGATCCAATTAGAGAAAATGAGCAAAAGTCAAAGACATATTGGTTAAGAGTGTGGGAGAACTTCAACAAGTACAAAACCTTCGATTCTGAAAGAACTCAAACTTCTCTAATGAATCGGTTGTCGACGATTCAACTTGCCACAAATAAATTTTGTGGATGTTTTGCTCAAGTTGAACGGTTGAATCAAAGTGGTTTGACTGAAAAATACAAGGTATTACTAGAATTTAATTTTGTACCTATAATGAATATATATTATTCATTACGTGATAGTGACTATTCTTTAATCTATTTTTCAGATTCGGGATGCGAAAAAATTGTACAAAGACTTGTATCAATCGAACTTTCCCTTTGAGCATTGTTAGAATGAATTGAGATCCCAACCAAAATAGATGAAAGATACAACAACGAAGAAGCAAAAAAGCACAAAAAATACATATCAGGTAACGTCTACCCCTTGTACACCAGATTCAGTAAATTTAGGGGACAATGATAACTATGATGTTGTGGAAAGACCAGTAGGAAGGAAGGTCGCAAAGAAAAACAAAGCCAAAGATCTTGGAAATAATGTTACAGAGTCGCCTTTTGTAAAGCTCTTAGAAGAGATAAAGGTAAAGAACGACATAACAAATTAGAAGAAACTAGAGATATTTGATAAATCTTATCTTCAAGAGAAATGAAGGATTGAAAATGAGAAAAGGAGAGAGGAACGAAGGCTTGCATTGGAGGAAGGAGAGAGGAAGAGAGAATCATGTCAATGGATACAAGTATGATGCCTCCATTGCAAGCACAATATATTCTCCAACGTCGGATGCAAATCCTTGAAAAAAAGGAATTAATTGTTTCTATTTAGCTTTGAAACTATGTTTTTATTTAATTTAAGTTTGATTGTATTTTATTTTTGGGTTTGCTGGCATATCTTGTATCAGTTGGGGTTGCTTTGCTGAGTTGTCATACTGCTGAAAATAGAGATATTTTGTGATGTTTTGGGATAGTTTCAGTTGGGGTTGCTGCTTGTTGTTGCTGATGGTTTGTCTAACAGCTAAATTCATTACATCACTTTTATATGGCTTGTTGCTAGCACATTTTGTATTGTTTTATTTAGAGTAAATATGATACAGGCTGCAATGATATAATGTTTTATTGTTTTAGTATGGCTTGTTTTATTGTTTTATTGACAAAAAAAAATTATTCTAAGTATCACTAAAGATCATGGATTAAAAACAAATCACTAGTGATATGTTATTGAAAGCACATAAAGTAGTACAAATATTTTTGAAAACACACTCACTAAAGCATATAAACTAGTACAAAAATCAATAAGAACCAACAAGTACTTCTCACAAGGTGTCTCCATGTAGTGTCCACAAGTGTTTGACCAAGTCTTGTTTGAGTTTGGAGTGAGTTCCTC
Organism: Camellia japonica; assembly: GCA_030407325.1. NCBI lineage: Eukaryota > Viridiplantae > Streptophyta > Magnoliopsida > Ericales > Theaceae > Camellia > Camellia japonica. Next base: position 130,569,312 of record JAPPVO010000032.1, read on the forward strand.
TATCTCTGATGCGATGATGATTTTGAATGAATTCAAAAAGTTCTGGTGTACGCTCATGAGACACTGGTGAAAGACTTTCACTAATCGTATCATAATTAAAGTCTATTCCATTGGCATCCCTCTCATCTTCAACAATCATGTTATGCATTATTATGCATGCCATCATAATATCTTTCATTATTTCCATTTTCCAAAAACATGCAGGTCCTCGCACAATCGCAAAATGTGCTTGGAGCACGCCAAATGCTCGCTCAACATCCTTCCTTGCCGATTCTTGAGCTTTTGCAAAATATATTTTCTTATTCCCTTGTAGAGATGAGATTGTTTTGACAAATGTTGCCCATTGCGGATATATACCATCGGCAAGATAGTATCCCATTGTATAATCAGTTCCATTGATTGAGTAATTGACTGGAGGAGTACGACCTTGAGCAAGGAATGAAAATACAAAAGAACGATCAAATACATTGATGTCGTTATGAAATCCGGGCATGCCAAAAAAGGCATGCCATATCCATAAATCTTGAGAAGCCACAGCCTCTAAAATAATAGTTGGTTCATGGATATGACTAGAATACATACATTTCCGTGCAGTAGGACAATTTTTCCACTTCCAATGCATACAATCAATGCTCCCTAACATACCAGGAAACCCGTGATTGCTTCCCATCGCTAATAATCTTGAAATATCATCGTTGTTAGGGCTCCTCAAGTACCTCTCAGAAAACATTGTAACCACCGCCTTAACAAAGTGTTTTATACTCTCTATGGCGGTGCTTTCACCAATTCTCACATAATCATCCACTGAATCTGCTGCTACTCCATAAGCGAGCATCCTCATAGCAGTTGTCATGTTTTGAAGGGAAGACAAACCAATGATTCCAACAGCATCTATTTTCTAGACAAAATATGGATCGTATGCTTCCACCGTAGATAGAATATGAAGAAAGAGAGATCGATTCATCCAGAATCTCCTCCTGAATAAATGGGCAGGATATATAGCTTTTTCTGAGAAGTAGTCTCGATAAAGTCTCTCATGGCCTTGAACTCGATCGTGATAAATAACTGTATGGCCTTTAATGGAACCACTATGTCTTCTCGAACATCTTTCTCTATTGAGTCGCTCTTCTTCCATTGCAGCTATCGTTATTAGCTGCAATTCGTCATCACCGTCAAAGTCGTTAAGAATCATTTTCATGGTATTGAGAGCCATGGTAATTAAAAAAAGAATGAAGTTGAGAAATATAGTTCAAATTGGTAAAAATGAAAGAGCAAATCCTTTTTATAAACAAAAATATATGACCGTTAGGAATATGTCCGTTAGAGAATATTACTGTTAGAGAATAATACCGTTTGAAAATATGACCATTGAGAGAATATTACCATTTGAAAATATGACCGTTGAGAGAATATTACCGTTTGAAAATATGACCGTTGAGAGAATATTACCATTTGAAAATATGACCGTTGAGATAATATGATTGTTTGAAAATATTTTTTTTCTAAATAATTTAATTATATATTTTAAATAAATAAATATTTGCAAATGCCACGTCAATATATGCAGTATGTCATCAAAAGATTATTTATTTATTTATTAATGTTTATAATAGTTTTCTTTTAAAAATTAGTTAAGTTAGTTTGATTGGTTAGCTAAAATAAAGAGTATGGCTGGAGTGTACACTAGCTAAACTAGTTAGGCAAAATAAAGAAGGTAGTTTTCTGTGTACTTTGAGGAGGCATTTTAGAGAGTATGGTTGGAGATGCTCTAAGGTGCTTGAAGTTTGAAGGGTCACAGGTGAAAGAGATAAAGGCTTGGTTTGGGATGGATGATAAATAAAAGCTAAAAGGCAAAAAGTTATTAAAACAATCAAAAAGTCCATACTATTTTGAGAAGTTTGTGAGGGAAGTTTAGAGGGAAAAATTATTATTTTACCCTTTGAATTCAACTATCTAAAAGTCAAAAAGTTAAAAGTTAAAAGTCAATAAGGGTAGAATGGTCATTTTGATTTTACTACAATATTTTATTACACATCTTTTGGTAAAAAATTAAAAAGTTATCTCAAATATGCTTCTTTTTTTCTTTACTTTTTTCACTAAAAATTCAAAAATTACACTTATATAGCACATCCCAAACAACCCCAAAGTCTAAGAAATATAAAGTGTAAACTGATGGAATAAAGAGTGACCACACCATAATTTGGTGTGACTCACTTCACTCAATCTCTTCTCTCTTGAAATTCTATAGAACCTTCCCGCAAGAATGTTGTATCTATCTGTTAGTTAGTTAATTTGAATTCAAACATCAATGGACACAACTTTGTGAACCATGGTGACTGTTGTTGTATATATTATACCTATTCCCAAGAGTCACTTATTTGTATATAAATAAGTGACAGAAGGTTAGGAATAGAATACAGATAGGAACTAGAAGTTTACCAATTTCTAACTTTCGGATAATAGACATTCTCGCGTGATAAACACCCTCACGGGTATTTCGATCAATTGCCATTGATAAGATTATCTTTCAGTGGTATCAAAGCAGGGATATACATTATCGCAGATGTCGAATTTTAGTCCGGAAGAAAGACAAGTTTCCGAACTCTTTTTGCCGAAAATTCAGAAAATTATTGATCAACAATCTTCGGCATTGGTAAATTCCGTTTGTTTATTTAATCATCATCAACGTGTCGTATTTCCAGAATACAATCCGAAGAAGATAACTGTTGGTGGCGCTATTGTTTCGAACCTTGCTGAAAGCGAAGCCGAATTACACCGTTGGAAACAATTTTATAAAATATTTTTCGGTTCAAATTGGGTCTCCAAATTGGCACCATCTTGTTCTTCACAGAATTTTGATCACAACGGTGAAATTCGTTGTGAAAAACGGCAAAAATTTGATCCACAAAATTCGAATTACAGTGTTTGGTTGCCGACTCCCGTCACTGGAGAAGACAATCTGTGCATTCATACAGTTGCAGACTTGGAAATTCAAAATTTTGGGCCAAAAACAAAACCAAATAAAATGGGCCCAAAAATTAGAACCACTGCAAGGAAATCAATTCCTTTGGGCCTAAAAATTAAAAAGGATTTTGTTCAGCCCATTAGTCCAGGCGCAGCCCACAACCAGGCACAGCCAGCCCAACGCACAGACCAGCCCAGGTTCGCGACCCAGCCAGCCCAGTGCGCAGCCCAGCCAAGCAGCCCAACGCTGCAGCCCAGCGCACGTCAAGCTTCGCGCGTCCCCCAGCGCCCCGCGTCCCGACCCGTTCCGTCTGCCTCGCCCGACCCGCATGCTGACCCGTGCCCTGCTCCGCGTGTTGACCGGCGCGTTGACCAGCGGTTCAAGCCGGTTCAGCCACAACATTGAACAGGCAAATTGGTTCAAGGGGTTTTTCGGCTCGTTCTCGCTCATTTCAAGGTCGTTTTAAGTCATTCAAAAGCCAAAATTTCCAGAATTTTGCTAAGAATTTTTCTGTGGGTCCTTGTTCTAAATTTTCTGAAAACAAAATTCAAGGAGGAGGCTATCCAAGGGTGTTACCAAGGATAACATCCAAAGAACCATTGTTTAAAAGGCACCATTGTGTTCCTTAGGCTCGTAACTATTATTACAATACTCATAAGCAAAGTATTGGGTCCACAACTACAAGGCAACAGTACCGTTCCATTCCTTCTCATCATTTTCGTCATCGGGGCCGATTCAACAACTACAAGGCTTATCCTTATTAAGACCTGTTGTTGTCTTTAATCTTGCTTATTTTTATTTTTAGTTTAATATTGTAATATTCACATTTGAAAGTTTCATATTCACATTTGAATTTTCATAGTAACACATTTTGTTTTTAATATGGCTATTAAAAATACAATGGATTCTTCGAGAATCGAGATGCTTAATGGAAATAATTTCTGAGCATGGAAACGCCACATTTCTTATCTTCTTACACATGAGAAAACATTGCATACTTTATCCACTTCTAAACTAGATGATGATTCAAATTGGTTCCAAAATAAATGGGTAGAAGATGATGCAATGGCAAAGGCAACTATGTTACATAATATGAAAGATAACATTATTCCGCTCTTTGAAGAACATGAAACTGCAAGACAACTAATGGAAGCACTAGAAAGTAAGTATGGAGTTCGATCGGATACTCAAATTCAATTGCTCTTGGACAAATATAATAACACTCGTATGAGTGATAATGATAGTGTTGGTGATCATGTTAATTAAATGGAATTAATTGCTAAAGAATTATCCAACACTGGTCATTCTTTGTCGGACAAGATGCAAGTAACAACTATACTTAATAGTCTTCCATTGTCTTGGGATCATGTTATCACATGTCTAACTCATAGTGGACGAGAGATTTCAATGGTAACATTGCCTGTTCTCTTAGTTTTGGAAGAAGAAAGAATGAAGCGCAGGCGTAAAGAAGGATTATCTTCTAACTTGTTGACGGCACAATCTTCAACACAACCACAGAATAATTCCCACACACCATTCAACAAGAACAAGACTACTTTTTTCAAGAAAAAATGGAAGAAGGGATTTCAGAAAGGATGGAAGAAACAGCAAGAATGGCACAAGCAACAACATCACCAGCATCAGATAGGTCCATGTTACAAGTGCGGTCAAAAAGATCATATCAAAGCCAATTGCCCTCAGAAGAAGCAGAAAAAGGATAATAACCCTATTGCCATGACAATTTCTGAAGCATTGGTACTTGAGCCTTCATCAAATTCATGGTGGATTGATTCTGCTGCAACTAGACATATTACGCAAAATAAAGACATGTTTGTGGAGTTTACTGAAAAGAAGGTTGGTGAACACAAAATTTACATGGGCAACAACTCCTAGAGTGATGTTTTGGGCATCGGCAATTGTCAATTCTCTATTAATGGAACTTCTATTGTGCTTCATGATGTGCTTTATGTACCTAACATTCGGCGAAATTTAATTTCAGTTCCGGTGTCAACTCAAAAAGGTTTTGAGATTACTTTTAGGTTTCACACAGTATTGATTAAGAAAGGAAGTGTATTAGTGAAAGGTGTAAGAGTGAATGATATGTACTCTCTTCCTATTGATAATAAAGTATGTATTTCTGATTATTTGCATGTTTCTACTAATAATAGTTCTTATTTGTGGCATTTAAGGTTAGGTCACATTAATAAAAATAAAATGTCTCGAATGTTTAAAAGTTGCTTATTGCCTAAAGTATGTTCTGATGATTTTGATATATGTGAACCATGTATTAAAGGCAAAATGACTAGTAAGCCATTTTTTAAACATTGGAAATCATCGGAATTACTTGAAATAATTCATTCGGACATTTGTGGCCCTTTAAGAACTAAAACTCATCGAGGCATGGAATACTTTATTACTTTCACTGATGATTATTCAAGATATGGACATATCTACCTTCTTAAACACAAATCAGAAGCAATTGAAAAGTTTAAGGAATATAAATTAGAGGTAGAAACAACTTGGTCGGTCCATTAAACACTTGAATAATGATAGAGGTGGCGAATATGAAGTTATGGATTCTTTCTGCAAGGAGAATGGCATAAAACATTTGTTTACAATGCCATATACACCACAACAAAATGGAATCACAGAAAGACGAAATCGTACTCTCATGGAAATGACAAGGTCTATGATGGCTCATGCTGATCTTCCTATTCATTTTTGGGGGGGGGAAGCCTTGTCCACCGCTGCGTACATCTTAAATAGAGTCAAAACAAAAGCCAAACCTCTAACTCCTTACGAATGCTGGCATGGATCTACACCTAATGTTCAAAATCTCAAAGTTTGGGGATGTAAGGCACATGTACTTATTCCCAAACCTTTAAGGGATAAATTGGGAAGCAAAACTTGGGAATGCAAGTTTATTAGTTATGTCGAAAATGGGAGTGGTTATCGTTTTTACCATCCCGAACGTGGATTAATAGAAAGTAGAGATGCTATTTTTCTTGAATCCACTGATCTTGTTACTCCTATTGAACAAATTGAATTGCTCTCTGAAGTATCTCAGGATTCTTCTCTTCCTTCTTTGTCACACAGTCCACATGTTCTTCCCGAACCGTCTAATAGTCGGAGCAAACGCAAATTTCATGACGTTAAGTGGGAGTAAGAGAGCAAGACGTCCATCTACGGTTTTGAAAGATCATTATGTTTTTCAAGTTGAAGAACTTAATAACTTAGTCGATGATCCTACTAGTTATAATGAAGCAATGAGTAGCAATGATGCTACACAATGGCTTGAGGCAATGAATGAAGAACTTGACTCGAACAAGAAAAATGATGTTTGGGAATTAACTGATCTCCCAAATGGAAGAAAAGCCATTGGTTGCAAATGGGTTCTTAGAAAGAAATTCAAAGTAGATGGAACTTTGGAGAAATACAAGGCTAGGTTAGTAGCCAAGGGATTCACTCAACAACCTGGAATAGACTTCGTAGATACATATTCTCCTGTTGCAAAATTTGCCTCTATAAGGATTCTACTGGCGATAGTAGCTGTAGACACCCCATTTTTGACCGTCCTTAAGACTTGGACGTCATCGTTTGAACACTCGATGATCATCCCTGTTCGTGTTCGTCTTGAGTTCTCGGAAGTTTCGGCTACGCGCCTTGCCTCAAGACCTCTCGACTTGTTTGTTTTATGTTTGGTTTTGCATCAAACACTTGTTGTTTTGCTTCTGACGGTAGGAAATAGCTTGTAGGCCATCCCCATACCTCACCGGCCATGGCTTGAGGCCACCGGCCTTGTTTCCTTGCCACCGACCACTGTTGATGGTCGGTCGGCACATTTTGTGGTCGGTCGGCCAACTTTATTAGCCGATTAGCCACTTTTTCTGGCCGAGACCTTTTCTTGAGGGGGCTTGAACCTTTTGAACCCCCTGTTTTCGCTTCTTAAGGAAGCTTGAACCTTTTGAACCCTTGGTTCAGCTTCTTGAGGAAGCTTGAACCTTTTGCACCCTTGGTTTAGCTTCTCCAAGAAGCTTGAACCCTTTGCTCTAGCTTTTCCAAGAAGCTTGAACCTTTCTTAGCTTCTTGGAGAAGCTTGGCCATTTTGCTCCAAGCTTCTTAGAGAAGCTTGGACCTTTGGGTTAGCTTCCTTGATAAGCTTGCCCCCCTTGACCCTTTTTATGTTAGCTTCTCTTAGAAACTTGGCACCTTGCCTTGGCCTATATAAGGAGAGCCTCTCCTTCCATTTCAAGGGTTAGAAAAATCTGATATATATCATATATATATCACTCCCTCTCTATATCTCCCTCTCTCTCTACATTTGTGTGGGTTAGAGGGTGCTAAAGGGTTTAGTTCTTGGCCATTTGAACTACACCTCCTAGAACAACACCTCCATCATCCATCCTAGCACCTTGGAGCTAATTTTCAGAGGTTGAGGGTTGCATTTTTGGGTCTAAAAGCTGCTGGTTCTTGCTGGTCTTCAAAGGTAACCCTTTTTTCCTCTTTATTCCCCTTTTTTGCACACACTTTTAGCCTTACTCGTAATCATATTTGGGCTTTGTCATAAAATGAAAAAAGTCTTATTTTGAGCTCCTCTTGAAGTTTGTTTAAGGTCACTTTTGTGTTTGGGGTCGTTTACCCCCTCTTAGGCCTTGTTTGGCCTCATTTTTGTGCATTTTTGGTGAGCTCCGGGACCACCTTGTTTGGGCCTCCTCACCACTGAAATATTGAGGGATTTCAGTGGTGAGGATGGTGGTTTGAGGTCCTAAGAAGGAGAGGGCCATCCCCTCTCCTTGTTGTCTTCAATATGTGCCATTTTTGCCTCATGTATGAGCACCATTTTTAGGTTCATGTTGGCCATGTATTAAGTTGTATTTGTGCTTATTATGCCATGATATAGAACTGTTTTTGATTGGTTTAGACACACCATGCATGCTTAGCATACTTGTCTTGTAATGCCATGAAATTGCCTTAACATGTATCTAGCATTTAGACCACTATGCCTGCTTGTTTTGGCTTAGCTTTGAGAAGCTTTTGTGCATGTTTTGATGTGCTTAAGGTCTGTTTTTGGTCATTTGGGTCGTCCATGCTTTGCTTCGTATAGCTACCATGCAAACTCTCTTGTATGCCTTGAGCATTGACCCCTCTAGCATGCCATCCTTGCATCATTTCAGTGGTTTGGAACCACTTGTCATGTTATTTCAGTCCTTGTGGCATGCCTATATGCTTGCATTTGATACCCCTTTAATGCGTTAAGAGGTTGTTGTCTTATGCTCCTTGTTTGGGCCCTTGTGCATGCTTCCATACTTAAGCCATTTAGATGCCATCTAGGTGGGTTTTGAGGCTCATTTTAGCATGTCACATCTCTATTTTCAGTCACTTAATTCATGCCATGTGTGGTTGCACTAAGTGTAGTTCAATGCTTCTTTGGTGAGCCTTAGGCTTTAGACCATTTGTTGTATGCTATGCTTGTCTTGTTTGCTTGGTTTGGCACCACCATTAACATGATTTTCAGAGCTTACATTGCATGCCATATGCCCATGTTGTTCCTCTTTTAAGTGTGCTTAAAAGTTGTCTCTACGTGCCTAAGTGTTGGACCTTGCATGCATGCCTATTTGTATGTGTTTTGGTTTCCATTCTTGAGCATGTTGGCCACTGTTTTAGACCTAGTAGAGAGTTGTCCAAGTTAGTGTAAAACCATCTTCTCATGTTGTTGCTCGCATGTCTTGTATATGGTTGCATGCTTGCTCCATTTCATCATTTGTTACATGTTTGTGTGTTGTCCATGTTCATGTTTGCATGCTTGCCCTCATGTTCGTATTGTATGCTTAGTTCCATGCCTAGGTGGCATTGCATCTTGCATGCATGCCTTGTCTCTTGACCAAGTGATAGAGATTGGGCTTTATGTGTTTGTTTGTGTGCATTACATTTGAAATCAAAATGCACAACTTGGCTTCTTGGGTCATCACGCATTGAAATGCACGATTGGTGGTTCGAGGGTCGAGTCCCAAACTCCTTTGAGTCATGAACATGATAAGGAGTGGGTTGGTGCATACATTTGCTTGAAATGCATTGCCATGCCATGTTTTGCCCTCTGTTGCTGTCAAAACAGGTTTCTACAGGAAGATTTGGCCAGCCGACCATTCTTAGTGCCGACCGACCAAATATGGACAGCCGAGAGCTATACTAATGGTCGATGACCATTCCCAATGGCCGGTGATGATTCCACTTGGTCGGTGGTGCTCCACAGTGTCCATGGAGCATACCTTGGGAGTTGTGCAATTTTCAGAGGAGCAGAGCAGGGAAAACAAAGGCAACATGTGTCATGGCGATGGATTTCTGGGTGAGACGGATCGAGCATGCATCATCCCATCATCCCGAGGCGGGGCTGCGGCCACCTTCTTTTTGTAATTAATTTGTTAATTAATTAGGTGGTCTGTAATATTTAATTAGCTTGTAGGTTAATTAAATTTGTATATTCTTTTGGTCCCTCCGAGCAAGGGCAAATTTGTAATAAGTGTGGGTGCGTGTGTGCATGTCTTCCAACCCCCACTTCTTTCTCCCTTTTACTTACCTGTTTTTGATGGTTAGTATTAGGGCATATTTAAATTAGCATACCTTGTGCTATGCATGCGTGCATCCATACATTTGTCTTGCATGCACTAGGCTTGGCGCATCATACTAACTGCATTGTACTTCAATTCCAAGTTGAATACATGTTTTTGTAGCATCTCATATGCCATCTTAGATTAGCTGAGCCTATTCTAACTGCATTTTGCCTATGTTGCATTAGCCATCTTAACATGAACTAGGATCATGCATTGATTACTAACTAGTTTCTGTTTTCGCTTGGAGTACTAGGTAAGCTTTTATGCTTTAGCATCCTTACATGCGTATGAGTGTTTGCCATGACAGCATGCTTGCCATGAGGCTAATTGCTTATGTGATATAACTGCCTGAATGCCTGTGGGTGAAGGTTGGGTTGTTTGAGTTGGGACGACTCGTTGAAATCCGTGTTTTAGCCTACTTGCGAGTAGCAAATCTCAAATCATTTTCCAAATAAACGAATATGCAATGCTTTGTTCCAAATTAGGCGATCTAGTCTATACTTTTGTGTTGTGCGCATCACATAGTAAGATTAGCTAATTAATCGGAATAAGAACACATAACGTTTTCAAAACAAGATATCGTGGTTAGTAGAGGCTGATCTTCGAATCGGGCGAGAGGGGGTGCTCATAGCTGACCTTCCCCAATCGTACCCAAGTTCCCGAGCCGAGGCAACTTTGGTGATGACGGACACGTGGCCTTTGGCAACGAGTCAGGGTTTCCTAAATTCCCCCATTAAAAAATATTTAGGTAGCGACTCTGTATCTGGCGAAGCAGTCCGTGTTTGGCACTTCTTTCTAAAAAATTAGTTTTCCAAAACGATTTGCCGGATTTGGACTCTTTGGTTCAGATTAAGAACCGTGACATATCGAGTCCGAACTGTGGTAGCATAAGGCCCTCCCTCGGGGCGCGTCCACAGTTTCTGGCAACTCTGCTGGGGAAATTTTAGAGAGCTTGACTCGAACTCGTGATATCCTGTTTTGATTTCACTTATGTGTTTCTTTGCATTGCATGTGCATTGGTGCGCCTAGGACACCGTGTTGGCCATCTGCTATTCCTGAGCGGTTTGCCGGAGGCTTAACTTTATCAAAGCATGTCATAAGGCTGATCGGTTACGGGCTCTGCTAGTATGGGAACACAAACCCCGGTTTTACCGGGGCACCCTTTTCAACCATTCGACCTAGTGCATATCAAAATCCATAGTGACCATTCCAAACTAGGACAGGTTGCTTACCCGATCATAGGTTGTTTGAAACCGCTGCGTGCATAGTGAAACCCTAGCTCCTGACAAAATAGGACAGGGAAACCCTACCCCAACATAGGGGTGTTTTGGCTCTCACTTGTTTGTTATGTGCTTTAGAGTGCGTCTCTACAGGAATGCATGTATCAGTTTACAAGTTTGAGTATCAGGCCTGTGGGCATCAGCATCAGTATTTGGGGAATCAGTTTTACCCGAGGGTGTCAGTTTTTGGACAGATATTTGGGGAACAGTGATCAGTATTGAGTACAGTCATTCCGCTATGCTCATATCCGTTCCAGTGAAATTGAGCTGAGATGCTGTATGTTTTCTCTTTTGCTAGGTAGTCCTGGAACTATAGCTTCAGAAGGCTTCACTATCCCCCAGGTACATTGGACTTGTACTGATAGACTTTGTCGGGTCAGAGATTCAGTTCAAGGGCAATCAGTGTTCCTTCACCAGAGACAGGGTAAAAGGGCCAGTCATGCACAGATCATCAGTTCAATAGTCTTCGGATCAGCGGTCATTATCCATCTCACCTGTGCGCAGTTGGGTTGAGATATCTGTTTTTGCCTCAAGGAGATATACCGGTTGCGCAGTTAGATCAGGACAATATGTCGAGTCTGGAAGAGATGGTGCGCCAACTTCAGGATAGTATGAAAGTCATGCAGCAAGACGCTGTCCGTCAAGCGGAATTCGCCAAGCAACAGGCCGTGGTCATAGCCCAACAGGCAGAGACAATTGCCAGGTTGGAGCAGCAAACTGGAGTATCTACTTCACACCAGGCTCCTCCCCCACCAAGAGTTCCTATACTCGGGGAGGCAACCCACGTCCAGGATAATGCGGACATTCCAGTCGGGCCAGCTCCGCCCCCGATTCTACCCCAGCTATCCAAGGCACCCATCAACCTACCGGACTCCCCCTTTGAGTTCAAGACGGACCCCACAGCATTGAAAGTGAGCAAGCTCGAGAAATTGTTCAAAAAGTCTCAGGGGGCCCACTCTATTCCTGATATAGGGATGGTTATACGACTGACAGTGGTGACATTACCGGATCGGTTCAAGATGCCACATATCGATCGATTCGATGGCTCTGAAGACCCAATGGTGCACCTCCAACTATTTTCTGATATCTTGAGGCCAATGGCTTTGACCACAGCCTAGAAGCTGTCACTATTCGGCCGAACCCTATCTGGGATAGCCGCAATCTGGTATACGAAATTAGAGAACTCTGTGAAACAGAATTGGGAAGAGATGGCTGAGGCCTTCAGTGATCAATACTCCTACAACACACAGATTGAGGTCACAACTCGTGATCTTGAAGTCACCCGCCAAGAGCCAAAGGAGGGTTTTTCAGAGTTTGTGGCGAGATGGAGAGCAAAGGCCTCGACGATGACTACAAGGCCTTCCGACAAGACTAGACAAGGATGGTTGTGCGCAACCTCCAACCCAGGCTGATGCAAAAAATGATCGTCCTCCCCTTCCCCACATTTTCAGATTTACATGAGATGGGAGTACAGATTGAGAATGCCTTGAAGCAGGGTTTGATTGATAATGACAGGGAGCAGCCCAAGAGGGCATCCAACCACAGTTCGAATGCGACCACCAGCGGTGATGCAGCTGCAAGATCTTCCGAAGTGGGCATGGTCGCCACCACCACACCAAGAGCAGCCACCCCCTTTGTTGGTGCATCTACTTCAAACCCCCGAACTTCAGACTATCTACCCCGAGGCAAGAGGGTTTTCACCTCACTCTTTATGCCTTTGTCTAAAGCTCTAGGGGTCCTACTCAGGAAAGGACATCTGAAACCTTAGAACAACGGCCTCTACCCGATCCTCTCCCTGCAAAGCATGACCCGACTAAGTACTGTGCTTTCCATCAACAAACTGGTCATGACACTGATGGTTGCGTCCGTCTTCGTCACGAGATACAAAATCTGATTGATAATGAGGTCATCGTCGCACCAAGCTCTGCAAAATCTATCGGCACTTGATCAGTGAACCTATGGGGGATAATGTGACTATGATCGGGGAACGAACCACCTGTGGGCGGCGTTCAGTTTATTTCAGATGTGGTGTATGGCATGCACTGTTTTGAGCATTTGTGAATGCTGGTTTTTGTACATTCTGACTTAGGTATTGGGTCAGTCTTGTTGTGTTATTTTGAGTCTGTCTCTTTGTTTTGAGTCAGTCTTTTTGTTTCGGGTCTGTCTTGTGGTTTCGAGTCAGTCATGTTGCGTTGGAGTCAGGTGATTCCGGAGGGTGTTACCTCAAACATCACCATTTTTGTTTTGTGTTTGTCTTTTCGTTTCCTTTTGAGTCTGTTTCTGCCGTAGAGCCAGTTACGCCAACAGATCTCAATGAAACAGCAGTGATTTTCACATTCTTGTGTTCGCTTCGGCCGTGTGCCAGTTGTGCCAGGAAGCTTGAATGAAATGGCAGTGCATTCCACCTGCTCTTTTGTGCTTTGAAGTCATTACATTGACCCAAGTTTTTCAAAACTGTTTGAACATTGTGAGGAAAACAAAGAGGAAGGAATTCCTCGGGATTTGCAAAACTTTGATCAATTGAGAAAAAGAGAGGCATGCTAAGCCCTTAATGATTGAGATCATGCTTGTTAATGTGAGTACTGAGAAGGATCCTAGCTTGATCCAGATTGGCTCCACACTGTCTTCAGCGCGAGCGATTAGTCGCTTTCTTAAAAGATTTCAAAAAATATTTTGCTCAGTCCTACAAAGACCTGTGTGGAATCGCTCTTGAGATTATGCAGCTTAGGATCGCTCTCAGCCTCGAGACTCGACCCCTTGCTTTCAAAACCTTGGACCTTAATTCAGAGTGTTCAACCGCAATGTCAGGCCTGTGTGGCCAGATTTGAAGCAGTCCACGAACTAGGGGCAAGAAAAGTCAGATCAAGAAGATCAGGTGTTATCAAAAGGAGCTTGCGAAGCTAGATCAGGAACACCTCTCGAACTAGGGGGCGAAAGATGTCAGATTGTGCTCGAAGAGCCGAAGATGGATCATTTTGCAAATCAATGAAGATCGGCAAGAATGCCAAACCCCAGAAGGGAAGAAAAAACAAGGTATCGCTGAAGGACAATTGAGTTCCGATCCACAACACTAGGGGCAAATTCAGCCCCCATTGGATGGACTTCTGCATCATCAGCAAACAGCAGCCATTCTCCTGGATTCAGATGACTTCAAGATCTCAAAACCATTTGACATGGACAAAGCTACACTTTTACCCTTGAGAGGCTCGCTGGGCCGAAAACCCGGAAGGGCGACCCAGGCAAAAGTTAGAGCAAAGAACAAAAATGAAAAAGGTAAAAAAGAAAAGAAAAGAATACAAAAAAGAAAACAAGAAAAAATGCAAAAAAAAAAAAAAAAAAAAAAACGACGAAAAAAGATGAAGAAATGAAAAGAATTGAAAAGAAAAGAAAAACAAAGCTCGCAAGGTTGAAAACCCAGAAGGGCAGCCTTAGCAAAAGTTAGAGCGCAAAAGGAAGGTTAATACCCGAGTGTACCTTAACCCGGAACTACGTAAGGCTTGATTCCCATGTTTGGGATACGTAGGCAACTTCATTCTGAAGTCCAGCCACAAACACTTCCAAATCAAGTGTGTCCATGTATTGGTTTTTGATGGTCCTCGCCTTCTCTGTATCCGAGAGTTCGGTTGTGATCATTACCATGAAGACTGATTACAATGCGCTGCGGTGCCATTCAAACAAGAGGCAACTTTCCGTTGCCATTCAATGCACTGCGGTGCCGTTCAAACAAGGGGCAACTTTCCGTTGCCATGCAGCTCTCTTCGAGCAAGAGGCAATTTTCCTCCAGATCCGAGGTTGTGCATATCAAGAGTAGGTTCCGTGATTGTTGAGCATTGGCCGTTTGCAAAAATAGTTTTTGAGAATTTTTACTAAGGTTGACTAATTTTCTCGAAAATTATTCCATTTTTTCCAAAACTGAACCTTTTTCTCGGATCCAAAAAAGGAAAATTTTCAGTGCTCATAACCTAACTTGCATGATTTTAAATCAAAAATCGAACAAGCATGTTAATCTAACTCTCATTTTGGTCAAAATTGTTTTAGTAGAAAGCCAAAAACAAAAAATGGTCAAATTGATGAACTAGGGGCACAGTTGAGTCAGGTGTTCTGTCTTTTCCCCATGATCAACATACCTGCCAGAAAGGGCACTCTACCTGCCAAAAGGGGCACTCTACTTGCCGGAAAAGGGCACCACTGAAGCTGACCGCAAAAGGGCTGAAAGCTCACTCATCCTCCAAGCAACGAGGTATCAAGCCAAGTGCGAAGCACGAACTGGAACAGGGCAAGATATTCCACTCCATCATCTGGACAGATCTGATCGCGTCCAAACTCCTCAGCAGAGCATTATCAACCGATGTTAGCTGCAGATTTGCTACACACCCAGTTGTAGCGCAACCCCTCTGTGGGAGAAACTCACTGTTGTGAGCAGAAGAAAGAGAATCTAGCAGAATGCTAGGGGCATGAGCCCGCAACTTCTTGTTCATCCATCAACCACTCAGGGGAGGGATTAAAAAATGAGAGATTGAAGAATAGAGAGATGTTCGCTGAGAGAAAAAGCGAGGAAAGGGTTTTGAGAGAAAAACGGAGCTTGAGAGCCGAGTGATGTAAGAATCACAAATGAGAAAGGGTGGGAAACTATACCCGGAGAAACTGGCTCCTCGTGTACTAAGAGGTCTCTCATCTTTGTAACGCCTCCGTGTGTCGTGTCTTTTGTTTTGTCTCAATTCTTGCTTTGAGTCGTTTCAAGTGTTACTCGATGTGTTTAGGTTGTGTACCTTTGTTTTTCCTTTGTCGAGTCGTTTCGGCTATGACCAGTCGTCGGCTCAATACCCGGTTAAGAACTCATTTCTCAATTTCAAAAAAATCATCTTGTGCTCAGAGTGCTGTGCCATTCTCCACATTTGTGCAAAACAGTATTTGTTCTTTCATAAAACTGCAGGGTCCACCCCTGATAAGTGTGAACAGTAAAACAAGGACCTATCTGAAGCTATGTGGGTTCCAGACTGCAAAGCAAAAGAAAAGAAGGAAAATTTGGAGCATCTTAGTGTGTTTCAACTTCGGCAAATTCCGAGACTGCATTCCAGGTGCACCTTCTCAGGCCTCGCCATTTCTCTGGAGTATGAGTGTATCTCGACCCCAAGCTTAAGCCTGCTTCAAGTCAGAACAGCAATTAAAGCAACTGCACATGTTATCTCTCGCCAATATCGACAGGGTGTCCCCTTTTGAGCTGAGCGTGTTGCCAAGTCCTCTGAGAGGTAAATCGGAGGCACCAGAGTGCATGTTTGATGCCCCTCTATTGCATAGAATATGCACTTTCATATACACTTCTGTTACATGCGTGCTGCACATCGTTATGATTCATGCATACAATATGCTTTGCTTTCAATGTTGCATAGAATATGCTTGTCTTATGTACAGAACATGCTTTCAATATTGCATAGAATATGCTTTCCATGTTGCATAGAATATGCTTGTCTTATGCACAGAACATGCTTTCAATATTGCATAGAATATGTTTTCCATGTTGCATAGAAAATGCCCCCATACTTGCATCGAAAATGCATTTTATCGCACTTCTTTTGAGCACCTCACTTGCATTGTTTTGCACACTCTTTATGTTGCGTTGTCATGCACACTCTGTTACATTGTCATGCACCCTTTTCACTTGCATTGTTATGCACACTTCACTTGCATTGTTATGCATGGTTCTAGTTGCATTGTTATGCACACTTCGCTTGCGTTGTTACGCGCATTCCACTCGCATTGTTATGCGCCCTTTCAATTGCATCGTTTTGCACGCTCCTTTATTCCGAAACACGGGGATACGTCCCTAAACACTAGGATACGTCCCTAAACACTGGGATACGTCCCTAAACACAGGATACGTCCCTAAACACCGGGACACGTCCCTATGCTTCTCCCCTTTGGTTAAGAGCATTTGGAATACGTTCCAATGCTTATACCTTTTCGAAACACCGGGATACGTCCCTACGTTTCTCTCTCTCCGAAACACCGGGATACGTCCCTATGTTTCTTTCCCTTTTCCGAAACACCGAGATACGTCCCTATGTTTCTATCCCTTTTTCGAAACACCGGGATACGTCCCTATGTTTCTTCCCCTTTTCCTAAACCCTGGGATACGTCCCTATGTTTCTCCTTCATTCCGAAACACCGGGATACGTCCCTATGTTTCTCTCTCTTTGGTTAAGAGCATTTGGAATACGTTCCAATGCTTGAACCACTCTGAAACACCGGGATATGTCCCTATGTTTCTCCCTCTTTGGTTAAGAGCATTTGGAATACGTTCTAATGCTTATACATTTCCGAAACACCGGGATACGTCCTTACGTTTCTTGCATGATCATAAGTTATGCTCGGCTTTGTGCATTGCCTTGCATTTTGCCCCTGCCTTCGGGCACATATCTTTATCTGTAGGTTGTATGCTTTGTCTAAGTCTTCGGCCTTGTCAAAAATGGGTCGTCTCTGGGCTTTGACATTCACTCCCGTCATTTTTATGACTTTCGAGTTCTGTCAAAGAGGGGCAACTGTAGACACCCCATTTTTGACCGTCCTTAAGACTTGGACATCATTGTTTGAACACTCGATCATCATCCCTGTTCGTGTTCGTCTTGAGTTCTCGGAGGTTTCGGCTACGCGCCTTGCCTCAAGACCTCTCGACTTGTTTGTTTTATGTTTGGTTTTGCATCAAACACTTGTTGTTTTGCTTCTGATGGTAGGAAATAGCTTGTAGGCCATCCCCACACCTCACCGGCCATGGCTTGAGGCCACCGGCCTTGTTTCCTTGCCACCGGCCACTGTTGATGGTCGGTCGGCACATTTTGTGGTCGGTCGGCCAACTTTGTTAGCCGATTAGCCACTTTTTCTGGCCGAGACCTTTTCTTGAGGGGCTTGAACCTTTTGAACCCCCTGTTTTAGCTTCTTGAGGAAGCTTGAACCTTTTGAACCCCCTGTTTTAGCTTCTTGAGGAAGCTTGAACCTTTTGAACCCTTGGTTCAGCTTCTTGAGGAAGCTTGAACCTTTTGAACCCTTGGTTTAGCTTCTCCAAGAAGCTTGAACCTTTTGCACCCTTGGTTTAGCTTCTCCAAGAAGCTTGAACCTTTCTAGCTTCTTGGAGAAGCTTGGCCATTTGCTCCAAGCTTCTTAGAGAAGCTTGGACCTTTGGGTTAGCTTCCTTGATAAGCTTGCCCCCCTTGACCCTTTTTATGTTAGCTTCTCTTAGAAGCTTGGCACCTTGCCTTGGCCTATATAAGGAGAGCCTCTCCTTCCATTTCAAGGGTTAGAAAAATCTGACATATATCATACATATATCACTCCCTCTCTATATCTCCCTCTCTCTCTACATTTGTGTGGGTTAGAGGGTGCAAAAGGGTTTAGTTCTTGGCCATTTGAACTACACCTCCTAGCACAACACCTCCATCATCCATCCTAGCACCTTGGAGCTAATTTTCAGAGGTTGAGGGTTGCATTTTTGGGTCTAAAAGCTGTTGGTTCTTGCTGGTCTTCAAAGGTAATCCTTTTTCCCTCTTTATTCCCCGTTTTTGCACACACTTTTAGCCTTACTCGTAATCATATTTGGGCTTTGTCATAAAATGAAAAAAGTCTTATTTTGAGCTCCTCTTGAATTTTGTTTAAGGTCACTTTTGTGTTTGGGGTCGTTTACCCCCTCTTAGGCCTTGTTTGGCCTCATTTTTGTGCATTTTTGGTGAGCTCCGGGACCACCTTGTTTGGGCCTCCTCACCACTGAAATATTGAGGGATTTCAGTGGTGAGGATGGTGGTTTGAGGTCCTAAGAAGGAGAGGGCCATCCCCTCTCCTTGTTGTCTTCAATATGTGCCATTTTTGCCTCATGTGTGAGCACCATTTTTAGGTTCATGTTGGCCATGTATTAAGTTGTATTTGTGCTTATTATGCCATGATATAGAACTGTTTTTGATTGGTTTAGACACACCATGCATGCTTAGCATACTTGTCTTGTAATGCCATGAAATTGCCTTAACATGTATCTAGCATTTAGACCACTATGCTTGCTTGTTTTGGCTTAGCTTTGAGAAGCTTTTGTGCATGTTTTGATGTTCTTAAGGTCTGTTTTTGGTCATTTGGGTCGTCCATGCTTTGCTTCGTATAGCTACCATGCAAACTCTCTTGTATGCCTTGAGCATTGACCCCTCTAGCATGCCATCCTTGCATCATTTCAGTGGTTTGGAACCACTTGTCATGTTATTTCAGTCCTTGTGGCATGCCTATATGCTTGCATTTGATACCCCTTTAATGCGTTAAGAGGTTGTTGTCTTATGCTCCTTGTTTGGGCCCTTGTGCATGCTTCCATACTTAAGCCATTTAGATGCCATCTAGGTGGGTTTTGAGGCTCATTTTAGCATGTCACATCTCTATTTTCAGTCACTTAATTCATGCCATGTGTGGTTGCACTAAGTGTAGTTCAATGCTTCTTTGGTGAGCCTTAGGCTTTAGACCATTTGTTGTATGCTATGCTTGTCTTGTTTGCTTGGTTGGCACCACCATTAACATGATTTTTAGAGCTTACATTGCATGCCATATGCCCATGTTGTTCCTCTTTTAAGTGTGCTTAAAAGTTGTCTCTACGTGCCTAAGTGTTGGACCTTGCATGCATGCCTATTTGTATGTGTTTTGGTTTCCATTCTTGAGCATGTTGGCCACTGTTTTAGACCTAGTAGAGAGCTGTCCAAGTTAGTGTAAAACCATCTTCTCATGTTGTTGCTCGCATG
Source organism: Camellia japonica (assembly GCA_030407325.1). Lineage (NCBI taxonomy): Eukaryota > Viridiplantae > Streptophyta > Magnoliopsida > Ericales > Theaceae > Camellia > Camellia japonica. The sequence continues at coordinate 130,588,924 of JAPPVO010000032.1, forward strand.
TCTTGTATATGGTTGCATGCTTGCTCCATTTCATCATGTTGTTACATGTTTGTGTGTTGTCCATGTTCATGTTTGCATGCTTGCCCTCATGTTCGTATTGTATGCTTAGTTCCATGCCTAGGTTGTATTGCATCTTGCATGCATGCCTTGTCTCTTGACCAAGTGATAGAGATTGGGCTTTATGTGTTTGTTTGTGTGCATTACATTTGAAATCAAAATGCACAACTTGGCTTCTTGGGTCATCACGCATTGAAATGCACGATTGGTGGTTCGAGGGTCGAGTCCCAAACTCCTTTGAGTCATGAACATGATAAGGAGTGGGTTGGTGCATACATTTGCTTGAAATGCATTGCCATGCCATGTTTTGCCCTCTGCTGCTGTCAAAACAGGTTTCTACAGGAAGATTTGGCCAGCCGACCATTCTTAGTGCCGACCGACCAAATATGGACAGCCGAGAGCTATACTAATGGTCGATGACCATTCCCAATGGCCGGTGATGATTCCACTTGGTCGGTGGTGCTCCACAGTGTCCACGGAGCATACCTTGGAAGTTGTGCAATTTTCAGAGGAGCAGAGCAGGGAAAACAGAGGCAACATGTGTCATGGCGATGGATTTCTTGGCGAGACGGATCGAGCATGCATCATTCCATCATCCCGAGGCGGGGCTGCGGCCACCTTCTTTCTGTAATTAATTTGTTAATTAATTAGGTGGTCTGTAATATTTAATTAGCTTGTAGGTTAATTAAATTTGTATATTCTTTTGGTCCCTCCGAGCGAGGGCAAATTTGTAATAAGTGTGGGTGCGTGTGTGTATGTCTTCCAACCCCCACTTCTTTCTCCCTTTTACTTACCTGCTTTTGATGGTTAGTATTAGGGCATATTTAAATTAGCATACCTTGTGCTATGCATGCGTGTATCCATACATTTGTTTTGCATGCACCGGGCTCGGCGCATCATACTAATTGCATTGTACTTCAATTCCAAGTTGAATACATGTTATTTGTAGCATCTCATATGCCATCTTAGATTAGCCGAGCCTATTCTAACTGCATTTTGCCTGTGTTGCATTAGCCATCTTAACATGAACTAGGATCATGCATTGATTACTAACTAGTTTCTGTTTTGGCTTGGAGTACTAGATAAGCTTTTATGCTTTAGCATCCTTGCATGCGTGTGAGTGTTTGCCATGACAGCATGCTTGCCATGAGGCTAATTGCTTATGTGATATAACTGCCTAAATGCCTGTGGGTGAAGGTTGGGTTGTTTGAGTTGGGCAACTCGTTGAAATCCGTGTTTTAGCCTACTTGCGAGTACCAAATCTCAAATCATTTTCCAAATAAACGGATATGCAATGCTTTGTTCCAAATTAGGCGATCTAGTCTATACTTTTGTGTTGTGCGCATCACATAGTAAGATTAGCTAATTAATCGGAATAAGAACACATAACATTTTCAAAACAAGATATCATGGTTAGTAGAGGCCGATCTTCGGATCGGGCGAGAGGGGGTGCTCATAGCTGACCTTCCCCAATCGTACCTAAGTTCCCAAGCCGAGGCAACTTTGGTGATGACGGACACGTGGCCTTTGGCAAACGAGTCAGGGTTTCCTAAATTCCTCCATTAAAAAATATTTAGGTGGCGATTCTGTATCTGGCAAAGCAGTCCATGTTTGGCACTTCTTTCTAAAAAATCAGTTTTCCAAAACGATTTGCCGGATTTGGACTCTTTGGTTCAGATTAAGAACCGTGACATATCGAGTCCGAACTGTGGTAGCATAAGGCCCTCCTTCGGGCCGCGTCCACAGTAGCCAGGATGGATTTGGAATTGCATCAATTAGATGTTAAAACAGTTTTTCTCAATGGAGAATTAAAAGAGGAAATTTATATGATGCAACCAGATGGTTTCCAGAACCAAGGCAAAGAGGATAAAGTCTACAAGTTGAAGAAATCTCTGTATGGACTTAAACAATCTTCAAGACAATGGTACTTGAAATTCCACCAAGCCATTTTAGAAATGGGCTATGTTGTAAGTCCATTAGATCACTGTGTTTATATCTGGAAAAATGTTGACAAGTTAGCAATATTGTCTTTATACGTGGATGACATATTGTTAGCAGGAAATTGTCCAGATATGATTACAAAAACCAAAACTTTCTTAGCATCTAGATTTGAAATGAAAGACATGGGCCTTGCAACCTATGTTCTAGGAATTAGAATTTCAAGAGATAGAAATTCAAAATTATTATATCTAGATCAAGAGAAATATCTAGACAAGGTGCTCAAAAGATTTAATATGGATAACTGTAATTCTTTAAGTACGCCTGTTTGCAAGGGACAAAGTCTTAGTAAAAGTATGAGTCCTCAAACTAAGTCTGACATTAAGGAAATGAGAAATGTTCCGTATGCTCAGGCAGTAGGCAGTCTAATGTATGCCATGACAAGCACCAGACCTGACATCTGTCATGCAGTCGGATTGGTAAGTCAGTTTCAATCCAATCCAGGTAAGGAACATTGTCAAGCAGTCAAAAGAATATTTAGATATTTAAAAGGCACTAAAAATTTGAAGTTATGTTTTGGTTTGTGTGATCTAGACATAAAAGGATACACTGACGCAGATTTTGCAGGAGATGTAGATGATAGAAAATCTACTAGTGGTCGTGTGTTCTTGTTTGGTGGAAAAGCTGTTTCTTGGTTAAGTAAGAAACAGAGTTGTGTTGCAAAGTATACTATGGAAGCTGAATACATAGCTTGCAGCACAGCCGTTAGTAATGTGGTCTGGATAAAATGTTTTGTTGACAGTTTACAATTAGGTATACCTGTTAGACCGGTCAGTATGTTTTGTGACAATCAGTCTGCCATCTCATTAATAAAAAGTGGAGCAAATAGCTCTAAGGGAAAACATATTGATGTTAGTTACCACTATATTCAGGACATAGTGGAGAGAGGTGAAATTAAAGTCAACTATATACTCTCAGAAGAGATGGTGGCTGACCCTATGACCAAAGGGTTGTCTCTGGAAAAATTCAGAGAACATGTAGCTAATATGGGATTGAAAAATACCTAGCTAGGTGGTTTAGCTATTTATACAAAAGCATAGTTGGATGACTTTGGGAACGCCTAAATAACCGATGTTTTGCGACTCTATCTTGCATGGAAACATGTGTTTGGTCAGATAACAAGATAGAGGAACTGACAAGGTACGGATATCATAGTTAGCATGAGATGTAAAGTCCATAATATGCAACGTGCTAACTAGATGATATTGTCTGCTTGATCAATTAAAGTCATTGATAAGTGTGTTAAGGAAAACCTTCAGGAATGGGTCTTAAAGGAAGTACTTAACAATAATTTCAGTGCAGGTTGACACATGAAAAATGTGTATGGCTGAAGTCGTCAATGTGATTGGGTATGGACTATGAACCCATCACTGAAAATTGATGTTGTTCACTTTATATAGTGAATTGAAGTCATCTGGAATGTGTTATCAGTGGGAGAACACATTCGTAAGGGTGCGGTCAGATTGGTGACAAAAACGTGCGCACGTATGGCTAAGTCACAATCAGACGTCGATCTATGAGATAATTTCATAGATGAAAGTTAGCATGAGGCAAAATTTTGGTACCAAGGTTAAATATGCTCAACTAAGGTTTATCGTCTTATTATGATGTGTTCAAGTGGGAGATGATGGAATAAAGAGTGACCACACCATAATTTGGTGTGACTCACTTCACTCAATCTCTTCTCTCTTGAAATTCTATAGAACCTTCCCGCAAGAATGTTGTATCTATCTGTTAGTTAGTTAATTTGAATTCAAACATCAATGGACACAACTTTGTGAACCATGGTGACTGTTGTTGTATATATTATACCTATTCCCAAGAGTCACTTATTTGTATATAAATAAGTGACAGAAGGTTTGGAATAGTATATAGATAGGAACTAGAAGTTTACCAATTTCTAACTTTCGGATAATAGACATTCTCGCGTGATAAACACCCTCATAGGTATTTCGATCAATTGCCATTGATAAGATTATCTTTCATAAACCATAAACCCAATCAAATGGCAACATGTGAGAAATGGTACAAAATTCATACAAAAATACTAAAGATCCCAAAAATTTACCAAATATCTCATATGGGTGTAAGACCCACATTGTGTGGGTCTCACACTCATGTGAGATATTTGGTAAAAATTTTGATAGAATTTTTAAGATCTCTAGCGTTACTCTAATTTATATATATTCATTCAGTTCGAATTGAATGGGTTCTCCTAGATCACACATAGAGTTGAGTCGGATGGGTTAGGTCGGGTTAATCAGGTGGGTCCAAGATTTTAAAAAGCGATTTCAGTCGCCGTAATGGTTTCAGCAATGCAGTAGCAGTTGCAGTGTATAGAGGCCATAACGTAACGGTTGCGATAATCGAAACTGCTTTTTTTTTTTCCGCATAATTTGAAGAAAACTTAGCGATACGCATATATATATATATATTTAGAATCACATTTATTGGGATTTAAAATAAAAAAATTTATCAATTTTTATTAATTTTTAAGTATGATTCAATATATTTTATATTTTCAAATCACTAGAAAATGAGCTTTTTACATTTTATTTCAATAGTTAATGATTTTAAGAATAATTGATTTTAAATGTCTACAAATTATTTTTTACCAATACCTAAACTAACTGAATAAAAAATATTCACAATTATTAAATGAAAGGATTATAAAATAAAAATTGTGTCATAAATTTTAAAAAAATTATAAAGAAAAAAATTTCATATAAGATTTTTTCTTTGGGTTTGGATCACTTGAGTATTTGTTCTTTTTTTTGTAAACTTTTTTTTTTTTTAAGGAAAAAGAAGCTATTTAGAATATTATAAAATGGTGTAACGGTGTATAATGGACCATTACGGCCGTTACATGTGTGAATTTCTGTCGCCACTATAGCGGTCGTAATGAGTAGCGATAACCACCACAACCATTACGTAACGGCATTACGTAACGATTGCAGCTGCTGTTTAAAACCTCGGGTGGCTCGGATTACTGAACACCCCTATGGGTGATAGTTCAAGGGGGTAAGGTATAATTTATCCTACTGATAAAGGGGTATTTTTGTCATAAATGTTCAAATTCAAAAAAAATTACTAGATGAGGGGGGGTTAGGTGTTTCAATTTTTAGTTGAGGGAGTAAAATGATACAAGATGATAATTGAGGGGAGTAAAATATAATAATTACATTATAGGTGATTTTTTTTTAATTCAATTTTGACATAAAAAAAATGACTTGCATTAAGCACAAAAACGACTTGTATTATGCATACAAAAATTTGTACTGTCATAAAAACAAAAATATTTTTTTTTCTCTATTTTACTAATTTACAATTTTCTTAGAACTATAATGTGGATAGATACAACGTTGCCATGTACTATGCGGCAGTTTTCGCCCATTAAAAATAATTACATTTCCATGTTATTTATCAAACAAAAAAAGCTAGAGACTCATAATATAATTTCAAATTCACTTATAATATATCGCAAGAGAAAATATTTGTAAAACACAATACATTTTTCATTAACATTAATATAACTTTATTGAAATCAATATATTTTTTTGTTACTTTTACATACTTTCAAGATATTTTTTGCACACCTCTCAACATTAAACAATGCCCATAAGACACTTATTAGCATTTGCCATATAAAAAAAAGGAAAATGATTTGTCCCCCTAAAAAAGCCCCCCCCCCCTAATCCCCCTAATGCCCAAAACGACGTCGTTTTGGGCTTTTTTTTTTTTTTTTTTTTTGCCTTGGTTTGAAATTTAGGGGGATTAGGGAGCCAAAAATTAAGGGATGTAACACAGCCCTAAAAAAAATTAACACTTAACTTGTCATATCATTAAGATTAAATTGTAAAAAAAGAAATTAGTAATTTTAAATATTTTTCTTTCAAACACTAATTCAAAACTAATAAATCCCACTTTTTAAATCAACCACAATTAGAAAATGAATCAAATGACAATACCTTAACTACGCTATAAAATAAGGGTGACAATGGGTGAGGCACCATCCCTACTCTTACTCGTATCATATTGGAGGTGGGGCAAATTGGGAAAATGTCAGAGACGGATTTATTTTGTAATTTTGCGAATGACGGTACTATAAAAATGAAAAATAGATAATGATTATAAATTATGAGACTTAAAAAATGTAATATGATAAATAAAAAATGCATTTAGGGCAAAGGTCCACTTCTAAAACTATTGAGCTAACAGGTTCAAACTTAAATTTTTTGGGTGAAAAAAGACATTATCTGTCTAAAAGAACATCTATTTATCTATCAATCCAAATGTCATTTATTTGTCCAAATATTACCTATTTGTACATGTGTCATCTATCCATACACTTATATATCTACCTCACCGCCACCAGCCGCGAAGCTTGCCACCGATGACTTTCCGACAACTTTTTTGATGACTTTTTCAGTCAATTTTTCAGCGTTCGCAAATTTTCAATACATATCCGTATCACTAAAAAAAGATAAAATGTTGGAACAAATAACATATAACCCCATAACTGTGTACTTTTCACCAATTAACCCAAATAAAAAAGCATAAATGAATGTTAAGGTATAATATTTTGGCATTTTAATCTTATTATATTGAAAAAATATATATTTAAATATATTTAATAAAGATAATCGGGACAAGCAAAGGTAAAACAAAGTGTTAGAAGGAAAATACATCCCCATCTTACTTCTTTATTGTGGCAGGGAAATCTATACGAGTTGAAGTAAAAGATTTAGAGCGGAGAGAACTTGGCATCCCTTCTTAAAATATTGCTTAAGGCATATTTTAGGTAGGAAAAGAGGGTAATATGAAGAAAAAAAGGAAAAATTACAAAAACAACTCTAGAATTTGATCTTTATAACAAATCAAAATTTAAAATTTTAATTTTATTCAATTTAGATCGAATCTTTTAAATTGATACTTATGTAAGCTATTTGTTCATCTCCTCAAAAAAAAATATATATATATATATAATATGTGGCAACTTTACATTAATCTCAACTTTACTTTAATCACACTAATCAAAATCATCCTATGACCATCTATCTCAATTTTACCATAAACATCATTACACTTGATTAGCTCATCTTTTTTTTTTTTTTTTTTTTTTTTTTTTCACTAACAATACCCTTCCAATTCATAATCATTCCCTTTTTCCCACCGCCACCCTCTAGCCTCCTCATTCTCACACTTCCCCTTCTTTGTAGCAATACCTCCTTTTTTTTCCTTTCTGTAGATCAAAGACAATGGACCTCTACAAATTGTTGATGGAAATCAACAATGGTTGATCTCTGTATAAATTCCTACCATTTCTTCCTTCCATTGCTTCATCGCATTCCCTTAGCAAATAGACAATGACCTTTGGAAAATTGATGATGAAATCAATGATAATAGACCTTTGTACTAGAACATATGAAACCACTTGTAACGCCCAAAAAATATGGATACCCAAATTAATCATTAAAACCATTAAACATGTGAAAGCTTATAAATAATCCCAAACATTCGATATGAAGGAACATTCCTAAAATAGTATTTCATTAATAGAAATCCCTTAAAGTTTTACAAAATCATATCACATGCATTAATACATTCATTAATCCTAAAACAGAAATCTATAGCATGTGATCGATCAGAAACCATAGTTAAACTAAATACAAGTTCTTGCCTTAAAGACTACAAATTTTCAATGCTTGGTTACAACAACAATGGGTCATAAGCCCAATACATCAAAGCCCTAGGCTATACAAAAGTAAACAAACAAAACAAGCCTTAAGCTCCAAGATCTTTCCAAGCTATCACCTTGGCCGAGGCACACCATCAACACCTAAAAGTTATTTCCACGTAGGGTGTGCAAGAAGCCGAGTAGAGATAAACTTAATAACATGTATGATGTTTAACGATATCATATAGTGAATGCATATGAAATGTCATGCCCAAAACATGAGTTTTATTTTTGAAACAATGCCATGCAAGAGTTTCCAAAACCACAATCCAAACACTTTTCCTTCAAATAGAAAATAGGGCAATAAATATGATATGGGTAATCTCTAGGCTGGTGTCTGTAAGTAGGCTCTCAAAGCACTACCCAAAAACCACTTTATCGGCTTTTAACTAGAAGGAACTGTGTACCTACACCGCACATGTTTTCAGACTTTCACTATGGATTTAAAGCCAAATTAATTATCTACAACCACAACCCCTTTACTAGTCTTCTCGGCTGGAATCATAAATGGATTGTCTTCTCTTTGATGATCTTTTCTATAGGTAGAACTATTGTGAGCAATCTAAACTTTGACCCTTATTTCTTCCAATTGTGTTCTCGTACCCAAGCCTTGAAAAAACATCAAGAATCTTGTGGAGGATAATTTAACACTTATCACCAGATTCACCACGGTATTCACCATTTTTTTCTCAAAACAATGCAATTATTCTCAAACACAAACATTTTTCGAAGATACAAGTATGAAATTTATGAACCCATGATATGATCAATGATATGTATGATTTATAAACAGTTCATTTTCCTAAATCACATGTCATTTCTATCATACGACAATGCTATCCTTCATTGATAACCAAAACAGATATTTTTAATCCAAAATTTAAGAGTAACAACAATGATATAATCCAACATAATATCAATATTTTCGAATCACCATGTTTTGTCAAAATCACAACACCTTCTAGTTTTTGTGGAAATTTGGGGCTTTATTCTCAAAACTCTATTTTCTTCCAAAACCAAGTCACAAAGCAACCACATGAGTTTTAAATTGAACATTAAACAAAGCTATGGAGAGATCCCCATTTTATGCACTAGTACATAAATTAATCCAACCCTAGCTTTCTCAAATCCTCTAGCTATCAAAATAAGACATAACAAAACTAAATAACATGTAAATCATTAAGAAATCCTTACCTCAAAAGAAAAAGAAGGAAGGAAGAAAACCCCTAAAAAGTCTAAGGAGGCAAAACGGTGATTTGCTCAAATTAGAATGAAACCTTCGACAAGCTCTACACTAAATCCCAAAGGAGCAAGATAAGGAGATGACCTGAAGTGAGTAGATTTGAAGATCTAGCGTGAAAAAACTAAGTTTAGATAAAGAAATGATAGGTTACGAAATAGAGAAGGAAAATAGATAGAAAAAGAGAGAAAAAACTGAAGAAATAGGGTGTTGAGGGTCTATTTATAGTGCTAAGACAATAATAGAATATTAGCCCCAAATCAACTAAAAGAATAAGTCAAAACCGTTAAGGACAAAAACACAGTTGGGAAATTAAAATTTACTGTCAAGTGTCGACACCTCCAGGAAGAGTGCCGACACTCAGCAGCAGAGGTGCCTCATGCGAGTTTACACCAGACAATGTGTCGATACGAAAAAACAGTGTTGAACTAGCAACTCAGGTCATACGGTGTCGACACCCAAAAATTGAAAACACGCACACACACAAAAAAGAGAGAGAGAGAGAGAGAGAGAGAGAGAGAAGTAGGTGTCGACCCCAGAAGCCCGGTGTCAACACCCAAAGCAAAATTTCTAGGTTCCTAAGGAACTTTCTGACAAAACTAAACACGAAATAACATTCCTACCAAGTCTAGATTAGATTTCACTCCATTGATACAATGATACACTAACTCAAAGATCCCAATAACAAAAATAATGAAATCAAATACACTTTCAAATAGCTTATAGAACATAAGTGTTACAACTTTCCCACCTTAGGAAATTTCGTCCTCGAAATTCTATATATATACAAATCACAAGTCAAAACATGTACAAAAGTAAATACCATAAAAAAGTAAGAGTTAAGAATCCATAAATAAATCCAAGTATTTAGAACGAACTTCGACTTCATGTTCGTAAGTCATTCTTCTACCTCATGGTGTTTCCACAACACCTTAACCAAAAGAATGGTCTTGCCTCTCAAGACTTGTTCTCGGATATCTAAAATCTGAATCGGTCTCTCCTTGTATGATACATCCTTATTTACCTCTAGATCGGCCCAATCAAGCACATGCGAAGGATCAAGCTCATACTTTCGAAGCATAGATATATGAAACACATTGTGAACCGTAGAAAGTTAGGGAGGTAAGGTCAAACGATAAGCTACCTCTCCTATCCACTCTAAGATCTCAAAAGGCCCAATGAACCTCAGAGATAGCTTTTCACTCTTTCCAAACCTCACCAAACCCACATGATAACCTATTTCAATGGACAATGGTCTCCTCCTCAAGTTGACATAGATCTTCTGGTGACTTTAAGCTATAACCGACCTCCATCAAAGAGACTAACCTTCTCGATTTTCTCTCAAACTAACTCCAGACCTAACATAGGTCCATCCCCCACCTCGATCCAACACACTGGTGATCTACAAGGTCGGCCATTCAAGGCCTCAAATGGTGTCATTCCGATACTTGTTTGCTAATTATTGTTATAGGCAAACTCTATCAAAAGTTAATGTCTTTTCCAAGACCCCTTGAAGTTGAGAACACTAGCTCGAAGCATGTCCTATAGAATCTGGATAGTGCACTCAGATTGCCCATCAGTCTAAGGATGGTAGGCGATACTAAAGGTCAACTGTGTACCCAATGCCTCCTGAAGGCTCTGCCACAATCATGCTATAAAACTCGGATCTCTATCCGAAACAATAGTCACCAGGACTCCGTAAAGTCAAACTATGTCTCGCAAAGAGGGTCGGGTTTGACCCAAGCCATTGCAACCTCCCCCACTTAGATAATTTCGTTTCCAAAATTAAGGCTACACCAAAGCTCAAAGTGAGGCAATCACAAAACGCACAATTGCTAGACAAAAGCTTAGATCGATCCTCAGGATAGATTCCTGGATCCTCGTCTTCCATCTTAGTGTCCCAAAGACATCCAAGTAACCAGATAAAAAAAATGAGGTCACAAATGCCTCTACGACCTATATAAACCTATTGGAGTCTATGAGACCAGACTTCAAACAATGGGTTCCACTCCCACCTAAATACGATAACCACGCCTCAACCGCATACCAAAACCCAACAATAACCAAGTGTTCAACACCCATAAACCCAATGACGGATACACTCACAACAAGCTTCAACAACACTAACCCACCCAAAAGAAAACACATAACCACATAACTAGCAATCTAAGCTAAGTTCATTACACAATCCAACCACGCAAGTTTAAAGAATTAACTACACATCTTTGTTAAAAAGAAATTTTCTCATTATCTTGAAAACTCTTTTCTTAATTACAAAACTTTCTCAAAAGAAGTTCCAAACTCACACCGCATTCTAATGAAATATTTTTTCCAAAATTCTAAATAAAGAAATCCGATAGTTTTGTAAACATTTTTCCGAAAACAGTCAAGTGTGATTACAATAACATGTTTTCAATTTTAATAGTATTGTCCAAGGCTAAAAGATACAAGGAACAAAAAGGTATTTGAAGTACTTACAATGTTTTGAACGAAAAGACAAAGAACTTTAAAGAAGGGTTAAGGCTCCGATGCCTTAAATCCAAGGAAAACGAAGTAAATCTAGAGCAGTGGTACCAAAGACGATCGTCGAAAAAGAAGACCAGACCAAACCAAACCAGAGAGGAAGAACAAGCTCCATGAGGGTTTGGCTCAAACTTTGGGAAATTGTGGAAAAATTAAGAGAAGTAATTATGAGGGGTTTTAAATACCTCCAATGGACGTGACGGTACAGATTATGTCACTCTAAACCAAGCAATGCACTACCTCTATCCATTAATGCTCCACCACCACGTGGCCTGACGAAGGTACAACAAACAATGTGTGTATTAGACTTGAACCGTCAACAAGGTTGAACTAGTGCAAGAACTGAAATGGCACCAATACGCAATGGTTGAGGTACAAATCAGTAGCTCACACCGAGGAAATCTTAGTGCAAGCTAGACTTGAACCGTAGTACGAAAGTACAACAAGCAAAGTGTGTGTTAGACTTGAACTGTTACCAATGCCGAACCAGTGCAAGAACTGAAGCGGCACCAATAGGCAACGGTTAAGGTACAAATCAGTAGCTCACACCAAGGGAACCTTAGTGCAAGCTAGGGGCAATTGAGGGGGCTAAATATAAACAGGGCGGGTCGATCCTTGGGTCGATCCTAAACCATTAAGCTCAAACCCATTTGGACACCCCATATGGGCCAAACACCAACATGGGCCAGTCACACTAAGCCTAGATCCTCACATATCATTCCCAAAGTACACAACACTTAGGTCAAGCCTATCACAACAAGGCCAACTCAAGCAAAGTACTGAAATAGGCCGAACCATATGAGTGAAGCCCATAAGCAAAACCGATGTAGGTCAAGCTCACACAAATTCATTTATATGGGCCTAACCCACCTAAATAATAACTTCAGAGAAGGCCGAAGAACCAAGTAGACCAACCAGAGGCCTCTAGAGGCAAACGTCAAAGTTATAAGCACCTATGTGCAAGTGCCCCCTCAGCTGGTCCCTTTCCATGAATCAAGGAAACTATTAGGAGAATGAATGAGCAAAGGATGATATGGCACAAGTGGGCATGTGCAACCATGGGAAACCAACTTAGTGGTCCCTACCTTGAGCTATGATAAAAAGCAACAAGAGGCACCAAAGCTCTCTCACCTTCATCTTGGAGAGCAAGTGTAACAACCTGAAAATTTAAATTGTCCCTAAATTTTATATAAGTATTATTTAATTATAAATAAGAAAAATATAACTTTATATACAATTAATTAAGCTAAAAAAAAAAAAAAAAGATATGGACCAAGATGCTTATCCTTCCAAATAAGCATGTCAGCAAGGAAGGGCCACATGGTGGATACCACGTGGTTCCTCGAGGTGAGAGTAAATAACTTAGAGAAGAAGAAAGGCACCTATAAAAGGCTGCATCAAATAGAAAGAAGAGGAGCAAGGTGTGGTCAGTTAGTAAAAAGGAGAAATCTCTAAATGGAACAGTAACAGTAAAAGGTTAATATTAAGGTGAGTTATATTATATCTTGAATCACCATAATATATTTTACATATTTTTTAAGTTACCATAATTTATTTTACGCAATTTGTGTTTTATAAATTATATTAATATTTCAATTACGTGAATTATTTTCTGACCTCTATTTGCGTAAATTGAATCACATGGATGTGTTTGTTTAACTTTTAATAATTATTTCATAAGCAATTATTTTCTATAAGTAACCACCACAGGAGTCCCACGCCTTGGAGGACTTAAATAAATCATTGGCTTCTGATTGGTCACTTTGTGGCCCTCTGTTTGTCATGAATCTATTGACCTCTGTTCTGTGCGAAGCAAAGTGCTGTGCAAAGCTAAGTACTATACTATTGTGGGAGCCATCTCTAGAATCCGTACGAGCCACATCTTGAGTCCGTACCTTTGTATTGTCATGAATCATTTGACCTCTGTTCTGTGCGAAGGAAAGTGTTGTGCGGAGCTAAATGCTACACTATTGTGGGAGCCACCTCTAGAATCTATATGACCCACCTCTTGAGTTTATACCTCTGTATTGTCATGTATCCATTGACCTCTGTCTATTCTGCACCGTGGTTATGGTTATATATTTTCGTATAATATCATATGATTTCTGAAATGGATTTCTATTATAATATGAGCAACTTATTGACTCTAATAGTAAGGTATTCTATTGTATATTTTGTAAGCCTAAAGCTTATCTATGGTAATTTTCTGACCCTTATGCTCCTAATATAATATTTCTCACTCTGTCATGTGCTTATAGCGGTTTACCAATGTTCAAGAAACGATGCAATTCAGAAATAGCTTTTGGAAAGTCTTAGAAATTGGGATGTGGAATAGATACATAGAGCACTTTTAGAGCGTTTATAATTCTATTCTTCATGTGTAAATATTGGCCTTGTGGTCAAAAAGTTTTTGTTATAAAAGTAAAAACTTCAATGATTATTTTAGTACCCTCACTTAAATATTTTTCCACTCACGTTTAGTAATTTGTTTAAGAATTGGTCGGAGGTAACTTCAGTTACTAGCCATCACGATGCTTAACCCTTGGGTACGGAGGAGCTGGTCATCACAGCAAGTCAAGCCAATTATATAAACAACACACCCATTACATTGCAAAGTAAGTGATTCTAAGTAATTCCAAATGACTCCAAGTCATCTCCTATGCAATACATACATTCATCTGCTTCATGTTCTTCCCCAAAATCCTAACTTCCACACTGGAGGGGTTTTTTGGCCAACCCCGACTAGGAAGCTCTCACGTTTGTCTTCCTTTTGCAGGCCCTCGGACGTTTGCAAGGTCGATTTACAACAGCCAAGGCGACCTCTTGGTTAGCCAATATTCCAGGTGCATCCTTAACCTTGTTGAAATCTATTCTTTAATCAAGCATCTCGTGTAGTGTAATCTCGCTAATACACCTTCCCAATAATAGCATGTCAACTTCCACGACCTTTAGGGGTAACTTCTATCATGACCCAAACCCGTCCCTATAAGTTTAGTGTTGTAACCGGCAAGCAATCCGTGATTACCAAAGGCCTGCTTAACAATAATGACAATAACACAATAATAGGGGCTGGTAAAAGCCAATCAATAATGGAAAATAACGTCCAATGAGCTATGAGAACTTAAATGAATAAAACAAATTTCACATACATGTGATTTTTCAAACACTTAAGTCCATAACACACATGTACAAAACAAAACACAAGCTAGGGAATTAATCCTATTGCCAAAAATAGTTAACAAAACTCAATAAACATTCTTATCTCTTAAACACAATTTCAAAAGGATGAATCTGAATCACCCAATAAGCCCTGACATACAATAGTTCGGAACCTTGTAATGAGGCACAATAGTTGGCTTGACAAATATAGGTTTTAGGTCAACTCCGCTACGATTGATCTGGTGCTTGACCACTTACATATATATATAATAAACTTTGAGCTATAACCCAATGAATAACAAATGTGTAAAGGGGTTAAGAATGAATGTCCTTTCAGTATTTAAAACAGTCAATTGCATCAGTAGATCATTTATTCGATCAATGTCTCATATTTCATATCATATCTGTCATGTAGTAATCATAGCAGTCATACGTGGTACATCCATTAGCAGTACAGTACAGTAGGTCTTAAAAGACCGAATAGTTAGTTGATGGCCATCAAACAGTAAACAGTAGTTCCAAAAATTGAAACTGACAGAGATCTCTATAATAGTAGCAGTAACAGTCAGTTGCTATGGATGCCACGAGTACAGTTCATAAAATGAGACAAACATTCATTCAGTAAACAACATCATTTCAGAAAGCAGTACAGTTAATCATTCAAAAAATAATTATAATTGAACATAACTTTACAACATTGTTACTCACAGTAGGCTCCTTGAAGTATGTGCTAAAGTTGCACTAAGGATATGGCGTCCGACCTAAGCAAACAATTCAAGCACGATATCTCAATATACAGTTCAATTGTTCAGTCGGTTACTTACTTATTCGGTTTCTATTCATTGTTCACTCATTCAGTTCTAACATTTTGTTCTTGCAATCCATTTAGATACATGAAATGCAAATGCACATGAAAACTCTTTAAAATTATGCAAACGATGGCCTGGAAGGCAGAAAAGAATGATACGAAACCGCACGTGCGGATTCAAACAGAATAGGCAATCCTGGGCCTGGAGCAGTTCGAAATCTGTCTTTGGTTTAGAACTCAATGTTTTCAAAATCTAATTCCAAATCCATATTTTTCAAAGCTCAAAATTCATAAAAACACGTTGAATTTAATTTCACATACTTAGCTTTAAACAAAAATCATAACCTTAAATTGAAGCTCACATTTCATACAAAAGCCCCAAATCCTTGAATTAAAATATCAAAATCATAATTGAAAAATCTAGAAATCCCCTAGATGTTGATTTGTGATTATGTATCAATTTTAAGCAATAAATAACAATCCCAATCAAACAATCAAGACAAATCAACACAACGATTTTAACGTGGAAAAACCACAATTGGACACCTCTAACTGTGATTAAAAAACCACGGGCAACAACCACAAAACAATCCACTAAAAAGATTTAAAGGAATTACACAGGTATACTCTCAATTACCTAGCGAATCCACGCCTAATTGAACCAACCTCTATGTGCCTCTTCCAACCCCGTCTTCACCTCGGAATTGTCTTTACGATGAGCCACTCCAGAATCCACCGAAGTTCAGGCTTGAATTCTTCAGAATCCACCGAAGAACAACTCTCTCTCTCTTGTGTATAACAAACAAAACCTTTGATGTACTCTCTTTAAACCATGAGTTGAATACTCAATAAAACATCAAAGAAAACTAACAAAATATCCCCAGATACAAACCTTAATATCCAACAAGAAGATCTAGAGGAATTAATAGTTTTGGGAGAAAACCAACTATTTATAGAAAATCCAAAAGTAATCCTAGTTTTGGAAGAAATCCAATTACTTATAGAAATCCAAAAGTAATCCTAGTTTTGGAAGAAAATCAACTTCTTATAGAAATCCTTATCAAACGGGATTACCAATAAAAAAAACCTAACAATCTCCCCATTTGGCAATGCCGTGACAAAACACACCTAACAAATAAAATCCTAGTCACCCCAACCCATTACAACCAACAAACACAAACGTCTTTCTCAAGATAAAGATCTGCAAAACAACTATTAGTGCCACAATCTCCAAAACAACTATTGTCTCACAAAAGTATATGAAAAAGCAATAAACACATGGCTAGATTATCTTGAAGCATTTGAAGCATGAGATGGAAAACATGAATAGATGCAACTTGGAGATTTTAAGAACATGTAGCATGAAAACCTGAAAACTAAGACACATGCACCCGACACATGGCATGAATACAGGAAATCCTAAGACACATGAAATCCTAAGACACATGAAAAACAGATTTTAAGTACATGTAGCATGAAAACTTGAAAATTAAGACACATGCACCCGACACATGGCATGAATACATGAAATCTTAAGACACATGAAAAACACATGAAATCCTAAGACACATGAAAAACAACTTTCTCCCCCTTTTTGTCACGAGTTGACAATGGAAGCTCAAACAACAAAAGCAAGATCATAAACCACACAAGCAATGACATGATAACGACTGACCGAACTCCCCCTTACTAAAAACAATGAACAAGAAGAAAACGACAAAAAATAATATAGTGGAGCAAGCAAGGAATTCCAGATTTGTACCTTAAAAACACACAAGATGATTCAAGAAGCACAATTACTAGAAAACACAATGTGCACAATCTATAGAAGATTTCTCATGAAAGAAAGTGGTGCATTATGTGAATAGAATAGATCCCATGATAAAAGTGTGTGTGTGACTCTTGGAGTTCGACAAACACAAAATTCAAATCCTAGTAGTGATCTGATAGCTGGACCTCTGACAAGAGAATTTAAGCACAACTAAGGAAAGTCAAACCACTAGGAATCAAGGGGTATTTAGTGAGTAAAAGCGGAGGCTCCCCCTCAATCAATGAATCCTTTATTTTTTTTCTTTTTTTTTTCACATCTTTTTCTTTTCTTTCTTTTGCACATTTTTTTTTTCTTTTTCTCATTTTTTTTTTTTCTTTCTTTTGCACACTCATTGGCAGCTGACATGCTCAAGAGTATGGAAACCGAACCAGAGAAGCATGGATATAACAAGGATGGCCTGGTTGGTGACTCTGAGGTAGCCTTTTTCTCATGGCTGGACTACAAAGAATAGAGGGGAAAGCCATGGAGATGCAAAAAGATGGAAGATGGTTAAGAGACTCAACATCACCCATGATATGCTAGTATAGGTCAATTCCTCTAGAAAAGCAAAAGATACAATGCCAGAAGTCCATAGAAAAAAAATAATCACTAAGGCAGAAGGCTCCGATATTTGCTAATCCAAGAGTGTGTACAAAATAAGACATACTAATCAAAAAACACACACTCCAAAATGAGTAAGGACCATAGAAAGCACACACATATCAACATGTAATGGATATTCTTATCAATTCCAATATGCACCAAGGACCACTCAAAAATTTCAAGCTTGCAAAACCATACTAAGAAAATCTTTTTGGGTTTTTTTTATTTTTTTTCTTTTTCTAAACCAAGCAAGACAAAAAACGAAGAAGCACACATATTTTTTTTTTCATTAAAAAAAACACACAGAAATCCAAAAACTAAAACAAATTAACAAATTAACACAAGTCAAGTTTTCTCACCCAAACCGCTTTAGTATGAACAAAGTTGTGAGCATTGCGGTTCTTGGGTGGTGTCTTGACATTGTGGTTCCCTTTGTTTTCAATGGGAACCCGTCTTGACTTGGTTTCCAACTTCCTATTTTTAGGTCTAGGCAAATACACTCTCCCATGCAATTCATAACAATAAGGGCGAATATGACCATGCATACCACAATGATGACAAATAAAACAGAGTGTACCTTCTTTTCTTTGGCCTTACCAACTCTAGGAAGTTTGAGAAGTCTATCCTCATGTTGAATTTTTTGTTCTCCCTTTCCTTAAGTTCTTGTATCACAAGATGTGGAAGCCTTCTGTTTTTGCTCTTTCTTACCACCAAAGCCAATGCCACTCTTGTCAAAACAAATTTGTTGAGACCCAATGATATTGTCCAAAGTCTTTGATCCTCTATTCCAAAGACCAATGGTAGCCATAGCACACTTGAGTTCTTCCTCTTTCTTGATCATTAGTTCTTCCAAAGCAACTTGAGACATCTCGAGAGTTTCAATCTTTTCTTCATATGTTGCATAAATTTGCTGTAGCTCATTCCTCTCTGTCTCACAAGTCAAGAGTTTTGCACAAAGAGCTTGTCGATCATTAGAAATCTTAAGGGCATCATTCCTAGCCTCGGAAATCTCTTTTTTTAACTTGACATTCTCACTTTCACATATTTTGAGTTTCTTTGTGAGTTTGTCATTCAATTTGAATAAGTTAAGAGACTCCTTATACAACTTTTGATATGCTTGCTGAAGTTCTTCATCTTCACTCCCCGAGGATTCGTCAAGTAGGGGTGGTCGAACCATAGAATTTCCCTCACGAATTGAATCCATTATCACAAATCAAACAAGATCTCGTTCTAAAAAAAAATTTTTGAAAAAAAATAGAACGACCTGCTCTGATACCAATTGAAAAATCTAGAAATCCCCTAGATGTTGATTTGTGATTATGTATCAATTTTAAGCAATAAATAACAATCCCAATCAAACAATCAAGACAAATCAACACAACGATTTTAACGTGGAAAAACCACAATTGGACACCTCCAACTGTGATTAAAAAACCACGGGCAACAACCACAAAACAATCCACTAAGAAGATTTAAAGGAATTACACAGGTATACTCTCAATTACCTAGCGAATCCACGCCTAATTGAACCAACCTCTATGTGCCTCTTCCAACCCCGTCTTCACCTCGGAATTGTCTTTACGATGAGCCACTCCAAAATCCACCGAAGTTTCAGGCTTGAATTCTTCAGAATCCACCGAAGAACAACTCTCTCTCTCTCTTTTGTATAACAAACAAAACCTTTGATGTACTCTCTTTAAACCATGAGTTGAATACTCAATAAAACATCAAAGAAAACTAACAAAATATCCCCAGATATAAACCTTAATATCCAACAAGAAGATCTGGAGGAATTAAATAGTTTTGGGAGAAAACCAACTATTTATAGAAATCCAAAAGTAATCCTAGTTTTGGAAGAAATCCAATTACTTATAGAAATCCAAAAGTAATCCTAGTTTTGGAAGAAAATCAACTTCTTATAGAAATCCTTGTCAAACGGGATTGCCAATAAAAAAACCTAACAATAATCTTGAGCTTCAATCGTTGAAAGTCATGGAGGCTTCCTTCTCAAGTTAGATAAGTCATGAAATACACTTTAAAAAAATGGAAATATTCATGAACTATAATTCAATTCTCAACTCAAATAAATCAAACTCCTTTTTAATTTTCCAAATCAAGTTCTTAACTTCCATGAACTCATAACTTTCATCATTTTTCTTCAATGTTTATGTATAAACACTTCGTGCATATAACAATCTAGTCTAAATTCCTTTCCATAGCTTTCAAATTATAAGATTGAACTTCAATATAACTCAATTCTAGAATGCATGTAACATATAACTTCAAAATCCAACATATTCATGTATGTAAGGAATCATCTTCATCTTAACATGTTTTAGTAAAATACATGCAATAGGCCATAAATCAAACTCTATACCATATGATCTTCAAGGTTTGAGAGGTAATCTTTACCTAGAGTCTTCATAGACACTTAATCTTGCATAATCTTGACAAATCCATGCCAAATTTGAGTTTCTTCTTCCCTCTCCTCACTTCTCTCTTGGTTTCTCTCTCTTTCTCTCTCTTTCTTGAACTCTCTCTCTCTCTCTCTCTCTCTCTCTCTCAGATTTTCTCTCTAAAAGATGAGTTTGAGCTCATAAAGAAGCTTATATCATATGCATAAGATGGTTTAATATAATAATGAGACTCAAACACAACTTAACGAATCAAATAAAATCAATTTTCAATGAAACTTCCCAAGTGACTCTAAAAATTCCAATTAGCATATCCATGTATTCAATTTCAGTTTCTGAATCCATTTAGGCCGTCAATTTCAATATCTAGCTATAATCACAATAGATAATTTCTCAATTTGAACAGATGTGCACAATTAAGTCATATAAATATTCATTAACACATAATTCAATTAATATAATCATGACTTGCATTTTAGGGCTGTTACAACTTCTCTGCGGACCATTATCAGGACTGAAATTACTCTCTGATCAAAATCAAGCCTACGTTCTGATATCGATTGATGTAGGAAAGCGTGCCTCCAATAAACACTCGCAACAAGAAGCCCACAAACAAAATAAATAAGAGAAACTCTCTCAAAACAATATTGTAAGTCACCAAAAGCCAATTTTCCCTAAGGTTTACATAGATATTTATGCTAAATTATTTCTTGCTAATCAAGAAACCTAAAAAGGAAAAGATTATTCCTTGCTAAATATTAAAAAAATATATATTAATTCCTGTAGAACAAGAAATAGGTAAAATAGAAAACTAAATTAATGTGAAAAGGGAAACATATTAATTCTAGCATATTCTATACTAACTAAATACTCTTAATTGACTATTCATTCTAGATAAGAAAACAAAAAAAGGCATTTACTAATAAATCCTATATCCATAATTTATGAACTATTTAGTCACATAAATATTCTTATGAATTCATAAATCCTATTCACATTAAAATCTCCCAAATAAAGCATAACCACACTTAGAAACATAATAATACAATAATGCACATATTATAATGAAGTCTCATTGTCACATTTTAAGAATGATATATTTTGACAAAATTTTAATAAGACAATAATTCACAAATGTCTCATTGTCACATATTTAACAAAAGTTTAATAAGATAATAGTGCACAAATTAAAATGATATCTCATTGTCATATTTTAAAAATAAGACATTTGACAAAAGTCTAATAAAATAATAGTGCACAAATTAAGCATATCCACATTTGAAATATCAAAAAAATATAGTGAAATGATCTCATGGTGTATCTTTTCAAATTTATTGGGATTTAATTATTTACAGTAAAATTCATGGGACTTTTCGATATATATAGTGAAAGGATCTCACAGTGTATCTTTTCAAATTCAATGGGACTTAATTGTCTACAATAAAATTCATGGGACTTTTCAATATACAATTTTATGGGATGGAAGTTTTGGATAAATTTCCCAACAAAAAATTGATTCTTTTTTTTTTTTAAACTCTCGTCTGCAAGACCCATCAAAAAAACCAAGTTGATCTGTTGCCCTAACAATGTTTTGCAATTGGCTCTACCAAATTACAAAATTAGTAGCATCAAGTTTCACATAAATTTGATATCAGGAGATTAAGATTTGAAGTGAACTAGAAGAAGTAAAAGCCAGTGAAGGATCTTACTCTGGATAGTTTAGAGAACTTTGATACTATATGGAAAAATTGATATCTTTTTCATTAATGAATTATTACAATCATTCATATATTTATACAAGTGATCCTAATACTGTAACTAACTTTGTAACAAACTTCTCTACAACTTCTACAATCTCTAAGTAACTAAACATTTATTAAAACAATACTAAAATACAATTTCACTATTAGTACATGATGCTGAGGCACTTGATTACAGCCTAAGAGTTTATCACAACCGTGGATGCACTTGATAGAGCGGAAGCTCTGGACGGAGTGATTGCTGCTGCAGATGCCTTAATACTACTCTTCACTTACACACATAACTAAAACAATAATTCTAATATTTTTTGTAGTTATGTGTTACCATTGTGGAAGATTGGAATATATGAATGCTCAGCATATATTAAAGAGTGCCCTTAAGACATTATTTAATATTGAGATTAAGTTTTAAAAAAATGTATTAATAATAAGTAAAATTTTTAAAAAGTATATTAATTTTAATAAAATATTAAATTTAATAAAAAAAACATCTCGTATTCTTTAATTTTTTATTTTTTTTAGAACTAATTATTTTGAATACAACAGCTATGAAGTACCACTATGAATGATCAAGGGGGAACTATATCCTAATGAGACAGACTTTCTTTTTACATAAACATAGAGAGCTCACAGTATTTCATTTACACCCCCATTATAGAATCACTTATACCTCACATATTTTTATAATTTTTTTTCTTATTCCCACTGTTCTATAATTCCTCCAATAATCAAAGGCTTATATCGATTTTTAAGCCTGTTGGGTTACTAAATATGATTAAGGACCTATTTAGTGGAAGTTGTGAAAAAGTCAAAAACTGCATATCTTCTGTGTGGCAGACAATGGAAAGTGGAGTAAGAAATTATTTTGCCTATGTTTCCAAAGGTCCTGTTCTAGAGAGGGACTACCAATTTCATAAGAGGAATCCTATTTGCCCCTATCTTTTTATTTTGACCCCCCACTTCTTTGAATTCCACCCAGTAGAATAAAGCCATTTCATTTTCTTTACTCCCACCTTAGTATCAACTATACCCTTAACTCCAAATCCAAACCCAAACACTAACTCTAACCCTAATCCTATCCCCACTAACTCTGGCAATCACCGTCGCTAGCCCACCTCCGTTGTTACGTTGGCACCACCATCCACCACTACCACCATTGATGCTGCTTTGAACCAATCCAGCCTCTTGTCCTGCCGATTTGCCATTCCGGCCACCTCAATCTCTGCCACTTCTTTTTCTTCTTCTTCTTTACATACAAAACCCTAACCCAGCCTTTCTCCACCGCATCGCCACCCATCACCATCTCAGACCCAACATCATCTCTCTCTCTCTGTCTCTCTCTCTCTCTGATTTAGATCTACAGTCGCCACCACTCCTCGATCAAAAGAAGAAGATGAGTTGGGGGTTGGAAGATGGGCTGTGATGGTGGAGTAGGGACTGCGATGGTGGAGTACAGGCTGGGGATGCTTGTCGATGTAGGTGATGGCCAGTTGCGACGGAGGAAGTGGTGGTTGCGGCGGTATGGGGTGGTTGGAGATGGTGGAGACTACCGGAGGTGATTATGGTTAGGATTAGGTTAGGGTTTGGAAAATTAGGATTAGAAGATTAGGAATAAAGGTAAAAGTGAAATTTTAGGTCGTGACAATTCCACAGCGGAGATAGTATTATGAGATTAGAGCTGAAATGACTATTTTATCCCTCATTTTATTATTAAAATATAATAGTATAATAATATATTTATATCAAAAAAATAATATAGTACCAAAACATATATATTTTATGAAATATAATTTTTGATATTAAAATATATAAAAATACAAAAGGTATTTATGGAATTTCATATAATTAATCTCATCATAAAATAGCAAAACAAATCAGAATTCTTACTGGTCTGATAGTAATCCCATGGCTCCCACAAAAATTGTGTTTGGTTGGAACAAAACTTTGTTTGGAAGGATTGGAGAAGAGGATTAGACTCTATGTCCATTACATTGAGAAGTTCATTGTTTGGTTGAAATTTTGTAGCCCAAATTAAGAGTCCAACAAGGCTCTATATCCTTTATATGTGAGATTATTGTGTTAGGAGGAGATGGATACGGATGGTGGATAACATTCCCATAGGATTTAACTCATAAAAATTGCCCCCAGGTATATGTATGTTGATTGTTTTTTCAAATTTTTTCAAAAGTTGAGATAAATATTGTTTTCAATTGGTGGGATAAAGATTCAATTTTTTTTCCACTATCACATAGACAGATTGTTTGGTTTCATTATATATTGTACTTAGTAAAAATAAAATAAAATTTAAAAGTCTCAATTAATATTTTATTTATTTAATTTTTTTAAAAGTTCTAGCAAAAAAATTTTAAAATAAATATTAAAAATAGGATAGTTCTAGACATCTAATCCCATGAAAAACAAATATCAGATTTATATCATTTCTAACCAAATAATCTAGGAATTATGTGTCTCAAAATTAATAGTCTAATGGATTATGATCCTTCTTTTTTTCAGTCCGTCCAAACAAACATAACCTTGAGACTAACAGTCCCACGAGACTATTAAAAACCTCCAAGGAGGGGATTAACAATCCCAATGAAGGAGGTGGGATTGGTATTTTAATCCCATTGGATTGAAGAATTGGACGAGAAAAGACAATTTTGCCCAACCATTTTACAAAGATAATAAAGTTACATTTTATATATTAAGGACTTTAATGTAATTTTATATATTTAGTTCCAACCAATTAATATTATCATACAGCCATGTTTGTTTGGAGAAACTAGATAAAGGAAAATTGTAATTCATTAGACCGTTAATATTGTGATACATAATCCTTAGACTATTTGGTTCAAAATGATGTATATCTCATATTTATTTAGTTAAGGGATTAAATATCAGGAAATGACTATTAGTCATCTCTCTAATAATTCCTATACTAACAATCTCCTCACTAACATTCCTCACACTAACAATCACACCCAACATAATTCTGAAAACAAATTAATGACACTCACGCTAACAATTCCACCCGACCTAACTTTAAAAACAAATTGACCTTAAGTGGCCATTTGGGAAAAGGGAGTAAAAAGCTACATTTTACAGCATGAGAAAAAAAAGCCATAGGCAGCAAAACGCAACAAACCATTTGGCAAGTGGTGCAAAACACAAATCTGTGAATTTACATAACCACCTTCATGTTCCCAAAAAATTGTTCAAACACACACAATAGGTAAAAAAGTAAATTTTCTAAGTTGGGTAAGGGTATTGTGGTCATTTTAATATGATGTGACACCACAAATAAATATTAAATAAAAAATCCAAAATTTAGCTTTTTACCAACTTCCCAAATCATTTTTCAAAAAAACTAAAAAGCTTAGTAAAAAATTAAAACTTCCCATAACAGCCCTCGAGTATATGCACACCTACCGCGTTTTTTACTACTATTTTTAAAACTTAGATTTGCCCAAAAAAATTGATAAAGTAAAATAGTAAACATAAATATAAAAAAAAAAAACTTGTACTTTCAACTTCAATCATATTAGTCATTTTTTTGCTTACTAAAAGAGATAACAAGTATAATTTTTATTTTGGCTAGTCACTTTACATTATAATAAATTTAATAAAAAATTTAAAAAAAAAAAAAAAGCATATATAATATAAGGTGAAACACTAACAAATCTCAAAATGTGATTTTATAAATTGTTTAGTATTTTCTTTTTTTTATATAAATCCAAATATCTCATTAAAGTAGAAATTATATAAAAAGGTAGTCACTTACACGTTTAGATTTAATTTTTAAGAGATAAAAATGGGTTTCTCCAAATGTAAAATTACACATTTAGGCAATCCGCACTATAAAGGTTTTGAATTTTCCCTCATTCTAGAACAAATCCTACGAACAAAAATGTAACACTCCAATTTAACATACTAAAAAACTCCTTAATGTAAATTTTTTTCAAATATAACAATCCAATGTAACACACAAAAAAAACTCGTTATTGTACTTTTTCCAAATGTAAAACTCCAATCAATGTAATCTCAAACGTAATACTCCAATGTAACACACATAAAAACACTAAAAAACTAGTGTATTTTTTCTAAATGTAACACTCATAGTTTTAAATTATACATTTACCCAAAACTTACTAAGGAATTTTTGTACTCTTTTTGCAATGGTTTAAAAAATCTCACATGCTTTTTTTGGAGTATCACATTGGAATATTATGTTTGGAAAAGTACACTAAGAAATTTTTTGTGTTTTACATTGGAGTGAGGAGTTTTTTTGGAGTGTTACATTGGGATATTACATATAAATATATATATATATATATACTGATAAGTTTTTTTGAAGCGTTACATTGGAGTGTTAGGTTTGAATGTTACATTAGAGTGTTACAAATTGAAATTATACATTTACTCAAAACTTACTAAAGTTTTTGTACATCTTTTAGAATATTTGAAGAATCACACATCCTTTTGGAATATTTAAAGAATCTCATATTTTAAGTTATTTTTGTACTCCTTTTGAAATTTTAAAAAAATTTACATTTCCAGTCATTCTAAATAAAAAAAGATTTTCATATAAAAATTCATTCCAAATTTGATTCCCATGAGTTGTGTATCTTACATTTTCGATACCCCAAAAAAAAAAATATAATAATAATAATAATAGTAATAAGGGTATAATTGTAAAGCCAGTTTTCAAATAATATATTAAATCTACATTTCTAAAATCAATAGGACTAATTGATTCATAAAAAAAAACTCTTGGGACTAATCGGATCGCTATTTCTCAAAATGGAATTTATATATAAATTTTTCTATAATAATATATGGTTCTATGTAAGAACCATTTTACCAAATTTCCTTTTGCCGGAATTGCAACTATCTATTGCAAAAAATTTCCTTCTTACAAGTAAATACTCAATACCCAAGTAAGTTTACAAAGTTGATCATGATATGATTACGTATTTTCTCGGTCTTCTTAGACTTTGTAATTTATTATGTTTATTATCCTAAAATTTGGAGACTTTTTACGTATACACAAAGGATTTCAACTTCAATCATATTAGTCATTTTTTTGCTAACTACAAGGGGTAGTAGTATAATTTTTAAGACTTTTCTTAAGTGTGCAACTTACACCTTACACTTACACCTTTCTGTTTGCTGTCCTGTTTTATGTTTATACCTTCCACTTATACCTTTTGTGTTGGTTGCATATGGTGTGCAACCTTAGAGGATTGCACACCATAGCAGGACCCTAATTTTTATTTTACATTATAATTAATTTAACGCTACTCTACCTATGCTACAGTAGCATTAGATAGGGAGGAAAAACAGAGAATGTGTTCCTTGGAGTTTTGAACAACTCTCACTAGAGAATCAATTGAAATTGCTCTTATTTAAAAGGATTTCCAAAGTATATAGGCCTAGTTGATTTATAAAAAAAAACTCTTCGGGCTAGTTTGGAATGATTTAAATAAGTCTTCGTTTGGTAATGACTTTTTTAGTTGGCTTTTTTAACTTTTTTAACCTAGGACTTTTTTGTTCGTTTGGTATTCTTGATTGATCTTTTTGACTTTTTAGCTTTGGAATAGTGGATTTTTTTTTGTCTTTTTGTGATTTTTTGACTTTTTTTTGTCCTTTTGTGATTATTTAGCCCAACATGTTTACCAAACACCACATAAATATACTTTTTGACTTTTTATGAAATATGAGTTAGGTATGGTTGGATTTGAAGTGATGTGATAGAGAGGTGATATGACTTGAATAAGATTATGTGACTTAAATAAGATAGTGACATTTTGACTTTTTGACTTTTTTAAGTTATGACAAACAATTGGATCACCATTTCTTAAAATGAAATTTATGAGTAAATTTTCCTAGAATAATATATGGTTCTATGTAAGAACCATTTTATCAAATTTCCTTTTGCCAGAGTTGCAACTATCTGTTGCAAAAAAATCTATTCTTACAAGTAAATACTCAATACCCAAGCAGGTTTACAAAGTTGATCATAATATGACCACGTATTTTCTCAATCTTAACAATTTATTATGTTTATCCTCTCAAAATTTGGAAACTTTTTACGTACACACAAAGGGTTTCAACTTCAATCAAATTAGTCATTTTTGGCTAACTAAAAGAAATAACAAGTATGATTTTTATTTTAGTTAGTGACTTAACATTATAATTAATTTAACGCTACTCTCCCTATGCTACATTAGCATTAGATAGGGAGGAAAAACAGAGAAAGTGTTCCTTGGAGTTTTGAACAAGTCTCATTAGAGAGTCAATTGAAATTGCTCTTACCTAAAAAGATTTGCAAAATTAATAGGACTAATTGGTTTATAAAAAAATTTATTGAAACTAATCAGATTATCATTTCTTAAAATAGAATTTATAGGTAAATTTTCCTATAATAATATATGGTTCTATGTAAGAACCATTTTACCAAATTTCCTTTCGCCGGAGTTGCAAATATCTATTGCAAAAATTCCAATACCCTAGTAGGTATACAAAGTTGATCATGATATGATCACATGTTTCTGAGTCTTCTCAAACTTTGCAATTTATTATGTTTATCCTCTCAAAATTTGGAAACTTTTTACCTACACACAAACAAAGGGTTTCAACTTCAATCATATTAGTCATTTTTTGCTAACTAAAAGAAATAACAAGTATAATTTTTATTTTAGTTAGTGATTTTACATTATAATTTATTTAACGCTACTCTCTCTATGCTACATTAGCATTGGAGGAAAAAGTGTTCCTTGGTGTTTTGAACAAGTCTCATTAGAGAGTCAACTGAAATTGCTCTTACCCAAAAGGTCTAGCGAAAAAAGAAAAAGTAGAGAAAAAAAAAAAAAAAAAAGCCTAAAAGGCCCAATAAAATATAAACCTCAAAGTTCTCTCAATAACAAAAATAGTAAAATACATCTTAATTAGTCAAATACATATATGCAAGAAAAATGAATCTTAAAATAAAAAGTTTTTTTTTTTTTTGAAACAAAATAAAAAATACTCTGAAGTGTTATCACTGTATCTGTGGACCCAAACTGCAGGGTAGCTAGTTGCCGATCTGATTTAACCCAACCCAAAAGGAGAGACCCACCACAGAAGCACCAATGGAGTTTAATCACACGCCACAGATATTTAAAATAAAAAGATTTACAACTTAAAAAAATGTAAATTACTAAATTAATATTTGAATAGAAATTAATTAATTTAAATTTTAATAAAAACATTCAATATTATTTTGATTAAGGCCTCATTTTCAAACAAACTATTTTTGTAATTTTTTAAATTTTTATAAAAAAAATATGTAAAAAATAAAAATAATAATATAATAATTTATAATAATTTTTTTATTTTTTAACTAAAATATATAATTGACACATGAGAGTAGGCCCAACAAATATTGGCCGACACACCCTCAAGAAGCTGGTTTACAATACACGACTAGGTGGAGAAGCACAATGAAAGAAAAAGTAAATCCACACACTTATTTACTTCACAGCATGCATGCTTAATCATGAAGTAATATTAACGGATGTAAGTTCACTTTTTAACTTTGTAATTATTTTAATTTAAGATTAAAAAGTTTTATTTAGGATGAATTTTTTAAAGGAAAAATTATTTATAAGTTTTATTAGGGAGACTTATGCTACATATGGTCCTACTAAAAAACTTCTGTTCCCATAAGTCTTGTGTGAAGTTTGTTAACACATTTACCCTCCATATTAGTTGTTAATATCATAAATAATGGTAAAACCATATATAGGAAATTGAATGTTACCATAGATTAAGTTTGCGAAACGTAACGTAACACCTACATAAACGTAATGTAACGTGACCATATCAGATGAGACATTACATAAACGTAACGTGACGTGACACCTACATAAACGTAACGTAACGTGACACCTACATAAACGTAACATGACAACTACATAAACTTAACGTTAGGTGTCACGTTACGTTTCGCAAACTTACTAGGTTTTTGATTTTTGAAATTGAATGTGAAAATGTTACTTGTTCGTTTATTTTGAAATTCACATTCATATAGATATGATCTATATAGGAAATTGAATGTTACCATAGATTAAGTTTGCGAAACATAACGTGACACCTACATAAACGTAACGTAATGTGTCACGTTACGTTTCGCAAACTTACTAGGCTTTTGATTTTTTAAATTGAATGTTACTTATTCGTGTATTTTGAAATTCACATTCATATAGATATAATCTATGATAATATTCAATTTCCTATATATGGTTTTGTCATTATAGTGTATAATAGTATATTAATACCATTTATTTACAGCTCATATACATTCCTATCTAAATAGGACTTGAAACTCTATAGGAAATTACACAGGATTTAACATAGCATAAGTGTCTGAAATAGGACTTATAAATAAGTCTCCCTTTTTTAAACTTTTTAAATTTTTATGAGAAAAAAAAAAATAATTAGAATTAGTTTAAGATAACCTACAACAGTGAAAAGGTCAAACAAATATTAAAAAAATCAAAAAGTCTATACTATATGAGGGAAGCTTGCGGGGGAAGCTTAGAGGACAAAATTATTATTTTGTCCTTTGAATTTAACTTCAAAAAAGTCAAAAAGTTAAAAGTCAAAAAATCAACAAGAGTATAATGGTAATTTTAATTTTACTACGATATTTTATTATATTTCTTTTCGTAAAAAATCAAAATATTATTCCAAACATACATCTTTTTTTTTTTACTTTTTTAACAAAAAAGTCAAAAAGTGTATTTATATAGCACATCTCAAACAATATGACATTTTATCTTATTAACTTTATTACCTATTTTGGAGTGATTCGGAATGTTCAAAATAAGTGTACTTTTTAACTTTTTACAAAAAATATATATATATATATATATATGTAGAAAAGTAGAGAAAGTAAGTAAAAAAAGTAGGAAAGAGATGTTAATAGACGTGGCCTAAATAAGTATATGTATGTAAAAAAAATACATTTTATTAATGCATACCAAACACCTATTTTATTTTTATTTATTTTTTATTTTTTTGACTATTTTACTCCAAAAAAATTTATGCCAAACATATAACTAAAACAGAATAGAATAGAATGAAATGATTACTTAATAAAAAAATATGAGAACTTTAAATTCTTCCTCCAAGACGACTTAAATGTGTAATTGATCCATTTTCTTTTCTTTTTTTTCCTCACATAGAATGATGTGTTGTGGGGGTGATACGACCCTTAAATGTGCGATTGATCCATTTTCTTTTATTTTTTTTCCTCACATAGAATGATGTGGGAGTTGTTGGAGTGATATTTTTGTGATGGTCACAATCAATGGGTTCGTTTGGTTTGAATTTTTCAAAAATTTTTGGGAAAATTTCTCTACAAATAAGTTTTCAGAAAAACTCAAACCAAACAAATTTTTTTAAAAAAATTTCCCAAAACTTGTAAACCAAACAAGTTTTCCAAACAAATCTCTCTCTCATACACATCAAATCAATCACTTTTTCCAAAACTCTCTCTCAAAATAATTTTCTAAAACATCTTTTTAAAAAAACCAAACCAACAACTTTTCGTACTTTTTATCTCCTAAACTCATCTCCCAAACTCAAACCAAACATACCCAATGTTTTTAAAACCGGACCGATGAGTGAACCGGAAAAGGAACCGGGTGGATGGGTCATCGGTTCAACCGCCGGGTCAAAGCGGGACGTCATAATTAATATTATATAATTTCAAAATATAATTATAAATTATAAATAAATAAAAATAATATATAAATAATTAAATAAAAATAAAAATTATTGCATAATATTTATTAATAATGTTTTATAAAGTCTTAATTGATAAAAAAAAGTCACTCATTTTAAAGAAATTAAAATTTTTAAACATTCCCTCCAAATAAATTGATTGAATGCTAGATTTAATTTTGAAAGGAAATGAAATTTTCAACTCTCCCTCCAATCAATATGTTTCAAATTATTTGATTGAATCCCACATAGAATTTTGTAAGTTCTCTTTGAAAAATATTTTCCTATAAATAGGAATAGACTTTCATATTGTTCTCAAGCTTTCAATGAGACTCTTCCGTATGAGAAGACTCTTGAAATAAGAATTTTTAGTCAAAATTTTGAAATATATATTTATATATATAAATATATAAGAAAGAAAAGAAAGAAAATTAAAAAAAAAACTGAAAAAAAAAAAAAAAAAAAAAAAAAAAAAAAAAACCTGACCGGTTTTGCCCGGTTCGACCATTGGGTCGCCGGGTTTTCCCGATTTTGACCCCAATCCGGTTTCAAGGGGTTGACCGGACCGGAACTAGGCCCGGTTCCCGGTCCAACCGGTCGGTCCGGTCCGGATTTGAAAACATTGGTCACAATCATTGCTCTATAAAATTGTATACAAAATTCTACAATTCTATACTACATGGTTACAAGAAAATCTAGGAAGTTCTATCAACCTCTAGGATCTTTGAAGTTCCAGTCTTTAGAACATAATTTCAATTTGTGACACAAGGCACCAACATAACATAACAAAATACATTGCGAAAAAGCAACCAAAGTGCAGGACCAAACGAGACACAGAACATGTACCAACTACAAGTAAACACTGCCAGCGAAAGGCTGAATTTATAGGATAATTACAGCTCAGAACACCAAAAACTACAGCCATATATCTACATTTTCAGGAATAAAAAATTGAATCTACAAAACAAAACACCAAAAAAAAAAAACAAAAACAAACAAACAAACGCGGAACCCCCTCATCAGTCAGCCCTATCTTCCCTCCATTTTGAGGTGGAACCCTCATCGTCGGTGCGCGATCCGCCTGGACCACCTGATTTCTCTAATTGATCCACCAAATTGCCTTGGCTGATGATGCATCTCTTCATCACACTACCTCCTATAGATTTCTCCGATAGCGAAACCAATCCTCCCATGGCAGCAATGCTGCTTGCAACAGCACCAACATCACTGGCACCAATGTAAAGACCCCGGCTCCCAGTAGCAATAATGCTGTGTTTCTTCTCCTCTGTACTGTTCATAACAGACGGAAATACATCCATCAGCTGAGGGTTGGTCTGGCTGGAACTGATGAGCAGACGCAGAGTTTCTCTTGCACCCTTTTCAACAACAGAATCAGATTCTGGAATCAATGGATTCACAAGTTTTGGGTGTAACGGTGGAATGCTGGTTGAGATAGCAGGACCTGCACTCACAAGGTAGCCTTGGCCGGAGGAACAAACATCAATGACTGGAATATGAACAATAGGATCACACATTAGAGGTGTGAATGTTAGGATCTGGGGTGAACTTGATCTAGATAGTGGCAACCTGACCAGTGGCTCAGGCAGCAATGTAGGAAAATCCATAGGAGGAAGATCAGACACATTAAGAGGTGATATTGGTGTCAACACACTAGAAGACCTTGTAGCTGGTAGTAAAGAAGAAAGTGGAGGTAAAGATAGTGATTCAGTGAATGACATAGGCAGTTGTGGAGGTTTTACTGTGTATTGAAAAGTTGATGCCATAGGAGGGCACCAACAATAATAGGGAGAAAAAAGGGATGAGCCCATTGAAGGTTCTTGAGATCCTGGGCATAAAAAGGGTGGTGTACCAGACTTGCCAAGTGATTCCAACAAATTTGGAGAGAATAAGCCCATAACAGTAGCTTCTGGATGTTTATCCTTTCCAGAAAGATTTGAACCGGATGCATCCATGGTGCTTACTGGTGAAGAAGCAACAGACAGATTATCAACAACTGAAAATTGGATGTCCCCACGTCTCCTCAGCTTTTCTCGGGTAACACTTTTCAAGGAAGTCGAGTTTCTGAGAAGGCCCTCTTTAAAGGAACTTGATCTTGGACTGAGGCTGCCCTGATAGAGTGAATTACTCTTTCCTGCTTGACATCCAAAGTGTCGGGAACGCAAAGGCTTTGATGATGGGGACAAAAATTGAGCAGTCTGACAAAGCTCAGAAGAATCTGATAAGCTATCCAAGGAAAGGGTCGGTGCAGCAACCGAACTTGCCCGGGTGTTATTCACAGTAGACCCAGCAAGGTAAGCTCGGAGATGAGTCGCAAAACAGTCAAGGCGTGACTCACAAATTCCAGTCAGTTCAGCAAGAGAGGGCTTCCTCTTAAGTAGATCTTTCATCTGTATCCCGGAGGAGGAGAGGGGAAACAAATAAACATTAATGACCATCTGCTACATTCTGTACACATGATATAAGAATCCAGATCCTTCGCAGTGCACCCTGTAGTGCCCTAAAACGACATTGTTTTGGTGGAAGGGAAACAGCCGTTCATTTTGGGGGGAAGGCGAAGAGGAACAGGGTGGGTTCTTTTTCTTTTTAAGTTTTGCTCCCAAAGCAATGTCGTTTTGGGGCACTACAAGGTACACTAAAGGCAATGAACTACAGAGGATCTAGATTCGTGATATAAATGGTAATCATTGAAGTGCTCAGACATACCTTTCTAAGCAACTCATTCCCAAGGAGTATTGACTTCTCTGAGCACCAAAAATAGAAAACCTGACCATCTGGTATCTTCACCAGGAAAGACCGTCCAGACCTGTCTTGCGGTATTCCTTCAACTGTTACAGCACAGCAAGGAGAATCACTACGAAAGGTTGATAATCTCTCTGTATGACCATCATCCGCAATGAATGAGATGCGCAAATCAGATGTTGGCAAAAGCGAGAGATTCAAATTCCCCCTGTTACAATGTGGGAAAAGCCCAAAAAAGTTTAGAAGCAATAGAAAATAAAATGCACATCAAAACAACACGCAACAGAAAGGAAATATGACACAAGTCAATGATAAGCATCTAAAACAGTGGTGTGTACAGTGATGCGCTAAACTGCCAAGAACAGAGAAAATGATGATAACTATACTTAGGCCTCGTTTGGGAACATGCTAATTTAGTAACTTTTTGGCTATTTGGCTAAAATATGAGCTAAAAAAAACTAGTATGTTTGGGATGACTTTTTGACTTTTTACGAAAAGATATGCAAAAAGTAGAGAGAAAAGAGAATCTTTGACTTTTTAGTATAGGTTGTTAGCTTTTTAGCTAATTTAATAACTTTTTGACTTCTTGGCTAAAAATGAGGATTCCCAAACGAGGCCTTAGAGCTCATTAAAAAAAGGCAACCAACGTAAATTTTAAATCATACTAGAAGTTGTGCAATATAATTTTAAGAGTTTGGAACTTTAAATCGCCCAGTATCCATTCTTTTGACGCATTCTAAAACTAGGCAGCTTAAGTATTACAAGTGATCCATATATACTTGTACACCAACAACATCTCATCATGCACCTTCATAAGCAAAATGTAAATGTTTTGCCTACTTGTACACAAATGCTTCAATCACCATTTGTCAAAACCAACATATCTTAACTACCATGAATGCTCAATTTACCAACTATGAATGTGAATCAAAACATCCTCCTGAAAGTGGCTTTCTACTTCCCCTTTGTTAAATATTGAACTCAAATATTTTATTAACTTTAAAAAGTCTCCCTATTTTAATAAGCCTGATGTGCCCCACCATGCTCCAATACACCCCAACCCACTAGCTCCATGTCATCACATGATGTAATTTAAACTGTTGAAGATGCGCATCAATTTAACAATGATTTTCTCAAGATCTGACTCTGCAAAAGTGACTCTACATTCACCAGTGGTCCAAGTAAGATTCAATTCCAGTACTCAGGCAGCCATTTTTCATTTTTTTTTTTTAAAAAAAAAGGTACTTTGCTTCCTAAATAACCAAACATGATCAGTGCTTGTTGGAAAAAATAAAATAATAAAAATTTACAAGCCACAGAGATATTAACTAGAAGATTCTGTCACTTTCCTTTCATCTAATGCCATTCCTTTTGGATCAATACCATTCAATTTAGCTACTCCAAATGTATTAGTTACGGCAACCAACCAAGTTATGTTGACTGGTAATGGGCCACTTAAGACAGATTTATCAATAAATAAACTTGCGTACAGCTTCAAGCTAGATAACAAGAATTCAGACAATCTAACAGAAGAACAGACAGTTCAAATCTCAGAAGATATATAATAATGAAAAGAGATATATATTATCCATAAAAAAATAAAAAATAAAAAATAAAAAAAAGAGATAAAATTTTCTACAGCAAGAAGACAATATAATATTTGAATGCAAAACACACGAAAGAGATATATTCCAAGAGAAAATAAGCACAAACAACAAAAAGACTACTACATAAGAATGATATATCAATATGCACAAGCACAACAAAGACGAGCTTGCACAATCCATTGCTAAGTAGATAAATTGTTGACCTCATAACCAGGAGAAATAAGTAATCCAAACAAAAAGTAAACCATATAACATAGGAGCATGAAACTACCTTTACTTCTTAATTCAGAGATCATAATAGAATGCGCCCACTTTACCTACAAATAAAAAGATATATTTATTTGGAAGATGAACATTGCCACCATCAATTAATAAGTTAAAATACATAATCCTGCAATCTCTACTTGTCATCAATGATAGAATACAAGTACTATCCATACAGGAACCAAAAGAGATCCTCAAAACAATTACCGAATGATTCACAAATGAAATACCAAAACAAAATATACGAAAACTTTTGATTAAGTATACCGATATTTCATACAATCAGACCTGCAATACAAGACCACTGTTGCAGTACATTTCAGTAACCCAATTAAAAATCAAGGTTCTTGGAAGTACTAGTGTCTTTCTTAACCAAAGATATATTCATTACACCAGCCTTCATGGTGACTCCCCAAAACAAAATGCACCTCCTAGCTATGAAAGAGTCTCATATCAAGATGCAGTGATCTAAGAACTGACCAGATAGAATCCAGCATGTAGTACCAGACATGAGATCGTTAAGTTGAACAAATATGTCTGCAATTCATGTACAAGACACTCAAATATGCACCTTAAACAAGTTTAGGCATTAAATAATGAATGGAGCTCCCTAGTGTTATAAAATCATTCCAACAATATGAAAACATAATCCAAATGAACACTAAAACAATTGCTAAAGAATCAAAATCTCTTATATCAACAATAAAAACACAAATAAAATAATACACGGTTTGAAAAAAAAAAAACACACAAGGTCATTATAGAAAAGGAAACATAATAAAAAACCTTATGTCATATCCCAGGATGTTGTGGCTATGATCATGGCAAATCAATCGAAGAGAAACACACATACATATTCACAAGCACGCAACCTCATAAAATAATGTCTACCCATCAAAACCAATAAAAAAATATACAGTCTTATAAAATGAAGCTTACAAATCCTGCAATAAATAGAAGCTCATATAATAAGCCATGTTAGAGCATCCGCATCAGCCTTAACAAATTTTGAGCCAAATTATAACCCAAAATCCACTTTTGTATTTTAGCTAGCCTCTTTTTGATGTACACACTCCATCAAACTCTCTATTTTAAAATTCTATTTTATTTATTTATTATTCTTTTATCATTTTCAATTTAAATATATGATGGATTAGTCCCCCATCCCCCTCTCTTGTTCTCCCTCCTCCTTTCTCTCTCTCAAGCCCACTCGATGTTTGCTCCCAGACATTTAACTTCAACCAGCACTCTCAAGTCCAGCAAGGCCATGACTACAACAACATCCTCTAGATTTCACAATCTTTGTCTCCCAGACATTTAACTTCAACCAGCACTCTCAAGTCCATCAAGTCCATCTCTTCCTCCTCTGTAGCTGCTACTACTACTGTTGATGACGAAGGTACTGTATACACATCTGGGTTTTTTTTTGTGTGTGTGTGTGTGTGGTGATTATGACATTGAATTTGGACTGATAATGAATTTTTTTAGCTGTGATGATTATTGATTCATGATGTTTTAGTACCGAGGCTAATGCGGAAGAGAGAAAGGACGGAGCGGAAGAGAGGTCAACTAGCCGGACGACCAGGCGGTCAACCAGTCAGGCCAATTTTTCACGGACATCTGGGAGGACATCCGGGTGGACGACCGACATGGCTTTATGGCCAGCTTTGCTCCAGAAAATATAATAAAAAATAGATTACCATATGAACAGTGCCTCAACAAATCAGTTGAGGCACTATAGCATTCACAAAATGAATGGAGTAGAGAGTCTGATGGAGCTAATATTCACAGCTTTTGCTCTCTACAATAGCTTCAAAGCCATTGTAGAGAGGCTGATGCAGATGCTTTTACAAAGTCTTGCGACAATTAATTAGATTTGTTAAAGATAGCAAAAGCTATTTTAAGTACCAAAGCATTAAGATTGCCCACAAGATTTAAACTAACATCAGAAGTCTTGCATCTAAAAAACCATCACATCAACTGCCTGTGCAGGATTATCACATACACTTGTTTACGATATTCGTCACAGATGGCTACCAAAAGGCGGCACCAATAGATAGCCAGACATTTGGGAAAGAAGTGCACAAATGTCCACATAATAGGTACAAACCATAAAATGCCCTTCATTTCAAAATCAATTATGCTCCTAATTGGATCATAGGTACAAACCATCATCAAATGAACTAAAAAAAAGATTGAACTTAGCAAATATAATGGTGGGATAATCATCATTGTCAAAATTAAATAAGTTTATACCCCTCTAGCCACACAGTTTTTAATTAGCTCCATAAGAAGCAAATTAAAAACATAGGGGCCAAATTATCTCAAAATCAACTAAAAATAAACATCTATCTATAAACTAGAAAATTTAATATTCCCCACCATACTATGCCAATCACAGTGTAAAATGCTTCCCGTAACTCACTAAGGCTAGAGTACCATCCTAGCAATATGGTTTTTTATTAGCACCATAGACATCCAGATATAAACTAGATAAAATTACTATTTTCCCAGGGCGAACCAATCAACAGGTCAAATGATAGCAGAAAAAAACCCAAACAAAACCAATAGCCATATCAACCTATAGAATTTAAGATACAAATAAAATCCACCAGATAGAATTTAAGTTGCAATATGCAACCTACCAACCATGCAGTTACACAAACCAGTATAGAATTATATGTAATTACCTTGTACCAGTTGGGCACAAGAGAGTCCCTTGCTTGTTGATCTTCCCAACACGAATTGAAACAAGCGGAATGCACAAGCACCTAGCTAGCATACCAACTT
Organism: Camellia japonica; assembly: GCA_030407325.1. Lineage (NCBI taxonomy): Eukaryota > Viridiplantae > Streptophyta > Magnoliopsida > Ericales > Theaceae > Camellia > Camellia japonica. Next base: position 130,628,222 of record JAPPVO010000032.1, read on the forward strand.
CTGATGGCTCAAAGTGCTGTTCAATAATAAACATGAAATATGTAAGTTACTAATCAAATGAATTACAACCAAAAATACATATAATAGTTGACTACATCATTTCTACTAAATAAACCTAAAAATCTTCCGCAGCAAATTTTGATAAGTTAGCAGTCAATTTATTTACAACAAAAATACCTAAAAAAGTATTGAGGGGGAAGAATTCTTGATTGATCTGAATACGTATGTACCTGACTTAGATGAGCCAACAGGCGATCTTCCGAAGCACCATTGGACATATTGAGCTTTAGCAAAGGCTTTAGCCGCTCATCGGCGCGACATGCCCCCATAACTTGCAAATCCAATGCCTGGAGAAACTGCATAACCCTATCTCCCGTATCGCTCTGTTGAAGCAACAGATCTCCATCCCCTTCGTCCACAAGTATATTTGTCAAGCGCTCCGTCAGCCCAACCCCGACACCACCAGAACCATCTCCATCTCTCGAACCTCCTGAATTCCCACAAGTTCCGCTCCCGGAGGCCTCACCACTACTCGAATCATCAAAGCCATCATCGTTGGCTCGATCCACCCAATCCGCAGCATCGGTCTCACGGTCATCAACAGATCGTTGCTTCTCAGAGTTAGCCATATTAAAATCTCCTCAAATTACTTGGAAATTGAAACAAGATCCGAAACCCTAAATATTCTCTCCCTGAAATCGAAATCAACTCGAGAAACCCCAGCCAATCAAGCCGACAGATTCTTCACACAATCGATCGGAAATCCAATAATTTGAGGATGAAACCAAAGAGATTACCCAATCGATTCAGAGACTCGCGATGAAGAGAGATGAGACAAGAGCGACTCTCTCCGGCAACAAACCACACGAGTTGAGGACACAAACGAAGAAGATAAAGAGCCATCAAGGTGCTTGCTTATAAAGGGCAAAGGGAGACCCTACGGACCTCAAATCTGTTGTGAATTGCAGTTTTGTGGTCGGCTTGAGATCCGGATGGCACACGTCAGTTTACATCTCTGTGGGTCCTACTTTTCTCTTCCCAGGGGACCACTGGGGACGTTGATTGATGTGTTCTTCGATCCATCTCCAAGGCCAAAATAATCAAATGACAGTGGGATCCATTATTGAATGTTCATTAGATTCTTTTATTAAAATTTTCAATCATTTTTTTTTTGAATTTATATTTTCAATTTAAATTTATATCTTTTATTAAATTTAAGGGTAATTTAGAATATTTTAAATAAATACTCCCTCCGTCCCAAAATATTAGTCCCTTATTCTATTTTTCATTGTCCCAAAATATTAGTCCCTCTTCAAAAATCAAATACAACAATAATGTAAATTTCCTATTTTGTCCTTTTTTTAAATTAATAAACAATATAAAAAGTACAATTATGACATTGATATTCCCAAAAAATGTACTATCAAGAGGGTAATTTTGGAAAATCAACTTTTCTCAAATGCAATAATTTTACTACCAAAAAAAAGTTGGATTCCCCAAAATGGACTATTATTTTGGGACGGAGGGAGTATAATTTTTGATTTTTATATAAAAAAAAGTGTAAAAAATAAAAAAATGAGTACAAAAGTAGAGAGAAAATACTGATTAATTTGACCTAAACAAATATATGTGCCATTTTGGGAACTTGCCAAAAACGTGGCGTTTTGGCTTGTGAAGGAAAACGCAATGTTGCCGAAAACGCCGGAACATGCATTTGGGAAGTGAAAAAAAAACTGCCGGGCGAAATTACCTAAATACCCTCTATGTTAATAAATTACCTAAAATTCCAAAGTTTGGCAAGGGTATATTGGTCATTTTATTTTGATTTGATGCCATAAATAAATATTAAACCAAAAAGTAAAAAAGTCAGCTTTTTATCAACTTCCCAAATCACTACCAAAAAAGCCAAAAAATTTAGTAAAAAGTCAAAAGCCAGCTTTTTACCAACTTCCCAAAACAACCCTATGTATACAAAAAAAAATACACTTTTTTAGTGCATGCTAAACACCGACTTAAATTTGATAAAAATATAATAAGAATGATATTTCAATCATTTTATTAAATTAATATTAAAATAAAATATATTTTTTTTATTAAATTAAAAAAATGTTTAGCATTTTATTCAAATTTAATAAACGGTTGAAAATACTTTTAGGAAATTAATTTAATGGTTGGAGCTAATTTATTAGAGAAAGAGGTTGTTTGGGAAGAACTATATAAGTGCATTTTTTGAATTTTTACGAAAAAATGTGCATTAAAATATTGTATAAAATAGCAAAATTAGCGTATTACCCCTATGCCCTATACGTACTGACAGTGCTGATTGAAAGACCAGTACGGATTGCTTTGAAATGCGATGGTGCCTTCAAAACATATATATATAATGAGGCTTCCCGAGTACTGTTGGGCCCGTGGGAGCCCACTACGGGTCCTGTTTCGATAATTTGAACCGATGAATGTGTAGAACTCATCGAGTACTATATGCTTGAAAAAAATCACATTGATCGAATATCAATAGTTATGTGATCAGATCAATTTTGTATGAAAAAAATGGACGGCAAAAATAAACGGCTGACAAAATTTTGATTTGATCACATAGCTATCGATATCCGATCAACGTGATTTTTTACAATCATATGGTAGTCGAAAAATTCTATATATCAAATGGTTCGGATTATTGAAACGGGACCCGCGGGTATCCCTCACGGGTCCAACACGGGTCCAACAGTACCCTCTAATTTAATGAATTATATATATATATATATATCTAATTTTTTCATAAGATATATGAAAAATACCCCCACGGGCCCACACGTGAGCTTGTGCCATCACTGGAGGGTACAATTTTGGCTTATATATATATTTTTGTACTTTTTTAGTGAATAATGATACTTTTTTAATTTTTTAAGTAATTTTTTTATTTTTTGTCTTTTATAGACTATGCGAAACAAGCACTAACTAAGTAACACAAAGGATAGATATATCGCAATTGAACACATTTAGCAATGGGTTCTCAAAAAAACAAAAACCAAAACAAAACACATTCAGCAATGGGTTAGAGTTTCAAATTTTTTAATGATGGGTGACATGGCATAATTTCATTGGCTAGTCCAACTACATTAAATGCAAGTAGGAAACAACAAAGCAGGGCTTAACGTACGCCGGTCCACTTATCGTACGCCTTGTTGTGTATGTAGACTATTATCAAATGCCAATTCAATTCCTATTTTCATTTCCACCCAAACCAACCTAACGACAACCCTATATATATATATATATGAATATATGTATTGATTTTGTACTTTCTTCATTCTCTCTGTTCTCTCTCTCTCTCTCTCTGATGAACTAATTGAATCTTCAAGGTACTCTATTTGATTTTTGCTTTCGAATCTTTAATCAATTTCTGCTCTTTTTTTTTTTTTTTTTGAATTATGCTCTGTATCAATCTTTTATCGATCGATGCAATCTGTTCGTTGTTTTTTTTTAGAATTCATGTTCAATTTGATGTGTTGTTAAATTATAAATATTTGTTTATGTTCAGCTGTTTTTTTCATTGGATTTCGCAGGGGTTCGTGTCTGGATCTGTAGTGATTAAGCTCTAAGTAAGTTGATTAAACTCTTTTTTATTGCTTTGATTTGCTTCGTTTTTATTTATTTTATTTTTTTTCGGTCGTAGTTCATTTTCCGTTTGGTTGCTGAGAAAAGGAAATAAGAAAATTCAATGAGATTTCGTAATTTATGTGTTTTTTCACTAGAAGGGTAAGCTCAATTACGTCTTTTACAATTAATTAAGTCGAGTGATATTCCTTCGTAACTTGGTTCCAGAAAATATAAACTGAAACGTTTTTCCTTCATTTTCTCAGCAACCAAACAGTCAAGTTTGTGCTTTTCTTAGCTCAGACACAAATTTAATCATGTCTTGTTTATTGATTCAATCAAATTTGCTAAATTGCTATCTTTGGCGATGAATTCTTTAGTTATTGATCTAAATTTTCTGCCAACTCTTCATACACTGTTATTTTGGGTGGTTATTTGGCCTTTCATTTTGGACTTTAAACTAAATATATAAAGATTCTGCTTAGATTTTCTTTTACCTATCTATATTTTGGTCAGATTTATGTTGTCTATTTCTGATTTGAATTTGATCAGCTTTGGAAATAAATGTTTCTTTTAAATTTCACATGTAGCACTCAATTAATTGTTTAATAGTCTTTTTAAAATCTGTATAATTTTTTTCTCCTTATTCTCTAATCTTCATTTCATGAAAACTTTATTAATGTAAATGTGTAATTGTTTTGATTTTCCTTTATTACTATGATTGTAATGAAATTATGATCATTTGTTGAAATAGATTTATATAATGAAATTATGATCATCTATATAAGGAAACAAAGATCATTTATATAATGAAACATATTTATTGACTCTGTATTATTGATGTGTGAATTTATTTCATTAGCACAAATTTTTACGAATCAACAATTAAGAAACAGAAATTAAAATATTTTATATAATGAAATTATGATAATTTATTGAAACAGATTTATATATTGAAATTATGATCATCTATATAAGGAAACAGTTTTATTGACTTTGTATTAATTTTAGCATTTTAATTAATTTGCAATGAGGTTTTATGACATCATATGTTGTCATGAATTTTTTATGAAATATTATGTGATATGTGTTATTTTTTTGATTGATTTAATTACAGTGCTATGTCAAGAATTTAAATAGAGTTTTATAAAGTTTGTTAACTTTTAATTAAATGATGGTAGTGATTATGATATTCATGTAATTATCAATGGATCTGTTGTGGGGTATTATTTCGAAAAGTATATTTCATGTGTAAAAATTCTCGATTTTGGTTTAATACAAAATGCATATATATTAAAATCTGTTGTGTATTGTTTTTACCTGAAGGTGTGTTTGAATATGATTCTACTTCATGTTAAATTTTTATTACAATCTATCCAATCTTGTTTTATTCGCTATTGCAGAAATGATTAGGAAACAACAATTAGTAAACAACAATCTATCTAATCTTGTTTTATTCGCTATTGCAAAATTGTTATTACAATGTATCTAATCTTGTTTAACGAATCAACAATTAGGAAATAGAAATGATTAGAAAACAGAAATTAAAATATTCTATATAATGAAATTATGATCATTTATTGAAACATATTTATATAATGAAATTATGATCATCTATATAAGGAAACAGAGATCATCTATATAATGAAACATATTTATTGACTCTGTATTATTGATGAGTGAATTTATTTCATTAGCACAGATTTTTACGAATCAACAATTAGGAAGCGGAAATGATTAGGAAACAGAAATTAAAATATTCTATATAATGAAATTATGATAATTTATTGAAACAAATTTATATAATGAAATTATGATCATCTATATAAGGAAACAAATTTATTGACACTGTATTAATTTTAGCATTTTTAATTAATTTGCAATGAGGTTTTATGACATCATATGTTGTCATAATTTTTTTATGAAATATTATGTGATATGTGTTATTTTTTTATTGATTTAATTCCAGTGTTATGTCAAGAATTTAAATTGAGTTTTATAAAGTTTGTGAACTTTTAATTAAATTATGGTGGTGATTATGATATTCATGTAATTATCAATGGATCTCTTGTGGGCTATTATTTAGAAAATTATATTTCATGTGTAAAAATTCTCGATTCTGGTTTAATACAAAATGTATATATATTAAAATTCGTTTGTACTGTTTTTACCCGAATGTGTGTTTGAATATGATTCTACTTCGTGTTAAATTTTTATTACAATCTATCTAATCTTGTTTTATTCGCTATTGTAGAAATGATTAGGAAACAACAATCTATCTAATCTTGTTCTATTCATTATTGCAGAATTGTTGTTACAATCTATCTAATCTCGTTTAACGAATCAACAATTAGGAAATAGAAATTAAAATATTCTATATAATGAAATTATGATCATTTATTGAAACAGATTTATATAATGAAATTATGATCATCTATATAAAGAAACAGAGATCATATATATAATGAAATATATTTATTAAGTTGTGTCTTCTTCTTCATATCAGGCAATGGCGTCGCTAACTTCCCGTCTCGAGCACGCGGTGAAGTCCAACGTTCTCCAATCATACCTCACCGAATTTATCTCCACCTTCCTCTTCGTCTTTGCTGCAGTTGGCTCCGCCATTTCTTATAGGAAGATGATGTCGAATGCTACAACAGATCCATTTGCGCTTGTAGCGGTTGCTGATGCGAATGCGTTTGTATTGTCGGTGGCAGTTTATACAGCGGCTAATATCTCCGGCAGCTATGTGAACCCAGCGGCCACGTTCGGGATGGCAGTTAGGGGTCATATTAGTGTTCCTATGGCTATTTTTTACTGGATTTCACAGCTAGTTGGGTCTGTAATGGCTTGTCTTTTCTTAAAAGTTACTACCGTCTCACAGCATGTACTTGTCCATGGAATCCCATAAGAAATGACTAGGTTCGAAGCATCCATTTTGGAAGGGGTGATGACATTTGGTTTGGTCTACACGGTCTATACAGCTAGGGACTCGAGACATGGTCCACTGGGAGCAATTGGACCCTTAGCAATCGGGTTCATTGTAGGGACCAATGTATTGGCATCCGGGCCATTTACGGGCAGGTCAATGAACCTGGCTTACTCGTTCAAGTCTACTCTTGTTGGAGGGAGTTTCAAGAACCATGTAGTCTATTGGGTCGGACCTTTGATCGGTGCTGCTCTTGCTGGTATCCTATATGATAATGTGGTCTTTCCGATTCAAGTACCCGGCATAGCAGATGGAGTTGGGGTTTAATTAAATGTAGGAAATGTTGATTTTATTTTTATTTTATTTTGGAAAACAGAAATTAAAATATTCTATATAATGAAATTATGATCATTTATTGAAACAGATTTATATAATGAAATTATGATCATCTATATAAGGAAACAAAGATCATCTATATAGTGAAACATACTTATCTACTCTATATTATAAATTTGAATTTATTTCATTAGCACAGATTTTTAAAAATCAACAATTAGGAAACAGAAATGATTAAGAAACAGAAATTAAAATATTCTATATAATGAAATTATGATCATCTATATAAGGAAACAGATCTATTGGCTCTGTATTAATTTTAGCATTTTTAATTAATTTGTAATGAGGTTTTATGATATCATATGTTGTCATGAATTTTTTATGAAATATTATGTGATATGTGTTATTTTTTGATTGATTTAATTCCAGTGTTATGTTAAGAATTTAAATAGAGTTTTATAAAGTTTGTGAGCTTTTATAAAGTTTGTCAATCTTCGATTTGTGGGCATATTTGGCTGTGTTTTTGTTTTTGTTTTTTTTGTTTTTGTTTTTGTTGTTTGTTTGTGTGTATTTTTAAAAACTAAAAACAAATGGAAAATTTGAACATATCCATCATTTTTCATTTTTGTGTAAAATATTTTTCAAAATAACTTTTTGGTTTTCTTCATAATGTATTGTTCTAAAAAATATTTCTTAAAAACTTTTTTGAAAAGTTATGACAACTTGTACAATCGATAGTAGTAGAATATGAAAGGATTTTTTTCTGTTTTTTTTTTTTTTTTGTGAGAATAGTAGTATATAAAAGGTTATGATAACTTGTGGCCATTATGTGATTTGCAAAAATTTCGATTTGACTTGTTTGATGAATCAATTTTCCAATTGATTGTGATAGAACCACCATAGTTATGATTGTTTGTGGTCATTGTTACTAGCTTTGTGAATAAAAAAAAAGTTATGATATTACGCGGGCTATGACTCTGGCTCCGAATAAGTAAAGTTTTGTGGTTATGAGTGTAGTTATCAAAATCCTTATTTAAATGGTAGGATCTTACGAGTTGTACCAAATAATTTGGATTATAATAAGATTTTAAATAACTACAATCTTAATTATAAAATTATGTAGAATAGCACTTTGATTTCAATTCTGAGAGGGTAATTTATATGGGTAAATTGGGCCGAGCTGAGATTGTGGGCCGCACGGCGGGCCGTGTTGAGAAGGCCTAGAAGATGGGCCGTGCGGTAGTCCGGTCCGAAGTACGAGATTGCCACAGGTACGTATGGGCTTGGTTCGGCCGTGGTTGTTTGATTAGCTCGGCTTTTGCATGTGAGGCCGAGGTAGAAGCGGGGTTTCAAAGATACCGATGTAATCGTTAGACCGGCCAAGGCTTGGTACGGCTAAACTTGACTTCGGCATGAGGAGCCGAAGTAAGGAACGTGGGAGGGCAAATCCGAGCTATGTGTTAGCTCGGTCGTACAGTCGGTCTGGCAGATTAATGGTTACTTCGGTTGAAGTAGTCCGGCCATAAGAAGAACCATCTCACTTGGTTTAAGCAGTGAGGAGGGTGTTGGAGGATAAGCGTTATCTTCCAGGAGTATGAATCCTAGGAGGACTCTACGCATGGAGGAGTAATCCTAGAAGGACTCTACTTGGGGGAATAAGAGTCCTACCAGGATTGTGCCATGCGAAACCTATATAAGCTCACCAATATCACCTTTGAAGAGGTAATGCAACTTTACTCCCTGAATTCATAGAGCTTTTGTCTATTTGTCAAGCTTACTGACTTAGGCATCGGAGAGGTTTCCGGCACACACCCGCCGGCTAGCTCACGTGTGTATTTTCAGGTAGTTGAACGACGTCGTACGGAGGAGTGCAGACTTGGTCAACAGGATTATACGAGAAGGTGTAAATCTTTCCCGTACAATTGGCGCCGTCTGTGGGAACACAGACAAGAACAACCTCTTGATCAAACTTCTCCTCCCAAAAAATCAATGGCGAACAACGAAGAATTACCTCAGTCCGCCGTCGACGGACTAACTCCAGAAGGAGGTGCAAGGCGTGAAGGCCTTCCTGTGGTCACTCCCATGGCGGACCTAGGGCAACAAAGACACAACTCCGGGAGAGATGCGAGGGGTCGAAGGCGAAATAATAGCCCTCATCCCTCTCGTTCGCAGAGCCCAGAAAGACAAAGGCGCAGAGTTGATCCCCAAATTCTGGAGGATCGCGTCAGAGAACAAGACGAATTGATTCGTAAGATGGCGGCGGACATGGAGTCTCTGAAGCGCCAGATGAAAGGAAAAGAAGTGGCGACAGGAGTGGGGCGCAACAACAAGACGCCCCTCGCCACTCGGAAGGTCGTAGTAGGAATTCTACCCCCTCCCATGCAGAGAATAGAAGCCTCAGGACAGGCGATACATTGTCCGTATCTTCCAGAACTCGTCACTCCAGGTGAGAGGACGAGATTTGAGAGGTCAAACACTGAGGGAAGTACATATTGGCCCTCACACTCACACCAAACAAGGTCTAGGCAGACAGAGTTGCCCAGATCGTCCGACCTACGGACCGTGCTAGAAGAGAAAGCGCGGTGGAAGGAGGACGCTAGAGCGCGCGATCCACACAGAGTCTCTGCCTTACAACGGTTGGCTCCTCGGACGCATGGAAGCGTCGAGGTTGGAATGCCAATACCGCGCCCGGCCTACGAACCAGCGGACAAGGCATTGGCGAGGCTGCAAACCTCACCATTCGTCCCTGCAATAGAGAACGCGCCCCTACCGTCAGGCTTCCTACAGCCCAAATTCACAACATATGAGGGGAAGACGGACCCTTACTCACACTTAAGCCACTTTCGCCAGGTCATGGCTGTGTACCGGCGGAATGAGGCCTTGATGTGCATCCTATTCCCCTCAAGCCTAGGTGACCTAGGCCTGACTTGGTTTGAAAAACTTCCAGAGGGCAGCATTGCCTCCTGGGCGCAATTGGCGGAGGCGTTTGTAACACGATTCAGAACAAACACAAAAACACCGGTGGAGATCGACCAGTTACTCTCCATCGATATGGGCGACAAGGAGACCCTGAGGTCATACAACAGTCGCTACTGGGAGACGTTCAACCAGATTGGGGACTGCCCAACTAACCTCGCCATTGCGCAGTACAAAAGAGGCCTTCCAGTCGGAAATAGACTAAGGGACTCTATCACCATGACGCCACCTCTCACAATGGAAGCCCTGATGAGAGAGTGCATCAGCACATCAGGGTAGAAGAGGATGGCGCTCGCGCCAAGGCAAAATCTGGCGCGACCACAACACCAGAGAAGAAGACCTCGGCAAAGGTCAATACGGTAGATCGCCAAAACCGAAATAGACAGGGCAGGAAAGACAACGGAGAAGACCAAGACAAAAGATGGTTGAGAGTCCGCACTGCCATCACCACAGTCTTCAAAAAACCGATCTACCGTATACTTAGCGAAATACGAGACGAGCCTTTCGTCAAGTGGCCAGCTAAGTTAGGCGAAGCTCAGAAGGACTACGATGACAGATCGAGGTGCACCTTCCACAAAGAAAAGGGGCACCGCACTGAGAACTGCACACCATTGAGGCAGCATCTGGAAGAGTTGGTGGCGGCGGGTCACCTGGACAAATACATAGAAGGAGGGGCGCAGCCAGCCCCCCAGGACCACAATGTGCCCAATGGAATGCCAAACGACGCTCCACCTCAAGGCGTCATCAACGTAATACATGGAGTCTTTGAACCTGAGCGTGTATGCGAGCTCAGAGGTTCAATCAAAAAGGCTGAGCACTTCAGAGAGGTGCTAAGTGCCCAACCAGTCGCCAAAAAGGGGAAGATGGAGGCCACAAATGTCATGTCCTTTTCAGATAAAGACCTGGCAAGGATTTATTGCCCTCACAACGATGCCTTGGTCGTCACTCTCCGAATCAAGGATTTTGATGTCAAGCGGATTCTGATTGACCAAGGTAGTTCGTGCGAAATCATGTATTATGAAACCTTCAAGCAACTAAAGCTTCAAGATAAAGACTTGGCGCCTGCCGTATCTCCCCTTATCGGATTCAACTCCATGCCAGAGTGGCCCGTCGGCAAAATTATCCTCCCAGTCAGAGCAGGGAGTGTAACGAAACAAGTGGAGTTCTGGGTGATAAAGGTCCCTCCACCTACAACGTTATCTTGGGCAGAACATGGCTGCATGCCATGCGCTCAGTGGCATCCTCCTACCACCAAGTGATGCGATTTCCCAACGATACCGGCATAATTGAAGAAGTATATGGGGACCAGATCATGTCCAAACAATGCTTCGTCACAACAAACGGAAGCCGTGCGGCCAAGGGGTATGTTCACTCGATTTGAAGAACCTGAGAGTAATGAACTGTTCGCAGAGGTTGGCAAAGCAGCTGATCAGAAAGCGATAGAAGATTTGGTGGAGGTAAGAATCGATGAAAAGAACCCGGATAAGTTCTTTTTGCTTGGTTCGACGTTATCCAGCGCTGAGAGGTTGGAGGTTATGGAATTCCTGACCTCCAACATCGAAGTGTTTGCCTGGACGCCTTACGACATGCCAGGCATTGATCCAAACCTAATCTGCCACCAACTCAATGTCCACCCATCTGCCAGACCGGTCATTCAACGCACACGCAGATCGGCACTCCATCACGCTGAGATAGTGGCAGAAGAAGTGGGTAACCTGCTGGAGGCAGGAGCAATCAGAGAGGTACATTACCCCAAATGGATCTCCAACACAGTAGTAGTGCCAAAGAAGAATGGCAAGTGGCGTGTATGCGTCGACTACAAAACGGTCAACAAGGCGTGCCCAAGGATAGCTTCCCCCTACCAAGGATAGATCAACTGGTAGACTTGACGGCAGGGCATAACAGACTTAGCTTTCTGGACGCATACAGAGGCTACCACCAAATTGCCATGCACAAACCAGACCAGGAGGTCACGTCCTTCACCACGCCAAGAGGACTATACTGCTACAAGGTCATGCCCTTTGGCCTAAAGAACGCAGGGGCGACATTTCAGAGAATGGTCACAAAGATGTTCGAGCCATTGTTAGGCAGAACAATGGAGGCGTACATCGACGACATGGTGGTCAAAAGCAAGGATGCGGATGACCACCTAAAGGACCTAGATGAGATGTTCCAGATCCTGAAGAAACACAAGCTGCGCCTTAACGCTTCTAAGTGCGCATTCGGTGTGGGGTCTGGCAAGTTTCTAGGTTTCTTGGTGACCAACAGGGGTATTGAGGCAGACCCCTCCCAAATCAGAGCAATTCAGGAGTTAGAGAGACCTAACTCAGTAAAAGAAGTGCAGCATCTCACCGGCATGGCAGCAGCACTTAACCGATTTATCAGCCGGTCTTCAGACAGATTGCGTCCATTCTTTCAGTCACTAAAAGCTAAGTTTGAGTGGGACGAAGAATGCGACCGAGCTCTGGAGAGTTTGAAGGAATACATGTCTTCTCCACCACTACTTGTCACCCCAATACCTGGAGAAGAACTCTTCCTCTACTTAGCAGTCTCTCAGCACGCGGTAAGTGCAGTATTGGTTCGTGCAGAAGGCATCCAACATCTTCCAATCTTCTACGTCAGCAAGACATTGTTAGGAGCCGAAACAAGGTACTTGCCTCTAGAGAAGCTAGCACTGGCCTTAATGATGGCCTCCAGGAAATTGGCGCACTACTTTCACGCCCACACCATTGTCGTCCTCACAGCTTTTCCACTAAAAGCTTTGTTCGAGAGGGCGAACTTTTCCGGGCGAATTCTGAAGTGGGCAGTAGAATTGGGACAATATGACATCAAGTTCCAACCCAGAACTGCAGTAAAGGCCCAATCCTTGGCAGACTTCGTCGCAGAGTTCACCCCTGGAAGCCATCAAGTCTGCCCAATTGACCTGACTGACACAACCGAACTAGGGATGGAGATGGATGCCGGAATAGCGCAACCCCTAGTGCAGGTTACTCTCAGCCAGTGCCCAAGGCAGACCAGAGTAGAGAAGGCACGAAGCAAACAGACCATGCTACACCAAGTCAGGACTCGCCAACACATGAAGGATTGGTGCAAACGGAAAGTAAGGGGCAGACAACGAGCATGGACCCTGAAGAAGACACCAGCATCATGGAGGATCCCAAGGCGTCATCTGATCCCTCCACCTGCTGGAAGTTGTTCGTCGGGAGATGTGGAAGCTCTTCGTGGATGGAGCATCCAACCGGCATGGAGCAGGACTTGGCATAGTCCTCATCTCTCTCAGATGGCCTAGTGGTGGAGCAGGCGATCAACCTGGCTTCCCAGCATCAAACAACGAAGCGGAGTATGTAACTAAGTAACACAAAGGATAGATATATCGCAATTGAACACATTTAGCAATGGGTTCTCAAAAAAAACAAAAAACCAAAACAAAACACATTCAGCAATGGTTAGAGTTTCAAATTTTTTAATGATGGGTGACATGGCATAATTTCATTGGCTAGTCCAACTACATTAAATGCAAGTAGGAAACAACAAAGCAGGGCTTAACGTACGCCGGTCCACTTATCGTACGCCTTGTTGTGTATGTAGACTATTATCAAATGCCAATTCAATTCCTATTTTCATTTCCACCCAAACCAACCTAACGACAACCCTATATATATATATATATGAATATATGTATTGATTTTGTACTTTCTTCATTCTCTCTGTCTCTCTCTCTCTCTCTCTCTGATGAACTAATTGAATCTTCAAGGTACTCTATTTGATTTTTGCTTTCGAATCTTTAATCAATTTCTGCTCTTTTTTTTTTTTTTTTGAATTATGCTCTGTATCAATCTTTTATCGATCGATGCAATCTGTTCGTTGTTTTTTTTTTAGAATTCATGTTCAATTTGATGTGTTGTTAAATTATAAATATTTGTTTATGTTCAGCTGTTTTTTTCATTGGATTTCGCAGGGGTTCGTGTCTGGATCTGTAGTGATTAAGCTCTAAGTAAGTTGATTAAACTCTTTTTTATTGCTTTGATTTGCTTCGTTTTATTTATTTTATTTTTTTTCGGTCGTAGTTCATTTTCCGTTTGGTTGCTGAGAAAAGGAAATAAGAAAATTCAATGAGATTTCGTAATTTATGTGTTTTTTCACTAGAAGGGTAAGCTCAATTACGTCTTTTACAATTAATTAAGTCGAGTGATATTCCTTCGTAACTTGGTTCCAGAAAATATAAACTGAAACGTTTTTCCTTCATTTTCTCAGCAACCAAACAGTCAAGTTTGTGCTTTTCTTAGCTCAGACACAAATTTAATCATGTCTTGTTTATTGATTCAATCAAATTTGCTAAATTGCTATCTTTGGCGATGAATTCTTTAGTTATTGATCTAAATTTTCTGCCAACTCTTCATACACTGTTATTTTGGGTGGTTATTTGGCCTTTCATTTTGGACTTTAAACTAAATATATAAAGATTCTGCTTAGATTTTCTTTTACCTATCTATATTTTGGTCAGATTTATGTTGTCTATTTCTGATTTGAATTTGATCAGCTTTGGAAATAAATGTTTCTTTTAAATTTCACATGTAGCACTCAATTAATTGTTTAATAGTCTTTTTAAAATCTGTATAATTTTTTTCTCCTTATTCTCTAATCTTCATTTCATGAAAACTTTATTAATGTAAATGTGTAATTGTTTTGATTTTCCTTTATTACTATGATTGTAATGAAATTATGATCATTTGTTGAAATAGATTTATATAATGAAATTATGATCATCTATATAAGGAAACAAAGATCATTTATATAATGAAACATATTTATTGACTCTGTATTATTGATGTGTGAATTTATTTCATTAGCACAAATTTTTACGAATCAACAATTAAGAAACAGAAATTAAAATATTTTATATAATGAAATTATGATAATTTATTGAAACAGATTTATATATTGAAATTATGATCATCTATATAAGGAAACAGTTTTATTGACTTTGTATTAATTTTAGCATTTTAATTAATTTGCAATGAGGTTTTATGACATCATATGTTGTCATGAATTTTTTATGAAATATTATGTGATATGTGTTATTTTTTTGATTGATTTAATTACAGTGCTATGTCAAGAATTTAAATAGAGTTTTATAAAGTTTGTTAACTTTTAATTAAATGATGGTAGTGATTATGATATTCATGTAATTATCAATGGATCTGTTGTGGGGTATTATTTCGAAAAGTATATTTCATGTGTAAAAATTCTCGATTTTGGTTTAATACAAAATGCATATATATTAAAATCTGTTGTGTATTGTTTTTACCTGAAGGTGTGTTTGAATATGATTCTACTTCATGTTAAATTTTTATTACAATCTATCCAATCTTGTTTTATTCGCTATTGCAGAAATGATTAGGAAACAACAATTAGTAAACAACAATCTATCTAATCTTGTTTTATTCGCTATTGCAAAATTGTTATTACAATGTATCTAATCTTGTTTAACGAATCAACAATTAGGAAATAGAAATGATTAGAAAACAGAAATTAAAATATTCTATATAATGAAATTATGATCATTTATTGAAACATATTTATATATGAAATTATGATCATCTATATAAGGAAACAGAGATCATCTATATAAGAAACATATATTGACTCTGTATTATTGATGAGTGAATTTATTTCATTAGCACAGATTTTTACGAATCAACAATTAGGAAGCGGAAATGATTAGGAAACAGAAATTAAAATATTCTATATAATGAAATTATGATAATTTATTGAAACAAATTTATATAATGAAATTATGATCATCTATATAAGGAAACAAATTTATTGACACTGTATTAATTTTAGCATTTTTAATTAATTTGCAATGAGGTTTTATGACATCATATGTTGTCATAATTTTTTTATGAAATATTATGTGATATGTGTTATTTTTTTATTGATTTAATTCCAGTGTTATGTCAAGAATTTAAATTGAGTTTTATAAAGTTTGTGAACTTTTAATTAAATTATGGTGGTGATTATGATATTCATGTAATTATCAATGGATCTCTTGTGGGCTATTATTTAGAAAATTATATTTCATGTGTAAAAATTCTCGATTCTGGTTTAATACAAAATGTATATATATTAAAATTCGTTTGTACTGTTTTTACCCGAATGTGTGTTTGAATATGATTCTACTTCGTGTTAAATTTTTATTACAATCTATCTAATCTTGTTTTATTCGCTATTGTAGAAATGATTAGGAAACAACAATCTATCTAATCTTGTTCTATTCATTATTGCAGAATTGTTGTTACAATCTATCTAATCTCGTTTAACGAATCAACAATTAGGAAATAGAAATTAAAATATTCTATATAATGAAATTATGATCATTTATTGAAACAGATTTATATAATGAAATTATGATCATCTATATAAAGAAACAGAGATCATATATATAATGAAATATATTTATTAAGTTGTGTCTTCTTCTTCATATCAGGCAATGGCGTCGCTAACTTCCCGTCTCGAGCACGCGGTGAAGTCCAACGTTCTCCAATCATACCTCACCGAATTTATCTCCACCTTCCTCTTCGTCTTTGCTGCAGTTGGCTCCGCCATTTCTTATAGGAAGATGATGTCGAATGCTACAACAGATCCATTTGCGCTTGTAGCGGTTGCTGATGCGAATGCGTTTGTATTGTCGGTGGCAGTTTATACAGCGGCTAATATCTCCGGCAGCTATGTGAACCCAGCGGCCACGTTCGGGATGGCAGTTAGGGGTCATATTAGTGTTCCTATGGCTATTTTTTACTGGATTTCACAGCTAGTTGGGTCTGTAATGGCTTGTCTTTTCTTAAAAGTTACTACCGTCTCACAGCATGTACTTGTCCATGGAATCCCATAAGAAATGACTAGGTTCGAAGCATCCATTTTGGAAGGGGTGATGACATTTGGTTTGGTCTACACGGTCTATACAGCTAGGGACTCGAGACATGGTCCACTGGGAGCAATTGGACCCTTAGCAATCGGGTTCATTGTAGGGACCAATGTATTGGCATCCGGGCCATTTACGGGCAGGTCAATGAACCTGGCTTACTCGTTCAAGTCTACTCTTGTTGGAGGGAGTTTCAAGAACCATGTAGTCTATTGGGTCGGACCTTTGATCGGTGCTGCTCTTGCTGGTATCCTATATGATAATGTGGTCTTTCCGATTCAAGTACCCGGCATAGCAGATGGAGTTGGGGTTTAATTAAATGTAGGAAATGTTGATTTTATTTTTATTTTATTTTGGAAAACAGAAATTAAAATATTCTATATAATGAAATTATGATCATTTATTGAAACAGATTTATATAATGAAATTATGATCATCTATATAAGGAAACAAAGATCATCTATATAGTGAAACATACTTATCTACTCTATATTATAAATTTGAATTTATTTCATTAGCACAGATTTTTAAAAATCAACAATTAGGAAACAGAAATGATTAAGAAACAGAAATTAAAATATTCTATATAATGAAATTATGATCATCTATATAAGGAAACAGATCTATTGGCTCTGTATTAATTTTAGCATTTTTAATTAATTTGTAATGAGGTTTTATGATATCATATGTTGTCATGAATTTTTTATGAAATATTATGTGATATGTGTTATTTTTTGATTGATTTAATTCCAGTGTTATGTTAAGAATTTAAATAGAGTTTTATAAAGTTTGTGAGCTTTTATAAAGTTTGTCAATCTTCGATTTGTGGGCATATTTGGCTGTGTTTTTGTTTTTGTTTTTTTTGTTTTTGTTTTTGTTGTTTGTTTGTGTGTATTTTTAAAAACTAAAAACAAATGGAAAATTTGAACATATCCATCATTTTTCATTTTTGTGTAAAATATTTTTCAAAATAACTTTTTGGTTTTCTTCATAATGTATTGTTCTAAAAAATATTTCTTAAAAACTTTTTTGAAAAGTTATGACAACTTGTACAATCGATAGTAGTAGAATATGAAAGGATTTTTTTCTGTTTTTTTTTTTTTTTGTGAGAATAGTAGTATATAAAAGGTTATGATAACTTGTGGCCATTATGTGATTTGCAAAAATTTCGATTTGACTTGTTTGATGAATCAATTTTCCAATTGATTGTGATAGAACCACCATAGTTATGATTGTTTGTGGTCATTGTTACTAGCTTTGTGAATAAAAAAAAAGTTATGATATTACGCGGGCTATGACTCTGGCTCCGAATAAGTAAAGTTTTGTGGTTATGAGTGTAGTTATCAAAATCCTTATTTAAATGGTAGGATCTTACGAGTTGTACCAAATAATTTGGATTATAATAAGATTTTAAATAACTACAATCTTAATTATAAAATTATGTAGAATAGCACTTTGATTTCAATTCTGAGAGGGTAATTTATATGGGTAAATTGGGCCGAGCTGAGATTGTGGGCCGCACGGCGGGCCGTGTTGAGAAGGCCTAGAAGATGGGCCGTGCGGTAGTCCGGTCCGAAGTACGAGATTGCCACAGGTACGTATGGGCTTGGTTCGGCCGTGGTTGTTTGATTAGCTCGGCTTTTGCATGTGAGGCCGAGGTAGAAGCGGGGTTTCAAAGATACCGATGTAATCGTTAGACCGGCCAAGGCTTGGTACGGCTAAACTTGACTTCGGCATGAGGAGCCGAAGTAAGGAACGTGGGAGGGCAAATCCGAGCTATGTGTTAGCTCGGTCGTACAGTCGGTCTGGCAGATTAATGGTTACTTCGGTTATGAAGTAGTCCGGCCATAAGAAGAACCATCTCACTTGGTTTAAGCAGTGAGGAGGGTGTTGGAGGATAAGCATTATCTTCCAGGAGTATGAATCCTAGGAGGACTCTACGCATGGAGGAGTAATCCTAGAAGGACTCTACTTGGGGGAATAAGAGTCCTACCAGGATTGTGCCATGCGAAACCTATATAAGCTCACCAATATCACCTTTGAAGAGGTAATGCAACTTTACTCCCTGAATTCATAGAGCTTTTGTCTATTTGTCAAGCTTACTGACTTAGGCATCGGAGAGGTTTCCGGCACACACCCGCCGGCTAGCTCACGTGTGTATTTTCAGGTAGTTGAACGACGTCGTACGGAGGAGTGCAGACTTGGTCAACAGGATTATACGAGAAGGTGTAAATCTTTCCCGTACAATTGGCGCCGTCTGTGGGAACACAGACAAGAACAACCTCTTGATCAAACTTCTCCTCCCAAAAATCAATGGCGAACAACGAAGAATTACCTCAGTCCGCCGTCGACGGACTAACTCCAGAAGGAGGTGCAAGGCGTGAAGGCCTTCCTGTGGTCACTCCCATGGCGGACCTAGGGCAACAAAGACACAACTCCGGAGAGATGCGAGGGGTCGAAGGCGAAATAATAGCCCTCATCCCTCTCGTTCGCAGAGCCCAGAAAGACAAAGGCGCAGAGTTGATCCCCAAATTCTGGAGGATCGCGTCAGAGAACAAGACGAATTGATTCGTAAGATGGCGGCGGACATGGAGTCTCTGAAGCCCAGATGAAAGGAAAAGAAGTGGCGACAGGAGTGGGGCGCAACAACAAGACGCCCCCTCGCCACTCGGAAGGTCGTAGTAGGAATTACTACCCCCTCCCATGCAGAGAATAGAAGCCTCAGGACAGGCGATACATTGTCCGTATCTTCCAGAACTCGTCACTCCAGGTCTGAGAGGACGAGATTTGAGAGGTCAAACACTGAGGGAAGTACATATTGGCCCTCACACTCACACCAAACAAGGTCTAGGCAGACAGAGTTGCCCAGATCGTCCGACCTACGGACCGTGCTAGAAGAGAAAGCGCGGTGGAAGGAGGACGCTAGAGCGCGCGATCCACACAGAGTCTCTGCCTTACAACGGTTGGCTCCTCGGACGCATGGAAGCGTCGAGGTTGGAATGCCAATACCGCGCCCGCCTACGAACCAGCGGACAAGGCATTGGCGAGGCTGCAAACCTCACCATTCGTCCCTGCAATAGAGAACGCGCCCCTACCGTCAGGCTTCCTACAGCCCAAATTCACAACATATGAGGGGAAGACGGACCCTTACTCACACTTAAGCCACTTTCGCCAGGTCATGGCTGTGTACCGGCGGAATGAGGCCTTGATGTGCATCCTATTCCCCTCAAGCCTAGGTGACCTAGGCCTGACTTGGTTTGAAAAACTTCCAGAGGGCAGCATTGCCTCCTGGGCGCAATTGGCGGAGGCGTTTGTAACACGATTCAGAACAAACACAAAAACACCGGTGGAGATCGACCAGTTACTCTCCATCGATATGGGCGACAAGGAGACCCTGAGGTCATACAACAGTCGCTACTGGGAGACGTTCAACCAGATTGGGGACTGCCCAACTAACCTCGCCATTGCGCAGTACAAAAGAGGCCTTCCAGTCGGAAATAGACTAAGGGACTCTATCACCATGACGCCACCTCTCACAATGGAAGCCCTGATGGAGAGAGTGCATCAGCACATCAGGGTAGAAGAGGATGGCGCTCGCGCCAAGGCAAAATCTGGCGCGACCACAACACCAGAGAAGAAGACCTCGGCAAAGGTCAATACGGTAGATCGCCAAAACCGAAATAGACAGGGCAGGAAAGACAACGGAGAAGACCAAGACAAAAGATGGTTGAGAGTCCGCACTGCCATCACCACAGTCTTCAAAAAACCGATCTACCGTATACTTAGCGAAATACGAGACGAGCCTTTCGTCAAGTGGCCAGCTAAGTTAGGCGAAGCTCAGAAGGACTACGATGACAGATCGAGGTGCACCTTCCACAAAGAAAAGGGGCACCGCACTGAGAACTGCACACCATTGAGGCAGCATCTGGAAGAGTTGGTGGGCGGCGGGTCACCTGGACAAATACATAGAAGGAGGGGCGCAGCCAGCCCCCCAGGACCACAATGTGCCCAATGGAATGCCAAACGACGCTCCACCTCAAGGCGTCATCAACGTAATACATGGAGTCTTTGAACCTGAGCGTGTATGCGAGCTCAGAGGTTCAATCAAAAAGGCTGAGCACTTCAGAGAGGTGCTAAGTGCCCAACCAAAAAATAAACGGCTGACAAACATTTGATTTGATCACATAGCTATCGCTATCCGATCAACGTGATTTTTACGGACATATAGTACTCGATGAGTTCTACATATTGAATGGTTCGGATTATCGAATCAGGACCCATGGGTAGGCCCCACAGGTCTAACAGTACCCTCCAGTTTAATGAATATATATATATATATATAATTTTTTCATAAGATATATGAAAAGTACCCCCACGGGCCCACACGTGAGCTTGTACCATCACTGGAGGGTACAATTTTGGCTTGTATTTTTTTTTTTTTTGTACTTTTTTTGGTGAATAGTGATAATTTTTTGACTTTTTTAATAACTTTTTAACTTTTTGTCTTTTATAGATTATGCCAAACAAGCACAAAGTATCTATCGTCTTTGAATAATAATAATTTAACATGACTAAGAATTGAATAATGATTAATATTTGAAAGTAACTTTTTTTTAGAGAATTATTAAAAAGTCTATTTTAATAATTATTTAAGATATTAAGTTTAGTAAATATTTTTTATTAGTGAGAGATTCACCCTTTATAAAATAGCTTTGTGAGAAGTACTTTTATTATTTTAGATGATATTTTTTTTTTCTAATTTTACCCATTAATTTATCTGTTAACTTTTTTGACTATCTGTTTAATTTTTTTGATTATCTATTCAAATATATATATATATATATTTGTTTAAAGTTTTTCTATCTATCCAAAATTTATCTATCCAATTTTTTATTTGTTCAAAATTTATCTGTTCAATAGTTTTATTTGTACACATTTTCTATTCAAATTTTATCTATATAAGTTTTCTATGTTTGTACAGTTTTTATCTGTATAAATTTTGTAGAGCAATCAATCTAGACTTACTCTCTCTATCTGTCTCTCTATCTTTCTATTTGTTGTATATTTGTGTGCTTCTATTTCATCATTATCAATGGAAGTGAATGCTTGAGATTTGGAGAAGACAAAGATCAACAAATCAATTAGCAGAGAGATGATTTACACGTGCTTCATGATTAATGCATCGATCCACCTTAGGACCTCCTAACGAAGCTTCATCAACCATCACGGAGTTCGCTGCCTTCTTCGCAGCTTTGAACAACTCCACTAATTCTCTCTAAGAATAAACACCAAAATACATCAACTTTATCCCAAATTTCAAATCACAAAAGCCAGATACAGAAATTTAGTTGACCACTTTGACCTTCCAAAAACAACAAAAGACATCTCAATTGACGATTAGGAGGAGGAAGAAGACATTGATGATGAAAGAGAAGTGTTTCATAACTCTGGTAGTCCTCCGGTTCAGCCTATAGATGGTGATAAAAATGATGATGGGTGACGATCTATTCGCGATCTCAGATCTTAGGACAAAGATGCCTCTGACAGCAATGGTAATGGAAACGGACAACTGCAGTCGATAGAAGGAGATTAACATCGCTGACTAGTGTGGCGGCGTCAAACACGGTTCATCGATGAAGAGGTTCCTAACATTGACGAATCCGATGATTGAGACGCGATTGGAATGATCTAGAGAGTAGAGAGAAGAGAGAAGAGGAATGGAAGTTAGAGAGAGAGAGAGAGAGAGAGAGAGAGAGAGAGAGAGAGAGAAAGAGAATCAAAACGGTAGAGATAGAGGAGAAGAGAGAGAGAGAAAGAGAGAGAAAGGGGGGGTATGTTTGTGAAATAACCAGATGTGAAATATATATATATATATATATATTTAGGAGACTATTTTGGTCATTTTATCTAATCTTGTCCTTATAGTCAAAGCATTTCAATGCCTGAACATTTGGTTAAACAAAATCTAAATTTGAATTTATGGACTGAGTGGTTTTTTTTTTTACTCTAGATAGTTTACCTAGATTTTTTAATTTTTTTTTATCTTCAAAGAAATTTATTTGAATAAAATATTTGTTTTTTTTTTTTTTTTTTACGCTTCTTCCACTCAAAACACTTAATTAGAATAACAAAAAAGAAAAACTAAAAATTTATGATTGAAAAATCATAAAAGATAACTAATATCAAATGATTTTTAAATTATAGTGACGAGCTGAGTGTCTATTGCTTCTTATAATTATGAGCAGATCATTTAATCATAAAGTTAGAAAAATATTAGGTTTCTTATTTTAATTTTAAGGATTATTTATTGTTTATAAAACGAAGAAATTATAAATAATATAATAAATTTTCTTTGAAAATTACTGTTGAAGAATTTTTTTACAAATAGCTCACTTTTTAAAATAATTTAAAATATTTAATGAATTGTAATCCAATTCATTAAAAATGTAAAAATGATATGAGAATGTGCTATTTTCAATCTTTTCCATAATTTTACTTTTGCTAATGCAAAAATTAAAGTAATGAAAATGGAACCAAGCACTTCTTCAAAAAGGAGTTATGATTAAGAGTTTTTTTTTTTTTTCATTTTAGATTGTTGGATCCTAAACATTTCTCAAAAAATGGTTAATTTATCATTTTGTTAAAACTAATGTCAAGTTTGGATTTCTTTAGAAGGCCTAATAATTGACCTTTGAGAAACTAAGGCATTTAGTAGTTGTGGTGGGTATCGGTCCGTTGGCCTGCCCAGTCCACTTAGGTTGGCCTTATTTTTTTAGGGTTTGAAAAGATTGTTTTAGCTCATAGGACCGGACTGAGCCAACATTTCAACTTGATATATTAATGGGATGGGTTTGGGATTTATATTTTCAACCTAACTCAGCTCAGCCTAGCCCGCTATTAAATCAATTAATTAATTAATTATAATAATTAAAATATTTTTTTATTAGGATTTAGACTTTATTTTTGTTGATTTTATTGAAATTTGCATTTGTGGTGATGTGCAATTGAATTTATTTAAGAAATCATTCAATTTATAATGATATCAGTACATTTGTTTAAGAAATATAATATGTGATTGAATTTAATTATAAAATATTTTAATTTTTTTTAACATAGAGCTGGACGGGTGGTCTTGAGATGTATAATTATTTTTTCGGCTAGACTTGGTCAGATGTAAAAGTCCAATGTTAAAGCTGGGCCGGGCTTGGGCAGACACAAATTCTCTTATTATGTAATGCTGACCTAACCTAAACCCAACTTGACCTGACCTGATGAATGCCTACCCTTAATTGTGTAACACCTTTTGTGGTGTGAAATTTTCGATTAAACTCCTATGGAAAGGAGTTTGATACTACTTATGGTAGAGTCTGGATCCTCTATAGGGCTTTCCTGTGGTGCATTTTCGTGGTGTCCCATATAGACACCCCATTTTGACTGACCCTAAGACTTCGGGCGCTTGAAAACTTTCCGATGATGAAACAGTAATTACTTTATCTCTAGAGATACTTAAAGTTGTTATGAGTTGTTGTATTACCCTATTATAAGCCAAAAGCAACTTTTTATAAAAATGGCCGTTTTAGTTTTGAACCCATTTTTAACCAAGCCTAACTCTTTGGTCCCATTTTGAAGAGAGTGAGAGGGAAAGGTCTGGTTGAACATGAATTAATGGTATTTTAAAAACCATTGACTGATTGTACTAAAAAACATTGATTAAGAGGTAAACAGGCTTACTTAGGCAACAAGTGAGCCCAAAGGCATGGAACACGCACCATGGTATGCATAGCTGACACTTGTCCATCAAGGTAGCACTAAAGCAGGCACTTGCATTGTGTGGCTGCAGTTTGGTTGTGCACCCGCACAAACCTTTGTGTGGCCACACCTAACTAGTACTCCCGTATATCCATCTAATGCCTAAAATCTAGCTTCAATTGGATCGTTGGTGTATTTTGGACAGAAAGGGCAAGAAGAATACAATGGGGCAACTTTAACATGACTTAGCTTGACCCCCAAGGCTCTTCGTTGCATATAAATACAACCCCTATCCCCACTCTTTGAGGGACCAAGCTTTCAGCAAGTTTTAGAGTACTTTTAATGAGTTTTGAGTTGCCTTCTCTCATTCTAAACCCTAAGTTCGAAAATCATCAACCCTACAGTAGCTTTACCATCTAAAAGTAGATCTAGGGTTTGAAGAAAGTGAATCAAAGTCGAGCCAAACCTAAGGAAAGCTTGAAAGCAAGCCAAACCTGACGGATTCATCTCTCACTCTCTTTCTCATCTGTGTTTCTCTTTTTTTTTTCCCCTTTCGATTGTGATGGGGCAATGACAAGGGCGAATGAGGTCAGTTAACAAAGGTATTGGTGGCGATGAGCGATGGCATTGTAATGAGGGAAAGTAGTGGCCACGATGATATATGATGGCAATGATAATGGAATAATAAGTCTTCCTTGTCTTTTTTTTTCTTTCTTTTTATTTTATTATTATTTTTTTATCATTGCTCTGTAATCTGTAAATGTATATATATAAGCTTAATTTGTTGTTTTGAGCTCTCAAATCCATTTGTCACTAAAAAAAAAAAACTTCATTCTTACCAGATTATCAAAATTGACCGAACCAACTGTCAAACCATGACTATTGATTCGGTTGATTTCAAGTTGTTGTTCAATCGATAACATGTAAATGATTTTCTAACCTAAATATGTCAGTTCGGCTAATGGGCTGAGGGTAAACCCAAACCGAACCGACCCATGAACACCCCTAATAGTTGTTTTGATCCTTAATAGTGGCTAAGATCTATTTACTTCGATTTCATGATTTTAAGTCTTCATTCCCATTTTAAGTGAGATTTTAACTTAGTTTTATATATAAGAGAGTAAATCTTGATCACTATTCTCTTATTTTTTCTTTCATGTACTCGTTTTCCTTTTCTTGTCTAGCCTTCTCAATTAGTCATTATTTACTTTGTTCCCCTTTCTGCTCTTTTCTTTTCTTTTTACTTTTTATGTCTTCGATATCCATGATTGTGTAGTTGCTTTTATATGTGGCCCGGTTTATCTGATCTTACCAAATATTGTTACTAGTTTGTTATGCTGATTATGTGTTGAGGTGATTTTCATGTTTAAGATGTTTCACATGACATTCTAGTGGAAAACCAGGCCAATAGATTCATTTCATGAGTTTTGATTGCATTTTTGACTTTTGTATCTAGGATCATGCATAACCCATTTCGCACTTGGCTTGGTGCTAATGAGTATTAGGTGAGTTTCTCCATTTTCTTCTGTATCCTGTATGTTTGTGCTTCCTCATTACGTCTAGCATGCTATCATGATGATATATACTTATTTGAGATATATATGTGTTTGCTTATTGCATGGAGGCAATTTTGCCAAAGTTAGGATTGTCTCAATCTTTTTGCATATGAGTTTTCTCCCTTTTTCTCATGATCATCTAAAAAACCTTTCAAATTGAAGAGATAGAAACATTCCAAGATAGATGATTTGGTCTATATTGCTAGATTCACCTAGTAAAGTTAGCATTAATAATTGGATTATATGAACATATTTTGGCAATAATTCCATATCAAGAATTAGTACATGATGGTTTTTGGATCGGGTGAGCTGGAGTACTCAATTCATGACCTTTTCCACTTATACCTAAACTCCTGGACCAGACTTTTCTAATTATGATGGGCAGTGACCTATATTGGTTGGACTTTCTAGTTGTGATGGATAGTGACCTATATTGGCAATGACCTAAACGCCTCATATTTTTGTTAGGAAAATAGATGATTTCCTATAAGTAAATCAATCAATGGAAATAAAAATTAATGCGCAAAAAATTAAATCAATAACGACACAAGAATTTTTATGTAGTTACCTCAATGTGGGGTATGTCCACGGGATAGAAATCCGATTCCACTATAAACCAAGAGTTTTCAAAACGATTACAAACAAGACATGAATAGTCTCACAAATCACCCTTGGGTGAATTCCAAATAATCACAAATAAACAAGAGAAAAGACCTCACCAAATAGACGAATAAATTATCTTCGAAACAGAGTTGAAAAAGACCACAAATCTAAATCAAAATAGCTTCACTGAATTGAATTCAATCCAAAAACATTCACACAGTAAGCTAAACTTTGAGAACAAACCCACCGAATTGACTTTTTGATACAAAAGGCACTATCTCACCCAATTGATGATTACGGCTGCTACACTGAAGAATCATCATCAGCCGGTGCACTCTAGCAAGTATAACAATACCAATTGTGAACTCTTGGGCTTTTTTTCAAAACTCTAATTGCTACCAAACTAATTATTAAATACCTATTGGGCCTCCAAAAGTTAGATATAATATATTAAAAATATATTATAACCAACACAAACCAAACTAAATATTTTAATAAACCAATTGTGTCCCATACTCCACTAAAGAGGTATACCCAACAATTTCAAACCCAATTCAATCCATTATTAATTTCATTTTCATCTATAAATGCGCAAAAGCTACAACCATAATAATATTTAACGATAGAAATTCCCTATATATATATGATGAATCAATAGTTATAAATGATAAAAGTGCCCTTAGGCTTACATTTACAAGAATGAAAATGGTTTAGCCCTTGATACATAACAATGACATTCCGCCTACATATAGAATGCCTTGTAGCTGAAAAACTTGAGGAAGCTTCTCAATTCAAATAAAAATTCCATGTCTGAACCTGAAAAAGATTCACAATGTGGGATGAATAGTGTACTAAGGATCCCAATAATTATAATTAACATAATCCTATACATGTGTATGATCATGAATTCTCTACATAATACATATATAGATAATGTTCTCTGTTTCATTATCCAAAATATACATATACATAAATATACTTTTCCTAAAAAATTATTCTTTATCATTTCAAAAAGAATTATCCATTATCTTTCTATATTCATTTTAGAAAATTTTAAAAGATTTCACCATCTTCAAATGTTTGAAAACAAATTCAATAAACATTTAAGAATCCGCTATAATGGATAAGCTAAAGCAACCCTAACAACTATATTACAATGCAATACCTATGATGCTGTGTAGCCATAAATAATTTCAATAATCTATAACATGATATAACCCACTAGAATCACGACAAATTATTACCAGTCCATAACATTTCCAAAGATATCACCTAGTACATTTTTTGGCCATAAGTAGAAATGGGCAATTGGGTACCCTCCACTACAACGCATATACATATCTAAACGAAACACTATTATCACATAACACAATCTAGACTTCATCAAGCCACTACCACCACTTTACTAGGCACTAGCTGGAAGGAAATTTGAACCTATCATTAGAAGCGCAATCCACTTTAACAGGTGCTAGCTAGAAGGAAATTGAAACTTATGATTCGAAAAGCAACCCACTTTACCAGCACTGATCAGAAGGACATTGGAACCTCTTTATAACACTTTCATTGCATATCTTAAGCATAAACCATATCAACTTCACTTACATAATTAATCGACAAAATTACATACACGTAAAGTTTCAATTCAAAATAATTCCACATCAATTCTGCAACAAGCAATGCAATTCTCTACCGATTGCCAAAACAAATATCTCTAAACAATGTATTCCGATATAAATGGTATATAACACATATTTCAATCAACAATACATTATTTGCAATACTTCCAAAATCACCTATGATTTTCATAACTTTCAACATATCCACGTTTCACAATTCAATTCATATATTCTCAAATTTCATATCCATCAATGACGTCAAACACTAATCTCTTATGCCAATTCTCAACAAGCAATATTCTCAAAATTTCCAAGTTCAATCATGAATTTCAACACACAAAGATATGTATTTCCCAACATTTATTAACACGCATTATTTACCGATTTCTCCAATTTACACAATTCACATTGATTAGATTTTCACTAAAATTAGGGCTTTTCACCTTTTTGATACACTAACATGATTAACAAACTCAACACTTGCATAAATGAAGGATGGGTATAAGAATTTCATAATATAACTTAATCCTAGGTCAACACTATATGGATTTGACAAATATTCATAAATTCTTAATTTTTTCATGCAATAAAATATGCCACATACGCATCTACAACATTACATTAAAAAGGATTAGAGAAATCTCTACCTCTTGGAAAAAAAGAGGAGAACCAAGAAAAAACCCTCAAATTTCAATGTCGTTGGATTTTCAATTCAATCAATCAAAATGCAACCCTTGACAAGCTCGTTGTTTTGGTCCAAAGAACTGGTACCTAAATCTTTAGATCGGAAGATTTGTGAAGGTTGGTGATGTTGGAAAATAATGATTTTTTGGCAACTTTAATTTGAAATTAAAGTGAGACCTAACCGCCGGTTGAGGTGGATCCAAGTGGGATTGTATTATCTTAAGTGAGAAGATTATAATATTAAAATAATGACCTAAAACCATTGAGTTATGAATGAGAATTATCTCGTAAAGTGGACATTAATTAAAGTTGGACTTGGACTTGGACTTAGACTTAGACTTAGTCTTGGTCTGGACGGGCAGGCCTAGTGTATGAACATGTGTTGGATATGGACTTGGCTTTGGACCTAGTCTTGAACTTGGGTTGAGTTGTGCTGTGTTGGGCTTAACTTATGCATGTGTTTGAGATTGGGCTTGGATTAGGTTGTGACCCAACGTCCGTATACATTTTGCGACCCATCGGGTTTGAATAGCATTATATATATATATATATATTATGCATATGAGAGTTTTGCACTTTGCAACTCTAGTCCTAATGGTTAGAGTTGATGGCCATTGATGCTAGGTTTTATGGTAGCCTTCATGACTAACATCTTTCCCCTCCAACTTAAAAGTGTGATATAAAGATGATTTTTGAGATGGAAAGTTTGTGATTTTCTTTAGATAAAGTTGGAGATGTGTTTACACTAAAGGAAAAATTCAAAGGTTTTTTTTTTTTTTGTCCAGTCTTCTTTTTGCTTTGGTTCTTGTTAGAGAGAAAGTGCTACCCTTAGTCAGTTCGCCGAAGCTATCTAGGAGATGCTTCTGCAATAGTTGGTCTCAACCGTCATATCTTGGAAGATAGACGTTGATGTTCCTTCAGCACCCTTCGGCGATGCGGTGAATTTGTTTTAAGAAAACAGAGTAAGCCACAGGTTTCGATTTGCGTCTCTTGCCATTTGGTCTTTATTTTTCAAAGTTAAATTTACTTCAACGAGTTCTAATATTTATTTATCCATGTTACTAATTTGTTCTATTAGTGATTTTGTTTGTACGAATTCATTATGTAACCTATTCATATTGTCGTAGTTTATTATGTATTTATTCTTTAATAAAAATATCAAGATTATTTTGTTATTTCTATTTAATTTTATTTAATTTATTTTTCTATTATTATTATGGTAAATTACTAAGAGGTGGTGGTTTGTAGAAAGAAGGAAGAGAAAGAGAGTTTAGAGAGAGAGAGAGAGAGTAAGAAAAGTAAGGAAAGAGAGTATAAGAGCATCTCCAACAATCCTTCCAAAATTTTCCTTCCAAAATTTTCTTCAAATTTTAGTTAAAACTGTCTTTTATATTTTAGGAAACCACTTTTTCAACTATCATCTCCAACAATATACCTTATTTTGTTCTTTATATTTTAAATATTTTAAAAATACTCGTTCTTTGTCATTTTTTATTAAAAATATTTTTCCAAACTTTATTCTCTCTCCTCTACCATTTAAGAAAAAGATGAGCGATGAAAGAGAAAGAATAATTTTCTAATTATAAGGAGTGATTGAAGCCTCTCTAAATGTAAGGAGCCGAAAGTTTACCCCCTTAAATAGGGAGTTAAGTAGGGAGTCTATGAAGGGACTTATTTTATATTTGACTCGCCAAAGTAGGAAAAAAGTGGGAATAGAAAGCCTATTTGTTCTAAGTGAGTCTATATAGTACAAGGACAAAAAGTAGTTTTTGAGCCTACAAATTTGACCAAAAGTAACCTTTTTACGCGATTCGAACTGACTGCTCGAGCAACTAAAGTTGTACTTAAATGGTGATTGGCTTGCATTTTCTTTGCTTTCAAAAATAGTTCGTTTGAGCGGTCAAATGTGCACTCGGCGGTGGATAGGTACTTGTAGGATTTCAGTCAATTTTGAAATTTAGAACTGCTTAGGTCTATGGACCGCTCGAGTTGTAAAAGTTACACTTGAGCGAACTACACTTACAACTCAAGTACTCTAAGTTTGAATGGGCATAATAACTCTCTTGTCCGAACTCCATCTTGGATTGTTCTTGTGTTTAAATCAAAGTTTAGAAATAAGTTTTCCAATAGTTTTAGCCTCACATCAAAATTCAAAGTGTAGAGAGAGCAAAGAGTAAAAGAGTGAAAGCTACTCAAGAAATGAATATCTCAATTGAAGTTTTTGGTCTAATCTTACTCAATCATAAAATGAGGTCTCAATTATGATAGTTAAAAGTTCAAAAGCTAACCTAGGCATTTTTTTTTTTTTGGAACGAACCTAGGCATTATTTAGCATTTCCTACAAAAGTGTAATTTTTTTTAATCCTTTTTAGGTCAGATCATCTTTATATTTTTTTTGCATATCTTTTCGTAAAAAATTAAAAAATATATTTATTTAAATCATCTCAAACACTCTCCTATCATTCTCAAGAGTGCAAAAACAATAAAGTACAAGATAACGAACAATTAACACAAACAAGTCGAATTTAAGATTCGAAAAGTTACAAGTATTAAAATTATTCATATTTCCTTAATAATTGTCAAATGGTCATAACTAATATCATTTTAAAATTAAAAATTTAAATTAAAATAATTAAAAGTTAAAATTTGATTCATCATCAAAATGAAATTTTAAGGGTTGGTTTGGGATGTTCTAAAAAAGTGTACTTTTTGACTTATTAGCTTATATGGGTTGGGTTTGATGTGATGTGTTAGAGAGGTGATGTGATTTAAATAAGATGATGTGACTTAAATAGGATAGTGACTTTTTGTATTATTTAATAGATGCCAAACTTGACCTAAATTATTATTATTTTTTTATAATTTTTTTTCCCTTCAAAAGGATAAGTCGGTGTATAGTATACTGTATAGAGAGAGAGGGAGAGAGAGAGAGAGAGAGAGGGGTGTAAATAAAAGCAGAGAGACCTTTACCAATTCCCATACCAGTTCCCCTTCCAACAAAGACAATTGCAGCAACGCACCGCTCTCTCTCTCTCTCTCTCTCCCTCCACAACCCAACCCAGCACCAGAAATGGCAACATCTCGTCCAGCGTCGAAGCCGCTGGATCTGGTGCTGACGATTGTCTCCGCGAAGAACCTGAAGAACGTCAACTGGCGTAACGGCGACCTCAAGCCCTACGCCATCTTCTGGGTTGATTCAGATCGCCGTCTGGCCACCAAGTCCGACGATTCCGGCTCCACCCGCCCCGTCTGGAACGAGCACTTCGTCCTCCCCCTCTCCCTCCCTTTCCACGACTCCATCCTCACCCTCGAAATCTTTCACTCCAAACCCTCCGAGACTCCCAAGCCCTTAGTCGCCTCTCTCCGCCTCGCTCTCAAGGACCTCGCTGACCCGGACGATTCCACTCAACTCAGAACCTTCGATCTCCGCCGCCCCTCCGGCCGCCCGCACGGCAAGATCCGCATCAAGCTCTCCGTCCGCGACCGCCCTTTGCCTCCCCCTCCTGATTACCATATTACCCCTCCCCCTTCCTATTATTTCTCTACTGCCCCTCCTCCTCCTGCCCCTCGCGACTACCGTGTGCCTGTGTCGCTGCCGTCTCCTTCTCCTTCTCCTTCTCCACCGCCTCCTCATTCGTATCCATACAGTGCCTACTCTGATCCCTATTCGGGCTACTACTCCGGATACTACTCTCAGCTGCCTCCGCCACCACCACCGCGACCTTTTTTCGATAGGCAGCCCGGTTATGGCGGACCGAGCGCACCGGTGGATTACACGTCCTATGATCACAAGCAGAAGACTGGAAAGATGGGTCCCTTTGGAGGATTAGCCGTTGGAGCTGCCACTGGGGCCTTGGCTGGACTCGCTTTGGATGAAGGGTTGAAGCACGAGGACGAGAAGGTTTCAGAGAGAAGCGACACTGACTTGGCTGCACGGGACGATTACAGTGATTATCGTGTCGATTATGGACATCATTGAACTCCAGGGCTTGAGGTTTTACCATGAGGTAAGAAGGTCTATTGACTAATGGATATGTATATAAGCTATGTGGATTTGGGACCTTTTATGCTTTAATGGTGTGTTTGGTTGAGCCAAGTAGATTAATTAAGAGTTTATATCCATGATAACAGCTTTGTTGACATATATGAATCTTCTGCCTAAGTAATAAAGGTTAAGTCTTTATGTTTGTGTTCTTGTTTTCCTCTCTTTAGTTTGTTTAGCAAGTTGTGAGATGCGGATTAATGTTTTATTACATATGAGTTCTGAGTAAATTACAAGTGCTTGAAGCCTTGTAACCAATTTACTTAGTGAATTTTCCCTAGTGCTTACATCATTATGATTTATTTATTCATTTTTTTACTTAATCTAGAGTAATGAAAAAAAAAGTGAGTGGGGCCAATTGGAGGAATGTAGCACGGGGCACTTGAGGTATTGGAAGATATGCTTGGGGGCTTTCATAAGAAAAATCCCTTTATTAGTAAGGTGGTCCAGTCAAATTGAGTACCCTCACCCCCTTGGTTTGAATGCAATTGGTTCTTGATTAGAGTGTTGGTCTCAAAGTAAGTGCTTGCCGAGGTCATTGTGGAGAAGAGTAATTTTAAAGTAGGGACTTTAACCACTGATTCAACAGTTAAAACTCGACCAATTAATAGTTTGAGAGCAACTACTTTGTGCAAATTATGTCAAATGTTAGGTTTGTACCCAATTTACTTCTCCTAGACCCCCATGATCATCCAATATGGACTAAACTAGCCGTACTCTTTTCACTCTAAGCAATGAGAGTACATAACAAATGAAATAAGTGTCAAACTGCTAGAAGGTTAGATTAATTTGTTTGGTTCATCTTATGAGCTTCTCCAAATTGAGTTCACATCTAAGGGTGATCATCCTACTCAATTGGGTGCTTATTAGATACCGTTTTACTGCCCTGCTATTGTATCCAGTAACAATTACCCTTGTAATATGGTATGGAAGGGACTCACCTTCAACTTCTATGACATGAGTGCTAGTAGAGAGACTGGTCCTGGTTAAGTTATTGGTCAATTATGCTGATTGTTTTGGTTTGAGCTAGAAGAACTAGGGTTTGCCCAAGTTCAATTCTTCGTGGGTCAAGAGCATATAGTGATGTTAGACTTTTTTTTGTGTTGTTGCTTTTGGTTAATGAAAGGATGGCATAATTATTAAATTGGTGCTAAGAGGAGTGTGATAATCTGATGTTGCCATGAAGCTAGAATATTAAGGGTTGGTTTGGGATGTTCTAAAAAAGTACATTTTTTGACTTGTTGGCTTATATGGGTTGGGTTTGGGTTGGGTTTGATGTAATGTGTTAGAGAGGTGATGTGATTTAAATAAGATGATGTGACTTAAATAGGATAGTGACTTTTTGACTTTTTATATTATTTAGTAGATGCCAAACTTGGCCTAAATTACGGTTGGTGTCAACAACTCGTGTTGCTTTGACACATTTTTTTTTGGTTATATATCTTTGATTCTACTACCTCTATCCCATAATTTTTTCACACCATTTTATTTTTTGGATTTTCCAAAATGGTTTTTCATTTTGAAAGGTTAAAGTACTTAAAGTTGCGATTTTGTAATATTATTTGCCATGGTTGTTAGAATTGTACAATTCACGATTTGATTCATACGATTCGATATGAGTTTTAACAAAAATGATTCGTATCGTGCTATTGAATCGGAAATTGAGTGAATCGTACAATTCAATTTATGATTGACTACGATTCACTGCGATTTAATGCTATTTGTATTTTGGTTCACATAATACACGAAGCAACATCAAACTACGAAGGTATATAGAAGAAAATAATTAGTTATATTGCTATACGTGATTTTATATGTATATACATATATAATTTAGTCATATTGATAATTTACTTATGTGTTTTTATATGTATATAAATATATAGAATGATATTTCATAGTAAATAAAATGAATCTTACGATTCACGATTCATTATTTTAGCAAAACAATTTATGATTCAATTCGCGATTTGACAACAATGATTATTCTATTTGGGTAGCTGTGAACGCTTCTAATACCAATAAACAATCGGATATTTTTGGAAAGTACTACTCCTTTTGGGTGTTAATGCCTTAGTTTCCATAATTGCTTTTTTGGTCGGTAATGTTTTTGCTCTTGAATTGCAATTCTGTGACTCAAAGTAAGAATTGAGGTAGAATCGCTACTCTAATGGGATAAGAAACATTCTCAAACATATGAATCTTAAAAA
Organism: Camellia japonica; assembly: GCA_030407325.1. Taxonomy (NCBI): domain Eukaryota; kingdom Viridiplantae; phylum Streptophyta; class Magnoliopsida; order Ericales; family Theaceae; genus Camellia; species Camellia japonica. The sequence continues at coordinate 130,663,445 of JAPPVO010000032.1, forward strand.
GAACAAAATAAAAACTATCAAGATAGAAGGATTGTGTTAAATATTTTTTCTTTTTATTAGTAATTAAAGGCTATTTTTTTGATAGATACTTCAATTTGGGCTCTGTGAGTATTGAGAAGTAAAAATGTATATTACTAATGATGAATTTCTATGTTTGTAATGGGAAGTGACAATACTTATGTTCAATCATTTTAAGTGATAAGCTCTTAGTTGCATGAAATGGGAATGAGAGTGTGGCCACTTAGAAGCATCATAGGTTGGAAGTGCTTATGTATTATTTTTATTGATAATATTTTTAATTTATCTATATAAACTTTTTTAAAATTTTTTTTTTTAATTGACACACACACACACACACGTTATAAATGAAATAAGTAGAGCCTATGTTAGATAATTATTTTTAAAATATATTTATTATATGAAGATGAGTTAAAAAAAAGTTGTCCCAACAATTTTTTTATAAATATAATCAAATGTATGGATAACCCTTATAATAGCCATGTTAATAATTTAATAGAGATGTTGGTCAAATACAAATCGGTAAGAGGCGTAAGTTTTATTTTTGAACAAAGTTTATAAATAGGCACAGACTTTTTACTTAGTTATTTGGGTCCAGCCCATTGGAGTTTAGGATACAAACTAGTTGGTCAAACTCACACTCTCTCTCTCTCTCTCTCACACACTCACACACAGACACAGAGCACGATCGAGAGACATACTCTCTCTCATTTCTTCTCTTCTCTTTTCTTCTCTTCTCTTCTCTTCTCTCTCTCTCTCACACACGCATAGCACGATTGAGAGACAGAGAGATCGAGAGAGAGGAAGATTGAGAGATAGAGAGATTGAGATAGAGAGACAGTGAGATTGAGATCGAGAGTGAGAATGAGAGATCGTGATCATGTTTCTCTTGCATCAAAATGCGCGATTCTTCCTCAAAAGCGCAAAAGCATGCTTCTTCCTCAGAAACGTGATGATCTTCCACGATTCCTACTACTACAGGTAAACGTAGTGTAGACATTTAATATACATGTATTGCAATTTACAACTAAGAAGAATTTCTTGTTATATATTTATATATGAAATACATAAACACTCCTTTAGGTGCTCCCAACATTAGACTCTTATATGTGCCCTAATTCCCTCAATCTCACTCCCACTCCTGCTCCTACCTCGTGCAATTATAGTCAATGCAATGAAAACTTACCTCCTTAGAATGTTAGATTTTTCATGGTGGATAGAAAATCGAGAAAATGAGGGATTATGTGATTACAACAATGAAGGCGTTCTTATATTTCCCATGACATTGTTAAACCCCCAAGGGGTTGGTCTAGTGGGTGCAGCTTGGGGCTTGGGGATGTACTCCCTGGTCTCAAGTTCAACTCTCACTAGGTGCTATCAACTTCTTGGGGGTACGTCCGTGGGCTTTGCTCTATCCACGTGGAGGGGGCGCTTTGCGTAGGTTTGAGATTAGTTGAGATGTGCGTAAGTTAATCCGGATACCTGATCATTAAAATATATATGTATATATATTTCCTATGACATTGTGGAAAGCTACTTATGGGCAACAATTGATATGAATTACTTGTGTTTATGAGGGTTGTCAATATGACTGGTTCAAGAGTTTCTTGGTCCAGTGAGGTGAAAATGGACTCATTCTATGGCGATTACTTCTATTTGTAATTGTAAATTGTAATGTTTTGGGAAGTTGGTTGGTTACTTCTTGATATACCACCCATAGATATTACAATGATCCCTTTTTGTATCCGTGTTGCGTGTTTTCTCTTGCCCTTATCATTGTGGAAATCTACTTCTCTGGTGTATGTTATTTGCAGTTTTACATTCAATAGGAACATTTAATGCAATATATAGTTGACTAAACATGTGCAAAAAACTTTACGCTAGTATCCCGGAGATACATTAGAATTTAAAAGGTTCGGAGACCAAGACATAATATATGGAGTGTAACAAAATTACAAAATATGGATGAAAGTGGTGTAAAATTTGATTGGCAATAAATACTTGAAAGTAACTATTTTTAATATTTTATTATTAGTAAATATGGAGATATTGAGTAGGATGTAGCCTATAGAATTAGAGCAAAATGGATGAAATGGAGTGCATTAGGATCTGTTGTGTGGTCGTAGAATACCTATTAAGTTGGAAGGGAAACTTTTATGTAATTGTTATTACTAAGATTCGCTATGATGTGTTATTGAATGTTGGACGGTTATAAAAAAATATTAAAAAAATAAGTATAGCTGAAATGAGAATTAAGACGTGTGGGGATTACAAGAAAAGAAAATAAAAAAAAATCTATTAGGAAGAATTTACAAATCATATTGTGGACACTCTGCCTTTTTGGTTGTTAGGCTCGTTTCCATACATTGTACCAAATTCTAAATCCTACATCAAAAAGAGTCTCCACTTAATTTTTATGGGAAAGTAAGAAATCTTTTGACTTTGAAAACATAATTTAGGCACTAATCCGTCATAACCAAACATCTTGGTTCGAGAACTTAGGCACAAAAGGGGAATGTCATTTTGTGAGCACCCCTCTCTTGCCCAATCAAGTGATTGACCTTTACTAATATTTTATTTATGAGATTATATGATTAATTAATTCCATAAGCTCAATTATTAACCCTAAATTCTTTACTAACCTAATCAACTAGGTGGTTGAATGAAATAGATATTGCCTAAGGTTGTAATCATGAATACAACCATGTCAAGCCAATGATTTTCATAAAACAATTGATTTTCTTAAAAAAAGAGCTTTAAATACACTCTCTCATCAAACATGATCATGATTGTACTCATGATTCTAACTCAAACAATATTATCAAAATTATTCAAAACACACAATTGATCGACCAAAGAGCATATAAACTTGAATTATTGAAAAACAATGCATCAAGTAAGCAAGCAACGTGTTATGAGTGAAAGAGGACTTATTTGGAATCCCTAGCAACATAATGATAATAACAATGCATCAATAATATAAACATGAACCTAAACATGCTACTAATTCACACAATATGATTCTATTACCCAGTTAGGCAACTAACATGATGAATATGCAACAAACTAACATCTAACACATAATAAATCTAAACTAATATGCATGAACTAACCGGGTTAATATGCAAGAACTTGCAGCAACTAAAACATGCTAAAGTAACGTGTAAAGTATACAAAAATCATGGATTAAGTTTAACAAAACCAAAACTAAACTAATCTAACATGATGACACAATAACATGCAAACTAACTAACCATTATCGAACATGATAAATTATACTGATATTAACAAAGAAGAACAATACCTTAGGTTTGATGATCAAACTGAAGAGCATGAGAAAAAGGCAAGAAACTTGCTTGAATGCTTCTCTTGAGCTTTGGCTTCTCTTTGATCAACTCAACTCGACCTTAGATCTACTTTTAGTTGCTAATTAGCTGTGGTATTAGGGTTAGGAATTTCGGATTTGGAGGCTATGGTTTGTATGTACACTTTTCTAGTTCAACTCAAAAACTCAATTCATCTCAAACACTTGGGATCATCCAAAGGGGAGGCAAGGGGGTGTATTTATAGGCACGGGGTGACTTGGGGGCTAAGAAAGATCACCCTAGGGCTTCCCCATCGCTAACTGGTGGCACCTCCCACCCAAATCACGACACAGTCCTGAACGAAACAAATTTTGGGTAGGTCGCCCACACGTGCGAGCACACTAGGAATGTGCGGCTGCACAATAAGAAATTGCACGTGCGTCCGCAAAAAAGAACACGTAGGGTCGCACATACTTGACAACCTTTCGTATTTTGGGTGCATCTCTCTCTTATTTGACATCAAATTAAGGTGAATCAAGCGGCGTTGGAAAGCTAACTAAAATGGCTACAAGTTTATGTGAAGTAGAAAATTTCCAATTCCAACTTTTACTATATGTGAAAATAGGCTCTCAAGATGAGCCGAAAAATGGTAATTTTGGCTAAAAACAGTTTTTGGCACGAAAATGGTAATACAATAGCTCTAACAAATTCAAGAATCTCAAAAGTCAAAACTATGATACCTTCCATCATTGGGAAGCATTGCAAGTGTCTTAAGTTTTAATGGTCAGTCAAAATGGAGTGTACGCATACCAATTGAAAATAAAATTAGGTGAAGTCATTTGAGATGCTATGACCATGTGCATCATAGACCAATTTATGCGCCTACGAAGAGTGATTTGATCCATATGGAGGGTGGTAAAAGAAATAAGGGGAATGCTAAGTGCCCCTAGGACATTGTTTAATATTGGGATTGTGATGAAAAGTGTTTTGGAAACATGTAAAAAGTCACAAAGAATTCTGAAATCAACAAAAATGTTTTTTGAAATTGTTGATAAATGCTTCATGCTCTTTAGCTTTATTTTTGTCTATTTTTTGTGCCTTGAGGCACTTGCAAGCAAGACCCAAGAAGTAAAGCAAGACCAAGGAAAACATTAGTTGGGCAATAAGAAAAGACAAGAACACCTTAAACTTGACTGAGGATATGAACAGCCGATCCCAAGTAGTTGTGACAAAGACTTGATCTTAGTAGCCATTTTCTCTTGTAATTTGCATGCTCCTCTAAGATCTTTTTTATTATGCATATGGTACCAAAATCATCCTTTCTGGATTAATGGTTTCATTATAGCTCTTCATCAAGTAGATAAACAATGTCACCTCATGGAGGTAACATTTGGCCTTGTTTGGGATAAACTAAAAAAGCCAAAAAGTCAAAAAGTTACTAAAAAAAATTAGAAAGTCTATACTATTCAAGGGTAGCTTGTGGGGGAAGTCACTAGGGAAAAATTATTATTTTGCCCTTTGAATTCAACTACCCAAAAAGTCAAAAGGATAAAATATTCATTTTGATTTTACTACAATATTTTATTATACATCTTTTTGTAAAAAGTCAAAAAGTTATTCCACATACATATTTTTTTCTCTATTTTTTTAACCAAAAAGTCAAAAAGTGCACTTATATAGCACATCTCAAACAACTACTTAGGCATTTTTTTTTCCTGTTCACATGCCATGTGTGGGTGAGAGGTGTGGTTAGAGATAGTCTGGGAAGATGGCAGGCACTTCAATGGCCTGAGATCATTGTAGGTGAAGAGGAGGCGGCCAAGGTAAGCTTGGAGAGGGAGAGTTTGGCCGTGATGGACCTTGAACACTAATATAGAGTGTGAGTATGAGTGTCAAGTGTAAGACTTGTGTGTTGTGTATATGTGTTGTTATAGAGTTATGTTGTGGTGAAGTGAAGTGAAGTGAGTTTGCCTGTTGCATATATGATACGTGATATAGGCCGCAAGAGGATTGGAGCCCAAGCAACCTGTTGGACAGGTGGCTCGTTGTCCCCAACTCTGTTAGAAGTGATATAAGCCCTACTGTCATCTGTGGCTTGATGGCAAGCGGGGGAGCAACGTTTCATGGCAGGTGGAGAGCAACGTATCATATATGCATCATGTGGCATTAGTGTAAGGTTATTGTTGCCTCTTCTCCAAGCTTGGTCGAGATGGAGTTGTCTTAGTAAGAAGCAAACTATCTCGGTGATTCCATGACCTCAACCGCCAATCCAAAATTCTATGATGATCCTGAGCGGTAGTGCCTGGGTCTTGTTCCCAACCTAGGCAACCAAGTAGGCCCATCTCAATGTTTAAGAGAGCCAAGGGCTCGCTTCCAGGCGGCCAAGTAGGCCAAGTAGGGGAATGGGCCAAGGGCCTATCTTAATGTTTAGGAGAGCCAGGGCTCCAACTTATCAATCGAAGTCTAAGTAAGCCGAGGGCCTGATTATATTGTTGTTTGGTCTTGGAGTGAGGTATGAAGGACCATGGGCCTGTGGGGTCATGGTGCTGCCTGTTGTTAGGCTCTTCATATTTGGGCTTGTCTGTATGTTCCCGTTTAGGCTAAGCATATAGTCTTGGTTTTGCATGGTGCTTTGGCAGGCTGCCATGCAGGTGGGTGTTGGTGACGTGGCACCCGTGGGGCTTGCCATGTATCAGACATGTGATATGCTCACATGGTGCCTTATTGGTCTGTCAGGCAGGTTGGTGTTGGTGACGTGGCGCTCGTAGGGCTCACCATGTATCAGACATGTGATATGCTCACGTGGTGCCTTATTAGTCTGTTACGCGGGCGGAGCTTTGGTGATGTGGCATCTGTGGGCTTGCCACGTATTGGGCTTGATACAAGTATCCACACCATGTAGATGTTATGTCTGAATCACAACTGTTGTTCCCCTTCGATTTTATTTACTGTAATGCTAATTTTGTGTACTTCAAAATTCTCTCTATTTTCCCTCTCCTCTCTTAATCTTTTTCTTATTTTATTAGTGAAGGATGCTGGCTCTACAAACATCAAGATAGATTTACAACTTATATGGAAAGTTTTCTGAAAATTTCAGTTTTTTTGCTCACGTTTACCAAACCAAACCAAACCAAGCTAAGCTAAGCTTTGTGTCCTAATTCGGTGGGGTTCGCTACATGATTCCTTTAGTAAGTCCAATCTGTTTAGATCTTTCATTCTCCATAACATTTCTATTTACAGTTGTCATATCACTTTTCCATGCATAATTAATTTAGGTGTGTAGCCATCAGGGCCTGTCTAGATAAATGATGAAATTGTTTTGGGTACTTTTATATACTGAGGTAGTTGAATTGTACTTTGAGGTAGATTTCTAAATAGCCATTAAGTGCTTGTCTGCAATCGACTAGACATTATCTCATTTTTACTAATGACTTGTGTAACTCTGATTTTGTTTCATAGATAATGTGATCCTGACAATATTGCTCCAGGGATGCCTTCTTTTCTCGGAGTGATATGATTTGGCTAGTGTGTGTTTGTTTTCTTTTTTCAATCAGCAATAAAAGAGAATTTAAACATACACTGCTGCCTATTTCTTCTTCATTATAGTGAATTTTTTTCCAAGTTTGTTTCTGAGGGGCTTGAAGTTTGCTGTTGAAGCTTATATCTAATAGAACACACCTGCTATTTATGTAACCCCCCACCGATCCAAACGCAAAATGGCACTGCTGTTTCCAGTTGTTACCTATGAAGCACGGACACAGACACGGACACGGACACGGACACGCATACGGACACGGACACGGACACGGACACGGGACACTGCAATTTCTAAAAAATTGGGACACGGACACGGCAGGGGACACGGCAAATTTTTTAATTTTTTTATAAATATTTTTATTTTAATACATATTAATTATTTTATTTATTTATTATATTTTTAAATAATGTGTTGTAATTAATTATTTTATTTTATTTTACATACATACATGTATTTAATTTTTATTTATTAATATGTATAAATATATATTATCTTATAATATGTATTATTTATTATCTAATGAGTATATTTATGTTATATAATAACTATTATATAATATATAATAAAATAATAATAGTTATTAGTTATATATATTATATATAGTTATTATACAATGAAATAATAATAGTTATATATATTATATATGAATATATAATAATTATAATAGTTATAATATCAAGAAGACAGATGGGGAGAACCGAGAGAGAGGGAGACAAGCAAGGGAGACGATCGAGATCAGAAGCGAGAGAGGGAGAGATCGCGATCAGGATCAGAAGTGAGGGAGAGAGAGAAGGCGAGAGAGAGAGAGAGCTCTGCGAAGGCAAAGGCGAGACAGAGAGAGAGCTCTGCGAAGGCGAAGGGGTTGGATCGTCGAAGTCGAATCTGGCTCTGGATCGTTGATCAAAGTCGAATCTGGCTCTGGATCGTCGATCGACCAGGTTTGTTCTCGTTTTCTCCCTTTCATTTACTCATCTCGCCGTGTCCATGGCGTGTCCAGATTCGGACACGCGTTTCCCCTGCAAAAAAATAAATTAAATTAAGGGACACGCCAGATGCCGTGTCCCGTACGTGTCCCCGTATCCGACACCGCCACGGCTTCCATTTTGCCGTGTCTATGCTTCATAGGTTGTTACCACTCATCTGTATCTTCTTGCAATTTGTGACCCTGGATGGAAACAGTCAAGGGTTGGGACTGAAGGTTGGTGTTTTAAATGACTATTTGAATAGCTTGGTAAGCGATTAAATGACTATATGGCAAGTTTGTGTTTTGTTAAGGTTCAACACTGGTTCTGTAAGGTGCAATTTTGCAGTAGGTGGGGATGTGACTTGGCTATTTGGGAGTACTGGAGAAGTGCATGCATCTGGTTGTCTCTAGTTCTGCCTCCCTCCGAGCCTTCCACCTTGCGCTTTATTCTCACGTTTGGTTGGGTTTTCAGTTTGTTAGCAAGGATTTAAAGAGGTACATGTTTATGTTTTGTCCCGTTCCCTCTTTTTTGGTTTTGTTCTGTTGGGATAAGGTGGAAACTCTGAAGTATGTTACTTGCTTCTTGATTTGGCAGCTACAATAGTTGGTCTGTTTTTTGTTTTGAGGGAAATAGTTACTCTGTTTTTGTAGTAGTACATTCTCTCTCAGGGCTCCACCAGTTGTCTTGGCTTGATTTCATCTTTAGGCGTCATGTGTTTAGTCAGTTAAATCCTGTAACTTGAGCTCTATTGCATTAGATGATGAGAAAAGCATGGCATCCCCTATTTGTAGGCTCAAATCAGAGCACATTGTACTGTTTATCTGATGGTTGCAATCTGAAAATTTATGCCATGTTTAAGGACCCAGGCAAAATTATATGGTTTTCTCATATGACCGCTACTATGATCTCATCCAAGAGCAGCCATGACACTGTCTGTTGGTTGCGATCTGTAGATTTCTGCTAGGTTTAAGAGACCTTGGGGGGTTATAGTACTCTCAATCTGGGAAAATGTAGCTCTGCCAGGTTAATTTGTGTGGCTAAATGTGATGACATATGAAGTACTATCAGTTGAACCTGTGGATATTTTAGGTTGAGATTTGAGAGTCCCTTTTATAGATTAAGACAGGTAGAAGTCGACTCCACCTGTTGCTAGTACTACAATATGATGGTGATCTAGTTTCATTAATAGAAAAAAAATCTACCCCTCTGAGTTGAACATGGTGTGTTTAGATTTATGATTTGTCTTGAGGCGCATCTCGTTGTACTAGGTTACTGGTGGTAAGAGTGTTACGGCTTGTGGCATTTGGGTTGTAGGAAGTGTGGCTCTGAACTGATCGTGTCTGTTTTATAATTTTGTAAACCGAACTGATACACTGCCCCAAAGCCGTCGCACTTGAGTGCTGTTTGGAGTGGGTTTATTTTTTTTTTATTTTTTTACGCATTTGTTTGGGTGGAAAACATTTTTTATGGAAATTTTTTTTTTCCGGAAAATGTTTTTCAAATAAAACATTTTTCTTTGTTTGGTGGTGGTGGTGGTGGTGGAATGGAGGTGGAGGTGGAGGTGGAGGTGGAGGTGGTGGCGATGACGGTGATGGTGGTAGTGGTGTGGTGGTGAAGGTGAGAGTGGTGGTGGTGGCTGCGGTGTAGTGACATTGGCAAAATTGTAGTCTAGAAAACATTTTTTGCCTTTAAAAATGAAAAATATTTCTGCCTAAGTAGTCTTGTTTTCCGTTGACTGTGAAAAATGTTTTTCGTTGACATTTGTTTTCTATTGTATTAAACACAAAAAAATACAGAAAATATTTTTCGTCCAAACAAACGGAGAGGTAGATTGGAGTGGTTGATTTGGGTTTATTTCTGTTCATGTTAAAATATGAAAAATTCAAGAACAGTTTAATGATCTCAAAGTTGCACATTGATCAGTATAACACCGTTTTCCCCCCTACAATGGATAGGATATTAATTACAAATGTGAGGATAATGACATCAAACTGGACAATTATAATTTAACAATGTATTTTTACAAGCCTAACAACCACCAAGCCCAACAACCACTTCAAATAATGTCGCAAACCCTACACGAGAAGAGAAATATAAACTCAGTACAAATGAGGGAGAAATAATTAACATTTGGTCTTGGTAAGGATTAATCCTTTCATCTCTTGAATAGCTAGTAGTGTATGAGAGTGACTCAGTTGATTCGTGGTGGTTTTTTATTTTTATTTTTTATGATCAGGGGAAATGGGTAACAGAGTATGATACTCCTCTGTATAAGATTTAAATTTATAATTTTACGTCACAAAATAGTACTATTATATAACCACTAGGTGTAGTGGTTGTGGGTTTGTGGTTTCCGAGCATCAATCATTGAAACTATGGAAAAGCATAAATGATTGGGTCCAATGCACTCTCCCTATAAACTTGTAGTGTTCCAGAAGGTAAACTTTAATGATCTTCAACATAAAGTGGGTGTCTGGAAAGTTGTTATTTTAGTAGGTTATTTTAGATTTTGGCTATTTTAGTAGGTTAAAATTTTTGTATTTGGGAAGATAGTTGAATTTTTTTATAGTTGGATGTGATGTTTGTGAGAGAAAGTGAAATGATTATGGATTTGATGTCATATTTTGTTTTATTGGCTATTTTAACTTATTTTGTCTTTTTGTGAATTTTAGTCCAAAAAGCCCCGAAAAAGCCCTTCCCAAATACCATAATCTATTTCTAATCTTGGAGATTTATTTAAATTATGAATTTGAATAGAGATTTAAAAAGAAAAAAAAAGAAGGTGAGATATAAATAAAATACAAATTTAAATATATATATATATATATATATATTTTCATTGTCTTTGCTCTCGTCTCTGTCTTTGCCTTTTTCTTTCTAACTTCTATTTAAATTCGTGCTCTAAACACTATTTTGTTAGATTTGGGATTGTTGGATGTGCATGTTATTTGAGACAAAAACTTGTATGAATAATGTTATGTACATAGAAAAAATTTATAACATTTTGGATTCTATCATTTTAAGAGTAACACCTTGTCAATGTGATTTATAATTTTAAGAATGTCATTATCACATCATTTTATTAATCAATTATTCAAAACAAAAAACAAATTATGGGTCATTCTCCAATATAAACAAGATGAGAGTCATTATCACAAATGAATCCATCTTATCCGCTGAAGAAAGAAAAGATAAAATGTTTTCCATTCCTGTTCAATGAACATAAACTATTAAACAAGAGCAAAAGAATATTAAAATAGAAATAAAAATAAAAATAAATTATGAAATTAAATAAAATTTTGTAGAGTCAAAGCTTCATAAAATGAATCGGTGAGGGATAAACTATCAATAGGTCTTAATAGTTGGACTAATTCCTATCAAGTCTTATTGAAAATAAGTCTTGGTAAAATTATCACTAAAAATAATTTTTTTGTGACAATTTTTTATATATATCTCTAAAAATTGACAATTAGTGATTTTTTTTTTGTCATGAATTTTATAAATTGTCGTTAAAATTTACAATTAGTGATTTTTTTATGATAAATTTTTTTTATAGAACTTATTAGATAATAAGTCCACTTATTAGAATTTACACGTAAGTATCCCATTCTATTATGACGTTGCTTCTCTATTATTTAGAGACTAGAAAAATTTATTTGGGTCTTTGTTTTTTTTTTTTTTTTTGTTGACGGGGAACCTTTCTAAGATAGGGTGCATTGGACCTATCTCTCTTGGGTTTATATCAAATACTTTCAAATCATATGTATCAATTAAGACTGAGTGACCAAGAGTTGAACTTGAATGTCTAGGTTCATGATTCACTTCAAAGGATGCCTTCTTAGAATTGACTGACTCCAATGACATGTAACAATTATGAAAATTAAAGATCTATATAAAAAATGAGTTGTGTTTATTACATATTCATATTTTAATATGAAAAAACTTGAGGGGATCATAAGGGTTCACTACTCGTAGGATTTACAACTTATCATGTTTTGATGATTTAAATTGTTTATAGCTCCACCATTTGCACATATATATTACACTAAATAAGCTATAAACAAGTTAGTTGTTCACGATTTGTGACATGAGTATTCAATCTGTAAACTTGCGTATTGAAATTATGAGAATTAGACTAATTAACAATATTTTACTTATATATAGAAAAAAAAAGAAGTTATGGAATTCAATTATGCTTCTAGCTCTACTTTAGGGTTGGTTTGGCAACCTTCCAAAAAGTTAAAAAGTCAAAAAATTATCAAAAAAATTAAAAAATTATCATTATTCACAAAAAAAATATTAAAAAAATAATATACAAATATTCATTCAAATCAACTTTTCGGCCATTGACGTGATGAACTACTCAAAGGAAATTTTTTTTTCCATGTGTGCCCCAAACTAAATTGGATGATAAAGTTTGGCCCGTAGGGGTCCACCATAGGTCCCGCTTTGATAATCTGAACTGTTCAATATGTAGAACTCGTCTAGTACTAGATGACTGTAAAAAATCACGTCTATCGAATATCGCTAACTACATGATCAAATCAGTGTTGTATAAAAATAGATGGTGTTATAGTTAACCGTTAACAAAAAACTAACACAATCAGATAGCTATCGATATCCAATCAACGTGATTTTTTACAAATATATAGTATTCGACGATTTCTACACATTGAACGATTCCGATTAGAAAAACAGGACTCGTGGTGGGCCCCCACGCGCCAAACAACACCATCCAAGCAAAGCCCGAGAAAGAGACAATAATTTCTCATCTACTCCACAGCCAACTCCACTGCCAGCACCGTACGGCCTCTTACACAATTTTTTCCTACACAGTTCTTTATACAATTTTTTATACAGATTTTTTCATAAAAGTTAAAAAGTTAATTGAAATATTCATATTTTTTTTCTCAAATTTTTAGTTTAAAAAGACAAAAAGTACACTTATTTAGGACACACCAAACAACCCATTTGTTTGTCAAAGCTCATGCTAAATTATGGCATTGTCAAATCACAAATAACATTTATGTTTGGCCATTTGTGATGAAAGTATAAAAATTTACATTTGCATAATTATAGTAATATTGTCAAATTATAATATTATGGCAGCACTGACAATGAATGGGATTTATTGGTTGTTGAGTTGGATTACGAACTTGATTACAAATTCATGTTTGGGTCCTTTTGTATTCCAATTTCTACTTGGTAATAAAAAAGTAATAGGTGGTAAATTCAATGACAATGAATGGGATTGAAGATTAGATTCAATTCAAGTAGATTGGGATGGGAGTGACACTTGTCCAGTTTGCCTTTCAGAGGTGGAATCTTTAGAGCATCTGTTATTTGGTGTGTTTGGACGAAAGCAGTTTGGTTTGGATGTGATCTGGGCATAAGGATAGATGGTCATCATTGTCACTCCCTTCATAAATCGTAGTTTTTTACCTTTTGATTGGGTGACTAATCCTCCCCAAAATCTTGTTCATTGTCTTTTTAATCCCAGTTGTAATTGGCTGTTGTTCGTTTTATAAAATTCCCGCATTAAAATAAAAAAAATAAAAAAAAGTAGATGGGATGGGAACTAACTGTTGTATAAATTGTGTATTTAAATAAAAAATAAACAGATTCATATTTCATAATTTAAATTACATATTAAGAAATCAACATGATGAATAAAAATATATATCAAACTAAAAGATTAAAATAAGATAAGGAAACAAACCGAAACATGTGTGATATCATAGTTTTCTTATTCGCTGCCTCACCGTGGGTGCTGGAGGTATGTCTGCGTCTATCTCCCAAGATATGATGGTTAGAACCCGCCAATGCAGAAGCACATTTTGTTTAGCTCCGGCGAACAGACAATGGTAGCACTCTCTCACACAGGAAGAAGATTGTAGGAGCAGACTGATTGGATAGTTTGAGAGCCAAAAATTTTGTACTCTAACCAAAAATGATGGTCTCCTTTTATACACAATAAGGGAGAGAGGAGGAGCCTTTGTGCAACAAATGCATAATTCAATTTTTGTAAAACTAAAGATATAATGCAAGGAAAACTGATGGTGTAAATCACCACTTTAAGTGTAAAGGTTACACACAATATACACGTATGTATATCTGCAACCACCAAATAGACTTGGTCCAAGAAAGATTAGGTTGATGGGCCACCAATCCAGCCTAGCGCAAACCTAACCCATTTCAACAAGCCTCAAGCCCAAGCCCAAGTTCCAAGTCCCAAGATCCACGACCCACGACCCACAGACCACGGACCTGAACTCTGCCCGGTCCAGTCTAGGCAGGCAGCACGCGCGCGTGTGGCCATTTTTGCATAACCAACTTGTACTATAGTTCTGGCCCAAGCCCATCCTTAAAGTATCTATAACTACCTTCTTTCGGAAAATTTGGATACCCAAAGGGCTCATGTCCTTATCCAAAACTTGAGATTTAAATACCCATTAATATTTCCTTTACAATCAATCTAGAATAAGTAGTTATACACTATTCCCAATACCTCATTCATGAGGCTAACTTTATGAGACAATTTCTCATTCAATTCTTAATGGTTTTTGGTCATTCTTTTTGTAGTGTAAAGATCTTGTTACAAAGAATCTAAACCCATTCAATCTCATTTCAACCGGTGGTTGGGACCTACTTTAATTTCACATTAAAGTCACCATAAAACTATTTTTTTCCAACAATCTCCCACATGAATAAAAATTGATCGAATAAAAGAAAACAGACAATGTTTAACAACAAAGACTCAGAGAGAGAGAGAGAGAGTATACAAACTAACCCTGCATTAGAAAAAGTAGTTGTTGTCTTTTAACCTTTTGTAGTGAAAGCCTATCGAATTTACTGTCTGACTAGTGAACGTAATGTCTTCAACTGTTCTACCATTTATGTAAACCGAGACAATAGACCTCACATAGGAGTTAGTTTAAACCATTATTCTTGTTCTTACTGGTGTGTCTGGTATGGCTTTGGAACACTAGCCTGATTCAATGAGTGTTTTTAAAGAATTCGGCCTCGTCAATTTTTAGAGAAGCAGCCCCACTTTGTACTGACATAGGTCATCTATATGAGGTATCTTTTCATACTATGGTTGATTATTCACTTCCCTTAGGGTGCGTTTGATTCAAGGGATTAGGGGGGAAGGAGAAGGGGAAGGGGAAGGGGGAGGGGGCGAGGGCGGGGGACTAATCACTATTTGGATTGTAATCCATTGGAAGCCCTTTATCTGGCATTTGTTTTTTTTTAGTCCGTCGGACATGGAGTCTGACTAGATTCCTTATCCCCCATATGTGGGATTACACTGTCCACGCGGTGCGAGGGGGGAGGGGGAGGGGGAGGGGGAGGGGGGGGAGGTGTGGGATGATTTTCCTGGGATAACAATCCCATGAGATTAGGTCGTGAACTGACCATTTTGACCATCTACTATTTAACTATGTATTATATTTAGTAAAATTCAATAAAATTTAAATGTCTCAATTTAAAAATAAAATAATTTTATTTAACTTTTTATTGATGTTTTATTTATTTAATTTTTAAAATAATTTTTTATAGATATTTTATTTTAAAATTTTGTTTATATTTTATTTAATTTCATTATTTAAATTTTAATAGATGCTTTATTTAATTTCATTATTATTATTATTATTTTTTAAAATAAATTTATTTAAAATTTTAATTAAAAAAATAACATATATTTTTATTGATATTTTATTTATTTAATTGTGTAAAAAATAAAATAAAATAAAATGTTATTTAATCTAACTAAAAATAATTAAAATATTAAAGATATATTTAATATTGCTATTACTTAGTAAACAATTGAAAAATGGTAAAATAGTCTTTTGCTCATTTATCCTTATTTAGTTCGTCCAACCAAACATTGGATTAACTCAAAATAGTTCTTTCCAAACATCTAATCTTATGAGAAAACAAACACGGGATGCACATCCAATCTAATCCAATCAAATAGTTCAGGAGATTTACAGTCTCAAGATTAAAGTCCGATCGATTTTAATCACCGCTTATCCAGTTTGTCCAATCAAACACACTTTAAGTCATTAAAAACATTAGCTTAAAATTCTACCCCCATAAGGTATCATTGTATAAAAGAATGGTTAGAGGATTTACCTCTTCAGTTACTCATCTGTTACATGCAGTTAGGTTGTCTCTTTGAACTTAGATCTTGGGATCTCTAGTAAGCTAGGTTGGGTTTTCCGTTCCGGTAACATTAACTAAAGGCCTTGACCCCATTCCTTTTGATGACGTTTCTACTAACTCTCGAGTTAATCCTTTGGTTAGTGGATCCGCAATGTTGTCCTTAAACTTTACATAGTCTAGAGAGACAACTCCATTACAGAGTAGTTGTCATATGGAATTATGTCTATGATGGATATGTCTAGACTTTCCATTATACATATTACTTTGTGCCCGTCCAATCATCGATTGGCTATCATAATGAATACAGATAACACGCACAGGTTTTAGCCAACGTGAAATATCTTCAACGAACTGGCGAAGCCATTCAGCTTTTTCAGTTGCTTTATCCAAAGCAATAAACTCAGATTCCATCATTAATCTCAATATACATGTTTGCTTGGAAGATTTCCAAGACGCGGCTGCCCCTCCGAAGGTAAACACATAACCACTCGTAGATTTGGAGTTATTTATATCAGATATCCAATTAGCATCACTATATTATTCTGGTATCGCTGGGTATTTGGTATAATACAGCCTATAATCCCAGGTGTAGCGGAGATAACCTAACATCCGCATAATGCCTTTCCAATGAGTATCATTTAGATTATTCGTGTATCAACTAAGCCTGCTAACAAAGTACGCTATATTCGGCCTTGTACAACTCATCAGATACATCAAACTCCTAATAACCCAAGAATATTTTAGCCAAGAAACACTTTCACCATTATTCTTGGTCAAATGTAGACTCAAGTTTATCGGTATCCTAGACACACTTGTATCTGATTTACCAAATTTCTGAAGTATCTTATCAACATAATGAGACTGAGAAAATACAATATCACTAGATGTTCTGGTAATCTTAATACCCAGAATCACATCTGCAAGGCCGTATTTTTATGTCAAATTTAGAGTTTAACAATCTCTTAGTAGTTCTAATCATCTCATCATTACTACCAACAATGAGTATGTCATCGACGTATAGACACAAAATGACATAACCTCTGTCGGTGTCTTTGACATGTACGCACTTGTCATACTCATTGATTCTAAACCCATTTGACAACACAACGTTGTCAAACTTCTTATGCCATTGCTTAGGAGCTTACTTCAAACCATACAATGACTTGACAAGCTAACAGACTTTTTTTATTTTGCCTTGGAGTTGAAAACCTCTTGGGTTGCTCCATGTAAATTTTTTAATCTAAACCTCCATTTAAGAAAGCTGTTTTATATCTATCTAATGTATCTCTAGACCACATAAAGCTGCTATCGCAATCACTATGCGAATGGATATAATCTTTGTCACAAGTGAATACGTATCAAAGTAATCCAGGCTTTCTCACTGCTTGTATCCTTGATAACTAGCCTAGCTTTATACTTATCAATTAACCTATCCACTTTCATCTTTCTTCTAAAGATCCACTTATTCCCTAAGGCCTTATTGCCTCGGGGTAGATCAACCAACTCCCAAGTGTGGTTTTGTAAGATGGAGTCAATTTCACTCTTAATTGCTTCTTTTACAAAGGACTTTTAGGTGAAGTCACAGTTTTATGAAAAGTTTGAGATTCTCCCTCTAGTATATAAGTCAAGAAGTCCGAACCAAAGGATTTAGAAGTCCTAGCTTTTTTACTCCTTCTTGGCTCATCTACTTCCTCATCTTGATCACTATCACTAGGATCATCTTCAAGTTCATTCTCAAAACTTTGATTCTCTCATCGGATTTGACAAGGAAATATGTCCTCAAAGAAGGACGGATTACTTGACTCTATAATAGTATTCTTGTGTATATCTGAACTATCATTCTTGTGCACAAGAAACCTATATGTACTACTATTCTGTGCATAACCAATTAATATACAATCCACGATTTTCAAACATATCCTAACCCATTTGGGTATAGGTACCACCACTTTTGCAAAACACCCCCATATTCGTAGAAAATTATAGGAAGGCTTGTAGCCTTTCCATAATTCAATCGAAGTCTTGTCCACTTTCTTTCGAGGTATTCTATTTAGAATGTAATTTGTGGAGAGAATTGCTTCTCCCCACAAGTTCTGTGACAATTCAAAACTTTTCAATATTGCATTCATCATTTCCTTCAATGTTTTATTTTTCTACTCAGCCACACTATTTGACTGAGGGGAATAAGGCGCTATAGTTTGGTGGATAATTCCAGATTCAGCACAAATCTCAATAAATAACGATCCATATTCTTCACCACGATCATTTCTTAAAACCTTAATCTTGGGGTTTAGTTGATTCTCATCTTCATTCTTAAGAAGAATAAATTTATCAATTGTCTCATCTTTGTTTTTAAGTAAATACACATAGCAATATTTAGTGCAATCATCAACAAAAGTGATGAAGCACTTGTTGCCACCATGTGATTGTATGACTTTAAAGTCATATACATCATCACTATTGTGACACCCTGAACGTTTAATTAAATATCACGTAAATACTTATAGTTATATATAATTATGGTTCTATGTGGTAATATATTATTTTGACAATAATAATAAAATAAATATATAGAATGAGAATATTAATAATGTGTAATAGTAAAACAAAATAATTAATATTATGATGATATGCTATAGAACATAATTTAATTTATTTATTAGAGTCAATGTAAAATTTAGGTAAAATAATAATAATATACATATATAAAAAATAAAAAAAAGATAAAAAAAAAAGAGAGAATCAACTTGCCTTTATCTAATGTTTAATGTAGGAGATTTCTGGAATTAGCAAATCAAACAATTTATTTAGAGGAGATTTGGAAATTGCCTTGAAGAAATAAAATAGAGACACCTGTGCCACCTAAACAAATAGGAAAGCTGAGTCATCTATATAGGGTCATCATAACGAGATGAATCAGCACCATGTAACGTGTATATAAGGAAAGGGGGGGAGGGGTTGTGAAATAGTAAGTGACCAAACGGAAAGAAAGAGAAAGAGAGAGATAGAAGCAAAGGAATACAACATAAATAGGAGGGAAGTAGTAAGACTCAATCTTAAGGTGAGCTATATTATACCTTGAGTTATCATAATATATTTTACGTATGTTTTGACTTACCATAACTTATTTTATACAAGTTATACTTTATAAGTTATATTAATTCAAGTTATGTTTTAGAAATATTTCAGTTACGTGGGTTATATTCTAAACTCTATTTGTTTAAAATGAAACCCGTGGATATGTCTGTTTAAATTTTAGTATATATTTGACTATGACCTTATAAACAATTATGTTTTGTAAGTAGCACCACGAGAGTCCTACGTCTTGGGGCGACTTAAATAACCATTGGCCTCTGTTTGGCCACTTCGTGGTCCTCTGTTTGTCATGGATCCATTGACCTCTATTCTGATTGTCACTTCTATGACATTTGTTCTGTTCTGTTTTGTACCGTGGTTATGGTTATTTATTTACATAATTTCCGTATTTCAGTTTCTGCCACTTAAATGATTAAATTGAGTTATGTAAATGTTTTGGCTTAACTAACTATCCATGGTTATTTTGTATTCCCTGTACTCTTGGCATAATATTTTTCACTCTGCTGTGTGCTTATAGTTGTTAGGATTTCAGGTGACGAGATATAGAGGAAAACCCATAACCCCACGAAATGGAACCGCATGTGAATTGATGTTGAACCTTTTTTTCCCTTCTTCTCTTCTTTTTTTTTTTATTTTAATATATATATTTTGCTCCCTTTTGTTCTACTCGGGGCCAATCACTGAATACTAAAATAATAAAAGCCCTATTAATGTATTTTCTCTTATTAAAATAGTAAAATGGAGTAATTTCCTATTTAATTATTTTTATTTCCACTTGCGCAGTTTAATTTACTACAAGTAGAAAAAGTAGTAAGTTGCGATTCTAACCCTAAGCCCCTGGGATTGGGTCGTGACAAAGGTGGTATCAGAGCAATGATTCAAAAAAAAAAAAAATATTTTAATTCGATCAGGAAGTTCAAAAAATTATAAATAAATCTATAAATAAAACTATATAGTTAGATAAACATAATAAAATAAAATAATAATAAATATTTACCTGCAACATTAGTCATTTTGTGTAAAATCTCACATTTATTTTGGTATTGTAGGAATGTCAAAGCTTAATCTAGATGATGCGTTTTGGGATGAGCTCGGGGATATTAATTTAGATGAAATCTTAGCTGAGCACCCCGCTCTCGCCCCCGCCCCCGCCCCCGCCTCACCTGAGGGTTGGGGAGATTCCGAGGACATAATCAGGGGACTACACCCAGGCCTTGCCCAGTTGATGGGTCGGCCAGTTTATATCCAGGCTGATCCTACCGACGTCCCACATTTATTATGGAGACATAGCCTTGTCGATACATGCAAACGTTTCCTTGGACCATCTCGTGTCCTTGGCGTTGCCCCGGGACATGACCGCCAGTACTATATTATAGGCTTTCTACCCCCAGACTTTGTGGCCAGAAGGGGGAACGTATACCCTGAGGACTATATTTTCACCACAGTCCCTAATCCACTGGAGATCATTAATATTTAAAATGTTGACTTTAATAATGACCTGTCATATGTTGAGACACCAGACTGGATTGTCGACCGAGCATTTTTGGGATACATATAGTCCATTCCCATTTTCACGGTCCAGGTAGCATGGATGTGTTTTGGTGTAGTCCAGTTGGGGTGGGAATTTGAGCTTTTTATGCAGCATTATTTCCCATGATTTTTCGGCCCATTTGACCCACCACTCTAGATTTGGGTAGCAGAAAATATTTTTGTATACTGACCATGATGTGTTCTAATCCCTTTTTTGATGTCTTTTTGTTGTTGTTTACCACAGGGATGAGACACTAACATATTTTGACTGATGTAATATGAATTGTAAAAAAATGTAAAGTTGGCATTTCATATAAATATAGATTGCACTACACATGTATATATATATGCTGCGTTGAGAATATAATGCCTCGTTTATTACTTTGTAGAATGGCTAATAATGGTAATGGAAGTGAGTCATTAGTCAGTGGCACTGAATCGATGGAAAGAATAATGGAAAGAGCGGTTACTAGCTTTTTGTAAGTCTTGCAAACTAACATCAACAATGGGACGCCGAAACGGCGAGAAAAGTCGGTTACAATAAAATAGTTCCAGGATCTGAAACCCACCACATTTACTAGCGGCCCAGACCTAATGGTAGCAGACGCTTGGGTTAAAGACATGGAAAAGATTTTTCGTGCCCTACCTTGCATTGAAAGACAAAAGGTAACTTTCGTCACTTTTACTTTCAAAGACAATGCACAGGAATGGTGGCTTCTCACTTTGGCCAAAGAAGAAATTACGACTTGGGCAAGATTCTTGGAAGTATTCTACGAAAAATACTTCCCAGATTCATTGCGAGAACAGAAGGCATCCGAATTCATACATCTAAAGCAAGGAACCATGACGGTGGCCGAATACGAGAGCAAGTTCACACACCTCGCTCGGTTTACAACATACGTCATCCCCACCGAAACTCGAAAAACAAGAAAATTCGAAGCAGGATTGAATGCTGAAATTAAAGACAGGCTCGAGGTCTTGAAACTGCCAACCTATGCAGAAGTGGTAGACTAGGCGTACATTGCAGAAAGGGGGATTAAAGCCTCGTGTTCTGGGGAACCAAGCCACAAGAAGCGATTATGGGAAAGAGATAACAGAAGATCCGGTGTTGCGCCTCCCCAAAAAGGTGAATATGGGCACAACCAGCTCAGGCCATCAAGGTCTTACCAACCCCCGATGTGGCACTGTTCCAATTTGCCCCACTTGTGGGAAGGCTCATTGGGGACAATGCCATCGAGATACAGGAGCATGTTTTAAATGTGGCCAAGTGGGCCACTTGCTGAGGGATTGTCCAAAGCTGACTAATCCTACAACTAGCCCCTCTGGCCCAGTCAAGAAACCCGCAGGACCTGGAGGAGAGAAGAAGGACCAAAAATGCCAAGGAAGGGCTTTTGCCTTGGTACCTGGAAAACCAGCAGTTACCGAAGATGTTGTGTCAGAAACACTTTCTGTCTGTGGTCATTTAGCTCATGTCCTCATTGACTTTGGGTCAACTTATTCTTTTGTTGCACCACACTTTGCTGCCAAGTTGGCGTCAACACCCGAACCATTAGGATATATATTGTCTGTGTCTTTTCCTTCTGGTAAGTCTGCCTGTAGTACTAATGTGTACAGATCTTGTGCTATATTCCTAAAAGAAAAAACCTTATATGTAGACTTGATTCCCCTCTGCATTGGGAACTTTGATGTGATCTTAGGTATGGATTGGCTGATTGTCAATCATGCCTCTATCGATTGTAAAGCCAAAAAGGTCTCCCTCAGGTTACCAAACTAACCCGAACTTGTCTTTGATGGGGCTGGAGTTTCTAACCCTCCCTGTATTATATCCTCCATGATAGCCCAACTACTTTTAAGAAAGGGTTATAGTAGTTATATTTGCTATGTAATCGATACACAAAAAGAGGCCCCCGCCATTAATGCAATCCCCGTGGTTCGAGAATTTCCAGATGTTTTTCTTGAAGATCTACCTGGTATTCTGGTTGATCGGGAAATCGAGTTCACCATTGAAACCCAACCTGACACACAACCAATATTAAAAGCTCATTATCGCATGTCGATGACAGAATTGAAAGAGCTGAAGACTCAACTCCAGGAACTACTAGACAAAGGTTTTATT
This sequence comes from Camellia japonica, assembly GCA_030407325.1. Taxonomy (NCBI): domain Eukaryota; kingdom Viridiplantae; phylum Streptophyta; class Magnoliopsida; order Ericales; family Theaceae; genus Camellia; species Camellia japonica. Next base: position 130,686,179 of record JAPPVO010000032.1, read on the forward strand.
CGACCTAGTACCTCACTATGGGGAGCTTCGTAAAGAAAAAGGATGGCACGATGAGATTATGCATCGATTACCGGGAGCTGAACACGGTCACCATCAAGAATCGGTACCCTCCGCCGCGAATCGATGACTTGTTCGATCAACTTCAAGGCGCCCAAGTATTTTCCAAAATCGACTTGCGTTCTAGCTATCATCAGCTAAAAGTCAAAACGGAAAGCATCGAAAAGACTGCCTTCAGAACTCGTTACGGGCACTACGAGTTTCTTGTCATGCCTTTTGGCGTCACAAATGCCCCAACAGCCTTTATGGACCTCATGAACTGAGTGTTCAAACCCTATCTTGATGAGTTCATCATCGTCTTCATTGACAACGTTCTCATATACTCCAAGTCACCAGAGGCCCATGAGCAGCACTTGCGAACGATTTTACAAACACTACATGATCACAAAATTTATGCCAAGTTAAAGAAATGCGAATTTTGGATCACTAGTGTACACTTTTTCGATCATGTCATTAACAAAAATAGCATCTCGGTTGACCCCCAAAAAGTTACAGCAATTGTGCACTGGCCACGACCTACCAATGTGTCAGAAATACGAAGTTTCTTGGGTCTAGCTGCCTATTGTCGACGCTTTGTACAAGATTTCTCAAAGATAGCATCACCCTTGACCCAGCTAACTCAGAAGAATACACCCTTCGAATGGACTGATAAACAGGAGCATTGCTTCCAAGAATTAAAAAGTCGACTTGTGTCAACCCTTATTTTAGCACTCCCTACAAGAACAGATGGATTCATAATCTATAGTGATGCCTCATACAATGGGTTGGGTTGTGTTCTCATGCAAAAAGGAAAAGTCATTGTTTATGCGTCGTGACAATTAAAGACTCACGAGAAGAACTACCCGACTCATGATTTGGAATTGGCTGCAGTAATCTTTGCCCTCAAAATCTGGCGTTATTATCTCTACGGTGTAACCTGCGAGATTTACACTGACTATAAGAGCTTTAAATATCTATTCACACAGAAGGAACTGAATATGAGGCAACGGCGGTGGCTAAAATTTATGAAAGACTATGATGTAGAGATCCATTACCATCCAGGCAAAGCTAACGTGGTGGCAGACGCATTAAGCCAAAAGATGACTAGAAGTTTGGCATGCACTCTCATTTCTCGCAAGATTAATGGGTTGCTCGCCAACGTAACCGTGGAGCCTACATTGATTGAAGAAATTAAAGCGCACCAATGAGAAGATAAACTCTTAAAGAAAAAGTACGAGGAACAAAGAAACACGCCTGATCCTGATTTCATTATAAGCAATGGGATACTGATGTTTCAGAATCGAATTTGCATACCCGACATCCCGGAACTCAAGAAGAAAATACTGGAGGAAGCTCATAACTTGAGATTTGCAGTCCACCCTGGCAACACAAAGATATACCATGATTTGAAGGAACACTACTGGTGGACCGGAGTGAAAAGAGATATAGCAAGCCATGTTTCCAAATGTTTGCATTGTCAGCATGTTAAAGCAGAACATCAGAGACCTGCAAGACTGCTATAACCACTCCCTATTCCTGAATGGAAATGGGAGCATATTACGATGGACTTCGTGGTCGAGCTACCACAGTCTTTTTCGAAGAATGATGCAATATGGGTTATAGTAGACCGGTTGACGAAATCAGCGCATTTTCTACCAATCAAAATCATGTACTCTCTGAATAAATTTGCCACTTTATACATCAAGGAGATTATTCGTTTGCATGGTATCCCAGTTTTGATCGTGTCTGACCAAGACCCTCGTTTCGTGTCTCACTTCTAGAATAAATTGCAAGAAGCTTTGGGAACTACACTGAAGTTTAGCACGGCTTATCATCCACAAACTGATGGTCAATCCGAAAGAACAATTCAGACATTGGAAGACATGTTACGTGCATACGTGTTGGACCTCAAAGGTAACTGGGACGAGCACTTACCTTTAGTAGAATTTGTCTATAACAACAGCTATCAGGCAAGCATTGGAATGGCGCCGTACGAAGCTCTGTATGGAAGGAGATGTCGATTGCCTTTGTACTGGACGGAAGTTGGGTACAGAAAATTGTTAGGCCCCAAGATCATGCAAGTCACAAGTGAGAAAATCCAACTAATCCAACAGCAAATTCGTATTGCTCAGAGCCGCCAGAAAGTTATGTAGATACTCGGAGACGGGACTTGGAATTTCAAGTAGGGGATCATGTGTTCCTCAAGATCTCACCAATAAGAGGAGTGATTTGATTCGGAAAGCGAGGAAAGCTAAACCCACGTTACATCGGGCCATTCGAGATACTGGAAAGGATTGGTCCCGTAACCTATTGCCTTGCACTACCTCCTGAACTATCCAATGTCCACAATGTGTTTCACGTTTCAATGCTCCGACGGTACCTTCGAGATCCAGAACATGTCGCCGACTATGAGAACCTGGAAGTTCAAGAAGATCTCTCTTATGAAGAACAACCAGTGCAGATTCTCGATCGTCGTGATCAAATTCTCCGAAACCAGACCATACCGCTGGTAAAGGTCTTATGGCGAAATCATCGTATCGAAGAAGTTACGTGGGAAACGGAAAGTCAAATGCGAGCCAAACACCCACACCTCTTTGAAAATTAAGGTACGCCAAGTTTGAGGACAAACTTCTATTTAGGAGGGGGAGAAATGTGATACCCTGAACGTTTAATTAAATCTCACGTAAATACTTATAGTTATATATAATTATGGTTGTATGTGGTAATATATTATTTTGACAATAATAATAAAATAAATATATAGAATGAGAATAATAATAATGTGTAATAGTAAAACAAAATAATTAATATTATGATGATATGCTATAGAATATAATTTAATTTATTTATTAGAGTCAATGTAAAATTTAGGTAAAATAATAATAATAATATACATATATAAAAAATAAAAAAAGATAAAAAAAGAAGAGAGAATCAACTTGCCTTTATCTAATGTTTAATGTAGGAGATTTCTGGAGATTAGCAAATCAAACCATTTATTTAGAGGAGATTTGACAATTGCCTTAAAGAAATAGAATAGAGACACCTGTGCCACCTAAACAAATAGGAGAGCTGAGTCATCTATATGGGGTCATCATAACGGGATGAATCAACACCATGTAACGTGTATATAAGGAAGGGAGAGGGGGGGGGGTTGTGAAATAGTAAGTGACCAAACGGAAAGAAAGAGAGAGAGAGAGAGAGAGAGAGAGAGAGAGATAAAAACAAGGGAATACAGCATAAATAGGAGGGAAATAGTAAGACTCAATCTTAAGGTGAGTTACATTATACCTTGAGTTACCATTTTACGTATGTTTTGACTTACCATAACTTATTTTTATACAAGTTATACTTTATAAGTTATATTAATTCAAGTTATGTTTTAGAAATATTTCAGTTACGTGGGTTATTTTCTAAATTCTATTTGTTTAAAATGAAACCCATGGATATGTTTGTTTAAAATTTAGTATATATTTCACTATGACCTTATAAACAATTATGTTTTGTAAATACCACAACGGGAGTCCCACGCCTTGGGGGATTTAAATAGCCATTGGTCTCTGTTTGGCCACTTCGTGGTCCTCTGTTTGTCATGGATCCATTGATCTCTGTTTTGATTGTCACTTCTGTGACCTCTGTTCTATTCTATTTTGTACCGTGGTTATGGTTATTTATTTACATAATTTCCGTATTTCAGTTTCTGCCACTTAAATGATTTATTTACCAAATTGAGTTATGTAAACGTTTTGGCTTAACTAACTATCCATGGTTATTTTGTATTCCTTGTACTCTTGGCATAATATTTCTTACTCTTCTATGTGCTTATAGCTGTTACCATTTCAGATGACGAGATGTAGTGGAAAACCCATAACCCCATGAAATGGAACCGCACGTGAATTGATGTTGAACCTTTTTTTTTTTCCTTTTTCTCTTTTTATTTTTTATTTTTTATTTTTATATATATATATATATATTTTGCTTCCTTTTGTTCTACTCGGGGCCAATCACTGAATACTAAAATAATAAAATCCCTATCAATGTATTTTCTCTTATTAAAATAGTAAAATAGAGTAATTTCCTGTTTAATTATTTTTATTTCCGCTTACGCAGTTTAATTTACTACAAATAGAAAAAGTTAGTAAGTTGCGATTCCAACCCTAAGCCCCTGGGATTGGGTTGTGACAACTATGCACTAAATCTAAAGGCTCGGTACTTCTTTCAATAGAATGAAATGAAATCCTTGTCAATTTTGCTTCTACACAAGTTTCACATTTGTGATCTGGATTAATATTGAAAGATGGTATGTGATCTAACTTGATTAATCTGCATAAAGAGTCAAAATTCACATAACCTAGTCTACATGCCACAATTCGGGGGACTCAAGCATATAAGTAGAAAAAAAAACTTTCTCATTCATTTTTGGGATAATTGTCATTACATTGAGCTTAAACATACTGCCTGATATATACCCCTTACCTACATAGACTTCGCTCTTGGTCAACACAACCTTATCAGACTCAAACACCATGCGGAAGCCATACTTGCTTAAGAAAGACCCCAAGATAAGGTTTTTACGAATGTTCAACAAAAATAGAACATCGTTCAGAGTCAACTCTTTTCCTAAAGTCATCTTCAGGACCACATTGCCTTGCCCCTCAATTGTTGAGGTCGCAGAATTTCCCATGAACAACTTCTCACTGTTTGAAACTGGTTTGAAAGTTGTGAACATTTTCTTTTCAGCACAGATGTATTGAGTGGCCCTAGTGTCCACCAACAATTTTTCAGGTTAGACCCCACCATGTTCATCTTTGAGACGATAGCAAACAGATGCATGTCGTCTGCATCTTGTGATAGATCCTCTATCTTAGTAATGTGAGCCCGACTTTTGTTCTGTGAAGGGTTCTTCTTGTAAGGCCTTTTCTTCTTGCGATAGTCAACCGCCCTATGCACATCACTTCCACAGTTAAAGCACTTTCCATTGAATCTAAAACTAGATTCTTGCGGCTTGTAGACTGGCCTCTTGGAGACCCCACCTCTAGACCCCAACATCGAGCTTTTGCTAGTTGGTGGCTTTTTCTTGACCGCCGAGAACTGGCTATGCTCAACCATGTTTTCTTTCACGGTAGAGGTACTCATTCCTTTCTTTCTATTGTCTTCCTCAATTCGAAGCCTGACAATGAGCTCTTTGACTGTCATCTCCTTTTGCTTGTGCTTCAAATAATTCTTGAAGTCTTTCCAGCTGTTAGGCAGCTTCTCAATAAAAGTAGCTGCCATAAATGATTCACTTAGCAACATTCCCTCTGCATGAATCTCATGCAGAATCACTTGAAAATCTTGGACTTGGCTAACGATGGTTTTTGAGTCCACTATTTTGGAGTCTAAAAACCGACTAACGACAAATTTCTTTACCCTAACATGCTCGGTTTTGTACTTCTTGTCCAAAGCATCCCATAGCTCATTTGTTGACTTCTTTGCATAAAATATATTGAACAGTGTGTCTGCCAAGCTGTTCAGAACATAGTTTCGACAAAGAAAATCTGACTGTTTCTAAGCATCTAGAGCCATGAATTTCTCCTTGTCTTGCTCATTCTCTTCCACGACTGGTGGATCTTCACTAAAAAACCTCACAAGGCTAAGAGTAGTTAGGTAGAACAACATCTTTTGCTGCCACCTCTTGAAATTCACTCCAGGGAACTTCTCCAGGCTCTTATGATGGTTGAGTGGTCCTCTCGAAACAACAGGAGTAGCAACAGGATTGACCACATAAGTCACAACAACTGGATTGACTATAGAGGTCACAACGGGGGTTGGCAAGCCACTTGACCAGGGGTTCTGGTCCCCACCAACATTAGTAGCAGCAGCAGCAACATCAGTTACAATTGCCATTTTTGAAAAATACAACAGAATTTCAGTATTTTGTGTTGGCAGAAATTAAACTTAATACTAGAAAATCCCAAAGTTGGAAATTTAATTCAAAAATATCGAACATGATCAGGAAAGTTTTTTCCCACTTAAGACCCAGTTAACCTTAGAAAAAACTTTCAAGAGCATGTTGACTCTTAGTCCATGGGATAGAAATTTAGAATTAAATTTTTCAGAAGATAAATTAGGTTAAAACAACCCAAATTCCAAAAACTTATGAGCAATTTAAAAATTGCTAAGCACATTATAGGTAATCAAAATTGCTACAACAATATATAAGCAAATAAAATGATTCTAACATTACAAGAAAACAAACTTGCTCCAATAAAATTGGTAATTTAACCACTACTAGAACTCAAGTAAAAATTGCTTCAATTATAAGAAGGGTAAACCAATCCACATAAGGATTCTTATTTAGTGCAAAATTCCTTTCCACACTTAAGTATTTCTGTTCAACAAAAAAGTTAGTAGTATAGAATTTTTTATTGCACTCCCAAATTCTACCCATTTAGTTTTGTTTATTTTTTCCCATTAGCAGAAAAACACAATAAAATACAAAACAAATAATCTAAATAAATAGTAAATTCAATAAATTATCTAAATCTTCTAGCAATCTATTTAATAGCAAAATTAAGTAAAGAATTGAAATGCTTGACAAGTTACAAAAAGCTTATAACTCCACAAATTAAATTAAAATTAGTTGACAAGAGTTATATGCATTACTCCAAAGCAATAAAGATCTAAATAATTCTAGAAGCAATTAACATGTAAATAATTTTAGAAAATAATAAACATGTAACATAAACTAAAACCTAGAAAATTTAGAACATGCAAATTATCCTACAAATCTAGGATCGAATAACCATGCGAATTAAACTAGAATGTAGAAAATATTGAACATGTTGATTAGGCTAGAAAATAGTTGGCATGTCAATTTTAACTAAAAAATTGCAACACTCATGAGTATGAAAATTATATTATAAAACTATAAAGAGCGAATTACATTAATAGTCCCTATAGTTTGGGATTTGTATCAATTTTGTCCCTAACCTTTCAATTGTGATACATTTGACCTTGAATTTTGAATATTGTTCAAAATAAGGACAATTGAACACATTGTTACTCCATTTCAAGGGCAAAGTCGTCATACAACTTCTTTTGTGTTGGTTAACTTATAGGGTGTTCTATTTACTCACCATATTTCATTTCAAAGCACACCACTACTCAAGACACACCTTTAGTAATTTAATAAACAAGAAATTTGTTCAATACACACCACAATCTTCCATCTTTGCCCTTACACACCCTATCCACAATATTCCATCTTTACCCTTACTCACTCACATATCCCACCCACAATCTTCGATCTTCCACTTTCTTAAAAAATTTAATTACATCTTTATCCTTCTAGTCAATTACATTTTTAACCTTCACACAAATTTCTCAATCCACACTACCCACCCCTACCAGCCCTAACCTTAACCCTAACCCTAACGGCTGTCGCCGCCGCCCGCTCGCTACCTATCGCTGTTGCAACCATTACCAGCTTCAGCCGCACCTCCTTTACCATCCCTAGCTTCGGCGACCCACCCCCTGCCATCCTTATCTCTTCCATCCCAACTTTAATCCTAAACCTAACATTTCCTCACTGTCGCCGATGCTAAGCCAGCGTTGCCCTCCGAATCCCCTTCAGTCGATGCCTCTTCTCTGCAAATCCCTACTCCACTGTTATTCCCTCCCCCATTGCAGCTCCTCTCTTCCCCTATTTCCACTCATAGCCCCTTTTTCTTCTTCTTCTTCTTCTTCTTTTTCTTCTTTTTTCTTTAAACCCTAGAATTGGAAACCCAAATCTCTCTCTCTCTCTCTCTCGCAATTGCAGATCGAATGATGGAGTGGAGGAGCTGAGTCACGCTATGGAGGGGATATAGATGATGGGTAGCGGTAGAGGGTGGCCAACATGGCTGAAGAGGGGTGATGGAGGTGAGGGAGATACGAGTTGCAATGTCAGCAGTGAAGGAAAAGGCAGTGCGAGTTGCTGTCATGGCAGGGGCGCAAATGGATTGGGGATGGAAACAGAAAGGAGGATGGTGTCGGTCGGAGGGTAGCGGCGGCAGAAAAAGGTAGGATGGCTGACGGCAACAGTTGATGACGGCAGCGGCTACGGGGTAGAGTTAGGGTTAGGGTTGGGGTTAGGGTTAGGGTTATGGTTAGAGAAGATGAGGATATTTTGGGAATATTTGAAAATTGATAGTGTATTGAGTGAAAAATAAAAAATCAAAATTGGGTGTGGTGTGTAATGAGTAATTGGTGTGTATTACGTAAGGTGTATATCATAGCCCTTTATCTTTTGTAGTCATTTTATATTAGGTTAATATTGTATTAAAAAATAAACTAATTAATGATATGCCTTGAGATGAAAGGTGATGTGTAAATAGAGGCACCCTAACTTATATGTTGTTTGAAATATAATGACCTTTTTTTTTTAATGGATAATGTTTGAACTTTTTTTTGTTATAAAGTTCTGTTTGGTTTAGTTTTCAAAATCTATTTTCGGAAAAGTTTTCTAAGAAACTAAAAATTAAATTTGTGAAAAAAAATAAACTAAAAACACATTATTTTTATATAATTTTATCTTTTGAGAGGGTAGAAATAATTTTTTAAAGTATCTTTTTTTTATATTTATTTTTGTTAAATTAGTTTTTATTTTTTCAAAAGTCAAACATGATGACAACTTTGATGTCATTATTAAACCAATCCATTATATCAAAAAATTCAAAACGAAAAATATTTCATATATTAAATATATTGATTATATATTAAAAGTTTAATAACCATCCATTACATGATAATCATACAGAAATATCTATTAACAATAAATACAACCATTATTACATGATAACCATAAAAAAATATCAACAAAAAAATCACTCATTACATGATCATCATTCAAATACATATCAAAAAAATAATTTGGTAAAAAAATAAAAATATAAATGTATGAAAGATTTATCATTTTTATATAATTTTATCTTTGGTGAGTAGAAATAATTTTAAAAAATTAAAAAATAATTTTTTGACATTTATTTTTGTCAAACTAGTTTGTATTTTATCAAATGACAACTTTGCCCTTGAAATGGAATAACAATATCTTCAATTGTTCTTATTTGAAACGATATTCAAAATTTAGGGTTAAATGTATCATAATTGGAAGGTCATGAACCAAAGTGACACAAGGTCTAAATTATAGGAACCGTTAATATAATTCGCCCAACTATAAAATAAAAAAACATACAAATCATAATAGAAAATTAAGAATCATGCTAGGAATGGCAACGGGGCGGGGCGGGGCCGGGGATCGCCCTCCCCGTCTCCGATCCCCGAAGCTACAAAACTCCCGTCCCTGTCCCGATCCCCGACGGGGACGACATCACCCCCCCACTCCCGCCCCCAACGGGGATCGGGTTTCCCCGACCCCAGAAAATCCCCGTAGCTCCCTTTCTCTCTGTTTAGCTTTCTCTTCCAATAATAAATCATCAACATCATTTTCATCAACAACATCCTCAACGGAGACAGACAAATGTGGAGACAGACAGATTACAAAAAAAAAAATGTATATACAGATTAATAATATACAGACCCGTAGCTCGACGGCAATATCATCAACCACAAAAAAAAATAAAATAATAATAATAATAATATGGAGGCAGACAGATTACATACACTGACAAACACACATACATGTATATACGTAAATGGCGGGATCTAATCTTCTCAGATCTGAGATGTGAGATGTAAGATCTGTGGTGGTGTGGACGAGATGCGATCTACTCAGATCTGCCCAGATCTGTCGTGGTGGGAACCGAAGCCGGAGTAGGAAGGTTTGGCGGTGGCGCGGAGGAGGAGGAGGAGGAGGAGGAGGAGGAGGAGGAGGGTGTGCTGCGGAGGAGGAGATGACGCCGTCACCACTGGGGAGAGGAGATCGCACTCGCCGTAGCCACTGGGAGAGAGATTGCACCGTAGCCACTGGAGAGAGGAGATCGACTCGCCATCGCCATTGGAGAGAAGAGAGAGTGAGAGAAGATAAGAGAGAGAGAGAGTGTAGTCTACACTGTGTAGACCATCTTAAACATATATATATATATATAATATAATAATATTTAAAGAAAGACCAAACCAAACCCTAAACATATGTATATATATATAATATAAGTCGGGGCTAATCGGGGCCGGGGCCGGGGCCGGGGATGAAATATGTATCACCGTCCCCGGCCCGAATGTCACCGGGGATTTAATTTCGAATACCATTCCGTCCCCACGGGGGTATTTTTCGAAAAAAAACCATTCTTATCAGGGACAGGGGGTCGAGTCCCCGTCGGGCCGGGTTCAAATTGCCATCCCTAAATCATGCTCATATAATAAAAGTATACTAGAACCAAACATCATGAAACAGCAGGACGTAGTTTATGTAAATAATTTTATGAAATTGAAAAATTATAAAATAACATTACATATAATATTGACACATTGAAATGTATTTACACACTTAAATCAACTAGAACAGTTGATTATTCAACTCTATGAAACAGTGCCGGTTAGGTATAGTATTTTATTATTCAAACAAAGCACTTCATATGCCAAAAGCAAGCACCATGAAACAATTATTTAATTAGTTAAAGAAATTGAATTCTGGCATAAACTCCAAGAAATGAAATAGTACGCTAATGTAATTCTTTGAAACAGTGGGATTTTTTTTTTTTATAAATTATACTTTGCACTCGTGCACTTTATACCAAATTTTATTTTGACCCCTACACATGAAATCATGACAGTCAATTCCCTGCACTTCTAGTCAAATTCCACTTTGGTCCCTACAGATGAAATTGTGACAGTCAACCCTTCTACTTTTGGTAAAATCTCACTTTGGTCCCTACAAGTGTCAATGTCCTTTTTCTGTTACTCAACTGTTTAAATCTTTAACAGAATCTAATCATGTGATAAGAATGTGACTACAATATGAGGGTAAAAAAGAAAAATCATCTACATTTTCTACTGATACACATTTTATCTTAAAATTTACATCAAAATATGACTGTATTACGCTAAAACAAAATGCAGATTGTGAACAATTAAAAAGATGAATTAGGGTTTTGCATAAATTGGAATCACAAAACTCTATTTTTCACGGTAACACAATCTTCTGTCTATTAATCTTTCTTTCTCTTTGATTCTTTGTCACATTTCTATTTTTATTTTTTATATTTCAAAAGTTCTATTTTCTTGCATTTTCGTTCCAATTTTACCATACGAATATATATATATATAATTTTTATGTGATTATCACGTAAGACAAGTGTATTGGTGGGAAACATGGATGATTTTCCTCTCTTACCCTCATTTTGTAGTCACATTTTTGTCATATGACTAGATTTTATTAAAGATTTAAAAGTGAAATAATGGAAGATGAATATTGATACTTGTATAGGGATCAAAATAGGATTTGAGTAAAAGTACAAGGGGTTGACTGTCACGATTTCATGTGTAGGGACCAAAGTGAGATTTGACAAAAAAAAGGTAAGGGGTTAACTGTCATGATTTCATGTATAGAGACTAAAGTGAGATTTGGTATAAAATGTAGGGATGCAAAGTGTAATTTACCCCTCCCCCCTCCTTTTTAAATATTACTAACAGAAGCCTAGCATTAATACAGTGGGCTATTCAATTTTATAATTTTCAGAGTACACGTTCTGTGATCTTTCTAATTAACAAATGCAAAGCAGAAAACTCATATAGTAGGGAAATTAATCTACAAATTATTATGAATCTATTTGTCCAATTTCATGAGAAATATATAACATGTTTTAGGATTATTGTACAAATTGTGTATTTAAATAAAAAATAAACAGATTCATATTTTATAATTTAAATTACATATTAAGAAATCAACATGATGAACAGAAATATATATCAAACTAACAGATTAAAATAAGAGAAGGAAGCAAATTGAAACATATGTAATAACACAGTTTCCTTAAAACAGATTCACTGCCTCACCGTGGGTGTTGTAGGTATGTCGACTTCTGTCTCCCAAGATACGACAGTTAGAACAACTGACAATGATAGCATTTTCTCATATAGGAAGAAGATTGTAGAAGCAGAATGATTGTATAGTATGAGAGTCAAAAATTTTATACTTCAACTAAAGAGCATGGTCTCCTTTTATATACAATGGGGGAGAGATGATGAGCCTTTTTGCAGCAAATACAAAATTTAATTTCTGCAAAACTGAAGAAGTAATGCAAGGAAAACTGATGATGTAAATCACCACCTTAAGTGTAGAGGTTACACACAACATAGACATGTGTATGTATCTGTAGCCACCAAACAGACCTGATCCAAAAAAGATTAGGTTGCTAGACCACCAATTTGGCGCAGTCCAATCCTAACCCATTCCAGCCACCAAACAGACTTGGTTAAAAAAAGATTAGGTTGATGGGCCACTAATCTGGCCTAGTCCAAACCTAACCCATTCTAATCTCAAACCAAAGTCCCAAGATTAGGTTGATGGGTCACGAACTTGGTCCGAGCGGGTGGGCGCCGCGCGCGCGCGAGTGACAATTTTTGCATAACTATCTTGGACCATAGTTTTGGTTTAAGCCTATCCTTGAAGCATCTATAACTCTCTTCTTTTGAAAAATTTGGATGAATCAAAAGACTCATATCCTTATCTAAAACTTGCGATTTAATGCCCATCAATACTTTGCTCTACAATCAATGTGAGATAGGTAAGTTATATACTATTCCCAATACCTCATTCATAAGGCTAACTTTACTAGACAATTTCTTATTGAATTCTTAATAGTTTTTTAGTCATTCTTTTTGTAGTGTAAAGATTTTGTTACAAAAAATCTGAACTCGTTCGATCTCACCTGAACCAGTAGCCGAGATCTACTTTAATTTCATATTAAAATCATCATAAAATCATTTTTTCTAACACTAACTAGGAAGTTGCTACTGTGTAATCAACGTCTCAGTCTAATGATGAGCCAATTGTGTGTCAGGACACAAACATGATCATCTCATATCTTTGTGTACGAGATCTTATTTGGTGGTCTTGGAACAATACTATACTTTATTGTAGAATTTATTCTTTTAATTAATAAAAATTAAACTAGGATATCACATGAACTTATTCCAAGATTATAATATAATTTTCGCTACGTAATCATGTATACAATCATATAATAATACATATGGTGGTAGCTACCCTACCATACCACCAAGAGAATCACCTCTCCCTTTGATGAAAGTGTGGTCTGCAAAATGATGAAATAGATGTAATAAATTGAGTGAGAGGATCTCATGTGTTGTATTTGTGTTTGTTGATGCATTCGTCCTTGTATGGATTTCAGACTTGAAGTGAGAAAGTATATGCTAATGCCCCGTTGCACAATGATTCACTGAAATCCTCCAATACAACACCTTTTGGCCTATTTGATTGGATGGATTATTATGAGATTGAAATTATTAATTTATAAGACAATTAAGTTTCATTTGGCAACTTTTAGTTTTAGTTTTAGTTAAAAAGTCAAAAAGTCATTATAAGTTAGCACATCGCTCTCTCTATTTTTCTGTATATTTTTTTTTATAAAAAATTAAAAAATTATTAAAATAGTTTGTTTTTCAACGAGATCTATTCTAGTGTTTGGTTAGATTTCGATAAATATTATATAACAAAATCAGTAGATTTTTTTTTTTAATCTTACAACTAATAATGCAATACAAACATATAGTTGGAATTATATATTTCTATATCTATTACAAAATAAATGTAGATAAGTGGAGATTATTTGTTTCACTAATTAAACAGGATGACCAAACAAACTCTAATCTTATAAATTGTTAATTCCTTCACTATTAATCCGACTAATTATACAGAGTCTTTGTGTACGATATAATATCAAGATGTTGGTATATAAAATGAAAGAATAATAGAGAGATGCAACAATTTTACATAGTTCGCTATAATGGACTATGGTCACCTAAAGATATCAATAACTTTATTTATTATTTTTTACTAGGTCAAAATAATTACGGAATATAATGATATTTTTAGATCAATTTAATTTCTTGATCCTCAAAGATAATATAAATATTATTTTTAACACTTTCCCGTATGGATGATAGAGAAATGCTCATCTTTTTTATTTTTGTAATTTTACCATCTTTTTCATTTATTTTGTTGATAAAAAAATATTAAAATTGAGAAATCAAAATACAATGCAACATTGTGAACTTGAATCCAAATCGTGTAGAATGCAAATGTTGCCAAGTGCACTTTGGTGTTTCTTGTGCACGCAATCAAAGAAATATGCAAGAGTTCTAAACATGATCGTTACAAAATTGGCGTTAAAAACAACAATGTGCTTCTTAGCACAAACAGGTAATTCTGCGACCAAAATGAAAATAAATAAGGGTTGATGGGCAATTTTTGGGATAAAAAGGTTAGTAGAGAATTGCAGAAGAATTCGGACTAACAGGTCCGATCGACCTACATTCTTTGATACCATGTAGACAAATAAAAGTAAATATAAATTGAAACAACAATAGACACAAATGTTTAGATGGTTCGAGAATAATGGTTTATAAGAGAATGTTAATATGGTTCGAGAATAATGATCTATAAGAGAATGTCATTCTGTTTGACTTTAATTTTTTGAAATTTAAATTTTTTATTTTTTATATATATATTTTTTGTTTTTAGTGAATATTTTTAAAATTTTAAGCAATTATTTATTTATTTTTTTAGATGGCATCTTATTTTGATGTATCCAAAAAATAAAATATTTAAAAAAATTAATAAATACATAAGAATACGAAAAATGTATTGAATTTTCATATATATATATATATATTTTTTGTATTTTTGATATTTAGTAAATTTTTTAAATATTTTTTTTTCATAAATATTATACTTTTTAAGTGTATTTATGTTAGGTGTATCTAAAAATTTTAAAAATTGCTTGAAATATTAAAAAAATTCAATGAAAATAAAAAAATATGAAAAATAAAAGGTTTTAATTTTTTAAAAAGTAAATTCAGAAAATTCAAACAAAACAAGTTAATAGTACTAATTTTCACTCATTCAAATGATTAAATGATACAATAATATTTATAGATCAATAGAGGGATAAAACTGTTTAGGGTGCAGCTTGCCTCCAGTTCTTAATCGGATTGGACGGTGTTATTCAGCCAGTGGGGCCCACCACGGGTCCCGTTTTGAGAATCCTAACCGTTCAATGTATATCGTTGAGTACTATATACCTATAAAAAATCACGTTGATCGAATATCGATAACTATCTCATCTTATCAGTTTTTTTTCAACCGTTAATTTGTTCACCATTTATTTTTTTTATAATTATTATACAAAACTGATTTGATCACATAACTATCAATATCTGATTAATGTGTTTTTTTACAAGCATATAGTACTTGATGAGTTCTACCTATTGAACGGTTTGGATTATAAAAAAAAGACCCGTGGTAGGCCCTCACTGGCCGAATAACACCATCTAGTCCGATTAAGGACTGGAGGCAAGCTGCTCCCAATTGTTTATATCTTTGCCTATCTTAATCAGTTGAGATAGATATTGTTTCTAACACAATGCAATGTGAGTGGAAGGTTTGGAAACTACATCTAAAGTATATATTATTTCCTTTATAAAATATTAGCGGTTGACACACGTAATACGTGTATAATTTAAATAAAATAAAATATTATATATATATATATATATATGTACGGGGGCCAACTATCCGATGTTATCCGTACTCCTCGTGTCCAAGCTTTACTTCGCTCTGATTAACCTAAGAACACAATGACGGTGAGTTATCCGGCGGTGTGCTGCCGCAAAATCCCTCCGACGGTCAAGTTAGCACACTCAGAGAGAGAGAGAGAGAAAAGAGATGAGACAAAGTGGTAGGTAAGCTCTGATCAGAAGATGTTCCAGACATGAGTATGGAGGCGCAGCATCGTTTATATAGTTTCTGCGCGCGCTTCTGCGCCAATTTCCCTCGGAATGCGTAAACCTGCTCTCCTCTTACGTTTGTCCACGTGTCAGCGCTGATACAGCTAAACACCACCTAACGAAACTGCCAAACCGTATTGACGCGTACGGACAGCAGAATCTCCTTCCTATAGTCTCGTGGCGCCGCGTAGTCCTCCCCACCAAGCTACCCTTAGCGCGGCACCACGTCATTACCTCTCGACCGCACTACTTGTCCGATTTCCTTGATAATTTCACACCGTGGTTCGATTGAGCTCCTTAGTTGTGACCGAGCAGGAGCTCGATCGATCTTGACGTTGAGAGGACTAATCCCGTCCAACTTTGTAGAGCGCACATCTCCTTCGAACTGGCAATCCAAAGTTGTTCCAACTTGATCGGATTGAGTCCTCGGTCTAGTGTGCACCCAACGTCTGACCGAGCAAGGACTTGCCTTTGGCCCAAACCAGTTCGGCCCAATATTAAGTTGTAAACCTCCATCTCAATTGCCCCTTAATTCTGTCCACGCCAGTGTGACCGGGATTACCTTCTCCTTCTGAGGTCACTCATCTACTCTGTTATCCACCTCAAATCATCCGTTGCACTGAATTTCACACTCGGCCCCATGACTTGCTCGGTCAGCGCTTCAACTTTTTAGCCTGTATTTTCAAGACTGATGTCGGTCTTATCACAGACACGTGTCCTCTGTTCATTGGCTTCGTACAGCCAACCCAGCTGTCCCACGTCGTCTCTTCAATTCAAATTTTTGGCTCCCCTTCTCATTCTATATACGTCGATACATCTCTTCAGTCCCCTATATCTACTGTTCATCATCTTCTCCAACGGCAATTTGTTGATCTTGAGCATCCAAGCCCCATTTTCTGTGTTCGTCATCTCTATCAAAGCATCCGTTTCACCAGCTTTCTGCCATCGTTGCCCCCAGAACGCCTTCTGTCGACTGGAACGTCGTCTGCACCTTCGATTTGGTAAGTTTTGCACTGCTTTTTGTGTTTTTCCAGTATTTTCAAACTCCAACTCTCACATTCACTCACTGAGAAAGGCAAAAACACCCAAATAATACCACGAATGGAATAGGGTTAGGTTTTTGGCGTTGTTTTTAACATCCAAAAGCTCACGTGCCCCTAGTTTCCCACCGTTCATCATCTCCTGTGATGAACAGGTGCTGTTTTGGGCTCGGCCAAGTTCGAAGCATCTTTTTGATATGAAAGAATTAGTTAACCGGGAAAATTAGTTGTTCGTGAAGTAGGGGCAAAAAATCGGGGTACTCAATACTCGGGTCGTGTGACCGGGCTAATATCTGGCCTGCTCACACAACTGAGCTCACCAAATAGGCTGAGCTACCAAGAGCGCTCGATGTGACCGAGCTAAAATCAGGCTCATATGCGTGACCACGCTGCCATTTACACTTGATTTTTAACTGCAGACTCCTAGGGGTTAAGGCACACCAACACAAGGGCTCTCAAAGACCGAGTAGCCACCGTGCAAAACTTTGCCAGCCTAACACTGCCATACTGAAACAAGCCGGCCTCTCATGGGGCGCTATCGCTTCCTTGTTAACATGCCGGGCGCAGGGCGCATTGGCCGCGTTTTGCGAGGAGTACGGTGTCCCTGATGATGTCCATTTTGAGCTCGGTGCAAAAGATATTTCTCCCTGGGGTAGACTGGATCAGTGCCCCTTCACCGTGTTGTCAATTATCGCTTCCTCGTTAACATGCCGGGCGCAGGGCGCACTGGCCGCGTTTTGCGAGGAGTACGGTGTCCCTGATGATGTCCATTTTGAGCTCGGTGAAAAAAATATTTCTCCCTAGGGTAGACTGGATCAATGCCCCTTCACCGTGTTGTCAATTATCGAGGGAGGTCTTCGCTTCCATGTGTAGCCCTTAATCTATGAGTTCCTAAGGCGTACTGGGCTAGCACCGACTCAGGTTTCGACGAACACATACCGAATAATAAATGACGTTGCCAAGCTGAATCACCGGCTTGGCTTGAACCTAGGCTTGGCTGAGATCTTGTGCTAATATACCCTCGGCCGTATAGACGATGGGTTTAATTATTACTTTAAAATAAGGCCGGGCAAAAAGAAGCTAGTAAACGACACACCGGATAAAAATATGCACGCCGATGACTTCTTCTGGGTGTTAGGGAATTATGAGACAGCTAGCGTGCCCGGTTGATACATCAGTAAGAATTTTGGTTCAACATGTAAGCTGTGCTCTCTAACCGGTCAATTTACTTTCCTTTACTATTCTGTACTGATCGCTTTCTTCTTGTAGCTATTGAAGTCTTGCAAGCAAATTACTTCAACCCAAACGAGGTTGTAATCAGAGCTGTGTTGAGGTACTGTCATCGAGATTGTCACGATCTTCTCGGTTACGTGCCGAGCTACTGGTACTCAGCTTCTCGTAAAAGAAGGATTACTGACTTCTTGTGAGCACCATCTCCATCACCAGATTCGATACCTCCGGACGTGCCGTTAATCTAGTTAATCGAGGAGTAGGAAATGGCCAAACAGAGCCGAATTAAGAATCATATCACCGCCACATCCACCGAGGTGCCGAGCATCCCCCTTCCTGCCTTTACTACTAGTTAAACATCTGGGACCGTGATTGCCCTGGCCTCGACCGCCGCATAACAAACTAGCAAAGAAAGTTGCCAAGCTAGAAAAAGGCCTTGCTCCGTTAATCCAATGGTCGAGCTCATAGCTGAGTTGAGCACCGAGCAGTCGGCGGAGGGCTCTGAGCCAACACCCCCATGGAGGCCGGAGTTGAAACATTAGGGTAAGGATATCCCGGTCAGTGCTTCGATTAAGGGAGACAAAGAGCACCTCCTGGCCTACGATCTGTCGAAGGCACTGCTTTTGCCGAGCGACACAACCGATAGCGACCATATGCCTAACACCCGCCTGGTGAAGTCTACGGTCAAATCTATGACCAAGGTAAGAATTTGGTAAATTTTTCAAAGTGTTACCACAGTTGGTTTCTTATTTAAACTAACTTTTCTCTGCTCTCCTGCAGGCCATTCAGAAACAATACCTTGTTATGGACCGGATTCATAGACTTCGATAGAAGGTAACTGACGTCTCTAACCTGGCCAAACATCTGGAGACCGAGTTGGGGCGGTCCAAGTCCTCACTGGAGACGACCAACGCAGATAACACCAGACTTCTTGGCCAACTTGGTACTGCCGAGCAGGAAAGAGATTCTCTCCGTGCCGAGCTAAAAGCATTGAAGAAGGCTAGGAAAAATGATATGGATGAGGCCAACAATCTTGGCTTCAAGGAGGTTGAAAAGAGCTATACTAAACAGGTCGAGGCCACTAAGGACATTTTCTTCAAGTCTGGTTGGAAGGCTGCCTGTGAGAAGCTCGGCCAAGGATCTGAAACCGAGGTGTTTACCTCTCCTCCCCTTCCTTCCTGCTGGTCTATATGGTGCCTTACGCGAACAATGTCTTCAACTCGTTGCAAGAGGACGTCGAGGATGAAGCCGAGGTTGAGGCTGAGCAAGAAAGGGTTCAGAATGAGATCGGCCAAAAAGAGTGCGGCGAGGCGACTACCGTGGTTGACCTGAAAGAGACCGGTGCCGGGGTTGGAGATGCCTTTGCAGATCTCTCTCCGCTCCCATAGTTTAGCTTTGTATTTTCTTGTTTTTATTTCGAACCTTTTGTAGCCGGGCTGCTTGTCCCAACTCTTGTACTTACAATCTTAATCAATAATTTTTTTTTCAACTTCTCTTGTATTCTTGCCATGTATGTTATGTTTCTTCTTTGCAACTGCGCAATACGTATTGGAAAAAGTATCCATTGATTTGACCAAGCAAAGCATCTCGGTCATGATAAAAGAGGAACAAAACATCAACATTCTTGGCAGAAAAACAGTTCACTAAGTGTTAGCCGGGCAAAATTCCTTGGCTAAACGCCTAGGGTTGAACAATTTATCAACTCTAGAGTTGAATAATTCATCAACTCTAATGGCTGAGCAGAATCATTTCGACTAAAAACTTAGAGTCGAATAGTTCATCAACTCTAATGGCTAAGTAAAATCATCTCGGCTAAAAGCTTGGAGTTGAATAATTCATCAACTCTAATGGACGAGCAAAACCATCTCGGCTAAAAGCTTTGAGTTGAACAAGTCATCAACTCTCTGAGCCATGCAAAATCAACTCGGCTTAAAGCCTAGATTTGAACAATTCATCAACTCTAATGGCCGAGCAAAATCATCTCGGCTAAAAGCTTAGAGTTGAATAATTCATCAACTTTAATGGCCGAGCAAAATCATCTCGGCTAAAAGCTTTGAGTTGAACAATTCATCAACTCTCTGAGCCGGGTAGAATCACCTTGGCTTAAAGCCTAGAGTTGAACAATTAATTAACTCTAATGGCTGAGCAAATTCATCTCGGCTTAAAGCTTTGAGTTGAATAATTTATCAACTCTTTCAACCGGGTAAAATCACCTCGGCTGGGAGACAGTTGCTCTTTATTCATTGCAATCCATTAACTACGAAAATTTTCTATGTATAGTAATTCATTTCCATTACGTACAGCTTTCATGAATTCACATGCTGACTGAAAGAATTACATTGGTAAATGGAAGAGAATGCTTGTCCCTTACAAAAAATTATATCAAAGATTAAAACTAAAAATAATACAACTTCAGATTGGCTGCGTTCCATGGCCGGGGTATAGTTTTGCCGTCTAAGTCTTCTAGATGGTATGCCCATTTGCCCGCCTGACCGGTTATCTTGTAAGGCCCTTCCTAGTTTGCCCTTAGCTTCCTTTCGCCTGGTATAAGAGTGTTCCCCATCACCTTTCTTAAGACCCAATCCCGACCTTGAACGGTTTGGGGTGAACTGTTTTGTTATACTTTTTGGATAATTTTTGTTGATATGCTGCGCCATAGATCAGCGCATTTTCTCGGCGTTCTTCTACAAGGTCCAATTCTAGAGCAATGGCTTCGGCATTTAAGTCGAGTTCAAAATTGTCGTTGTGGATGGTGGGCACACCGATCTCCAATGGGATGACTGCCTCTATGCCATATGCCAAGGCGAAAGGCGTCTTCCCGGTTGAGCGTCTTGGTGTTGTTTGGTACGCCCAGAGGACATTTGGAAGTTCCTCGGCCCACTTTCCTTTGGCTTTCTCTAACCTTTTCTTCAGTCCATCTAGAATGGTCTTGTTTGAGGATTCGGCTTGGCCGTTAGATTGAGGGTAGGTCGATGTGGAATTATAAAATTTTATCTTTAGTTCCTTACAAAATCTTTTGAACGACCATCCATCAAATTGGGTGCCATTATCGGAGATCAAAGCCTTAGGGACTCCAATCCATGTTATCACATTTTGCCAGATGAACTTCTTCATATCATTTTCTTTAATTGTCGCCAAGGGCTCGGCTTTGACCCACTTGGTGAAGTAGTCTGTCGTTGCTATGAAGAATTTGCGGTTGCCCGGCGCAGTTGGGAGTGGTCCCACTATGTCAAGCCCCCACATTGCGAAGGACCAAGGACTTGTGAGAGGAAGGAGCTTTTTGGCCGGCTGATGAATTTGGTGGGCGAACTTCTGGCACTTCTCGCATTTTCTCACATATTTCTGTGCATCTGCCTGCATGCACAGCCACCAGTATCCTTGTGAAATAGCACGGTAGGCTAAAGATCTCTCACCGATGTGGCTTCCACACATTCATTTGTGGATCTCGTAAAGAAAAGCATCGACTTTGTTTGGGTGAATGCACTTGAGGTATGGACCAGTGAATGACTTCTTATACAAAGCACCGGATGGAGAGAGTCAAAACCGCTCAGATTTCACCTGGATTTTGTGTGTCTCTTTTTGTCGGTCGGCAGGATGCTTTCTTTAAGGAAAAGGATGATAGGGTCCATCCGAGAAGGACCTAGCTCGGTGTAAAGAACTTCCGTCTACTCTGAGTCTTCAATGTTAGGTCTTGGGAGGAATTCAATCAGGAGAGGGTTGGGGGTTGATTTGTGCGCCATAGAAGCTAAACCGGCCAACTCATCTGCCCGGCCGTTATCTTCTCAGCCAATTTGTTGGACTCTTATGGCTTTGAATTTCTTAATTTGCTCTTTTACCAAAGTTTGGTACTTGGCCATTCTATCATCTTTGGCTTCGTATTCCCTAGATACTTGGTTTATAACGAGTTAGAAGTCACTGTAGACCATTAGCTCGGATGCTTGCATTTGGAGTATGCTTTTCAATCTGGCTAGTAGTGCTTAGTACTCAGCCTCGTTGTTTAACGCAGGAAATCCTAGCGTGATGGATTGTTCAATTGTCAGTCCGTTTGGAGAGATCAAGACGACTCCCAGTCCGGCTCCATACCTATTTGAGGCGCCATCAACAAAAAGTTTTCACATTTCGCCGATGAAAAGCTTCCAACATTCCGCGGGGTCTTGGGACGTTTGAAGGTTCAGGTGATCAGAGTTGCTCGGCTACTTCTGCGGCAAGCACGCCGTTGACGATTGCAACAAACATGCCTTCATTCCCCCTTGGTGATGCGGCGTTGGATCCAACAGGTTGTCCTGTTATTCCCAAATCCGATGGCGCATGGGTTTGTGGATGGGTGTGCAACTTCCGCGTCGCCTTCAACGTTCGGTTGGGTGGAGGCTGTGCAATTTCCGTCGTGCCTGCCCCCTACAGTCTAGTTACGTCGGTAAGATCCACCGGGCAAACTGGATGAATTTCAGGCGAGAATTTCGCAACGAAGTCGGTCAGTGCTTGGGATTTAATGGCGGTTCGGGGTTGAAACTTGACGTCGAATTGCCCTAACTTGACTGCTCACTTCAGGATTCGACCAGAAAAGTCTGCCCGCTCAAACAAGGCTTTGAAGGGAAACTCGTTCAGTACCACGATTGTGTGAGCATGAAAGTAATGTGCTAATTTCCTTGAGGCCATAATTAGTGCCAAGGCGAGTTTCTCCAGTGACAAGTATTCAACTCCGCCGGGAACAAGGTTTTGCTTATGTAGAAGATTGGTAGATGTTGGATGCCTTCTACCTGAACAAGCACTGCGCTCATAGTATGGTAAGAAACGACCAGGTAAAGATAAAGTTCCTCGCCTTGTTTCGGCATGACCAACAGCGGAGTGGAGGATAGATATGCTTTTAGCTCGGCTAAGGCTCTGTCGCATTCTTCATCCCAGGAAAACTTGGACTTCAAGGCTCGGAAGAAAGGGTGATAGTGATCTGATGACCAGCTTATAAATCGATCAAATGCGGCTGTCATCCCGGCAAAATGTTGCACATCTTTTGTTGAGTTAGGCTGCTTCAATTCTTGTATGGCCTTGATTTGGGAGGGATCCGCCTCGATGCCACGGTTGGTGACCAGAAAGCCCAAGAATTTTCCCGACCCTACGCCGAAGGCACACTTCGACGCATTCAAACGCAACTTGTGTTGTTTGAGAATATTGAACATCTCTGCCAAGTTAGCTAAGTGGTTGACCGCGCATTTGCTCTTCACAACCATGTCGTTGATATAGGCTTCCATCGTGCGACTAAGCAAGGAAGCGAACATCTTCGTGACCATCCTTTGAAAGGTTGCCCCAGCATTCTTTAACCTGAAGGGCATAACCCGGTAGCAGAACAACCCTCTTGGCATGGTGAAAGAGGTAACCTCCCAGTCAGGCTCATGTATGGTGATTTGATGATAACAGCGGTAAACGTCCAAGAAACTGAGTCGGTTGTGACTGGCTGTAAGGTCTACCAGTTGGTCGATTTTGGGCAAGAGGAAACTATCTTTAGGCCAGGCACGGTTGACCGCCTTGTAGTCAACACAAACTCGCTATTTCCCGTTCTTCTTTGGCATTACGACTGTGTTAGAAACCCACTGAAGGTAGTGGACTTCCGGGATTGCCCTCACTTCAAGGAAGTTTTTGACCTCTTCTACAACTACCTCGGCGTGATGAAGCGCTGCTCTTCGCGTTCTTTGAATGACGGGCCGGGCATCCGAAAAAACGTTGAGTTGGTAGCAAATAAAGTTTAGATTGACGTCAGGCATGTCGTAAGGTGTCCATGCAAACACTTTGATATTCGCCACCAAAAACTCAACCATCTTCAACCGTTCTTGTGCGGTCAGGCTGGATCCCAACAAAAAGAACTTTTAAGGATTATCCTCGTTGATCCTTACCTCCACCAAGTCTTCAACAGCCTTTTCTTCGGCCCTGGTACCCACATCATCCAAGACACTTTGATCTTCCGGTCCTTCGATCATTTGCACAAAGCCTTTGGCAGCTTGGCTCCCATTTACGGCCATAAAACACTGTCTGGCCATGACTTGATCACCCAAAATTTCTTCAATCATCCCCGTAGCAGAGGGGAACCTCATGACTTGATGGTAAGTCAAAGCCACCGCTTGCATGGCGTGAAGCCATCCTCTGCCTAAGATCAGATTGTATGTAGAAGGCACCTTCAACACCCAGAACTCCACTTGCTTGACTATGGACCCGGCTTTGACCGGTAAAATGATCTTTTCCATGGGCCACTCTGGTTGCGAATTAAAGCCGACCAGTGGCAAGGTTGCGGGGGCCAAGTCTTTATCACTTAGCTTGAGTTGCTTGAAGGCGTCGTAGTACATTATTTCGACTGAGCTGCTTTGGTCAATCAGAATGCACCTTACATCAAATTCCCTGACACGAAATGTGACCACTAGCGCGTCATTGTACGGCGTTTGAATTCGTTCAAGATCTCGACTTGAAAAGTTGAGCACATCTTTCACCTCAGTTTTGCTCTTTTTGACTGTGGGCTGGACTGACAGGACTTCCCTCATATGCTCTGCTTTTTTTATCATCCCCCGGAGCTTGCATACCCGCGCTGGCTCGATGATACCATGAATCACATTGACCATGCCTTGGGGGGGTGCTTCTAGGACAGCCAGACTGTTTGGCTCAGCTGGAGCGTAGGGCGCGGCCTTGACGCCTCCATTAATGTATCGGTCCAAGTGGCCAGCGACCACCAACTCCTTCAAATGTTGTTTCAGAGGCAAACAGTCCTCGGTACAGTGCCCTCGCTCACCATGAAAGGTATAGCGATACTGCGGATTGAAGCCCCTTTGTGCGTCGCCCAACTTAGCTAGAAACTGGATGTACATCTTGTTGCGAATTTCGTTAAGGATGCGGTAGATTGGGATTTTGAAAACCGTGGTGATGTCGGTTCGGGCGTTCAACTTTCTCTTCCTATCTTTTGCATTGTCACGAGGGTAATCAGCTCGGTCGTTGCGAATGACCCTTATCCTGGTTGTTACGGTCTGCACCGCGGTCTGACTCTCTTTCGTGGTTACTCGGATGGTTTGCCTCCTGTTCGACCGCGTGAACCTTTCTGGCTACCTTTTTGTCCGTTGCCACCGGATTCGCCTTCATGGTGGCTGCGGTAGCATCATCCTCTACTCGGATGTACTCGTTGATGCGTTGCATCAGTAGCTCCATGGTCGCCTGTTGGTTCATGGTGAGCGAGTCCCTCAGTCTATATCTGACCGGGAGACTGCGCTTGTATTGGGTGATTGGGCAATCAAGGATTTCGTTGATGGTTTCCTAATATTTGGCATTGCATGCTTTGAGAGAGTCGCCTGGCTCCATCTTGATGCTCAGAAGGTGGTCGACTTTCTTTAGCATTTTGGTGTTGGTTTTGAATCGAGTCACGAATGCCTCCGCCAACTGCTACCACCTTTCGATACTTTCCTCTGGCAGCCCTTCGAACCATTTCAGGCCCAACTCACCCAAACTTGACGGGAAAATGAGGCACATAAGAGCGTCGTTTCTCCTGTATCCAGCTATAACCTACCGAAAGTGGCTCACGTGCATCTATGGATCGATTTTTCCATCGTAGAGCATAAACTTAGGCTGGTGAAAGTCTGTAAGGAGCTGTGTGGTCTCTATCTCGAGGGAGAATGGGGTGGCGCTCAGCCTTGCCAAGTCTCTGTCCAGAGGGACATGTATAACGAGGCGTGGTGGCGACATTACGAGTTCCTCACTGGTGCGACCTCCGTGGGATAACCGTTGCAACGCCGGCACCCTTTGCGCCTCCCGCTGGCGTGCTCGTTTTTCCAAGACATCCCTCAGGTCCTCTGAACGGGCGGAGTAGGAATATCTCGACGTCGTCGAGGGACGTGAGGGACGGTAACCGCTGTCTTGCGCACAAGACTTCTCTGCTAGCGGGTCAGAGTCACCAACCCCATAACTTCTGGTGATGGAGAGGAAGGGTGTCCGTCACTAGTTTTGGTTACCTGAGCGACAGAGTTGGGTGCGCTTACTGTGGTTACCCACTCCAGCAACACCCTTCTATTTGACCTGCCGTTTCAGTGCCTCTATCTCCACCGTTATCCTTTGAATGATGGCGTCTTGGTCTCTCAACTTATGCTCTAGGCGCTAAGCCTGCGATTCTCTTCGCCGTCGGTGTTCGTCAGGACTCTGTGAGTGGTCAGTGCTCCTTGCGCGCTTGTCTCGTGCATCTCTGAGGAGCCCTTTAGGAGAGGTTCCAGGCCAGCCATGGTAGGGATGGCGGGAAGACCATCTCTTCTCCGAACAGACTCCGAAGTGATGCTGTCAATGGCGGACAGTGGAATGTCGTCGTTGTTTGCCATGGAAGATGATCGGAAGAGCTTGGAGGACAAGGTTTTGTTTGTCGAAGTGGTTTCCACAGAAGGCGCCAATTGTACGAGGGCTAACTATTCGATGTTATCCATACTCCTCATGTCCAAGCTTTACTTCGCTCCGATTAACCTGAGAACACGACGGTGAGCTACCCGGCGGTGTGCTGTCGGAAAACCCCTCCGACGGTCAAGTTAGCACATTCAGAGAGAAAGAAAAAAGAGAGGAGACAAAGTGGTAGGTAAGCTCTGATAAGAAGATGTTCCGGACCTGAGTATGGAGGCGTAACATCGTTTATATAGTTTCTGCGCGCGTTTCTGCGCCCATTTCCCTTGGGACGCGTGGACCTGCTCTTCTCTCATGTTTCTCCACGTGTCAGCGCTAATACAGCTAAACACCACCTAACGAAACCGCCAAACGGTATTGACAGCAGAATCTCCTTCTTGCAATCTCGTGGCGCCGCGTAGTCCTCCCCACCGAGCTATCCTTAGCGTGACACCACGCCATCACCTCTTGACCGCATTACTTGTCCGATTTCCTTGGCAATTCCACACCGTGGTTCAACCAAGCTCCTTAATTGTGACCGATCAGGAGCTCGATCGATCCTGACGTTGAGAGGACTAATCCCGTCTAACTTTGTAGAGCGCACATCTCCTCCGGACTGCCAATCCAAAGTTGTTCTAACTTGACCGGACTCAGTCCTCGGTCCAGTGTGCACCCAATGTCTGACCGAGCAAGGACTTGCCTCTGGCCCATACTAGCTCGGCCTAATATTTGGACGTAAACCTCCCTCTCAATATATATATATATTGTGTTCGATTTAAATAATAATAGTTTTTTTTATTATATTATTTGTCCATAATTCAAGTTTAATGCCCATTATTTGTCTACTAGTGTTTTTTCTTTTAAATGACAAAATAGACCCTTGGCATTAAAGTGAAGGATATACTTGGCATTAAAGTGAAGGATAGCTTTAGAACACAAACTAAATTGTTCCCTTTATTAATAGTATAGATGAATAAAGTCATTTTAATGGTAAGAAATAATTGGATAAATTATACTTGTGATCTTTGTAATTTATCTTTTATATCAATTTGGTCTCTATAATTTTAATTTTACGAAATTTTCTATTTAATTTTTAAATTGTGTCAATTTAGTCTAATTGATAACATATACTTCTTACATCCCAAATTATTTGTCCAGCACAAAAAATGAGAATTTAAAAATAATGTACTTTCATATTGAAAATTTTAAATTTTCTTTCACCAATTAAAATTAAATACTTCTAATTTGTGATTTTTTTTTAAAAAAAATTGACACAATTTTTAAGTTCTTATTTTCTGTGTTGGACAAATAATTTGGGATGAAAGCCAGAATTCAATGGAAAATTGATAAATTCAATTACTAAAGAGGCCTTATCAATTACACTAAATTGACACAATATGAAAAATTTAAGAATAAAATTAACATAATTAGAATTACAAAACTAAATTGATAAAATAGATAAATTATAAATACTACAGATTTAATTTGCCCCAAATAATTTTATTTTTATGTCAACACTAACTTCTTCTTTTTTTATCAACAAAAAAAAATACTTTATTGATGAAACATCCATAAAGAAGGCCAATGAGCAAAACATCATAGTAACATATCCTAATTCCAACTAAATTGACACAAAAGAACCACACAATCATCTGCAAGCTCAAGACAAAGTTGGTAAGACACCAACATCAACAAAACAATAAGAAAAACAAAGAAACATACAGACAAACCGCGGCTCCAAAACAACACTCCCAGCACAGAAAAAACACCAAAGTTGCCAACAGAGTTCTCAACCCTCACCAATACATACTCGAACCTGGTTAAGATTATAAATAAAATGTGATGTTCACTTTATGGTATAGCATGGGATTTTCAAAAGAAACAAGAAGAAGTGCATTTGGAAGGAAGGAAAACATTGTCGCTTGGTTAAATTCACAACTAGCTTCGAGATCATTGGTCTTTTAAAACATCATATGAATGATTGCTTGAGATATAAGGTTGGCTTAACATTCCCTCTTTTGAACCTCATTTCCACTGTGATTTCATGAAAGCCAGTCCCATTTCCATGAGTGCAAGAGGTTTATGTTCAAACATTAAGTTTATTGACACATAATTAAACTATAAAACCAATCATAAATATTGACATTATAACATTTTTATATTGTTGTCTATGATGATGAAAAAGTCTATAACTCGTGTCAGATAGCTTAATTGGTCAGTATGTTCTCCATATATCCAATTCAGGTTCGATTTTTGTTAATTTTTTTTATTTGCTTGGATTATGTTTATGTGATTAGAAGGTATTTTTTGATTCCCAGATTTTTGTTCTTGACTATGAAGCACGGATGCTTTGAAATGGCCCTCGTACGCGTGTCAGATACGTATCGGATACGGATATGCGCCCGATACGGCGGGATACGTATCAGATACGGCAAAGAAGTATCTTATTTTTCTTAAATTTTTTTTTGAATTTCGGATACGTTTGGGATACGCGAGGATACTTCAGGGATATGGTCGAGATACTTTCGGAATACGGTGGGGCAAAAAAATAATTTAAAAAACTTATAATGGGGTTCAAACTATAAATAACAAAAGTAAGGTAAAATAAAACAAAAAGAATCATTGAACCAAACCCTACCTAGGTCGCGAACAACAGTAGTAAAGGTGTTGGAACAATCTTCTGTGTAAATAAAATAAATCGAAACAACTCAAACAAATAAATAAATAACGTACTGAATTTATTTATTGAACCGAATTAAAAATTCAAAGACCAAGTCGAGTGTGTAACACTCTGTCCTTAAGACAGATTCGCCCCGCTACGGTGCTTACGGTTGAGTGGCGTCTATCTCCCAGGATACAATGATCTTCACAAAATTGTTGTAGCACACTAAACAAAATTGTATGGCGAACCAAACCTTGTGTTCTATACTCTCTTAAATTTAATCTAAAACTAATATATGAAGAATAAATGCACTAGAACAAAATGGACAGCAAAGAGACAAAAATCAGACTCATTTTTTCGGATCTCTGGACTGCTGGAAAAAGATTATATTTATAGGCAAACATAATAAGACCCGAACAGGTTCTAAAGTTTGAAGTGAAAAGGTGCACCAAAGAGTTGAACAGGAAAACCACTATTCAAAGTTGTTTTGACCGTTGCTAAGACCAAAAATTTCAAACAATCCTGACCGTTGCTTTGAACACATATTCAAACAATTTGAAAAGAAAAGATCTGTTGGTATTAGAGGTGGAACAGTTCCTAAACAAATGGAATACTTAAATTAAACTATTTGAATAGTTTAATCATTTTTTAGGAAACCATTTTAGGAAATCAAAAATAAATTTATATTTAAATTAAATTAAATTTAGAATTAAATTAAAATCCCACAATTACAAACTTTAGGAAACCACTTAGGAACCAAAAATTTGAATTTAGAATTAAATTAAATTCCCACAATAATTTTTATTGAAAAAATTCAAATGAATTTTATCTAAAAAATTAATGTTAGACCCGAAAACGACGTCAACTACCCATTCACTCATAAATGGTTTTGACATTCCGTCTTCACCGTGTGACTTGCCACGCGGCAAGGAACACTTCACCCCTTCGGACCCACCCCAAAAGACGTTTGGGGCCCACTCAAATTTGGGCTATAAAATATGCCTATATTAAACCATTTTTCCAACAATCCCCCACATGAATGGAATTTGACAGAGAGAAAATGCAACAACATGATCTAATTACAGAGAGTACAGAAATTGGAAATATTCTGTAAAGGATAGGTAGCTTTTGGCTTTGAACCTTCCATTGTGAGACACTATCAGATTTACTAGCTAACCAGTGGACATGATGTCTTGAACTGTTCAGCCGTTTGTGTAAACCAAGACAATAGAACTCACACAGTATATCCCCAGACACAGTTTAGTTCTCACTATTGTGTTTATTTTGGTCCTGAACAACCTGGTCTTTCATGAGTGCTCTAGAGAATTGTAGCCCTTCACAAATCTCATAGAACCGGCCCAGTTCACACTCACATAGGTGATTCTTATGAAGAGTATCCTATCATACTCCACTAGGTTTACCTAGATATAAGAATCATTAAAATTTTACTTAACCTCAAACGCTGCAGACATCACTATTTCATCAAAGAAATGGGTAGGAGTTAGACTCCCCACTGATCCTTCTGAGTCATTCACAACTCGGTTGTCCCTTTGAACCTAGATCTTGGGATCTCCAGTCAACTAGGTTGGGTTGCCGTTGTGGTAACTCTTATTTAATAGGTTTTAGTCCCATTCCCCTTGATGAATTCTCAACTAGCTCTCTTGCTAACTCTTTGGTTAGTGGATCCGCTATATTGTTTTTAGACTTCACATAATCAATGGAAATAATTCCATTAGAGAGTAGTTGTCTTATGGTATTATGTCGACGACGAATATGTCGAGACTTACCGTTATATATATGACTCTGTGCTCTACCTATTGCTGATTGACTATCGCAATGTATGCATGTAGCAGGCACCGATTTTGGCCATATTGGAATATCTTCAAGGAAGTGGCGAAGCCATTCTGCCTCTTCCCCTGCTTTGTCTAAAGCTATAAATTCTGATTCCATAGTAGACCTAGCAATGCAAGTCTGTTTGGAAGATTTCCAAGATACAGCCGCCCCACCAAGAGTAAAGACATACCCACTGGTGGACTTTGAGTCTCTTGTATTCGATATCCAATTTGCATCACAGTATCCTTCAAGTATTGCTGGATATCTAGTATAATTCAGCCCAATATTACGAGTAAATCGGAGATATCTTAGAACCCTTATAATTGCTTTCCAGTGTTCTACTCCCGGATTACTCGTATATCTACTTAATTTACTTACTGTATAAGCTATATCTGGGCGAGTGCAGTTCATAAAGTACATTAAGCTTCCAATAATTTGGGAATACTCTAATTGAGAAATATTTTCCTATACATTCTTAGAAAGATGCAAATTAACATCTACAGGTGTTCTAGCAAGATGATCAGCATCTTTGCTGAATTTGTCAAGTATTTTCTCAATGTAATGAGAATGTGGCAAAGCATAACCTTCTGATGTTTTGGTAATTTTCATACCAAAAATTACATCAGCAATGCCCATGTCCTTCATGTCAAAATGTTTATTCAACATTTTCTTGGTAGTTTTAATCATGTCATTATTACTACCAATGATGAGCATATCATCTACACAAAGACATACAATGACATAACCTTTCTCTGTGTTTTTAATATAAACACATTTGTCACACTCATTAATTTTAAATCCATTTGACATCATTGCCTTGTCAAATTTCTCATGCCATTGCTTTGGCGCTTGTTTTAAACCATATAATGATTTAACCAATTTACACACTTTCTTTTCTTTTCCTGGAACAGAAAAACCTTCTGGTTGTTCCATGTAAATTTCTTCATTTAACTCACCATTTAAGAAAGCGGTTTTCACATCCATTTGATGAATTTCTAGATTGTATAGAGATGCAATGGCAATTAGCATTCTAATGGATGTTATTCTCGTAACCAGTGAGTATGTGTCAAAGTAATCAAGACCTTCTTTTTGTCTAAACCCTTTAACCACAAGTCTTGCCTTGTACTTGTTAATTGATCCATCCGCTCTCATTTTCCTTTTGAAAATCCACTTGTACCCAAGAGGTTTACAACCTGGTGGCAAGTCCACTAATTCTCAAGTGTGATTTTGTAAGATGGATTCAACTTCACTGTTGACAGCTTCTTTCCATAAAGGAGCTTCAGGACTGGACAGAGCCTCTTTAAAAGTTAAAGGCTCATTTTCTAACAAATATGTTAGAAAATCTGGACCAAAAGATTTTGAGGTTTTAGCATGTTTACTACGCCTAGGTTCCTCTTCCTCATTTTGATCTAACTCTTGTTCTTGATCATGTTCTTGATCTTGACTAGTAATAGCATTATGAGATCTTTTATTGTTACTAGTCCCTTGTCCAGTCTTATTTGGAAATACATGTTCAAAGAAAGATGCATTTTGAGATTCAATAATAGTATTTACATGCATTTTGGAATGTTCTGATTTATGAATCAAAAACCGATATGCACTACTATTCTTGGCATAACCAATGAAAATGCAATCAATGGTCTTAGAACCTATCTTAGTCTTTTTAGGACTAGGAATAGCCACTTTAGCCAAACACCCCCACACTTTTAAGTATTTGTAGGATGGTACTCTTCCATGCCACAATTCATAAGGTGTTTGATTTACTTTCTTTCGGGGTACTTTATTAAGTATATAATTAGCAAAAAGTATTGCTTCCCCCCACAAGTTCTGAAGTAATCCAGAACTTATTAACATAGCATTCATCATTTCTTTTAAAGTTCTATTTTTCCTTTCAACAATTCCATTTTACTGAGGTGAGTAAGGAGCAGTAGTTTGATGAATTATTCCATGTTCTTTACAAAACTCACCAAAAGGTGATTCACATTCACCACCTCTATCACTTCTAATTTTCTTGATTTTCTTACCAAGTTGATTCTCAACTTCATTCTTATATTGAATGAAAGTTTCCAAAGCTTCATCCTTGGTTCGAATTAAATAAACATAACTATATCTAGTATAGTCATCTATAAAAGTGATAAAATATTTTTTCCCACCTCTAGTTTGAATTGATTTAAAATCACAAATGTCACTATGAATTAATTCAAGTGGTTCCGTACTTCTTTCAATTGAATGAAAAGGAGTTTTAGATAATTTTGCCTCAACGCAAATTTCACATTTATGTTTTGAATCAATGTCAAATTTAGGTAAACATTCCATTTTAATTAATCTACGCAAAGATCCATAATTAACATGTCCTAGTCTACCATGCCATAGATTTGAAGACTCAAGCAAGTAAGAAGAAGATGTATTATTATTAATAACTGAGGGTACAACGGTCATTACATTTAACTTGAAAAAGCCATCAGACATGTAACCTTTTCCTACATACATCCCATTCTTAGTAAGTACAAATTTATCACTCTCAAATACTAGCCTAAACCCATTCTTACTCAACAAAGATCAGGAAACAAGATTCTTGCGAATGTCCGGTACATGCAGCACATTGTTGAGAGTGAGTTCCTTTCCTGATGTCATCTTGAGAACAATCTTTCCTTGTCCTTCAACTTTGGAAGTTGAGGAGTTGCCCATAAAAAGTTGTTCACCATTGTCCATTGTAGAATAAGATGTGAACATCTTTTTGTCGGCACAAATATGGCGAGTAGCACCAGTGTCCATCCACCATTCTTTAGGATTTCCGACAAGATTTGCCTCGGAAACAACTGCAGAAAGATTGATGTCATCGACACCATTGGAAATATTGTCCACTTCGATCATATAGGCTTGAGCAGGCATCTTGCTTGTTCTCCTTTTGCTTTTGCCTTTGCTACGGCAATCTTTGGAGCGATGTCCCTCTTTGTCACAAATGTAACATTTGCCATTAAACTTGTACTTTTTATTTTCCCATTTAGAGCCTTGTGATGAACTTTCTCTAGAAGACTTTCGTTTCTTGGTTTTTGAAACATGTTCCACCACATTTGCTTTAGACTCCATAGGATGCTTACCAGCCCGCTTTTCAGAATTACGGTTGTCCTCCTCAATCCTTAAACGCACAATTAATTCATCCATATAAATTTCTTTGTGCTTGTGTTTGAGGTAGTTCTTGAATTCCTTCCAGCATTTTGGTAATTTTTCAATTAAGGCTGCAACTTGGAAGGGTTCACTGAGAGATATGCCTTCTGCGTGAATGTCATGCAGAATGAGTTGGAAATTTTGAGCTTGGCTGATCACAGTTTTTGAATCAACCATTACAAAATCCAGGAATCTGCCAACCACGAATTTCTTTGAGCCGGCATCTTCCGTTTTGTACTTTTTCTCCAACGATTCCCAAAGTTCCTTTGCTGTCTTGATTGGACTGTAGACGTTGTATAATGTGTTGTCAAGTCCGTTCAAGATGTAATTCCGGCAAAGGAAATCGGCACGTTTCCAAGCATCAACCGCAGCAACCACTTGTCGGTCGGTTTCATCCTCTTTCAAGATAGGAGCATTTTCACGGAGGAAACGAGTCAGGTTCAGAGTTGTAAGATAGAACAATATTTTCTGTTGCCATCTTTTAAAGTCAGTTCCTGAGAACTTCTCTGGCTTTTCACCGTGATTTACTGGTACTGTTACAACAGGAGAGGGGGTTGGCGTCATTGCAGCCACCACAGTAGTACTTGTTTGGGCATTAGTTTCAGTAGCCATCAATTCTAATTTATAAAACAAAATTATAATTAGAATTTACACTACACAGAAAATTAAACCAAATTCACAGAATTAAATTCTGTAAAAAATAAAAAAAACACGAATGTAACTTTTATTTCTGTAAAATAAAAGAAATAAGAATATAATTTTTATTTTTCCAATTAATTTGGAAATAAAATAAAATTTTATTCAACCAAATTAATTCCACATAGGAAATTAAATTCTGTAAAATAAAAAAAATAAGAATATAACTTTTATTTTTCCAATTAATTTGGAAATAAAATAAAATTTTATTCAACCAAATTAATTCCACACAGGAAATTAATTTCTGTAACACTTCAATAATTAAAATACTAAAACAGAATTTTAAGTAATGAAAACTAAGAAAATAATTTCTAAAACCAAAATTAATTTCTGAAAAAATTCCACAAAAATATATTCTGAATTGTTAATGACACGAGTATCGTACTACTAGTTGTCAAAGAAAATAGACAGTATATTACTATTATCTGTCAAATAGCATATAATCACTATTTTTTTTCCAACCAGAATATTATTTTGTAAATTCACAGAAAATAATTTTCTTAAAAGAAGAAAGAGAAAAGGAAACAAACGAAAAAATTCTGTAAACAGAATAAAATCGAATCTGTCTTAAGATTGTTGGAACAATCTTCTGTGTAAATAAAATAAATCGAAACAAACTCAAACAAATAAATAAATAACGTATCGAATTTATTTATTAAACCGAATTAAAAATTCAAAGACCAAGTCGAGTGTGTGACACTCTGTCCTTAAGATAGATTCGCCCCGCTACGGTGCTTACGGTTGAGTGGCATCTATCTCCCAGGATACAATGATCTTCACAAAATTGTTGTAGTACACCAAACAAAATTGTACGGCGAACCAAACCTTGTGTTCTATACTCTCTTAAATTTAATCTAAAACTAATATATGAAAAATAAATGAACTAGAACAAAATGGATAGCAAAGAGACAAAAATCAGACTCATTTTTTCGGATCTCCGGACTGCTGGAAAAAGATTATATTTATAGGCAAACATAAGACCCAAACAGGTTCTAAAATTTGAAGTGAAAAGGTGCACCAAAGAGTTGAACAGGAAAACCAACTATTCAAAGTTGTTTTGACCGTTGCTAAGACCAAAAATTTCAAACAATCATGACCGTTGCTTTGAACACATATTCAAATAATTTGAAAAGAAAAGATCCGTTGGTATTAGAGGTGGAACAGTTCCTAAACAAATGGAATACTTAAATTAAACTATTTGAATAGTTTAATCATTTTTTAGGAAACCATTTTAGGAAATCAAAAATAAATTTATATTTAAATTAAATTTAAATTTAGAATTAAATTAAAATCCCACAATTACAGACTTTAGGAAACCACTTCGGAACCCAAAATTTGAATTTAGAATTAAATTAAATTCCCACAATAAATTTTATTGAAAAAATTCAAATGAATTTTATCTAAAAAATTAATGTTAGACCCGAAAACGACGTCAACTACCCATTCACTCATAAATGGTTTTGACATTCCGTCTTCATCGTGTGACTAGCCACGCGGCAAGGAACACTTTACCTCTTCGGATCCACCCCAAAAGACGTTTGGGGCCCACTTAAATTTGGGCTATAAAATATGCCTATATTAAACCATTTTTCCAACAAAAGGAGGAGAGGAGGATGAGTCGTCTCTATCAACGAACCAGCAAGGAGTCATCGATCAGGTTCGCGAACTACAGCTCGTCGATTAGGTTCGTCCCTCTCTCTCTCTCTTTCGCTCCCTCTCTCTTTCTCCCTCTCACTCGATCTCACTCTCTCTCTCTTTCTCTCTCTCTCTCGCTCGATCTCTCTGGTCTGGATAGATAGATATCGCTCGATCTCACTCTCTCTCTCTCTCTCTCTCTCTCTTTCTCCCTCTCCCTCTCGGTCGATCTCTCCATCTCCCTCTATCGTCTCTCGCTCTCCCTTTTGATCTCTCTGGACACAATTTTTTTTTGTTTTCTTTTTTTATTTGTATACTCTGTAACCTGTTTTGGCCCCATTTGATATCATATATATATTAGCTTTTATATTTATAAATTTTTTGATTATTAGTTTAAAAGAATTAAAATAAGTTGTAAATGTGTTTGGTTATGAAAAAAGTTGAACCTATTTGGCTAAATAAATTGTCACATTTTTTTTTTGGTGCAAAAAATATCAAAAATGTCCTAAAAAGTTATAATTAAATAAATTATGGTTGTTACAATTGCAACTATACACCATAAATTAATTTCTTATAAGCAAATAAATAAATAAACTTATTAATAAATAAATGAACTTTGTAAAATTTTCCCCCCTTAATTTGAATTGCATTATGATTGTTATGGGTGATGCTATATTGTTGAAATTGCTGAAATTTAATTGAATTGATGAATTTTTTTTTTTTTGATGTTCATGCCAAAAGATAACTACATTACTGTTTTGTTTTATTTGTTTACCAAATTTATAAATTTTAGGAAATGAGTTCAGGTACGGGAAGTTTAGGTTCAACAAGTGGTACACCAATGGAAGAAAATGATCATGCTCCTCTTTGGTGTTATGTTACAAAACTAGAAAAAATGGGAGAAAGAGGTGGTAATACTAAGTTTAAATGCAATTACTGTCAAAATGAGTACAAGGGGTCATACTTTAGGGTCAAGGCATTTGTTAAAACTTTCTGGCAATGGGATTGGAGTGTGCCCCAAAGTGACTCCGCAACACCTTGCTAAAATGCAAAGGAAAATTGAAGAAGCCGAGAAGAGGTTAAAGATGGCTATGTCTAAAAAAGTTCTTTTACCACCTTCCACTTGCCAATCTACTTCAACAGGTTCAGGGCCTTTAGATACTGGAGGATTTAGGATGGAGGAGTATGAGCCAAGAAAAAGAAAGGCTACTGGAACTTCTGCTCTAGAAAAGGCATTCAACTTAGTTATTCGGGAACAATTGCATTCTGAGATTGTTCGCATGTTTTATTCAGCGGGGTTACCTTTTCATTTATCAAGGAGCCCATATTATGTTAGTGCTTTTCAATTTGTTACCAACAATCCAATTCCTGGTTATGTACCACCTGGTTATAACTTGTTGAGGACTACATTGCTTCAAAAAGAAAGGGCTAATATAGAGAGATTGAAGCCAACTAGAGCATCATGGAAGGAAAAAGGGTTGAGTATTGTTTTAGATAGATGGACTGATTCTCAAAGAAGGGCCCTTATTAATTTTTTGGGAGCATCAGAAGCTGGGGCAGTGTTCTTGAAAGTTGTCAATTGTGAAGGTGAGCACAAAGACAAGTTTTTTATTTCCAACTTAATTAGTCAAGCAATTGAAGAAGTTGGACATCAGAATGTCATTCAAGTTATTACAGATAATGCTCCCGTGTGTAGTGCAACTGGTTTACTTATTAAAAGTAAGTACCCGAATATCTTTTGGACACCATGTGTAGTTCACACACTGAATCTTGCTTTTAAGAATATTTGTGCTCCAAAGGAAATAGGGGGTACTGCTTTTGCTTATGATGAATGTCAATGGATCACACTTTGTGTTGATGATGTGATGTTTATCAAAAACTTCATCATGAACCATTCCATGCGGCTAGATATTTTCAATAAATTCGTACCCTTGAAGTTGCTTGCTGTTGTGGACACATGTTTTGCATCTGCCATTATCATGCTCAAAAGGTTTAAACTTATAAAGCGTGGCCTCTGATCAATGGTTATTAGTGACCAGTGGGTTTCTTACAAAGAAGACGATGTTGAGGAAGCAGCATCTGTGAAGGAAAAATTATTGAATGATGTGTCGTGGGATAAGATTGATTACATTTTGTCTTTTACATTGCCTATCTATGAGATGCTTAGATTTTGTGACACTGACAAACCATGTCTTCACTTAGTATATGAAATGTGGGACACTATTGAAAATGTGAAGGCAAGCATCTTTAGGCATGAAGGGAAGCTAGATCATGAGGAATCAATCTTTTATTCTGTTGTGCACAATATACTAGTTGAGAAGTGGGCCAAATGTAACACTTCTCTTCATTGCCTTGCACATTCTTTGAATCCGAGGTAATAACTTAATTCATACTCTTACTAATTAGATTTCTTTGTTGACATTTGTCTTTTAATATGAATAACATAATTTAATTTTGAAACTTTCTAATGTTGTATTCTAGGTATTATAGTTCAACATGGCTTAATGAAAATCCCACTTGTGTCCCTCTTCATAGGGATGAAGAAATTTTAAGTATGAGAAACAAGTGCTTCAAGAAATACTTCCAAATTTAGAGGAGAGAAGGGTTGTAAATGTGGAATATGCCAAGTTTTCAGGAGATTTGGATATGTTTGGAGATTTTGACTCAAAGATTGATAGAGGAGTATTAGATCCACTTATTTGGTGGTTTACACATGGGTCTCCTGCTCCTATACTTCAATCTTTAGCATTAAAATTGCTTGGCCAGCCATGTTCCTCATCATGCTATGAAAGGAATTGGAGCACCTACTCTTTTATTCACGCCATGAAAAGAAACAAAATGACACCACAACGTGCTGAAGATTTGGTTTTTGTGCACAACAATCTTTGTCTCCTATCAAGCAGAAGTCGAACAGTATATTGAAGGAGAAACCAAGTTATAGGATGTTGATGGAGATGCTTTTGATTCATTGAAGGGTACAGGCTTACTTGAAATTGCAAGTCTTTCTCGTGATGAACCAAATATGGAAGTTGTGATATTCACTGATGAAGGGGAACAAGTTGAAACTATTGACCTTGAATACTGTTAGTTTTATAAGAATCTTTCTTTTTTTTATTAAGTTGTCTTTTGCTTTAAATTTTATTTCTATATATGATACATTACTAAAAATTGTTGAAATTTTATTTTTATGTATGTTATATTACTAAAAATTATGAAAATAATATTTTTTATGAACGTATCCCTACCTTACTCGTATCTTAATTTTTTAAATCTTATCATATTATCATATCCGTATTATATCATACTCATATTTCGTATCCATATCTGTCCTTCTTAGGTTCTTGAAATAGGCCCAAACAACACGATTCCGGTGACGAAAAACAATGGGTGAAAAGTCTATGTTTTGGACCACTTCATCACCATATATTTATGTATATCACCATCCATGTCAGTGTCCCCCACCCCATGCTAAGTTGATAAAATACATGCACCTAGAAATAGAAGACATTGGAGCACTAGTGTACCCAACACTATTATAATGGTATTATTGTGCAGCAGCATCAGCAGCATCAGCATCGCTCGTACTGAGCCGTCTTCTTTGATCGTAGATTTGTGGGCAGTAATCAAGGTGCGTTGTTGAGTGACAATCACAAATTCATGATGATGGTGATGGCCTTGACAGTACGGGTGGGCACTCATCGGGTTAGGTCGGTATCATATAATGTGGGTGTTTGAGAAGTTACTATTTTAATATGTTATTTTAATTTTTGACTATTTTAGTAGGTTAAAATTTATGTATTTGGGAAGATGATTAAATTTTTTTGTAGTTGGATGTGATATTTGTGAAAGAAAAAATGAAATGATTGTGGGTTTGATGTGATATTTTGTCTTATTGACTATTTTAACCTATTTTGTCTTTTTGTACATTTTAGCCTCAAACACCCCCAATAAGAAGTTTTGTATCTGTTCAAATCTGATCCGGCCCTAATCTTGGGTCTCTACATTTATCTAAACCTGTGCTAAAAACTAATTATAAATCCCAAGTCCACCAATTAAGCCACATGTTAAATTTTATTTTAAAACATTCTATAATTAAATTCAATCACACATTATATTTCTTAAATAAATATACTAACATTATAAATTAAAAGATTTTGTGTATAAATTAAAATATTTCTTAAATAAATTTAATCAAACATAATTACAAATGTGAGTTTCAATAAAATTAACAAAGATAAAATTTAAATCCCAATAAAAAATATATATTTTAATATATTATAATTAATTAACTAATTTAATAACAGACTGAATAGGATTGAAAGTATAAATCACAAAATCTAACCTATTAATATATTGGGTCGAAAATGTTGACCCAACTCCATCCTATGAACTAAAATAATATTTTCAAATCTTAAAAAATGGAACCGAATCGAACGGATTGGGCGGGCCAACCCGCGATGCCCACCTTGACAGTGAGGGAAGCTTTCACTTTTTGCATTGTCCTCTTCTTTTTATTGAACCTAACCCAACTAAGGTGTGGATTCAAGACTAAGGCCTCGTTTTGGGAGCAGATTAATTTAGTAACTTTTTAGTTATTTGGTTAAAATATGAGCTAAAAAAAATTAGTATGTTTGGGTTGACTTTTTGACTTTTTACGAAAAGATGTGTAAAAAGTAGAGAGAAAAGAGAATTTTTGACTTTTTGATATAAATTGTTAGTTTTTTGACTAATTTAGTAATTTTTTAACTTTTTAACTAAAAAAGAGGGTTCCCAAACGAGGCCTAAGGTTAGCTTGGAGGATGTGGTATTTCTTTCGGCAAGCATAATTATGACTAGATTCGACTCTTATTGCTGTAATTCTTATGTAAATTCAAAGTTTCAAAGTTAAATGCATGAAAAATACAATACACATAAAAAAAATATAAAATAAAAAAAGAAGGAAAAGAAAACGTATTATTTTTATTTTATTTTACTTTTATTTTATGGAAGAGGGAAAACAATTTGAACTGAAATGAACTATTATCGTTCTCAAATTTAATAATTTACTCTTTCTAGCCTAATACAAGTAACTTAGGCTCCGTCTGTTTTGATGTAAAATATTTTTGTTGAATATATTTTATTTATTTTTTGTTGTTTGATTGAATAAAAAACAAGTAAAAATATTTTGGCATTATTTTCTGAAAAATAACTTACTTTTAAAATTTCGTAAGTCAATTTTTACGAAGTTGACTCTCACTCACTACTTTTTTAACATATTTATCCCTTCCAAACAAATATTTTAGCTCAATAAAAAGTGATAAATAACACTTTATTTAAACAAAATTTCTCTTTTAGGCAATAAAATATTTTTATTTCCAGTGTCAACCAAATACTGAAAAAAAAAAACAAAAACATTTTTTATGTGCCCTCAATTGTACTAGTAAACATTAGTTTATCCTTTTACCTATTGTGGGAGCCGAATAATTGGAATAATCAGAAGCGTACCCTAGAAGACAGATATTACACGGCTCTACCTTGCACGATAGGGATGCCGAATATAATGGATAGGCCGAATAGATATTGAACTATGGAGCCGAGTAAATAAGAAGATAATGAATGACAAGTGGGCCTTGCCATGAGGCCCAGAAAATAGATATAAATAAAGGAACAACAGACTAAGAAAGGTATGTGAAAATTACTATGCTTAACTTAGAACACAAGCATTCTCGAGTGTAGAGACTGACTTATCCGTCGGAGTGCTAATTCCGGCACCCCCGACCGGAGTGTTTATCCTATTTCAGGTGACTATCAGCGGATCTTGAGCGCTCCCCAGGATTAGAAGAGTATTTCCAAACCACTTCTCCACAATTGGCACCGTCTGTGGGAATACTTAAGCACATCCATGGCGAGCGTGACGGAAGACCCTCTGACAGTCACCGTCGACCTTATACCCC
Source organism: Camellia japonica (assembly GCA_030407325.1). Lineage (NCBI taxonomy): Eukaryota > Viridiplantae > Streptophyta > Magnoliopsida > Ericales > Theaceae > Camellia > Camellia japonica. Next base: position 130,728,745 of record JAPPVO010000032.1, read on the forward strand.
AAGATGAAACAACTCCAACAAACTTGCTTGGAACAGAGACTAGCGCTGCAAGACGTGCCTTGAATTTCGCCTCACCCTCGGCTTCGGAGCACGAGACAATGCAGGCGATCATGGAACAAGCAAAGCAAAATGAACAGAGGTTGGAGAACATGATCGCTGAAAACGAACGTCTTCGTGAAGATTTGGCCTTAGAAATGGCAAAGCCCAAGCAAGCTGTGCACCCAAACCCGGAATGATCTCCAAAGGCAGGTGGTCGACAATCTCGAGCACGACAAGATACTGATAGTGACTCCGATTCATCATCCCCGGAGCCCAGGAAGAAGGGACGACGTGAAGCAACCAGTTCTTTTGAAAAAAGTTCCCGGACAATGCACAAGCGAAGAAGGAACAGTTCGGACGAAGACTGTAATGACCCTCACCACTGTTTACCGATAAACTGTTGATTACTGCTAAACTGGGACTGATTATCATTGATAATTGAACTGATTGAGTTACTAAACTGACTGACTGAAATCTGAACTGAATCGATTGAATATATATCTGTTTGAATTGCATTCTATCTGTTTGACTGTGTGATTATCTATTCATGTTTATATGTTTAAACTGCAAATTGAAGGCCTTATCGGCGGCCGAATCTGAAATCGTTTAGTGTTTTATGATCATCATAATTTATGTGATTTTATGACACATTTATCTGAAATGTGATTTGGTATGATTAAATTAGATTAAAATAAGCTAATTTTAAGAGTTGGCCTTAATTACCAAACTACCCCCTTAGTGGCCCACTATCCTAAACACTTTGATCTTCATATTACACTTGAACAAACTTATCATCAGCCTCTTTTCCTTGTTCTTGTCGTCTTAGAGAGGGTGAGGAAGAGAAATTGAGTGTCATTTTGATTAATGCTTGGAGACTTGAAGAAATTGTTAGATAATTGCATAATTGAGCTCCTACACCTTTAATTGAAGACTTAGGTAAGAAATTCAACCTCTCATTGTTGTGTTTAAGCTTGTTCTTGCATGATTCATGAGCCTTTAGTGATCTAAGTCAAGATTGAGTCAAATAATGTTGAATTGGAGCTCATTCCATGCATGCTTGTCAGTAGTGTTGAGTTTTAAGTTGATTTCATGGATAATTGTTGCATGCATGTACAAGTTCTAGCTAAGGTTCATGATACCATCATGTTCTTGAATGATTTGGCTCATCAGAGCATGTATTGAAGCTTTGAATTGATTTAAAACTCATGCATGTCATGTTTGGATCATATTCATGAAATTGGGTTTGAAATTGGATTTAATTGAAACACCCTTGGGCCTTGATTTATCAAATTGATCTTTGAATCATGTTATTGTATGTGTTTACAAATGTTTTCTAGAAATTTGGCCCAAGAGGATCGAATTTAGTGCATTTAAACTTGATTTGAGCTTGGAAGTTCAAATCTGGAAATTCTAGATTTTGGACTCCCGCTCGAGCGGGGGAAGTGTCGCTCGAGCGGGAAATTCGTGCTCTCAGTACTTTGCACTGTGTTGAAGTCCGCTCGAGCAGAAGGATTGACGCTCGAGCGGGACCTTGTGTCTTACGCTCGAGTGGCTATCGAGCGCCCGATCGAGCGTGAATTTCACCTATCCAGTACTTTTTGGTCCGCTCGAGCGGGTAAGTGTAGACACCCCATTTTTGACCGTCCTTAAGACTTGGACGTCACCGTTTGAACACTCGGTGATTATCCATGTTTGTGTTCGTTTGGAGTTCCCGAAGTTCTCGGCTACGCGCCTTGCCTCAGGATCCCCGAACTCGACTGTTTTGTGTCTGGTTTTGCACCAAACACTTGTGTTTTGCCTTGGAGGGGCAGGGAATGCCTTGTGAGGCATTCCCACACATCACCGGCAGTGGCTAGAGGCCACCGGCTGGTTTTTGTTGCCACCGGCAATGTTTGTTGCCGGTCGGCACTCTTTGTTGCCGGTCGGCACTCAATTTTGTCAAAATGACAATTTTGAGCGGCCGACCACTGTTCATCTACTTTTTGTAGATATTTCTTGCCAACTGTGATAGCTGGCATCCACCCCATTCCCCTCCATACACGTGTATGGAGGGATTTCCCTCTTGGATGGCTTATTTTGTAAGCTTTACAAGAGGGAATTGCCTATATAAGAGAGGGTCTTCTCTTGGCATTAGGTTGGACACTGGTTAGACATTTTAGACAGCTTTGGAAAAGCTTGAGTTCTAGGGTTAGGGTTAGATATATTTTCTATCTCTATAAGTGTGTGTTTTGTGCCATTTTTGCTCACACACACACACTAACACACCATCTCTTGGACTTGAGACCCTTGGAGGCTTGTTTGAGTGTTTTTGGAGGTGGATTCAAGCCAAGAAGGGCTGCTGGAGCATTGCTTGTGAAGGTGGTCTTCAAGGGTAAGAAACTTCCCTTTTATTCCCCATTTTTGCATCCTATTTCTACCTATCTTAGAGCTGTTTTTGTGTTTAGTGTATAACATAAAAAAGTTCTGTTTTTAGGCCCTCTTGATTGTTTATTAAGAGTGTTTTGTGGTTTGGGTGTGTTTGACCACCCTTAGGCCTTGAAAGGCCCCATTTTGTGCTATTTTGTGCAAGTTTCGAGACTTTGGTGTTTGGGCCTCTTCACCACTGAAATCTTGAGGGATTTCAGTGGTGGGGATGGTGCCTTGAAGTCTCCAAAAGGGGAGGGCCACCCCCTCTCCTTACTGTCCTTGAAAGGGACCATTTTTGGCCTCTTAAGGGAGCCTATGTTAGAGTGTGTGTTGATCATGTCTAGGCTGCATTTCATGCTTATTATGCCATAATATAATCATGTCGTGTGTTGGTTTTGGTACACCATGCATGCTTAGCATACCTACCATGTAATGCCTTGTAATTGCCTTAATATGCCTTAGGTTGTTCGTCTTTGTTCGAGCATGTTTTAGGCTTAGCCTTGTGAATGTTTTGTGCTTATTTTGCCATGCTTTAGGTCTGTCCATAGTTGTTTGGATCGATTTTGGCATGCTTAGTATAGCTCCTTTGTATTTGTGGCTTGTTGGGCTTGTATGCCTCAAGTATGTGAATGTGTAGCATGTGTTGCTTGCATCATTTTGGTGGTTTGGAACCATCCAACATGTAATTTCAGTCCCTTTGGCATGCTCATGTGCTTGCCTTAGTTGCCTCTTTGTCGCTTTGAGAGCATGTGTTGTATGCCCTATGTTTTGACCATTGTGCATGCCTTTGAATTTGAGCCACTTAGATGCCATCTAAGTAGTCCTTTGGCCTTGTTTTAACATGCTAAAAATCTGTTTTTAGTTGTTTAATGCATGCCATGTTTGATTATGCTAAGTGTGCTTCAAGGCTTCATGACTTACCTCAAGTACTTGGACCATGCTTGCATGCTTGTGCTTGTCTCATTTGGGTTGGTTTGACACCACATTTTGACATGATTTTAGAGCTCATGATGTATGCTAATTGTCCATATTTAGCCTCTTTAAAGTGTGCTTTAGAATTGCTTGTTTAATGCCTAAGTATTGGTCCAACTTACTTGCATGTCTGCATATGTGTTTAGCCTTCATTTTTGGGTATTTTGGCTACTGATTTTGGGCCTATTTGGAGTTGCCTAAGTCGTGTTTAAGTCCACCCTTTTGCTTGGTTTGCATGCTTGCCTTGTATGTGTGTTTGCATACTAGCATTCTTGTTTGCATCCCATGTTGCATACTAGCTAACATGATTAGGTTGCCATGCATCTTGCATGCATGCCTTGTCCCTTGATTTGGTGATGGGGATTGGGATTTTTGATTGTTTAACTTGCATTTCATTTGACATGAAAGTGCATACATTGGTTCTTTAGGTCATCATGCATGAAAATGCACGATTGATGGTCCGAGAACCAAAGATCATGTCTCTTTGAATCATAAACATGATAAGGGACTGGTTTGGTGCATAAATAGCTTGAATTGTATTGCCATGCAAGTTTTGCCCTCTGCTGCTGTGAGTTGCAGGTTCTGCAGGAACTTATTGCCGGCCGGCAGTATTTAGTGCCGACCGGCAGTCAATAGACAGCCGATGGATTCATTTTGTGCCGGTGACCACAAATTCACTGCCGGTGATCATTCTACTTGGCCGGTGGGATCCCCCAGTGTCCTGAGAGGCATTCCTGAGACTTTGGCAGTTTTCAGAGGAGCAAAGCCGGGAAAACAGAGGCAAACTATGCATGACAGTGCGATTCCGAACAAATCCCGAGCACGCGCTGCATCTGACCCGCTTCCCGAGGGCTTTACTGTTTTAATTAGATTAATTAATTTGTTTAGTTAATTTGTAATATTTAATTAGCTTGTGTAGTTAATTAAATTGTATATTCTTTTGGCCCCTCCGAGCGAGGGCAAGTCTGTAATAAGCGTGTGTGAGTGGTGTGTATGTCTTCCAACCCCCACTTCTTTCCTCCCTTTTATTTACCCGCTTACGATGGTAGATTAGGGCACGTTTATTTTAGCATACCTTATGCAATGCATGCGTGCATCCATACATTTGTTTTACATGCACCGGGCTCGGTACATCATACAAACCGCATTGTATTTTTTTTAATTTCCAAATTGAATACATGTATCGAGTTGTAGCATTTCACATGCCATTTTAGGGTTAGCCGAGCCTATCCTAATCACATTCTGTATGCGATGCATTAGTCACTCTAACATGAACTAGGACATGCATGTTTGCTAACTAGTTTATTGTTTTGGCGCGGAGTACGATGTAAGTTTTTACGCTTTAGCATCTCGCATGCGTGTGAATGTTAACATGACAGTAGGCTTACCATGAGGCTAAGTGCTTACATGAGATAAACTGTTTGAATGCCTGTGGGTGGAGGTTGGATTGCTTGAGTTGGAAAAACTCATTGAAATCCGTGTTTTAGCCTACTTGCGAGTAGCAAATTCCAAAGTGCTTTTCAAAACAAACGGATATGCAATACTTGTTTCCAAATTAGGCGATCTAGTCTATACTTGTTTGCTGTGCGCATAACATAGTAATTCTAGGCTAATAACCGGAATAAGAACACATAACGTTTTCAAAATCGGATATCACGGTTAGTAGAGGCCGGTCTTCGAACCGGGCGAAAGGGGGTGCTCATAGCTGACCTTTCCCGATCGTACCCAAGCTCCCGAGCCAAGACATTTGGTGATGACGGACAAGTGACCTTCGGCACCGAGTCAAGGTTTCGTAAATTTCCCATTTTAAAAATATTTAGGTGGCGACTCTATATCTGGCAAAGCAGTCCATGTTTGGCACTTCTTTTCAAAATCTGTTTTTCTCAAAACGATTTGCCAGAGTTGGACTCTTTGGTTCAGATTAAGAACCGTGACAATTTGAGTCCGAACTGTAGTGAACCCAATATGAACGGAACGGGACTTAACCCTCCCGGGGCGTTCGGGGACGTCTACAGTAAGTTGACGCTCGAGCGGGAACCGTTGTCTGCATGTCCGCTCGAACGGGGAAGTATGCGCTCGAGCGGGACCCTGTTTCACTGGAAATTCTGAAAATGTTTTCTAAATACATCTTTGCATCCTCATCCCATCCTAGGCATTCTTAGGCCTAGTTTAAGACATCTTAATGAGGATATAGATGTAGAACACACCGAGGCAATTAGGGATTAAATTATTATTATCCTTCCCAACTGTGTAGCTTAGTGTGTGTTCATTCTGTACTGTTTAGGGTTGGCATTTCGAGGAGACGCTCTAGCCTACTGTAGCCCAGAACTCTGTGAGTAACGATTGTGTAAAGATATGTTCAAAATGATTATCTTCTGAATACTGAACTGTACTGTTTTCTGAACTGATACTGTTAACTGAATGAATGTATGTCCTATATTCTGAACTGTATTGTGGCATCTTTAGCAATTACTGTTACTGACTGTTACTGTTATAGAGATCTCTGTCGGTTCCCTTGTTGGAACCACTACTGTTTACTGACTGATGGCCATCAATGACTGTTCGGTCTTTTTAGACCTACTGTTTACTGTTATGCTAATGGATGTACCACATATGACTGTTTACTGTACTGAACAACTGATATACTGATTGAAATGAACTGTTTTCATTACTGTAAGGACATTCATTCTAAACCTCTTTACGCATTGTGTTATTCACTGGGCTTTAGCTCACTACTCATATATATATGTAGGTGTTCAGGCACCGGATCAAAGCTAGAAGCGTCAGGGTAAACTTCAGTTTTGTCAAGCCAACCACTGTGCCTCACCGCGAGGTTCTAAGCCTTCCAAGCTATGGCTTAGGGGTGTTTTTATTTCCCCGTCTGTCTCTGTATTGTTTTTGTAATACTGTATAGACTGATAGTACTGTACTGTTAACAGGGATTAGGTCCCTGTCTTCTGAATGATTATACATGCATGTATATTCTGTTTCTGTACCGAATGTATTTGTGTATGGAAAGTCTTTTTGCATTCAGACTGTCACAGCTCATTAGACACTGTTTTATTACTGTATTGGCTTCCGTCATGCCCCTGTACTCTGTAATACTGTATTACTGTTAAGCAGGCCTTCGGTAATCTCGGATTACTGGCCGGTTACGGTGCTAAACCATAGAGGCGGGTTTGGGTCGTGACAAAGACCAACACGATCCCTTCGTATGACGAATTGCAAAGGCTGCGCTACTTAAGAAATTCAAAGCACCGTCGTTCACCTTGTACGACGGCAAATCAGATCCCACCGACCACATCCGCCACTACAAGCAGGCCATGACTTTGCATGCAGACGACGAGGCCTTCATGTGCCAAATATTTCCCAGTAGTTTAGGACCATTGGCGGTCAGGTGGTATTATAAATTGGAGCCGGCTTCGATTAAAACCTTCCACCAACTACAGAAATCCTTCAGGGCCAGATTCATCACCAACGAAGTCCAGCCGAAGCAAGCCAACTCCCTCTGAGCAATGCAAATCCTGCTAGGAGAAACACTAAGAGCTTATTCGGCGCGATATTGGGAATGCTTTAATCTTGTTGATGACGCTTGCAACGACTCCATGGCCATCACCGCTTTCAAAATGGGATTACACCCAGATAGTGCCCTCCGTAGTTCATTGACTAGAAGACCCCCCAAAACAGTTTGGGGGTTGATTAAGAAAGTAGAGGAATACTGCAAAGTCGAAGATGACGCCTTGAGGGTTAAAGCCGGACACGTGGCCAACAAAACGGCCCCTCTCGAAATTGCTCTGCCAATAAGTTCAGCACCACCTCAGAGCCCTGAACCACGACAGCGAGCTAAACGAGACAAGAGACGGGATTCTTGCCGATCCAGCGATCAATGCTCACACCAAGCAAATGAGCAACTGCAGGTCGATAGCAGGCGCACAAAGCGCGCCGACAAGAAATATACGGAGCTGTCAGAGCCAATCAGCTCGATTATGTCCAAAATCCAACATCTTCCGTTCTTCAAATGGCCATCCAAGATGGTGGGACCTCCTGACACGAGAAGACGGGACAGGTGTTGTGAATATCACAAAGATCACGGTCATGACACGGACAGTTGCTATGCCTTGAAAGACCACCTTGAGGAATTGGTGCAAGATGGTCGGCTCCAGCAACACGTCCGGAAGAACACAATCAAAACTGTCGCCCTTCGGCAGGAGTCACCTCCCCTCGGCGTTATACATATGATATACAGCCTTCCATCGCTACGTACCATACACGCAATTCATTCAGCCTCCCAGAAGCAACGCACGCAAACGAAACAGCCCCACGAAGCTCCGAGCATTACCTTCGACGATTCCGATCTTATCGGCATAATGCTCCCCCATATTGATCCATTAGTCATTGAACTACACCTGAACAGATTTACCGTTGAACGCGTCCTCATAGACCAGGGGAGCACTTCGGAGGTCATGTATTGCGAGACCTTCATCAAACTCGGCTTCAACGAATCAGACCTGTCTCCGGCTCCTCATCCATTATTCGACTTCAACACAAATCCTGAGTACCCGTTGGGGAAAATCACGTTACCCGTTCGGGCGGGCTCCAAAACAGTCGATGTAGAATTCTTGGTCGTAAAGCTCCCTTCGCCGTATAACCTCATCATGGGGCGAACTTGGTTGCATACTATTCAGGTCATGCCAAGCACCTATCATTAGCTGCTACGCTTCCCGACCAAACACGGCGTTGAGCAAATTTGGGGTTCTCGACAATCTGCACAAACAGGCAATCTCCTTTCTAAAAAGACACCAATGGAGACGCAGGTCAACTCCATGGAAGTGTTGAATCGTGACAATCTCGATGACGACGGATGGCTCCCTGACAAAAAGTCACGGAAGCTCTAGGCGATACCAACAACAACTTCCCAAGACGTATGCTTAACGCGTCCAGCTGCGCCGCTGCACGCCGGGAAAGTTGCCCCTGAAAGTATTTCCGGATGATAGGAGGCCGGTTGATGGAAAATTAGGCACGCGACCCTGCTCCTAACGCACTTGCGCAAATTCTATCATCAAACTCGACTTGTGGGGAATGATATTGGTTTTGAATAGCTCATCATGTACACTTTCCACTTCTGTAATGCAAAGATTCCTGTTTACCCACCGTGCAATCTAGTTTAAAAGTGTTCCAAAAAGCCTTCGTATTCGGAGTACCCTTCGTGGATGTCACGATTGGCCAAATCAAGTCTCCGGACTCGGAGCCCTATCGGCGCATGACGTCTTTGGGCCGATAAAGCCTCCGGATTCGGAGCGCCCTTCGTGGATATTACGATTGGCCAAACAAACTCTCCGGATTCGGAGCCCCATCGGCACATGACGTCTTTGGGCTGATAAAGCCTCCGGATTCGGAGCGCCCTTCGTGGATGTCACGATTGGCCAAATCAAGTCTCCGGATTCGGAGCCTCATCGGCGCATGACGTCTTTGGGCCGATAAAGCCTCTGGATTTGGAGCGCCCTTCGTGGATATCACGATTGGCCAAACAAAGTCTCCGGATTCGGAGCCCCATCGGCGCATGACGTCTTTGGGCGGATAAAGCCTCCGGATTCGGAGCGCCCTTCGTAGATATCACGATTGGCCAAATAAAGTCTCAGGATTTGGAGCCCCATCGGCGCATGACGTCTTTGGGCCGATAAAGCCTCCGGATTCGGAGCGCCCTTCGTGGATGTCACGATTGGCCAAACAAAGTCTCCGGATTCGGAGCCCCATCGGCGCATAATGTCTTTGGGCCGACAAAGCCTCCGGATTCGGAGCGCCCTTCGTGGATGTCACGATTGGCCAAATCAAGTCTCCGGATTCGGAGCCCCATCGGCGCATGACGTCTTTGGGCCGATCAAGTCTCCGGATTCGGAGCCCCATCGGCGCATGACATCTTTGGGCCGATAAAGCCTCCGGATTCGGAGCGCCCTTCGTGGATATCACAATTGGCCAAACAAAGTCTCCGGATTCGGAGCCCCATTGGCGCATGACGTCTTTGGGCCAATAAAGCCTCCGGATTCGAAGCGCCCTTCGTGGATGTCACGATTGGCCAAACAAAGTCTCCGGATTCGGAGCCCTATTGGCGCATGACGTCTTTGGGCCGATAAAGCCTCCGGATTCGGAGCGCCCTTCGTGGATGTCACGATTGGCCAAATCAAGTCTCCGGATTCGAAGCCCCATCGGTGCATGACGTCTTTGGGCCGATCAAGTCTCCGTATTCGGAGCCCTATCGACACATGACGTCTTTGGGCCGATCAAGTCTCCGGATTCGGAGCATGACGTCTTTGGCCCGATAAAGCCTCTGGATTCGGAGCGCTCTTCGTAGATGTCACGATTGGTCAGACTCCAAATTTGGAGCCTTATCGGCACGCGACGTCTTCAGGCCGATAAAGCCTCCAAATTCGGCTGACCAAATAGTGCCATCGAGCGACTCCCAAGGGCCAAGTAATATTCCGAATTCGGAGCGCCCTCCAGAATGAAAACATTTACACATCGAAGTAGGGACATGTAGGTTTAACCAGTACAATCGCATGAACAAGACAAAACGTTCCAGCATTCAAAATAAGATGCTTAATTCAGCATACAAAAATTCAGAATGAAATAAACTTTTAGAATAAAACATTTTTTCGATCAAACAGTAATTAAAAAAAAACGCAATCCGTGTTCACAGCATTACAATGTCTATACGGCGTCACGTTGGTACAAGCGATAACCCCGAATCAACGCCCGTTGATCAGAGAGCACTCGCAACTTGAAATGCTTTGATCTGACCGCGCTTGGATCCACAAGTCGTAACGACGATACAATCACTCTTCAGGCGGGAACCTTTGACACCATAGACAATTTCAAGGCCAAGATCCAAGACAAGAAAGGAATTCCTCACGAAAGCAGTAATGCTCAACGGTCGCGGCACTACGTCGGCCTCATTTCTCGGTCGCGATTGCGGAGAGCTTCGCCTTTGCTGTTTTTCCCTTCGAGGTGATTTGCTTTGACGACTTAGAGGCTGACGTTTTTCCCATTTTTTCAACGACCTACCTCCCGCGCGAATGGGTTCTCTGCTGCGATTCATTGCAATGTCAAGCTCAGCCAGAGTCCGAGCTTCTTATCTGCTGCTGAAGAAAAACTCCATTCGACATTCACACTTATCTAACCCCATACAACAAAATCGTTTTAAATCGAGTCTGAGCACAGTAAGCGAAGTCACTAGAGCGAAAAGTCCAAGGCGATTTATTTCTAAAATCCTTGCAGTGGCCCTGAGGCGATTTCGTTAGCATTGAATTCCAAAAGACGGACGCCGAGCGATATTGGCCGTAGCCACTCCATGTATCAACCTTTGGCCTTTTGGTTTTTGAAGTTAAAATGGCCTAATTATATAAATGACAATTATAGATGGGCTGACTATCTTCGGATTCGGCGCCCCTGGTGCATGGCACCTTTGGACCGGATATGTGATATCCCTGTTCCGTAGAATGCTAATTGGTCCTTAATTTGAGTATGATTATGTGTTTAGCATGATTTTATGTGCCATTATGTGAATATATGCGATTTTGAAATTTCTATCTGTTCATCGTAGGAATATCTATTTGAATAATCTGCTTTGGAAATTAAATTGAGGGCCTTATCGGCCACGGAAATTGAAATTGGTTATGCCATTGTGATTGGCATGATTTTTAGAACCTACAGTGAAATTTAATTAGAAATTGATTTTGGCCAGATTAAACTGATTAAATTAAGTGCCCAATTATTTTATGTTATAACAATATGTGAGTGAGGCTATTATAAGCCTTATTAAAACCAATTCATTTCCTTTACATTGATTTTGGCTGATCAACCCTAAGAAGAAAAGAGGAGGGTCGGCTGTTAGAGAGAGAGGGAGAGAATTGGGTGATTTTGGCTCAAGGTTTGGAGGACTTGAAGATCAAGCCCAAGATTTTGTTATAGTTTGGGAGATTGAACTCTTAGGTAAGTAAACTAATGGATTTTTGTTTGTAAATTTGTAAATTCAAGTGTGGTTAATGACCAAGAACATGAGTTAGCTTGATTATAAGGAAATTGAGTTGTTTATGTTCAATTGAAGGTCAATGAAGGTATGCATGTATATAATTGTTGGGGAATTGCATAATCTAGCATGTATTAAGTTGAATATGGAAATGTGAGTGTTGAATCATACATGCAAGCATGTTTTTGTTGAGCTCCATGAGAATGAAGACCATTTGCATTATTTGGAATGGAAATGAAGTCAAGATTAGCATGCATGTTTGAATAATTAAAGATAGGAGCTTTGAATGCATGAATGTGTATGATAGAGTTGAGCTTGAACTAAATTGAGCCACGCATGTATTTAATTTATGAAATTGGGCTCCATGAAGATGTGTTTTGGTGTTTATACCATGTTAGTACGAGTATATGTGAAATTGGAGCCATTAAAGGCAAGAAATGATGGTTTGAATGTTGAAGGGAGCTTAAGAACTCAATCTGGAAAACCCAGAATTTTGATGTCCGCTCGAGCGGGGGAAGTGCCGCTCGAGCGGGAAATACGTGCTCCCAGTACTTTTTGCAGACTTGGTGTCCGCTCGAGCGGGGTATTTCACGCTCGAGCGGAGGAGCTTTGTAGACAGGCCTTCCGCTCGAGCGTTATATTTAACGCTTGAGCGTATTTTTCATGCAACCAGTACTTTTGCAGGCCTTAAGGGTCCGCTCGAGCGGGGTATTTCACGCTCGACCGGGGACCCTATTTTCTGAAATTTTGGAAATGCATTCTGTATTCTGTTTTTCCGTTCCCTTTCACTTCTAAGCACTCTTAGGCATACATTGAGCATTGTAATTGAGTTAAGGAAATAAGAATGAAGCCTAAAGAGGAATATGTGAATTAAAGAACAGATTGAATTATTTGTGACCCATATGTGTTATGTGATATGTAGGGTCAAGCTCCAGGGCAGTTCAACCAACTGATCACTGTGAGTAATATCTGACATATGTTATTGTCCAATGGCTACTTCTATGTAAGTTTTGTAAAGTTTATTAATTTGAATGGTGGATATAGTTTGATATGAAAGGCCTATGAGCCAGTTTGACATAAATGAATGGACCGAAGGTCGTTTTGGCATAAATGAATGGACCAAAGGTCGTTTTGACCTAAATGAATGGGCCAGAGGCCGTTTTGACATGAATGAATGGGCCAGAGGCCGTTTTGACATGAACGAAAGTCTGAATGGGCCAAGGGCCAGTTTGTTATGGAAAGATAAATGGGCCAAAGGCCAGTATGTTTGGAACCACAGTCACTTGACTTAAACTGTATATATATATTAAATAGAAATATGAATTGGGCCCAAAGCCGTTCGGAATATGTTGTGCTACATATTGTTGTATCTTCTAATTTGATATTATTCACTAGGCTTTCGCTCACGCTTATTCATGTGTTTGTAGGTGAGCTAAGAGAGGTCCAGACCCAGCCCCAGTGAAGCCAGTGTGGAACAACCAAGTTTTCGAGAGTCAGCCCCTACGTCTCATGCACGAGACTCGTCTTCGCAACTTTTGTTTGGTATTTATATTTTGTCATGTTGGCGAGGACTCTGTATCTGTTGTGTACAGTTTTGACGGGGTGACTTAGACTAATGATCCTGTCTATACAGAACCTTTTGTTACTGTATTTTCTGATGTGAGTTGTTAACATATTTGTGTCTGAAATGTTATTACGTGCATGTAAGCACAGCTCTATGGACAAAGTTTTAAATTGCTTCCGTTTGGCCCCCATTAACTCTGTTAAAATACGGTTGGTTTGGTTTGAGGCCATAGGTAATCTTATAATTACTGGCCGGTTACGTCCTTAACCCATATGGGCGGGTTCGGGTCGTGACAGGATAGGTTTCCGAATTCGGAACCTCATCGACGCAATCGACCTTGCGTGACACGCCAAAAATATATTTAGCGAAGAATGCCCACGACAGGCCGGCATGTAACCGTTTGGAATTAAAGCGCCTAGTTGATTCGAGCTGGACAATGTTTATACAACGAAACGCATGCAAACACGTGTGTACCGAATGAAATTTACAAAGAAACATTTAAAATAGAACGTTTTATTCAATCAGGCAATAATTACATAGTTATGAACGCGATCCGCGTTCGAACGTTACATTGAATATTTCTATACGGCGTCGCCCTCATCCTCACTCTGCTCGACTTCAAAGCCAGAAAATGGAAAATGGTTACGTTGGTACAGTGGTAATGCCGAATCAACCCCCGTTGCTCGGAGAGTTTCCTTGGCCTGAAGCGCCTTAATCCAACCATGCTTAAATCCACGATTTTCGCATCGGCAAACTTCCTCAGCGAGTTTCTCCTTGGTCTTCTGTATCCCTACTTTCCAGCCATCGTGGAAGCCTTTTTCATAGGCCCTCCCCTTCACGGATTCCATCGTGAACATGCTCGCCGTATCGCGATCGGCGAGCGCGGTACTGATAAGCCGCTGGGTGACTCTTTCTTTTACGATTGGGTTAGCTTGTCCGACAGATTACGCCTGAACGACCTTGACCTTCCTTAGCTCACGCTTGGCCGCTTTCGCGTGAGCCTCCAAACTTTGGATGCGTTCATCCATTTTTTTCTATTTCTCGGCGGGAAGCACGGAGACGCATGTCGATTTCGTAGGCGGTATAGAGCCCTTTCACCGCACCGTGAATGCCTTCACGAAACACTTCGAAGTCCTGTCGACCTACCATTGACTGCTAGACCTCAAGAGGAAAAATCTGTCGAGCAAATTCGATTGCCACACTTGAATCTCGAACGATCGAGTCCGCTTCTGTCATGGGCCTATTCCCCACAAAGACTACAAAACTCAATGGGCGTGGGTTCTCACCGGGCTCCCTTCCAGAACGGGGTTGCGGGGATTTGCCCTGTGGCTCCTTGTCCTTCCTGGGCGACCTACTTCGACGACGAGGAGATTGACGCCTCTCCCGATCCCTCGAAATCCTACCTCCCAAGCGCGAAGGTCCGCCACTTCGATTCATGTCTCCTCCCAGTTCAGCTAGCGTCATCGCTTCCCCTTTGCTGTTAAAGAAGAGTCTATTCGACATTCACGCTTGTTTATACTTCGTCAAAGACCTGGAGTGAGTTGCTCACTGAGCACTTAAATAGGACCTTTATTCATTGATTCTCTACGAGGGTAGCGCCGCTAAGGCAATCTCATTAATATCGAAACCTCAACAGCCCGAGGCCGACCGAGTCGTGCCCCCATCAAATACTGATATAGGCAGTCTTAACTGGGGCAAGGGCAGATTCATCAATCTATTCGGCTTGAGTGCCGCAGCCGCTTCACGAATACACCCAGCAATATTGTACTAGTCGGCGTTTCAAATTCATGAAGCAGCTGGGGGAAGGGCAGGTTCATCAATCTATTCGGCTTGAATGCCGCAGCCGCTTCACGAATACACCCAACAATATTGTACTAGTCGGCGTTTCAAATTCATGAAGCAGCTGGGGCAAGAGCAGATTCATCAATCTATTCGGCTTGAATGCCGCAGCCGCTTCACGAATACACCCAGCAATATTGTACTAGTCGGCGTTTCAAATTCATGAAGTAGTGGGGCAAGGGCAGATTCATCAATCTATTTGGCTTGAATGCCGCAGCCGCTTCACGAATACACCCAGCAATATTGTACTAGTCGGTGTTTCAAATTCATGAAGCAGCTGGGGCAAGGGCAGATTCATCAATCTATTCGGCTTGAATGCCGCAGCCGCTTCACGAATACACCCAGCAATATTGTACTAGTCGGCGTTTCAAATTCATGAAGCAGCTGGGGCAAGGGCAGATTCATCAATCTATTCGGCTTGAGTGCTGCAGCCGTTCATGAATCGATTTATTAGTCCTATTCGGCACAAAGAATCGATTTGTTCGGATAAATTGAGATTAAGCTAATATAATGGCCAAGATTACACTGTTTTCCAAAGTAGTGGAAGACAAAACCCTTCATTAATATCAAAAACTGCGTACAAGTAATAGTGAAACGGGAATGAAATTTTCATTAATAAATTGAGCTCAGATAGTAACTAATTTATACATGAAAATTACCTTGAATCCACTAAACAAAAACGTACATTGAAATTAAAGATACCAAATAAAACTAGAATGTCTCCCAGATCAATCCTTGGGATCAGACTTAAGTGGCTCAACGTCCACTTGCTCGTATGGAATTGGCAAGGCCAATGTAACTCCAGCGGCAGCAAGGGCTTTAAGCCACCCATGTTTGAATCCCCGATTCTTGAATTTGGGGACCTCATCTAAGTATTCCTTCAAGGCGGCGCTCTTCCCAGCTTCTAGCGTCGTAGAAGCTACAGATTCGGCCTTTTCCTTGGCCACCTTCAATTCTTCTAATTCGGCCTCTGCCTTGGAAAGCGCCTCTTGGGCTAACTTGAGCGACTCCTGGCTCGCGTTCGCCCTATCCTCGGCTTCGGATCTGAGCTGGTCAGCAGTCCGAGCCCTCTCCTTTTTAGCTTCGGCTCGAGCACTTTCCATTGCGGCCCTCATCGCCTCGAACTCGGCCCTGCTTCTTTCACCTTCAACTTCAAACTTTAAGCGGCCAATTCTTTCAATGGTATCACGCTGCCGGCGGCCTAGTTCAACTATCCTTCCAACCGTCTGCAAAAAAAGTTTGGATCACCAAATCAAGCAACATCGTATGCAAACCAAACCAAACGAGCAAAAAATCGTATACATACCAGAAGGGCCGACTGGGCAGCGAATGCTATAGCTACCAAATCCGGCTCTTCTCGAAAGGTGGCCTTGTCAGCCGGTAGCGAAACCGAGGTGGCCAAGCTCAACGCCACGGCTGTATCCTTCATGGCAGATGCGTCAGAGGAGATTGGCGTGCCTTTGATCTTTGGTTGAACAACGAAGGGGACAACCACGTCGGATTCCTCTAAGCGAGGCCGTTTGTTAGCAGGGCTATCCTATGAGCCGGCCTCTCCCTCGGCGGAACGTTTTTCGCCCCGCCCCTCTGAAACCAGCCGTTCTTTCGTAACTTGCTATTCAGCCCCATCCGTCTCGGCACAACAACTTACGCCGTCTCTTCCCCAGTAACCGGTTGAAAAGATTCAACCGGGCAGGCTCAGAACGAGCGGCCTCGGCTTTCTTTCGAGCGGCCATTCGCTCGGAATTTCTCTTTCTCGCCATCTGCCTGAGATTCTCCCCAGCCATGCTTTCTGAAAAAGTGCCGGGAAGGTCTCCCAAGTTTGTAAAAATATCTCCGAAGGAAAACTCCGCCCGACCTGAAGTGGATGGTGTGTTAGGCTGGTTAAGACTGGCTGCCTCAAACGCTGATTTTAGAGCTTCGTCGACCTTTCGGCCTCGGCGGCGAACTCCCTCGTTAATTCGGCATCTACCTCAACAACCGGCTCTAAGCCTTGCTCCGAATCAGAAGCTTTGAGACCAATTTGCCTAAGGGTCTTGAAACTGGGGAAGACAAGAGCCGTAACGTGTTGTTCACCGGTTGGGATCGGGATGTCGTCTGCGACCGAGAACGTAGTATAGGTAGGCTTCGTACCGCAAGAGAATATGGGCAGCCCTCCCTTGCTTCTGTACGTTTGGACGGCCAAAGTACTTTAGTGCAGTTTTAATTTCCGCAAGGACTACGTCATCAGTCGAGGTCAAAATCCTCTTCAACTTATTGCCTGCAAGAACAAAGGGTAAGGTTTGGAGAAAAAATAGCATAAAAGAAAGATCGACAAACAAGGAGCTACACAGCAACCTGGTTCACCCCTCCGTCTGGAATAGGGTCTAGGCGATCTTCGCCTTCACCGAACTCCCAGTTGCCTTGGACATTGACCATTACATCGTCAACTCGTTTGCCAGAGCTGGCAAGCCTCGTTTGCCAGAGCTGGCAAGCGTCGTTACCAAGTGATGGTCGGTGTCCTTGGCCCTGAAAAAGTAGCGCTCGAGCCGACCGGAGGATTTGGCTAAAGCATAGCAGTGCCAAATCGCCGGAATGCCAAGGTTGATCCTGAGACGCCGGTTCAACTCTACGATTCCCATTACGATTCGGAAAAAATTCACATTGGGTTGCGAAGGAATCAAACTCCGATAACGGAAGACGGCCCTGAGAAATGGGTGTAGGGGAAAGCGAACTTCGCCCTCCGCAATAGACAGGAGAGGGAAGACGATTGTATTTTGGTCATCCCTCTCCATATCAAGGGTATTGTCTGTTACCAGAGAAAGATGGACATCCTCATGGATAGAAAAATGTCTTCGGAACCCAGAAATTCGACCCTCGGAAAGGAGGTCTTTCAAATGCTTGGCCATTCTAGTGAGGACCCAATGATATTCTAAATCAAAAATAAAAGCGGAAAATAGGATTGCAAGGAGAAGAGAAGAAAACTTACGAAAGGCAAAGGAGACAAGAGAGAACGGATAGGAGTTGCAAAAATGCGTCGAAGAAGAGATACCGACTGGCAGTCCAGGAGGTTCAAATATTCGAAAAAGCATGTTTTCGAAGGGACTTGAGTTTCAAATCGTAATAAATGCGAGAGAAGCATGAATGGGGCGGGAGAGCGTTACAGTGACCAAAAAACACGTACGCATTCTGACACGCATCGGGAAGAGGAATAACCGCTGAATTTTTGACTTCTAGCAAACACGCCGACTAACTGATGCTAGCGAGGTGTTTGGGGGCCAATTGTAGGAGCCGGATAATTGGAATAATCAGAAGCGTACTCTAGAAGACAGATATTACATGGCTCTACCCTGCACGATAGGGATGTCGAATATAATGGATAGGCCGAATAGATACTGAACTATGGAGCCGAGTAAATAAGAGGATAATAATGACAAGTGGGCCTTGCCATGAGGCCCAGAAAAACAGGTATAAATAAAGGAACAAAAGACTACGAAATGTATGTGAAAATTACTATGCTTAACTTAGAGCATAAGCATTCTCGAGTGTAGAGACTGACTTATCTATCGGAGTGCTAATTCCGGCACCCCCGACCGGAGTGTTTATCTCATTTCAGGTGACTATCAGCGGATCTTGAGCGCTCCCTAGGATCAGAAGAGTATTTCCAAACCACTTCTCCACACCTATGAACTTACATTTTGATTCGTAATTTATAAAAATCATACAAATACCTCAATCTGGAGAGGGTTGAAGTGATGTATTTTTATTGTTGAAAGGGTCCAAATGTAGAAATTCATGGATGATGAACTAAACTAATATTTATTAATAGTTGAGAGGATTTTAATAGGACAAATTACACTAACAGTCTCTATAGTTTAGAATTTGTGTCACTTTGATCCTTAGTTTTTCAATTGTGATATATTTGACTCTAAATTTTAAATCTCGTTTCAAATAAGGACAATTGAAAACATTATTACTCAATTTGAAGGGTAAAGTCATCACATAACTTATTTTATCTTGGTTAACTTATATGTTGTTTGAATATAATGCCTTTTTTTTAATAAATAATATTGAAATGTTTTTCGTTATAAAGTTATGTTTGGTTTGGTTTTCAAAATCTATTTAAAAACTAAAAATTAAATTGGTGAAAAAAATTAAAAACACATCATTTTTATATAATTTTATCTTTTGGGAGGATATAAATAAAATTTAAAAATATTTTTTTTTATATTTATTTTCGTTGAATTAGTTTTTATTTTTTTAAAAATCAAATATGGCGATAATTTTGATATCATTATTAAACCAATCTATTAAATCAAAAAATCTAAAACTAAAAACATTCCGTATATTAAAATATCAGCTTAATAACCATTCATTATATGATAATTATCCAAAAATATCTGTTAAAAACAAATGCAATCATCTATTACATGTGTACGAGGAGCAAATATTCCGGCAAGCCCGCACTCCTTTCTCGCAAGCTCCTGTCTGTCCGATCAACCTGCGAGCACAACGACGGTGAGCTATCCGGCGGTGTGTGGTCGGAAAACCCCTCCGACGATCAAGTTAGAACACACACACAGGGATAGAGAGAGAGAGATGACTGAGTTATGTTTAGTGTATGTCTCACCAAAATGTCATCTATCAAGCATGGGGGGCGCAGACTCATTAATACATTTTGCGCCCAAATCTACTCCCATTAGTCTTTCGACACGTGGTGCTACTATCCCATCTGTCAGCACAAATCCAGCAATCACCACCTAACCAACTGTTAGGATATATCGGCGGAGCTCGGCAGCCCGGCGGAGTCACCTCGGCCTTCCACACTAGAGCTGACCTTTACGACCGTGCTCCTCTCGCTGAGCTCAATGACGACCGAGCTCGGTTGCATTCCGACATAGCCGAGCTCAAGACTGGTCAAGCTGGTAAACCGAAGGCCTTTCCAGCCGGGCTAAACGCGCGAACCCTGGAAACCAGAGCGTCTGGCAATCATCTCGGCTGAGCAGCTCAGGCAGCTTGGTTCAACATGGTCCTAGGCCTCCACCGAGCAAAACCTTGTACGGCCAAGCCCAAGCTATCACGGCCCCAAACATGTTCGGCCTAACCCAGCTCGGCCCAAATATCCTTGGACCACAAACAGCCCGGCCAGAACCGCGGCCCAGGCCGAGATTGTGAAATCTCCCTCACAATTGCCCCTTAATTCTATCCGCATTTGCGTGACCGGAATTATATTACAAGGTCGGGCTAGACTTTCTGCTCGGTGGTTCACTTTGCTCGGTTTAGAAACTTCAAGGAAGGCGAGCAAGGTCCGCTCTGCGAATTCCTTCTTGGCGAGCAACATCAGCTCGGCAAGGAACACCAAGGTCGGCGAGCAAGGTCCGCTCCTCGACTTGCTTCTTGGCGAGCAACATCAGCTCGGCAAGGAACTCCAAAGAAGGCGAGCAAGGTCCGCTCTGCGACTTCTTTCTTGGCGAGCAACATTAGCTCGGCAAGAAACACCAAGGTCAGCGAGCAAGGTCAGGTCCGCTCCGCGACTTGCTTCTTGGCGAACAACATCAGCTCGACAAGGAACTTCAAAGAAGGCGAGCAAGGTCCGCTCTGCGACTTGTTTCTTGGCGAGCAACATCAGCTCGGTAAGGAACACCAAGGTCGGCGAGCAAGGTCCGCTCCTCGACTTGCTTCTTGGCGAGCAACATCAGCTCGGCAAGGAACACCAAGGTCGGCGAGCAAGGTCCGCTCCTCGACTTGCTTCTTGGCGAGCAACATCAGCTCGGCAAGGAACCCCAAAGAAGGCGAGCAAGGTCCGTTCCGCGACTTCTTTCTTGGCGAGCAACATTAGCTCGGCAAGGAACACCAAGGTCGGCGAGCAAGGTCCGCTCCGCGACTTGTTTCTTGGCGAGCAACATCAGCTTGGCAAGGAACTTCAAAGAAGGCGAGCAAGGTTCGCTCCGTGACTTCCTTCTTGGCGAGCAACATCCGCTCGACAAGAAACACCAAGGTCGGCGAGCAAGGTCTGCTCTGCGACTTGCTTCTTGGCGAGCAACATCCGTTCGGCAAGGAACACCAAGGTCGGTGAGCAAGGTCCGCTCCGCGACTTGCTTCTTGGCGAGCAACATCCCTCGGCAAGGAACACCAAGGTCGGCGAGCACGGTCCGCTCCGGGACTTGCTTCTTGGTGAGCAACATCAGCTCGGCAAGGAACTCCAAGGAAGCAAGCAAGGTCCGCTCCGCGACTCCTTCTTGGCGAGCAACATCAGTTCGGCAAGGAACTCCAAAGCAGCAAGCAAGGTCCGCTCCGCGACTTGCTTCTTGTGAGCAACATCAGCTCGGCAAGGAACTCCAAAGAAGGCGAGCAAGGTCCGCTCCGCGACCTCTTTCTTGGTGAGCAACATCAGCTCGGCAAGGAACTCCAAGGAAGGCGAGCAAGGTCCGCTCCGCGACTTCCTTCTTGGCGAGCAACATCAGTTCGGCAAGGAACTCCAAAGCAGGCAAGCAAGGTCCGCTCCGCGACTTGCTTCTTGGCGAGCAACATCAGCTCGGCAAGGAACTCCAAGGAAGGCAAGCAAGGTCCGCTCCGCGACTTCCTTCTTGGCGAGCAACATCAGCTCGGCAAGGAACTCCAAAGAAGGCGAGCAAGGTCCGCTCCACGACTTCTTTCTTGGCGAGCAACATTAGCTCGGCAAGGAACACCAAGGTCGGCGAGCAAGGTCCGCTCCGCGACTTGCTTCTTGGCGAGCAACATCCGCTCGGCAAGGAACACAAGGTCGGCGAGCAAGGTCCCCTCCGCGACTTGCTTCTTGGCGAGCAACATCAGCTCGGCAAGGAACTCCAAAGAAGGCGAGCAAGGTCCGCTCTGCGACTTCTTTCTTGGCGAGCAACATTAGCTCGGCAAGGAACTCCAAGGAAGCCGAGCAAGGTCCGCTCTGCGACTTCCTTCTTGGCGAGCAACATCAGCTCGGCAAGGAACTCCAAAGAAGGCGAGCAAGGTCCGCTCCGCGACTTCTTTCTTGGCGAGCAATATTAGCTCGGCAAGGAACACCAAGGTCGGCGAGTAAGGTCCGCTCATCGACTTACTTCTTGGCGAGCAACATCAGCTCGGCAAGGAACACCAAGGTCGGCGAGCAAGGTCCACTCGCGACTTGCTTCTTGGCGAGCAACATCAGCTCGGCAAGGAACTCCAAAGAAGGCGAGCAAGGTCCGCTCCGCAACTTCTTTCTTGGCGAGCAACATCCGCTCGGCAAGGAACTCCAAGGAAGCCGAGCAAGGTCCGCTCCGCGACTTGCTTCTTGGCAAGCAACATCAGCTCGGCAAGGAACACCAAGGTCGGCGAGCAAGGTCCGCTCCGCGACTTGCTTCTTGGCGAGCAACATCAGCTCGGCAAGGAACTCCAAAGAAGGCGAGCAAGGTCCGCTCCGCGAATTCTTTCTTGGCGAGCAATATCCGCTCGGCAAGGAACTCCAAAGAAGGCGAGCAAGGTCCGCTCCGCGACTTCCTTCTTGGCGAGCAACATTAGCTCGGCAAGGAACACCAAGGTCAGCGAGCAAGGTCCGCTCCTCGACTTGCTTCTTGGCGAGCAACATCAGCTCAGCAAGGAATTTTGATCTTTCCATCAAAATGATTGCCAATTGCCCCTTTTCCTCGGCCTTCTGATTGACGTCTTCCAAAACCAAACTTCCTAGATCTCTTCTATGGTTGTTTGCACCGTCATCCTCTGCGTTTCCTGCCGGGATAAAGCATCTCAGTTAGAGCCTTGAGTTGAGCAAAACATCACCCTTTTAGCCGGAATAAACCATCTCGGCTGAAACTTTAGAGTTTAGCAAATCATCAACTCATGTGGCCGGAGTAAATCATCTCGGCTGAAACTTCAGAGTTGAGCAAATCATCAACTCATGTGGCCGGAGTAAATCATCTCGGCTGAAACTTCAGAGTTGAGCAAATCATCAACTCATCTAGCTGGAGTAAATCATCTCGGCTGAAACTTCAGAGTTGAGCAAATCATCAACGCATCTAGCCAGAGTAAATCATCTCGGCTGAAACTTCAGAGTTGAGCAAATCATCAACTCATCTGGCCGGAGTAAATCATCTCGGCTGAAACTTCAGAGTTGAGCAAATCATCAACTCATGTGGCCGGAGTAAATCATCTCGGCTGAAACTTCAGAGTTGAGCAAATCATCAACTCATCTGGCCGGAGTAAATCATCTCGGCTGAAATAGAAAAGTTCTTCAGCAAAAGTAATTCACTTCTATTACATTGACAAAAAGAGTATTACATTCAGAAGTGTAGGGGAAACAAGTCCTTCCTCAAAAAATTATATAAGAATGATAAAAATAGTTTAGTTTGAGGTTAGCCGTATTCCATAACCGGGGTACACCTTTGCCATCCAAATCTTCTAAGTGGTATGCCTCCTTACCCGCCAGACCGGTTATGTTGTAAGGTCCTTTTGTCTGTTACCACCGGGGTTGTCTTCGCGGTGGACGCCGCTGCATCATCCTCTACTCGGATGTGCTCATTGATGCGCTGCATTAGTTGCCCCCCGGATGTCGGCTGGTTCATTGTAAGCGAATTCCTCAGCCTATGTCCGACCGGGAGACCGCACTTATACTGGGTGATTGCCAGGTTGACCGGGCAATCTAAGATCTCGTTGAAGGTCTCCCAATATTTGGAGTTGTATGCCTTCAATGTGTCGCTCGTTCCATCTTGACACTCAGTAAGTGATCAACTTCCTTTGGTGTTTTGGTGTTGGTTTTGAAGCGCGTCACAAAGGCTTCGGCCAACTGATGCCACCTTTCTATGCTCCCCTCCGGCAACCTCTCAAACCATTTCAGGCCCAGTTCGCCTAAACTTGACGGGAAGATAAGGCACATAAGTGCGTCATTCCGCCTATGTCCGGCCATGACCTGTCGGAAGTGGCTTATATGCATGTAGGGATCAGTCTTTCCGTCGTAGAGTGTGAACTTAGGCTGGTGGAAGCCTGCCGGAAGCGGCGTTGTTTCTATCTCCAGGGAGAAAGGGGTGGCGCTCACCCTCGCCAAGTCTGTATCTACATGGAGTGGCGCTGCTAGGCGGGGTGGAGGCATTCTGACCTCCTCGTTGGCGTGAACTCCGCAGGATAGCCGCTGGAACGCCGGCACCCTCTGAGCCTCCCGCCGGCGAGCTCGTTCTTTTAAGACTGCCCGCAAATCCTCTGAACGAGCGGAATAGGAGTACCTTGACGTCATCTCCGGACGTGAGGGCTGGTAAGTGCTATCTTGCGCGCTGGACTTTTCTGCGCGCACATCGAAATTACCAACCTTGTAACTTCTGGTAATAGAAATGGACGAAGTGTGCCGCCGACTCTGACTGCCTGAACGGCGGGGTTGGGTGCGCTCACTGTGGTCTCCCATTCCAGCTACACCCTTCCCTTTGATGTGCCGTTTCAGCTCCTCTATCTCCGCCGCCATTTGCCGGATGACGGCGTCCTGGTCCCTTAGCTTATGTTCCAGACGTCTGGCGTATGATTCTCTCCGTCGCCGATGACCGTCTGGACTCCGCGAATGACCATAGCTCCTCCCGCGCTTATCCCGCGCGTCTCCCGATTGTCCTCTTGGGAATGTCTCCAGGTCCGCCATTGGAAGGATGGCGGGATGTCCTTCTCTTCGTCTGCCTGACTTCGGGGTAACTCCGTCGATGGCGAACAATGGAATCTCATCGTTGTTCGCCATGGACGGCGATCAGACGAGCCTGGAAGACAAGGTTTTGTCTTTTAAAGTTTCCCACAGACAGCGCCAATTGTACGAGGAGCAAATATTCCGGCAAGCCCGCACTCCTTTCTCCCAAGCTCCTGTCTGTCCGATCGACCTGCGAGCACAACGACGGTGAGCTACCCGGCGGTGTGTGGCCGGAAAACCCCTCCGACGATCAAGTTAGAACGCACACACAGAGATAGAGAGAGAGAGAGAGGACTGAGTTATGTTTAGTGTATGTCTCACCAAAATGTCATCTATCAAGCATAGGGGGTGCAGACTCACTTATATACATTCTGCGCCCCAAATCTACTCCCATAGTCTCTCGACACGTGGTGCTGCTATCCCATCTGTCAGCACAAATCCAGCAATCACCACCTAACCAAACTGTTAGGATATATCGGCGGAGCTCGGCAGCCCGGCGGAGTCACCTCGGCCTTCCACACTAGAGCTGACCTTTACGACCGTGCTCCTCTCGCTGAGCTCAATGACGACCGAGTTCGGTTGCATTCCGGCATAGCCGAGCTCAAGACTGGTCAAGCTGGTAAACCGAAGGCCTTTCCAGCCTGGCTAAACGCGCGAACCATGGAAACCGGAGCGTCTGGCAATCATCTCGGCTGAGCAGCTCAGGCAGCTCGGTTCAACATGGTCTTGGGCCTCCACCGAGCAAAACCTTGTCCGGCCAAACCCAAGCTATCACGGCCCCAAACATGTTCGGCCTAACCCAGCTCGGCCCAAATATGCTTTGACCACAAACAGCCCGGCCAGAACCGCGGCCCAGGCCGAGATTGTGAAATCTCCCTCACAACATGATAACCATTTAAAAATATCAACAAAATAACCACTCATTACATGATTCTTATTCAAACACATACTAAAAATTAATTTGATAAAAAAATTAAAAAAAAAAATAAAAATATAAAAAATTTATCATTTTTTATAATTTTATCTTTGATAAGTAAAAAATAAACATATCAAGTACCAAAATCAAGATTGACAAAAAATAAAATAAAATAAAATAAAAGAGTTGGCCCCGTAAATTAGGTACTCCCTTATCAACGGTGATTTTTGGATTTGAGTTTTATAGCTGTACTATACAACTATTCCTTTCTTTACTCCCCTCCTACCAACTAAAATATAAAAGTTAGTGTCAAAATGACATAATTAACACATTTAATCTAAGATACTACCATCATTATATCTATTTATATCATCTTCCCAAAACAATTGTCAATGCACATACTATTCATCCATTCTTATTTTTTTATGGACCGTGGTAGGGAACTCGAAAACGAGCTCCCCCGAATTCCCTTAATTTCTATTTTTTTTTTTTCAGAAGCAGAGAAGGAGAAGAGAAGGAGGAGGAGGAAGGGACTGGAGGGGGCATAATATTCGGGGGAGGAGGAGGCGGAGCTGCTGCGGCAAGCTGCCGAGCTGCTGCGGCGTCGGAGCTGCTGCAGAGCTACTGTGGCGTCGGAGTTGCTGCAGCGACGATAGGACCAGCGGCGGCGACGATCGACCTGCCTCCTCTCTCTCTCTCTCTCTCTCTCCCTCTCCCTCTCCTTCTCCTCTCCCTCTGTTCAGACAACATGACGAAGAAGAAGACGAAAAAAAAAAAAAAAAAAAATTAATGCCCAAAACGACGTCGTTTTAGGCATTAAGGGGATTAGGGGGGGATGTTTTCGAGCTCTCAAACATTATCCCTTTTTTATATCACTATCCAATTTGATTATGGGTCTGGATTGTCTCCAGTCCTAATCTGGGACAGTCCAGTCCAGTCCGGCCCATTGGGCCTATTTTTGGGCCCCTTTTCGATAATCCAAACCGTTCATATTTTAGGATTCGTTGAGTATATTATCCCTGTAAAAAATCACGTCGATTAGATAATAGATACTATGTATTCGGATTACTTTTGTTTGGAAAAAAATGGACGGTTAGAAATTAACGGTTCATAAAAAAGTGATCCGAATACATAGTATTTGTTATCCGATCGACGTGATTTTTTACAGGGAGAATGTACTCAACGAACCCTAAAATATGAACGGTTTGGATTATCGAAAAGGGATCCAAAAATAGGCCTAATGGGCCGGACTGGACCCTCCAGTCCAGATCTGGACTGGAGGCAAGCCACTGCCTTTGATTATTATCCTTTTGTAATTAAATTAATGTCTCTCTTATAAACCTATAAGGAAAATTATGCAGTCTCTACATTTTGTTATTTGAGTAATTTTAATCTCTATATTTTCAATTAACTCAATTTTAACCATTAATTTTAAATTTTGTGTTAATTTGGTCAAATTGATAAAGGTATTAGAGTTTTTGACAGAACAGTATCATTGAGTTGGTTGAGATTAATTCAATGAATTGAATAAGTTTATAATTTTGTCTCTAAAAGCATGACATATGTTGCTTATTTTTGCCTTTAAAAAAAATGCTAACAATTATAATCAATTATGTCAAATTGAGACAAAATCATAAATTCAAAGTCAAAATTGAGTCAATTAAAATTACGGAGATCAAAATAATATAAGAATCAAAATATAAATACCAATGACATAATTTGCACGAACCTTTATTATCTATTAAACAAGATGTCATTCATATTATGTTCGGATTAACAAGTTGGAGTATTATGGTCGGATAAACATATTTATGGCAGATTGGATTGGTGTCAATATTAAATAGGTGGAATTAGAGTTGATATAATAACTAATAAATGATATATCATATCATATATTACACACATATATATATATATATATATTATTAAAATAGTGATTTCTCATATTTAGGTAGTACATTATAAGGATTTTTTTTTTCTTAATTACATTGTCTTATGGACTTTTTTTTTTAAGAAAGACACATTATCATATATTTTCTTAATTACATATAGAGTTCTATATAAATCCAAACCTAATTTAAATTATACTAATTTATATATTTTATATGGATTCTATTTCGCAAATATTTCTTTTCCATATATTTTTCATGGTAAATAAATTGAGATAATCTACAAACTCAATACCAATCTTGCGTTTCATGTTTTTTTTTCTTAATTCTTTCAAGGGATCTTTTTAATGTTAAATTACCTTTTTTTCTTTTTCTTTTTTTCTTCTTATTTTCTCGTGCATTGTTTTATATCCAATACCAATTATATATCATTCTGTATTATGGATTTTGTCGTTTAAATTTTATGGTGATTCTATATATGAAATTATATTTCTTTTCATATATTATTCTACATAATCACAATTCACAAGAGAAAAAATATGCATAACAATGATACTCTTCTCTAAAATTTAGATTTACTACTTGAGTTACTTTTTCAATTGTTGAACATCAAGTTCTTTTATATTTTGACATCATATGATAGATGATTAATCACTTCATACACTGAGATGTATCTATCGTTTAGATGTTTTCATTATTTTTTCTTTTTGGGTTTAAATGTTGTTAGGTGATTCTTTCTTGGTTAATCATTATTGAATTTTTTTATATAATTGATATTTTAATTTAATTAAGAGTGTTTATTTTTCAATCTTATAATTTAATATATATATATCATATAAAATCATTATATAATAATTCAACTACAACATATTTATATTGATTTTTTAAAAAATAAATTGTATATAATTTCTATTTCTACATACTTTTATTTTTCAAAAGAATATAAAAGAAAATTAAATAGTTAGAATTACTTTTAATTTTATGTTACTAATTCTTATTCTAATTTAACTGTTATTTTTAATATCAAAATGAGTATTTATTTTACTATTATATAATTTAATATATATCATACAAAATTATTATATGATAATTACACTTTTATATTAATACGATAGGACTAAAATTATCCAAATATAAAAATAATTTAACTAAAATTAATATATATAAGTAATCAAGTAACAATTTTATAGAACGATAGTGCTAATATTATCAAAATAAATAATTAAAATCATACTTTAATTTTAATCATACTTTACAAGTAGTGTTTTTCCTATGCTTTATAAGGGCTTATTTTTTTTCTAAGAAAGTCACGTCAGCATGTATTTTTTTTAATTACATATAGAGTTCTACACAAACTTAAACTTAATCTAAATTATACTAATTTTACCTATTCTATATGAATTTTATTTGACAAATATTTCTTTTATATACTTTTCATGATAAATTGAAATAATCCACAAATCGAATACCAATTTTGCATTTCACGTTTTTCTTCTTAAATCTTTCAAGGATATTAGGCCTTTTTTTTAATGCTAAATTACCCCCTCTCTCTCTCTCTCTCTCATGCATTATTCTATATCTAATACCAATTCTATATTATGGATTTATTGTTTAAATTTTATAGTGATTCTATATATGAAATTATACTTACTTTCTTATATTATTTTATATAATCACAACTCATAGGAGGAAAAACCTGCACAACATTATACTTTCGAAGAACTTCTAAAGTTTGAATTTACTATTTTAGTTATTTTTTCAATTGTTGAATAGTAAATTCTTTTATTTTTTGACATCATATTACAAATGATTAATCACTTTGTACACTAAGATGTATCTATCGTTTGAAAGTTTTTTTTTTTTTTTTTTGGATTTAGACGTTGTTATGTGATTTTTTATTAACTAGTCGTTGAATTTCTTTTATATAGTTGATATTTTAATTTAATTAAGAGTATTTATTTTATAATTTAATAATTTAATATAATATATATGTATATATATATCGTATAAAATCATTTATGATAATCCAATTATAACATATTTATATCTAATTGTTTTAATAAATTTTATATAATTTCTATTTCTGTATATTTTTATTTTCCAAATGAATATAAAAGAAAATTAAATAATTAAATTACTTTTAATTTTATATTATTAATTCTTCTTCTCATTTTATTATTATTTTTAATATTGAGTATTTATTTTATTATTTATAATTTAATATATATCATACAAAATTATTATATGATAATGACACTTTTATAATATGATATAACTAAAATTATCAAAATACACAAATAAATTAATTAAAATTAATATATATATATATATAAGTGTTCAAGTAATAATTTTATAGAACAATAACGCCAATATTATCAAAATAAATAATTAAATCATATTTAAATTTTAAATTAAAATTAAAATTATTCTTTTAAAACACACATTGTACCATTAAATATTTTTTTTAAAAAGAAAATAGCATACGCATCGCACGGGTCAACTTCTAGTATATATATATATATATATATAAGTCTACTTTTTAAAATAAGCTCATTTGAGATGTAGGTTGACTTTTTAATTTTTTAACTTTAATCTGAGATTAAAAAGTCTCGTTTAAAATAGGATTTTTTTGACTTTTACAAAAAAAATAAAATAACTATGATTTCAATATGATATTTTATTTTATTAATATTTTAATTTATTTTATTTTTTTATAATTATTTTAGCCCGTAGTCACTTCCTAAACAATTTCAAGATGATACGACAAAAGAATAACCAACAACACAACATGATTCACACTGTTATCCATCTTGAGTGACTACGAAATAATTAGGTGACCATCCAAGTCCAAAGGTTGACAGTATCAGTACGTATTTTATGGCATACATTCATGTACCTTATGTAAATACATATATATATATATATAGAGAGAGAGAGAGAGAGAGAGTCAACGAAGGATTCCCATTGATGTTCATTGAATTAGGCCTCCGCCGGCCTATGCCTGTGGCCCAGTATAGAGTCAACAAAGGATTCCCATTGATGATCTTTGAACTAGGCCTCCGCCGGCCCATGCCTGTGGCTTCTTCCCCTGATAGAAGGTTCAAACTTCAAACCACCAAACCCATCTTGGACTCAACTTCTATATATATATATATACACGGCAGCATCAGTCTTAATAAATTTTAAGTAAAACTATAATCCAAAATTTACTTTTCTTATTTTAGTTACTCACTTTTTTAAGTACTCACTGCATCAAACTCTTTATTCTAACTCAATCTTATTAAAATATTAATTTATTATTGTATTTGTTATTCTTTATTATTTTATTAAATTAATGAAGTGTCATTCAAATAATTCTTAAAAAATACAAAAATGTAAAAAAAATAAATAACTAAAAATTTGCCGTTGACCGGTTAGACTAATTTTCGGTATTTTTTCTTCTTCTGCTACAAGTACTCACGGGACATCCAGAGGGACATCCTGTTGGAAAAATGACTTTGTAAATCTTATTTTTTGCTAACTTTGAGCGTTAATTAAGGTGAGACCCAAACGTTTTTTGTAATGTTTTTCCTTGGGTTCGTGTTTAATACCGCGTAGTGAATTAAATCATGTATTTTGTTGCTCAAAATCATTTTCGGATGAATGAGAATTCAACACGCATTTCGGGTTCGTGGAAATGAATTTTGGTGGGTTTACAACACATTTGTAAAATGTGCTTGTCACACGTTGGAAAGCCTTGAGGGATTGTTTGGGTATATATACCTTAACTTGGAATACTTGGAATGAGCCCCAAGAGGTACCCAAGTTTGTGGAAGGGTGAGGTTATGGGTGTAGTGGGCTAGACCCATTGGACCGAAAACTAAAACCACATAGATAGGCTCGGCCTGGGCGCAGGTGCGTGATGTGAGGTTGGGTTGGGCTTTCCGGCCCAATACTTATTTTTTTGGGCCAAAAACTTTTGAACTTTATTTATTTATTTTTATTTTCAGTTTTAAAAATCAAAATAAATTGGTTCAATAATTTTTCTTCCACCCAAACAGAGCCCTGACAGGTTAGACCTCCTGAACTGGTTCAAAGAGTTCAACCCAAAACTGAATCTGTTCAAACAGATTCAAATCTGTTGGTGCCTCTTCAATCTGTCCAAATAGGTTTTATACCTGTTCGGAACAGCCACTGTTTTGCCTATATAAAGCCTTCAATTCCAGCATTTTTGAGATCAATTTGATCATCAGAATTTCGTCATCTTTTTCCTGTGTCTCTCTGCATTATTCTGTATTTTATTTTAGGAAGAAAAAGAAAGAGTTACAAATATTTTGGTTCGTCAGACTTGGTTTTATAGTGTTGTAAAATCAAGGTGTAGTCGTTGCATCCTGGGAAGTACACGCTGGTTAAAACTCGAAGCACCGGAGCGAGATCGAAATCTACTTTAAGGAGATTGTGTCCAACACAAGCCTCGACGTTTAAATTCTGTAAGCATTTAATTCGGAAAATAATTTATAATTATTTTTTGAGTAATTTTATTTATTGTTTATTTTATTTTCACATTTAATTTATACACACATACCACCGTGGGTATAACAATCTTAAAGTAGATTTTATTTTATTTTTTATTTTATTTTTGTGTTAGACAGAGGAATATTTTGTTTCGGAAAATTAAATAGTAGTCATATACTGTTTAATTTCTTAAATAGTAGTAATATACTGTTTAAATAATTTCATTGATAACATAGTAGTTATATACTGTTTATCATTGGAATTATTGTTACAAAATATTATTCTGTATATTTTGTGTGTAATTTATTTTGTATATAAAATTGTAATTGGTACATTATTATTTTTGTCAGAATTATGACAGCTGAAATAAACAGTACTGAGACTGTTATTACTCAAAACCCTACACCTATTGTGCCAGTGATGACTCCGGCAGTATCGGTAAATCATGGGGAGAAGTTAGAAAAATTCAATGGTAATGATTTTAAAAGATGGCAACAAAAAATGATATTTTATCTTACCACATTGAATTTGGCTCGCTTCACTCATGAAAAAGCACCGATACTGAATGAGGGAGAAACTGATCGGCATGTGGCTGTCGCAGTTGATGCATGGAAACATGGTGATTTCCTGTGTCATAATTATATCCTCAATGGGTTGGACAATACATTGTACAATGTGTATAGTGTCAAAAGCACCACTAAAGAACTGTGGGAATCTCTGGATCATAAGTATAAAACAGAGGACGCCGGTACAAAGAAATTTGTTGTCGGTTGTTTTTTGGATTTTAAAATGATAGATTCCAAAACGGTTATTAGCCAAGTTCAAGATCTCCAATTAATTCTCTATGACATACATGCAGAAGGGATGGTTCTCAGTAAATCTTTTCAAATTGCGGCATCATTAAAAAATTGCGACCATCTTGGAAAGAATTCAAGAATTATCTAAAGCATAAGCGCAAGGAGATGAAATTGGAGGAATTGATAGTGCGACTCAGAATTGAGGAGGACAACCGTGGTTCCGGCAAGAAGTCAGGAAACCATGTCATGCAGGCTAAGGCAAATGTTGTGGAACATGGACAAGCGTCAAAGTTCAACAACAAGAAGCGGAAGCATGATGGCAATGGTCCCAAACAAGGATCTACAAGTAAAGGGATCAACAACGGGTTAAACAAGAGGTTCAAAGGCCAGTGCTTTATGTGCGGCAAAGATGGACATCGCGCTAAGGATTGTTACGTTCGCAAGGACGGAGGGAGTTCAAAGCCAGCACAAGCCAACATAGCCAAGGATTTTTATCTTTCCGATGGAGTGGAAGACATCAATCTTGCAGTAGTAGTCTCTAAAGCAAATTTGGTGGGCAATTCAAGGAGTGGTGGGTGGATACTGGAGCAACCCGCCGCATCTGTGCAAATAAAAAGATGTTCACAACCTATAAAGTGATGAAAAGTGGGAGCAACTTTTTATGAGAAACTCTTCTACTTCAACTGTGGAAGGAAAATGAAAGATCATACTGAAAATGACCTCGGGGAAAGAACTCACTCTTAACAATGTACTCCATGTGTCAGAAATTCGCAAGAATTTGATTTATGAGTCATTGTTAATTAAGAATGGGTTTAAATTAGTCTTTGAATCTGACAAGGTTGTACTCACCAAGAGTGGCATGTTTGTGGGGCGATGTTATATGAGTGATGGGCTTTTTATGCTCAATGTAAATACTGTTGTACCTAATTTGGTTTTTAATAATAAGAAAACATCTTCTGTTTATATTGCTGAGTCTTCTTCTTTATGGCATGGTAGATTAGGATATGTTAATTTTAATTCTTTGCGTAGACTTGTTGCTTTAGAATGTTTACCAAACTTAAAATTTGATCCTAATCATAAATGTGATATTTGTGTTGAGGCAAAACTCACCAAGGCATCATTTAATAAAGTTGAACGAAGTACCGAACCTCTAAGTTTAATTCACACAGATATCTGTGATTTAAAATTTGTTCAAACTAGAGGAGGTAAGAAGTACTTTATTACTTTTATTGATGATTGCACTCGATAGTGCTATGTTTACTTATTGAGAAGTAAAGATGAAGCCGTAGATGCTTTTAAGCAATATAAACTTGAGGTTGAAAATCAACTTGGCAAAACTATTAAGATAGTGAGGAGTGACAGAGGTGGTGAGTATGATGCACCATTTGAAGAATTTTGTTCTGAACATGGTATCATTCACCAAACTACTGCACCCTATTCTCCTCAGTCAAATGGAGTTGCTGAGAGAAAGAATCGAACTCTTAAAGAGATGATGAATGCTATGTTGATTAGTTCAGGCTTACCTCAGAACTTGTAGGGGGAGGCGATTTTGTCTGCTAACTTTATCCTTAACAGGGTACCCCACAAGAAACATAATCAAACATCTTATGAATTATGGAAAGGTCGACGACCTACCTACAATTACCTCAAAGTGTGGGGGTGTTTGGCTAAGGTGGCAGTCCCTAGTCCCAAAACGACTAAGATAGGACCAAAAATCGTTGACTGTGTGTTCATTGGTTATGCAAATAATAGTAGTGCATATAGGTTTTTAGTTCATAAATCTGAAAATCCTGATATGCATGTAAGCACTATTATTGAGTCAAGAAATGCATTATTTTTTGAACACATTTTTCCTTGTAAGGAAATTGAAGAGAGAAGTTCAAATAAAAGAACTTTTGATACTGCTATAGATAGCAGTGAAGCCCAAAATGATAATGAAACAGATGAACCTAGACGTAGCAAGAGGGCTAGGATATCTAAATCATTTGGTCCAGATTTTCTGACATACCTGTTAGAAAATGAGCCTCAAAACTTCAAGGAAGCAATGTCAAGTCCTGAAGCTCCATTGTGGAGAGAGGCTGTGAATAGTGAAATTGAATCAATATTGCAAAATCATATTTGAGAACTGGTGGATCTTCCACTAGGATGTAAATCTCTTGGATATAAGTGGATATTCAAGAGAAAAATGAAAGCAGATGGTTCAATAGATAAATACAAGACTAGGCTTGTTATTCAGGGATACATGCAAAAGGAAGGTCTTGATTATTTTGGCACTTATTCACCAGTGATAAGAATAACATCTATTCGCATGTTAATTGCGATTGCAGCTTTGTATAATATGGAAATACATCAAATGGATGTTAAAACAACCTTTTTGAATGGCGAGTTAGATGATGAAATCTATATAGAACAACCGGAAGGGTTTAAAGTTCTCGGCCAAGAGAAAAAGGTTTGTAAACTTGTCAAATCCCTTTATGGATTAAAATAAGCTCCGAAACAATGGCATGAAAAATTTGATCACGCTATGCTTTCGGATGGTTTTAAGATAAACGAATGTGACAAATGTGTCTATGTTAAAAACATTGACAAAGGCTATGTCATAGTTTGTCTCTATGTGGACGACATGCTCATTATTGGAAGCAATAATGACATGATTAAATCCACGAAGAAAATGTTGAATAGAGAGTTTGACATGAAAGATCTGGGAGTAGCAGATGTAATTCTAGGAATAAAAATTACTAGAACATCTGAATGATATGCTTTATCTCAGTCTCATTATGTTGAGAAGATTCTGGAGAAATTTGGAAAGCATGACGATCGTCTTGCTAAAACACTTGTTGACATTAGTCTTCACTTGTCAAAAAATACAGGTGCAAGCATATCACAATTAGAGTACTCTCGGATAATCGGAAGCTTGATGTACTTAATGAATTGCACAAGGCCAGATATAGCCTATGCTGTTAGCAAATTGAGTAGGTACACAAGTAATCCAGGGTCTGATCATTGGAAAGCAATAATTAGGGTACTTAAGTATCTAAGACATACCCGAAATTATGGCTTACATTATACTAAGTATCCAGCAGTACTCGAGGGGTATAGCGATGCAAATTGGATATCGGATACTAAAGACTCAAAATCCACTAGTGGATATGTCTTTACCTTGGGAGGTGCTGCAGTCTCTTGGAAATCTTCTAAGCAGACATGCATAGAAAGGTCGACAATGAAATCTGAATTTATCGTATTAGATAAAACAGGAGAAGAAGAAGAATGGCTTTGTAATTTCTTAGAAGACATTCCAATGTGGCCTAAACCTGTGCTAGCCATATGCATACATTATGATAGTGAAGCAGTAATAGGACGGGCACAGAATCATATGTATAATGGTAAGTCTCGACACATTCGTCGTAGACATAATACCGTTAGGCATTTGCTCTCACATGGAATAATTTCTATAGAATATGTAAAGTCAAAGGAGAATATTGTAGATCCATTGACTAAAGGGCTAGCTAGAGAGCAAGTGTATTATTTATCAAGAGGAATGAGATTAAAGCCTATTACTTAAAAGTAGCCATAATGGCAACCCAACTTAGTTGACTGGAGATTCCAAGATCTAGGTTCAAATGGACAACCGAATTATGGATGACTTCACGTATCACTAAGGAGGTTTACTCCTACCTATTTCTATGATAAGAAGAGTGATACTGCAGTGTTAGTAGGATAAGCTTTGTTTTTAATGATTCTTATAACTTGGACTTTCAAGTGGGGTATAGCAGAATACTCTTAATAAGAAGTCACCTATATGAGTGTGAACTAGGTCGGTTTGTGAGAATTAAGAAGGCTAAATTCTCTAGAGCACTCATGAATTACCAGGCGTTGTTTAAGGCCAAAATGAATACAACCGTAAGAACCAAACTGTGTCTGTAGATACACTATGTGTAGTCTATTGTCTTGGCTTACACAAACAACTGAACAGTTCAAGGCATCGCGTCCACTGGTTAGCTAGTAAGTCCGATAGACTTTTCACTAGAGGAGGTTTAAAGCCAAAAGTTACATATCTCGATGTGGTGTATCTTCTTAATGTATTCTTTCTTTGTCTGCATCTTGTTGCATGTCTGTTATCGTGAATTCCATTCATGTGGGGGGATTGTTGGAAAAATGGCTTTGTAAACCTTATTTTTTGCTAACTTTGAGTATTAATTAAGGTGGGACCCAAACGTTTTTTGTAATGTTTTTTCTTGCGTTCGTGTTTAATGCCGTATAGTGAATTAAATCATGTATTTGGTTGCTCAAAACCATTTCCGGATGAATGAGAATTCAATGCGCATTTTGGGTTTGTGGAAATGAATTTTGGTAGGTTTACAACACATTTGTGAAATGTGCTTGTCCCACATTGGAAAGGCTTGAGGAATTGTTTGCTTATATATACCTAACTTGGGATACTTGGAATGGGCCCCAAGGGATACCCAAGTTTGTGGAAGGGTGAGGTTATGGGTGTAGTGGGCTAGACCCATTGGACCCAAAACTAAAACCACATGTGCGCGCCGCCGTCGTCCGTCCGGTCAGTCGGGTTGGGCTGGGCTTGGGCGCGGGTGCGTGGTGTGAGGTTGGGTTGGGCTTTACGGCCCAATACTTATCTTTTTAGGCCAAAAAATTTTGAACTTTATTTATTTATTTTTAGTTTCGATTTTAAAAATCAAAATAAATTGGTTCAATAATTTTTCTTTCACTCAAACAAAGCCTGACAGGTTAGACCCTCCTGAACTGGTTCAAAGAGTTCAACCCGAAACTGAATCT
The DNA here is from genome assembly GCA_030407325.1 of Camellia japonica. Taxonomy (NCBI): domain Eukaryota; kingdom Viridiplantae; phylum Streptophyta; class Magnoliopsida; order Ericales; family Theaceae; genus Camellia; species Camellia japonica. The sequence goes on from JAPPVO010000032.1 coordinate 130,766,100, forward strand.
GTTCAAACAGATTCAAATCTGTTGGTGCCTCTTCAATCTGTCCGAACAGGTTTTATACTTGTTCGGAACAGCCACTGTTTTGCCTATATAAAGCCTTCAATTCCAGCATTCTTGAGATCAATTTGATCATCAGAATTTGGTCATCTTTTTCTGTGTCTCTTTACATTATTCTGCATTTTATTTTAGGAAGAAAATGAAAGAGTTACAACATATTTTGGTTCGCCAGACTTGGTTTTATAGTGTTGTAAAATCAAGGTGTAGTCGTTGCATCCTGGGAAGTAGACGCCGGTTAAAACTCGAAACATCGGAGCGAGGGCGAAATCTACTTTAAGGAGATTGTGTCTAACATATACCTCGACGTTTAAATTCTGTAAGCATTTAATTCAAAAATAATTTATAATTATTTTCTGAGTTATTTTATTTATTGTTTATTTTATTTTCACATTTAATTTACACACACATACCACCGTGGGTATAACACATCCGGGTGGACGACTAGCTTAAAAATTTTGACCTAGTTTTGCTCCAAAAAATATAATAAAAAATCATGTAGGTAACGAATAGTTGTTGAGGCATGTAGCAAATCTAACAAAAAGTTAATTTACAAAAAATTTCTTGAGCCTGATAGAGGAATAATTTTGTGATTTACTAGCTATATTTTTACCTTTTTGTTATTTTGACTATATTGATGCGGATGCTCTAAGTATAAAGTTTTAAATGAAGCTCTATATATTTGGCAGTGTGAAAAAAAAAGAAAAAAAAGAAAAAAAACACAAATCATAATGGGAGTGAAGACAAATTAGAACTCTTTTAGAGTTTCAAAACATTTTCCATATATATATATATATATAATTTTACAAAAACACCCTTGTTTCAAATTCATTTTTAGTAAATTTAGCAATCTATGAATGGTATTCTCTATGAAGCATGGGTACTTCGAAAAACATGCCGTACCCGTGCCGGGTACTTACCGGCATACCGTACGTCGTATGGTACTTCTGCATACGTACCAGGTACACGAATCACGTACCCAAGTTTTTTCTTCTTAATTTTTGACGTACCCAGACATACCTAAGATATATCCAAGCCGTACCGTATCGTACCGTACCTCAGTTGAAATAATATTTTCCTTCTACTATAGAGATAAAACTCATTTCACTAGATTTCTTTTTTAGTTTTTGTTTTATGCTTAGCATGATTTTAAAATTAAATTATGATTTGTAAGTTATTTAATATATTGATATTTAATTTTAATTTATACTTTTCCTTTTGGCATTAAATGTTAATTATAGGTTGGACCTTAACAAATTAAACTATTTAATTAATTGTTGCATTACTCTAAATTAAAAATAAATATTTTTTTATAGGCGTACCAAGCCATACCCGTACCCGTACCCATACCCTATTTTTTTTGAATTTACCGTATCGATGTACCCATATCGTACCAGTACCAGTACTCGTACCCGTACCTATGCTTCATAGGCTATTCTGGTCATTTGGGCATAATAATTATTTGCAGAATAATGTTGTTAAGAATGAGAATTGTTGGTTAGTTTGGTTGGTTGAAGAAGGCATGGTATGGGGGAGAGAGTTGGGTTGGGTTGAGGGTATATATTCTGCAAACATAAACCCATAAGAAACAAAAAGGCAGTTTGGTAGTTTGAACATCAGACATGGGTTTATGGACGGCCTGTTCAACCTCCAATTGGATTTCAGATTCCTAATATATATATTTTATTGAGGTCATCAAGAGAGGTTCAATGTTAATCCAATAAAGAAAGTAATGGTGCCCTGAACATAGTCGATTCTGGTCACCAGTCACCACCATCAACCCATGAAACTGTCATCTTCAGCAAGCTAATATGTATGTGCTAACTAGAGTCCAACATAGTAGGAGAAAATAATTTCTTAGTATTTAATTATAAGAAAATAAATAGATTAAAAACTTCACTCCTCTGGGCGTTTTTGTTTAAGTCCTCGTTTGGTAACTATTTTGAGGTTAAAAAAGTATAAAAATGTAAAATAGGTTATATAAGTCAATAAGATAAAATATCATATTTAAATCATAATCATTACATTTTTTCTCTTACAAAAATCAAAAAAACCTAAAAACAAAAATCAAACGAGATTAAAAAAAAGTCAAGCTTAAAAAATTTCAACACAAAAAATTAACTATCATAATCAATGCCAAACGAAACTTAAGTCACTGTCCAAATAATGTGGATATATGAGCAGTTATTTGACACTCATAAAACTAACACGTTGACATCATGCTTTTAGACAACTAAAAATAGTTACAAGATTGATATAGTCGACCTCAATTACTTTGGGAGGGGGAAAATCCAGGTTTCTCTACCTTCTTTGGTATCTCCTGCTCTATTCCCTTTATTTTGTTGGGTGACATTATAACTTGGGATAATTATAAAAACATGTGGGAAGAAAAGGGAAAAATGGCTAAGCACATTATCGTTGAAAATTGACACCCCTAATTGGAAATTTTTTTGGTGTGCAATGAATATCGTATGTAATTTTTACTATAAAATTATAAAAGATTTTATGAATTTTTATAAGTGATTTTACAAAAATATATAAATTATATATAAATTTGTAGAAATTCACAAAATTATGTAAGTTATGCAAATTTATATCTGACTTACACATTTTTGTGATATTGTGTATGTAAGTTCGTGAAATTATATAATTTTATAATAGAATTACATATGGTGTGCATTGGACACCGAAATATTTCCCCTCTTAATTTTGGAGAACTAAGAGCATCCTCATCAAGTTTTTCAAACTTTTATTTTTTAGCTAAAAACTTCAAAAAAATCATCTGCATCAAACTCGCGTACAGCCGTCAAAATTTACGATTGGTACAGTAACTCGTTACAACAAGTGAGGCACTGTTCATCGCTATTTGTGTGTTACCGGATGTCCGCTCTGAAGTTCGGCTGGTCAACCGGTCAACGGTAATTTTTTTTTTTTTGCTTTTTTTTAAGAATTGTTTGACTCGTAACTTATCAATTTAATAAAAAAAGAAAGACTAACAAATACAATAAGAAAATAATATTTAATAAGAATAAGTTAAAATAAAGAGTTTGATATAGTAGGTGCTAAAAGGTGACTAGCTAAAATAATAAAATAACTTTAATTTAACTAAAAAATTAGAGAGTTTGGTGTGGATGCTCTAAGTCAACACGATGATACATTGCTCTCGAATGAATAAAAAGTACGAAAATGCTACGATGTGCATCCTACTATGAAATATATAATTTTAGCACAAAATTTTATAACATCAATCATAAATGCGTAATTTTATCACAAATTGATGTAACAAAATGTCTAAAATTTTATGGTTGATGTTGCAAAAGGTTTTGACTTATAGTTATGACTTTTTTTATTACGCCAATTTATCGTGAGGTTACACGCTTTGTAGTTAGCCTCTGTTTGGAAAGATGGGTTGGGTTAGGTTAGGTTGGGTTGGGTTGGGTTGGGTTCAGGCCTATTTTAGTCCAAAAAAAAAAAAGAAAAATAGACTTTTTAATCTAATAAAACAAAATATCACATCCAATTCATAATCATTACATTTTCTCTCACAAAAATTTAAAAAAGCCAAAAAGTCCTTAAACAAGATTTTTTAGTCCCAAGCTAAAATAGCCAAAAAGTCAACCCACTTCCTAAATAAACCCTTAATATTACGAAATTTTATATTAAAATTACATATTTTGTAATAGGGGTGTATTTGATATGGTATGCCTCCTAAATGAGTGCACAACATAGGAGAATCCTAAAAAGTAATCATGAATGGATAAAATTGTCTTAGGTCTCGTTTGGAAACATGTTATTTGAATAATTCTTTAATTTTTTACAAAAAAAATATAAAAAAATAGAGACAGTTATATAACAATTTATAATATCTTTTTAACTTATTGGCTAAAATAACTACTCCTTAAAAGAGGCCTTAATTCACTTTAATCAGTTGAATTGGAGGTGGTTTTATCTATCACCTTTTGTGCCACCCCATTGGTTATTACCTTTCGCGTGAAAAAAATGCTATCTTGAAAAATTACCCAAAAAAATTCATTATTTGAATTTTTATTGTGCATTTAAATTTAATATGACATAAGTCACACTCAAAATATATTTGATCCACATTACATCTTAAGTTCTGAGTATTTTTTTTGATTAATATTATTAATTTTCTAAATTTTTCCTTACAAAAAAATAGGAACTACAATTTTTCTTTTCTTTTCTTTTCTTTTCTTTTCTTTTCTTTTCTTTTTTGGGTGTAAAAAAACAAAAGCAAACTCTTCTTTTGCAAAAATAAAAAATAAAAAAATAAAGAAACGTTTTTTATGAATTGCCAAAAATGGTGGCCAATAGTAAATGGGGAATGAATATGGTCGTCAGTGGTGGAGGTGGTTGTTGGAGTTTTTGGCTGGATGGCCATTGAATAGGGGGCTAGAGGTTATGGGTGGTGACAGTTGGCCCCGAGAAGGTGGTCGGAGTTCATTTGGAAGGTGGCGGGTGGCAGCGATGGATAAAAGCATATTTTCTTAGTTTTTTTAAAAAAATTTGAATTAATTGTAAATTTTTTAAAACAAAAATAATATCACAAACAAATTTTTATTTATATTTTTCAAAGAAAAAAAATAAAAAATATAAGTATTACCATACTAGCCATAGTATTAGTATTCTTGTTTGCATAACCTTATTTATTGGGTGATACATTTCAATAATTTTCTAGAGAGAAAGAGTTTGCAAAAGTACATAACGTGCGATCGTTAAATATATATATATATATATATATTTTATGGAAAGCTAGTTTTTTTTTTTTTTTTGGATCGGTTTATGGAAAGCTAGTTGATCCGTGTGTTATCTCCCTTTATTTTATTTTTATTTTTTGTCTTTAATTTTATTTTAATTTTATTATGTATAAAATAAAATTTTATCAGCTATTGATTAAAAAAATACATTGTTCTAATTATGTGACTATCGATATTCAATCAAGTAGTTGTAATTATCGATGTGGACTTTGTGATGGATCCACAGAGGCTCAACAATACGTTGCAGTCTAATTTCAGACCGAAGAAAAGCTACTACCTAAAATTAATATACTTTTTAACTTTCTTATCATTTTTTAAATACTTTTTATATCAGTCTCAATATTAACATCAATGGAACCCTTATTAGAAATTGCAAATTGAGGGGTTGTTTGGGAACATTCCAAAACAATATATTTATTATCTTCTTTTTTTTTTTTTTTTTTTTTGAGTCATATTATTTCTTTATTTTTTTATCACATATTTTTATGAAAAATTAAAAAAATTATTAAAATAATCTTACCCAAACAATCCCTAACCTACACATTTTTGTTCATTCATTTGAACATCCCAATGCAAATTTTACGTAAGAAAGCAGCAGACGAATTAATAAAGCATCTTAATTACAATAATGCTAGGTATCATGAAAATTTTTTTATGAAAATAATTATGAAAACTTTGTGACTCTTGAATTATACTTAGAATAAAATATCACACACTAATTAAAGTAATTCAAGAATCATAATTATTTCATGATCATTTTCATAAAAAAAATTTCATGATCCCAAATTTTTCTCTCTTAATGAACATCCAAGCCAAAAGCGTGACGACGATATCGAAAATTCTTCATGGTTGTTCTTGAACTGTCACACACGAACCAAGTGTCAAGGTACATTGCAACACTAACCACAGGCGGAAAAATTATGGGTCGATCCAATAACATCACATGAGTATGTTTTTAATCAATTATAAATTTCTATATTTCAATCATCTAATATAAAATTATAAATTCTACCATCTCAACCAATCAAAATACACTTGTGGCCTGGAACTAAAGAATAACTTCTCCCACTGGGGGGTTGCTTGGGTCCCATTTACTTAGACGCAAAGCTTATAGATAATAATATTAATATTTATAATTTTATAGTAAACTTAAGGATGTGGAACTATGGAGTCTAAACAATGGAATTAATTAAGCTACATGCATACGTACTTATACAAAATGTGTTGTAATTATTAGTGTCCCTAATTTGCATTAAATAATTGGCACACGCCGACAAATCTGTCATGGCAGTTGTCCAGATTATTTTAGAATTAACCGACCTTTTTCATTCAGGTAATCAATCTCAAGCATAACCACCTACATTATATTATTGTTTTAAGGTGAAGAATCCAGACCGACCTTCATGGTGATTTCTAGAATGACAGCCAACATACAGAACGTAAATAGTCGGCGCGATTCTTCTTATGTATGAGATTTGCCATGGAATCTTTTGTAAATGCGTCCTTTTACCTCTACAAAAAAACTAACAATAATTAATCAATGTTTAAGCCAGTTGTTCAGGTATAATATTAGCCATGCCTAACTAACAATAATTAATCAATCTTTTTTTTTTCCTTTATTTTTTATTTATTTTCAATGCATGATAGTTTTCCTTTCAAAGAAAATGATAACACTCTGTGTTTAGTTGGAGATTTGGGGGAGAGATTTGAAAATAAAAAGAAAAAATGTGTGTAAAATTAAGTAAAATGTAGGTATATTTTATTCTCATTTCATCTACATTTTCTTTTTTCCTTTTCCAAATCCTCTAATCAAATATAGCATAGATAAAAATGGATTAGTCTGGGAAATGGGTAACAGATTTTTCCCACAATGTAAGTGTACAGTGGAGATTGAATAAGTGTATTATAGGATTTATATGTCTTTGAATAAGGGAGACTTTCGTATAGATCAGAATAATAGATCATGTGAAAATTAATAACGTTTTTCATCAAACACTATTAGAAAATATCATTAATTGTTAATTTTTAACAACAATTTGAAAATTTTGTCACTAAAAATGTCTAATTATAAGTTTTAGCAACAGTTTAAAAAAAGTCATAAAAAAGTCAATAATTTTCAACTTTCAGTGATAGTTTGGAAAATTTGTCACAGAAAAACGTCACTAATTGTAAGTTTTAGCGGCAATTTATAAAAATTGTGAAAAAAAGTCATTAATTATTAATTTTTAGCAACATACACAAAAACTCGTCACAAAAAAAATATTTTTAACGACGATTTTAGTAGGACTTATAGGACTTGATGAGAATTAAGTTTAACTATTAAGATCTATTGATAGTTTACCCTTTGAATAATATGTTGAAAATTCTGAGTAAATTATGGACAAAATTTTTTGAATTTGTAGCATGATTGGGTAAAAATTAAAATAGAAAAAAAAATCAATTATTACACTAATACAAATTATGTACATCGAAAACTCATTAAAAAATAACTTTTAGAATAGAGAGAATCTCAGATATTCAATACTCTCTATTCTAAAAGCTATTTTCAGATTGATTTTCGTTTGTCTTTAATGATTGTTTTTTTTGGTATTTTAATCAAAAATTCACTAAAGACAAATGAAAACCCGTCTAATTTTTGTGAAATAATAATAATAATAATAATAATAAATAATAATAATAATAATAATCAAACCAAACAAAATGGTTTTGAAGCTTTTTAAAATCGTTCACTTCTATATATATCACTAACTTTTAAAATTATTTTATATCATTGGGGTACATAACAAAATATTATCGATTTTTTATTTTTATTTTTATTTTTTAGTAATTATTTTCAAATAAAGAATTAATATATTAAAAATAAGGAGGAGGATTGCATCTGGATGGGAGGATGTTGTTTGGTCCTATACTACGGGTTTTGTTTTGATTATTTGAACTGTTTATTTTGTCAGTCACTTTGTGTATTTTATGCACATAAAAAATTAAATTGATCCAATAATTGTAATTTATTCAATTTATCACGTTAATCACTAAAAAAATGGATGACAATTGTGTTTTTAAAAATAAACCATCGATTTTTTTTATGACAAATGCGACAAATTGAACAGTTTACGATTATCAGATCGATTTATTTTTTAAATTTTTTTAATTTTTTTTATGTGGATGAATACACGAAGTGTTTGACAAAATGAATTATGTAGATTATCGAAACGGGATCCGTAGTAAATCCTATGGGCCCAAATAGTGCCTTCTAATTTAGATTATGGACTGGAAATTATATAAGAAATGATATAAAAGGATAACAAAAAAAAAAAAAAAAGGATCTTATATAACATTTTTTTTTGGTTGTTGTTATTGTGGAAGATATTATCTATTTCAAATAAGTATGAGCTCATCTATTAAGTGCTAGGAGGGTGGTCATGGGGAGGGCAGTAATGCTCCGCAGCTCTAAAAAAAGAGCATTAAAATAGCACTAATTTGTCTTTTTCTCTACTTTTTTTTGTCTTCTACTTCACTTTTTTTTTTTTCAAATGGGTGATAGCTCATTAGAGCTGTCCTTTTTCAGCTCTAATTAGAGCTCCGGGGCATTTTCCATGGGGAGGGTACCGCGACATGATTGTATGCTTCTACTTTGGCATACTGTTTCCTCTTAGGGAGCATGATTGCCCTTTATGATGTTTTTTATTTTTTATTTATTTTTTTATTTTTTTCTATTATTCAAGTGATGCTTTTAATTAATAATTCAAAAAAAAAAAAAAAATTATGCGTGATATCGTTAACCTATCTTTATTAAATAATTAAGAGATAAGAATAATTTATCAAATACATTTTAGTGTTCATTTTTAGAAGCACTATGTAAAAAATCTCACATGATATTACATAATAATTTTCCCCATTAATGAAAGCTTCTTATGTTTTGACCCAGAAAGAGGAAAAAAGAAAAGTTATTAATGTATTTAAAATGATTGTATATTTGAGAATTGTGTAACTATTTGTTAACCAATCCCTCGTATACATGGTAATAAAAAATAATAAAATAATAAATAGAAATTAGTGGTACTGCCTTTATGGAAACAGTTAACACGTAGTCACCCAAAGTTTCAGCCAGTCATTTTCACTTAAAACAAGAGAAATTATATTACAAATGAATTCTCACTAATCCAAGGGTGTTTGGTAACTTAGTAAAGGCTGAGGGGTTAAGACTCTAAGTCCCAAGTTTAAAATTTTTTGGGCCAATCTTTTGGGCATAGGACAGTTGGTTAGGAGGTTAATCTCAAGTTGTTGCTACCATAGCACTTGGTGTGGACCTAATGCTCTCCCGCTGTTCGGGGCAAGTTCCCAGGTTATAGTCTTCTATTTCGGAACGGACAACAGGACATCTTGGTAATCTCTGCAAGGGGCGCTGCCCTGGACCTGCGGGAGACCTTGGTGATCTCTGCAAGGGGCGCTGCCCTAGACCTGCGGGAAAGTGGCAGGATTTTCTTGTAACCAAAAAAAAAAAAAAATTCTCACTATTTGGGGTAATGTTATTAGACACATTCTTACAAAGGTATGTATATTATTTATAAATTTGATTATTATAAATGAAATAACTTATTATTATTAGAGTCATGAAAAAAAAGCGAGTTATAACCAAATAACACTTATGATAAAGAATTCTTAAATTATAACTAAAATAATGTCATAGAATAATGCTATATGTACCGATTAATGTACTAACTAGTGTACCAATTGATGATGTGACATAATTTAAGATGTTTTTGATATTTATAATGTTATTAATGAATGAGGTCAATAATAATATCATAACTAGTGTTGGTACACTAGTTGACACACTAATTGGTACATGTCACACTACCGAATGTCATAACTAAAAGCACAACAAATTATAACTAACAATATATTAAGTCATAATTAAAAGACACAAACATCGTAATTAGGGTGGTATATGTTAGACACCCCCATAGAATTTACCCACTATTTATGTGTTTGAGTAGGTAGTTAGGTAGAGCCTAGCATAAAATTCACACAAATAAAAAAACAAACAGTTCAATTTCAGACACAGAGGAAAGATTCCAGCAGAATTGTGAGAGTGAGAGTTAACCCCACCCCCCCCAAAAAAAAGTTGAATTTGAGGAGTGAAAAGAATTAAATAAAAGCTCCAATTCCCAAACAGCAAGAGATCAAAATTGTATCCAGTTAGCTTAGCAGCAACGGGAACACCGTTGTTGCATGCACGCCACGTTGGATATCACCATCGTAATCCAACTCCAAGTAGACACGGCGCTGGGATTTTCTGTGATTTGTAGAACAATATCTCTCATATCATTCTATATCTTCAATCCCCCAAAATTTTTTGTTTGCATACATCTCATGCTATAAAAAGTAATGATATATAAATACAAAATTTATACAGAATTTTTATATATAATGATATAATTTAATTCAACGTGTATTTTTCACTTTAAAATAAAATAATCGTAAAAATAAATTTATTTAAGAAATGATCACATCATTTTTATGAAATTTTTTATATAAATTTTATGCACGAATACTGTAATTTATTTATTTATTTTGTGAAGGGGCTAAATATGAAATAGGTCGAATCTAAGCCTTGGGCCAGCCCAATCCATTAGACTTAAGACCTGAGAAGCAGGATTAGCAAATGGGCCAGTCAGATTAGCCCAACTACATCATCAACAATCCACCCAAATCCTCAAGCACTTGGGCCCAACTTGTAGTGGAAAGGTCAGTCCAGCCATGATGCTGGGTTGGGCCGAGCCGCAAGACCTGACCCTTGGACCAAACCCAAAAGGGGCCGAGCCCACACAAAGACATCATATTGGGCCGGCCCATCTCTACAAGCAATCTCATAGAAGGCCGAGCTGAGGCACAACAATGCCGAGCCAAAGGAACACACCAGAGAAACATGGAAGCTGTGAGTATATGCATGTGCAAGTTGCCACCTCAGCTGGTCCCCTACATCTAGAATCACGGAAACAGTTAATCAAACGAATGTAGTTTGTTATTAACATGACTACAATGAGTATTTGTACCCCTTGACAACTATCAGATGGTCCCCTACCCTGGGCAATGCTAAAAGGAAACTTGGCAACACCAAAACTCCATGAAACCATCTTGGACAACAAGCAAGGAATTCAATATAAACTGCACTGACTTCACATTGAAGGTAACAGATCTAAGCTAAACCCTACTCATTGAAACTTAACTCTCGGCACTTAGAGAGCACCTTGCTTCTTCTCCGATTACTCATTCTCACACCGGAGGGGTCATCCGGCCCCTCCGACCAACCCCAGCCTGGCAGCTCTAACGGTGCTCCTTGTTGTAGGGCCTCAATTCCTAGACAGTCCAATCAAGTGCGGAGCTCCGATCCACAATCATCTAGTGCGGTAATTGGTACGCACATTTTGTTACCAGAAGTATCCCTAACTATTCACTTATGGCATATGTTAGTGGCTGTTTATGATACACCGTATAATAAGTATTAACCAAAAAAAAAAAAAAACAAAGAGTTGTAACTTGTGTGATTAGTAATGTTGTGTTTGGTTCATGAATTCGACGAGAAATTTAAAAAGAGAAATAAAAATATGTGTGAAATGTGAATGAAATATAATTACATTTTTTAAATTCCTATCAAAATTCATGAACCAAACACATCATAAATACTTGCAAGGGGAAGATGTAAGTTCAATTCGTCCAATGTGTTAGTTTAACAACTAAGCCCTACCGACTAACTTTCGCGTTAAAAAAAAATTAAAAAAAATGATGTCTTAAATTCAATAAATTATTTTAAAATTAGTGAAATTGACTAGTATTTTTATATTTTTGTCTTTATTTTTCTTTTCAATGGGAAAATTATATTATGGTCGTGGACAAAGTCATATGAATTATCGAGTGCTTCTAGAGCGTCACGTGTTCATACTCCTCCATTAATGGGTTGTTGGATTGTTTTGTGGGGGTGTCAATTCCTTCTTGACTTTTTATTTTTTTCTAGGTAATTGTTTTCTTATTTTGTTTTCTCTTTTTATTTTAAAAAATCGTGAGGCCGATGAATTGATTGTATGGATCCGAGTAGCAATAGAAGGCATAGATTGTACTTTTCGAATCTCTCTCGATATATGTTGTATTCTTGTCTTTTACTTTCATATTTTTAATGAAATTTTTATTTTATTGATAAAAAACAAAAAAATCAAATAGGCTGTCAGAGTTAGAGCCAAAAGGTCGGTGAGCTTTGTAGTCTCTACTACGGTGGTGTACTCAGTTTGTCTATCATTTTTAAATCATTGGTTCCAATCCATTTGAACTTCTATAGCAAATGTAGGATGGACCAAATGCATTATTGCCATTCAATTTTCACTGCTTGAGTATGCTATTGCAATGAATCGAGTTGTTTATTAAATTTCAATTCATTTGAATTTGATTTATTTATCAAATTATAATTGATTTTGCTTGATTTGACTCAACTCGATACTGTTTACTTACAACCCTAATTATAGTCTATGGCCATTCTTGAACAAGCTAGGCTATGGTTTTCACTATTGTTTGTCATCAGTATTACATACTTAGAAGAAGTGCTAAGAAATTAAATATTTAGATTGAATTTATTTTTTGTATGATTTATATCATCCTATATTTAAATTGACACCATACACTTTACATTTTGAGGTACATATCATTTTCTTTATGTTTCTTAGCACATACATATGGAAAGGAAGAATCAATCCAATTCCAATGTTAAATTACTAGTGCACCATCTTGAACCAGGAAAATCATCAAATTTTGGGGGTATTATTACATCTTTAAGGCTACAAAATGGCGTGCTGTTATGTTAGACGTGTAATTAAAACACAAAATATGCATAAAAAATAACTTAATGCAATCATAAATAACCCTATTTATTATACAAATTACAAATATTCAAAACCTTTAAAATTATGCTATATCATCTGTTGGTATACTAGTGTGTACACTAATTAGTACATATAGTATTATTCATATAAGAAAGGCGAATCGAATGGTAGTGGCCTTAATAGAGACAACCTTGGGAGATGGGTGGTATCACTAATAACATATATAGACCACACGACCAATATTACAACACAAAAATTATAAGTGTTCAGCAAGACAGATTTTAAGAAATGATGCATAATATGGCTCTCAATCTTACAAACTTACAAGTGATAGGTGACATGTCAATCATATGATGTATTTTTATATTTTTTTTGTGCGCTTAATGCGTTTTAAAAAGTAGTTAGGAAAAAGTTTTGTAAACTCTCATCACACGCACAATTATTAAGTAATTAGTATAATTTTTGTTTATATAAAAACGAAGGATGTAAATAGACTTAGACTTTTCAGTAATTCTAAAAGTTTAGAATTTTACTTAAAAATATAATATGTAGTTCACATTTATTGAAAGTATGCTCAATCATGATCATATATTATTTTCCTACAATTTTAAATATTTTTCTAAATACTTTACTGTGAACTTCACTCTCCCCGTGAAGATAGATATTTGACCTTTAAATCAGTAATTAGTCCATTATAATTTCTTTCATAACATTGAATTCAAATCGTGTATGACTATATTTATAGAGTCCACAAAATGAGTTTCTTAACTAATTTTTGAAGGAAAATTCTGTGTAACCATGCTTCAGTTACGTTTTTTGTGGTGTTTAGTTACAATTTATTGTAGTGTTAGTTATGATTTTTGTAATATTAATTATGATTTATTGTGATATTAGTTGTGACATTATTTATGATTCAAAAGATGTTTAGTTAGGAAAATGCTATAAATTTCAAATAATTTATTAAATTTTCTACCAAACCTCTCACAGATCCATACAAATATTTGGGTTCTGTAACATAACTCGTTTAGTTATACATTATATAGTTTTTTGTTATAATTATTTTATTTTATTTTATTTGTTATTATAACTCAAAATCATCTAATTATGACATTTATGGTAAATCGTAAATATCATAAATTGCATATAGTATATATATTAAAAAAAAGAAACACGGCCTTTTATGATGATATTAAGGCCTTGTTTGGGAAGACTAAATAAGTGCACTTTTTGTCTTTTTTGACTAAAAAGTGAGGTTGAAAATATAGATGTTTGGGTTAACTTTTTAACTTTTTATGGAAAAATGTGTAATAAAAATTGTAAAAATTAGTTTTTAGAGGAAAATTTGAATTGGGAGTTGTGCAGCCGTAATTGCTGACTTTTGGTGAATAGTGTTAACTTTTTAACTTTTTGAGTAACTTTTTGACTTTTTGGATTATTCTCTACATCCCAAACTTAGCCTAACTAAAATAATCCTCAAATAAAAAAATTATTTTCCTATAAGTCATTTTGACAGAACTAATAATACTATCATTTTAGAAATATTTTTGTATCATTAAACATTTAGAATGAATTTGATTCGGATTAAAGTTAGCGTAATATGACCAATATAAATTATATAAATTAAGTAGTATATATTAAATTCACAGAGTCAACTCAAGCGAGAAACTAATAATAAGAAGAGCAGCAGCAACCACCTTAGCTAAGTGCATGAACCCAATCCCAACCCCACCATGACAGTCCTGTATAAAGCTTCTCCCCATCTCTCCCCACTCACTCCTCAAGTCTCTCAACACGCCCCTCAGAGAAAAAGAGAGCGAGAGTGTGAAAATGCCTTGTTCAACAATCATGTCATCTTCGCAATCTCAATCTCAATCTCAATCTCTGGTGGTCTCTAACTGCACTGTCTTTCCTGATCGCAAATCCATAATCGGAGACCTCAAGCTCTCCGTCTCCGACCTCCCCATGCTCTCCTGCCACTACATTCAAAAGGGTTGCCTCTTCACCCGCCCTCCTCTCCCCATCCACTCTCTCCTCTCTCTCCTCAAAAACAGCCTCTCCCGCACTCTCACCCACTTCCCCCCTCTCGCCGGCCGTCTCTCCACCGATTCCCAAGGCTACGTCTACGTCACGTGCAATGACGCCGGAGTTCACTTCCTTCACGCCAATGCCTCTCACATTCACATTCGCCACATTCTCTCTTCCACCGATGTTCCCGACTCTGTCAAGGACTTGTTTGCTTTTGATCGGACTGTCAGCTACGAAGGCCATTTCAACCCCATTTTGACTGTTCAGGTGACGGAGCTCGCCGACGGCGTCTTCATCGGTTGCTCCGTCAACCACGCCGTCACTGACGGCACTTCGTTCTGGAATTTCTTCAATACATTCGCCGAAGTTTGCAGGGGAGGAGCAAGGCGGATTTCGAGGCCCCCGGACTTCCGCCGCGACTCTGTCCTGATTTCTCCGGCTGTCCTCGGATTCCCCGACGGCGCGCCCAAAGTCACCTTCTCCCTCGACGCACCATTGCGCGAGAGAATCTTCAGTTTCAACAGAGATTCGATTCTCAAACTCAAAGCCAAAGTCAATAATTACCGACAATTGATCGACAACGGAACAATTAACACCGCCGCCGAGTTAATGGGGAAGCAAAGCAACGACACGCTGAAAGTCGCCGACGGAAAATTCACCGCAATTCTCGAGAATTTGCTGAGAAACGGCAACGGAGGTGCCCCAACTGCCAAAACGACAGAGATTTCGTCGTTTCAGTCACTCTGCGCGCTACTCTGGCGAGCGGTGACGCGGGCGAGGAAGCTTCCGGGGTCGAAGAAGACGACGTTTCGGATGGCGGTGAACTGTCGCCACCGGCTCCAGCCGAAGCTCGACCCGTACTACTTCGGAAACGCGATACAGAGCATACCCACCTACGCCACAGCCAACGACGTTTTGTCTAGGGATTTGCCGTGGTGCGCGGAGCAGCTGAATAAAAATGTGTTGGCTCACGATGATGGTACGGTGAGACGGTTCGTAGAGGATTGGGAGGGCAACCCACGGTGTTTCCCTTTGGGGAACTTTGATGGGGCTATGATCACAATGGGTAGTTCGCCCCGATTCCCCATGTACGACAACGATTTCGGGTGGGGCAGACCCATAGCGGTTCGGAGCGGGCGGGCTAACAAGTTTGATGGTAAGATCTCAGCATTCCCGGGCCGAGAAGGAGGAGGGAGCGTGGATCTGGAAGTGGTGTTGGCGCCCGAAACTATGGTGGGTCTTGAGTCCGACTTGGAATTCATGCAGTATGTTTCGGGTCGTTGAAGCTATTGCTTGCTGTTGATGATAATTTGGACAGGGCTGTGGAGTTGATGGGTTTGGACAATATGGATTTGATGTGGACATCAATAAATTTAGTAATGAGAAATGTTTGAGACTTTTTTTTTTGGGAGTTTTATGGCTTTTAGGTCAAGTTTGGCATCTACTAAGGTCAAGTTTGGCTACCTAAAATAAGTACACACTTTTTATCTTTTTATCTTTTTTCTATCACATCACCTCTCTATTTTTTTGTACTTTTTTTCGTAAAAAGACAAAAAATGCACTTATTTAGGTCATTCCAAACAATTCCTGAATAATACAAAAAGTCACTATCCTATTTAAGTCACATTATCTTATTTAAATCACATCACCTCTTTAACACATCACATCAAACCCAACCTAAACCCAACCCATATAAACCAATAAGTCAAAAAGTACACTTTTTTAGAACATCCCAAACCAACCCTTAATTTGATCTTGGCCTTTGTTATGTCTGTAGAGTCCACACATGTATGTATAGATCCCACATTATGAGTGATTGGAATGAGAGTGAGAGTTGTGGGGATTATATATGTGTAGGAGTCTCCATCACAATTGTTTATTAATACACAAATTGAACATCTGGTCAGCACATAAAATATATTGACTGGCAAATTTTTTAAGACATACCTAGCGACATGTCATGTAAATTCTATCAATTTATATGTTTTTTGTGTTTGATTTTATGGTTAATTTTTGTATTCCAATCATTATTGATGGAGATTTGTACAAAGGAAGATGTTTTTGTCTATTTGTGCTATATTTCTGATTCCTTTTTATTATTTGTTAGTTTTAATGTTTCAAGGGAAGCCAATTAATAATTTGGGTTTTCTCACTAAGTTGAAGACTTAAAAACACACTGTTATTGCTACTATAAAAAAAAAAAAAAAATGATATATAAATTTACTTTTTAAACCTAATGATATGTAAGTGATATAATTAATTGATAATTGAAAAAGATATGAGAGATAGTGTTTTCTTTAGGCACTGTTTGGGAAGAAGGTTTCTAGGCTTTTTTGGCTATTTTAGCCATAAAAAATAAAATAGGCTATTTTAGCCACAACAAACAAAACATCACATCCAATTCATAATCATTACACTCTTCTCACACAAAAAAAGTCAAAAAAGTCAAAAAGTCAAAAAACCCTTCCCAAACCAAACTTTTTAGCTCAGGCTAAAATAGCCAAAAAAAGTCAAAAAACCAACCCACTTTCCAAACGGAGGCTATATTCTAATTGATTACTATATTATTAGATTTAAAAAAATGAATCTAATTTTTAGTCTTAAATAGCAATGTTTATAAAAAAAAATTTGTTCATGCGTATCTTGTGGGATAATTCATATAGATTAGGGTTAATTTAAAAGGGGGTTTAAAGTTGTAACCATGTGCCCAAATAAAAATGACAACGGAGAAAGCAATTTTTTATTTTTGTTTTTATTTTTATTTTTATTTTTTGTCCTGAATGCTCAACTTGGTAAAAAAAAAAAAAGGAAATTAGCTGGAGCTAAGAGAAATGTCCTTTTGTAACAATAGTCAAGAATGACTCGACTCAATTACAAGAAGAGAGGCAGAGTGGTGAAGCATTGGTAGTAGATGTTAATGAAAGAGAATTACGTTGATCTGGATGAGATTATGAAAGCCCACAAGAGTCTTGTTCATGATAGTCAAACCTGAATTAAGGATATAATTCTCTTTCTAGTCCAAATCTGATCCTTCATTCCTTATTGATGAGAGTAAATTGATCATTCTTAATTGATGACAATAAATTGTTGTGATCTTACTTAACATAGTTTACATTTACCATTGGTGCGCACTCTTACCATTAACAAAGGATTAAAGTTGAAGATCATCATAAACATTAGGCTGAATCAAATGACATCTCTAATAGTTAAACAACTCATTATCAAATTCCTCCCCCCCCCCCCCCCACCCAAAATGGAAACATAGTTAAAATTGTGACAAACTACTAAAATTGACTAAAAAAAGGGAATAATTGATCTTTGGTATATTTTATGGATCGACTCCATTACATACCTTGGATAGACTAAACCACAAAAATATTAAATTTTTGGATAAGGAAATATTAGTTGTCTTTGGGTAGTCCATCAGGGAATTGGTGCACAACAGCCACTGCTGTGCGGGGGTGCACAACAGCCACTGCTGTGCAGTCATTTGGGTCCTTTTCGGGGTCAATTTTGATAATCTGAACCGTTCACGTTTTAGAATACATGAAGTAAAATATACCTGTAAAAAATCAAGTTAATCGGATATCGTTTACCCATTCATCCACTCATATTTGTATTCATTTTAATACTTTAAATTACAAGAAATCAGATGCTCAAAATTTTTTCTCTTGAAACTTCTTGTTCTGCATCTGCTTCTTTTTGCTTCTACTCCATTACTACTTCTTCTTCTATGTTTTCTTCTTATGCTTAATTTATTATGTCTTAGAAGATGAATTTGTCTTAGGTGGTTTTGAAAGTTTCTTTCTCTAAAGTTTAGAGTGAATTTTTTATTTTTTTTTTCTTAAGAGGGACGCTTCATTAAGAATTAATTCTGATTTTCAACTATAATAAATGAGAATTCTTTTATCTCCTTCACTAAAAGTTAAAATGTTCTGTGAAATAAATCTTATTGTACTTTTTTATTTTTATTTTTTATTAATTATGTTTGGATAACACGAACCAAAGAAGTAGGAATTCCTCATTTTTTTCCATTCGAAAAAATTAAAAAGAAAAAATGAGAATTCCATTATCAAAAATCTCATTGCTAGGAGTAAGATTATTGGGTCAATGCAATAATATAAATTTTTTTTTGTTTTCTGAGTACAAATTGCATTTTATATCATCTAATCTAATCTAATCTAACCTAAGGAGAAAGAGATGGTTGGTGACTTTAACCCATGATTAATCTATCAGTGGTGATAGATCCCACTAAAAATGGACCACTAAGCCAGCTCTAATGAGCTGGCAGTCCAGAAAATAAAAAAAACGGCAGTGATTCAGAGCTCTAGTAGAGCTGCTCTAATAGCAGCTCTACTGAGCTGGCAACCAATTAAAAAAAAAAAAAAGAAAAAGACAAAACAAAAGTCACTAGAAGACAAATTAATGCTAAGTTTAGAGGTGCTCTTTTAGAGCTCTGAAGCAATTTCCTAAAAAAAAAACAAAGAGCAAAACATCAAATCAATTAGGAACACAGTGTTTTTAGAGCTATTAGAGCTCCTTGTTTTAGTGGTCCCAAACAATTTTCTTAATCTATAAGATCTCAGTTCATTGAATTATGTGGTTGCCAAGTCCCTATTGAGGCGTGAACCTTCAATCTCCCTACGAGTATTAAAGTCATGTGTCAATGCAATTCAATAATTTGGTTTAATTAAAATTTTGAAAAAAATAATTTATTTTAAACATGAGCAATTACTATTTTTATCATTTATTTATTCATATTTTTAGGGATGTTCACAAAAACCGGTGGGACTGGTAAATTGATCCAAACCACCAGTTTGGTCTGTTTTTTATTAGTTTCGATTCT
This sequence comes from Camellia japonica, assembly GCA_030407325.1. Lineage (NCBI taxonomy): Eukaryota > Viridiplantae > Streptophyta > Magnoliopsida > Ericales > Theaceae > Camellia > Camellia japonica. The sequence goes on from JAPPVO010000032.1 coordinate 130,785,668, forward strand.
AGTTCTAAAAATGATTTTTATTTGTTTATTATTTTTTATATTTTTATATGTAAAAATTAAAATATGAAAAATTTCTTATAAGATTTAAACACTGATCTTCATTGTGAAATTGATAAATTGTGACCAACTTAACCAAATTAATTATTGTTAGTTTCTTTACTAACATAACATAAATATTTATTATATTTATTGTTATATAAAATTTTTAAAACTGTAAAACCAAATCAAATCAAATCAAATTGGTTTTGTGGCTCAATTTTGGTTCGGTTATAATTTTTTTGGAATCATAAGAACCGATTTAGTTCCTGATTTACTTTAAAATCGGACCAATCCAATCCATGTATACCCCCTACACACACACACACATATATATATATATATTTTAAATATGTAAAAAAAAAAAAAAATTGGGATTGAGAATGAGATTACCATTTAATATGGTAACCTCATTGCACCTTAAAAAGTTAGCAGTGGTGGTGGTGGATGTGTAGTGATTGTGATAATGATAACAGTGGTGGTAATAAAATATCAATGGTCAGATGGTGGTAGTAATGGAGTGATAATGGTGGTGGTGGTAACAGTGGCAACATGATAATTAAAGGTTGGTGGTGATAATAGCGCTAGTGAAATTATAGTGGTTGTAATAGTGCTATGATATGGTGGTAACAATGACTATGGTGATTGTGGTGGCAGTGGTGCGATGGTGATGTTGGTGATATTGTAAAGTAGTTGTAGAAATGTTGGTGGTAGAGATTATAGGGTGGTGGTGATGGTCAGGGGTAGGGGTTCCCAAATGATTCGCGCGGACAAAAAGTTCGATATTATCAAACTCGACCAACTTATCCCATGGTCCATCCCTGCCTATTTGAGTGCCCAACCTATCCCAACCCATGAAAAATGATTTCAGACATTGTACAAAGATTTGTAACCTGAGCTCGCTTATAAACCCAGCTCATAAGAGCCCAAAGGATAAATCTAATATTTACTTTGATTTTTTTCTTCTTATATTTAAAGTTTTTATTTTGTTTTTCCAGTTTTTTCCCTCGACTTGTAGGTATTATATGTTACTTGATTTTTTTTTTTTTTTTTGTGATTATATGAGATGTAAAAAGATTAAAAAAAAAAAAGAAAATCAAAATATTTGAATTATGTTAGAAAGTAAACAAGAAAAACAATTAATGAAAATATTAAAAATATGTGAATGAAAAATATGTAGAACTTTTTAATATAGTGTAAAGAAAAATGTGTAGTCCAGTTCGGTTTGATTTTGACCCCTAATAATTGGACTTGTGAATGGGATGTGATTTAGTTTTTAAATAAGTCCGGCCTATTTCAATCCGTTAACTAGTCAAAATTTAAAAAATTAATTAAAATATGAGATTTAAACATAATAGTTGGAGGCTGGGTAAGGCCGACACACCCCATTGATGAGGGGTAGTGGGGTGATACTGTTGTGGAGGTGATGGTGGCTATAATGATGGAGACATTCATGGGGGATGATAGTGCACCTCAATGGTGACATAGTTGTAACGTATTAAAATTTTAACACTCAACATTCAAAACAAAGTGAAAACTTTGTACTTCACTAAGCTTGTTTGTTGCAATATTTTACAAGGTTCAAATAGATAATCAATAAAAAGCTAAAAACATTTGTTCCAACTTCTAAATAATCAATTTCTTTTTCTTGAGTTATATAAGTTATTCTAGTTTCATAAAATGTTAGTAAAAGATGCATCAAATAGTTTAATAGAAAATCTAAAAAAATAAAACAAAACAACTGTAGGATGGACTTTGGGTTTAAATGGGCTTAAGAATGGGTGGGGTAAATGGTTGGGTGAGGCCTGGGTAGAAATATGGGATTGGGCTGAATTAGAAAATTGGGCTGGATGTGCCGTATGTGAGGCTGATTGTTGGACTCGGGTTGGGTTGGGTTGGGTTTTATTTGATTGAAAGTGATTGGGATTGAATGAGTGATGGACTTGGATTCGAATTGGCTACTGCAAGTGTGGGTGGGTCAAAGCTTTGGGCTTATTACTTGGAATCCGGATCCTCTGCCGCGTTTTGCTGCAGCAGTTTCCTGCGGTGCCCCAAAACGACGTCGTTTTGGGGCAAAATTTCCAAAAAGAAAATAAACAAAAACACAGAATCAGAATCAGAATCATAGAAGAGGAAGAAGAAAGAAGCAGTGAGGAAGAGAGAGAGGAGAAGACTCAGAACACCCAGAGCAAGACAAACACTTGGAACATCAATAACCAAATTTTTGAACAACAATACAAACACTACATACAAACAAAAATACAAACACTTCAATACATAGATCTCAAATATATATACAAACACTCAGATGTATACATACATCTCAGATATTTGAACAACAATCCAAACACTTCGAACACCCAGAACACCAATAACCATTCAAAAAAAAAAAAAAATGAGTTTCAAAAATCGGAGATGTATGTGTATATATATACAGAATAACACTTGAACATCCTAGATGATAAATCAAAATTAATAAAAATTAGATCATTTGATCAATACAAACAGACAAACATTAGATCCAGCAAAGTGTATGAAAATAGTTCATATCTTACATACAGATCTAATAAAAAAATCCAAAAAACTACTTCAAATTAAGAATTTAATAAGTATCAACAGATCGGACTCTATTACTTCGGGTTAAGGGGTTGGTGTTTTGTTTCTCCACACAGGTAGGGTTTAGTTTGTGTGTGAGTGATTTTCCGATCACTCTGCCCTCCTTAGTAATTCAGCTGTAGAACACAGGCAGAATAGATGGCACCCTGCTGTCTGCACAGAAAGAGAAGGCTCCGGCGGTGGTTCTTTCACCCGGGGGCACTCGACGATCAAGTCAGTATATCTCTCAAAGATAATCAAGTATTCAACTACAAGCTTGAGTATAAAAACGTACCTTAGACCCATGGGGTGCCTCTCTTTTATAGCCAATACATCCTAGTCCCAATAGGAGCCTAACTCCAATGGACTCAGGATTATTGCTAATCTGGAACTCCCATGGGTTTAGGAAAACTCTCCAAGAGTTTTACCTTTACCCAAACTGAAGTCTTCTCCCAATCTAGGACTCTGTCCTTTATCCGCTTATCGGATTCCGATATCTTCGGAGATAACCTCGGCAACTCCGAGATTACCTCGGCATAACTACCACGACACGTGCACCTCGGCTGACACGTCGGCGTCACCATGCCACGTGTTGGTACTTAGAAATATTCCCACAACTGCCCCCTAGGTTCTATTACCTCGGCATTCTGAGTGATGGAACCTATATTGTTCTTCTTTCCAGTACGTCGCGTAGAACTCTTCTGCCGAGGTCATTCTCAAGGCCGACATGTCTTCTTTCAAGAACAAGAATTCAAATGAACTCTTCTACGCGCATGAGCTGTCATGCATCACTTCTCAACCGTTTCTCTTACGTGCTTTATTTCCATTGGCCCGTGCCTGTGACGCGCTTGCAAGCCGTCTTTCATCCGTCTGCGCCGTCTGACGCACGCGTTGCTCAAGGCGCAATAAATGCCTTATTTTGCCGCCGTTTCACATTTTTGACAAAAACTCTTCCTCCCTCCTCTTTCTCTTTACCTTTTCATTTGTTTACTTGCTTTTTCTCTCTCTAAAGTTTCCCAAATCCGCCATTGCTCTTGCTCTAAGCTCTGCAACTGGTTTTTATTTTTCCATTCTATTGAAGCTTTTGCCACTCCGTTGCGTCTGCAGCCGTCGCCTAACTTCGGTGATCTCCACACCGGCTTCATTCTATCTGGTAGGCCCTCCTTCCTTTCGTCTTCAATTCTGTATTTTTTCATTACTTGCTGCCATTACTGCTTTGTTGAGACTTCCAACCCGTGAATCATATATTTAGATGTATTTTTCCCATGGTTTGAATCATACGCACTGTTTACCACGTCTAGTATTCTTGCCCCTGTTCTTGGCCCTTTACTGCTCGTATTCTTTATGCTCTTGATAGCCTGTCATCGTTCTTGATTCTGAAAACTTGCTCTTGTTTCCTGTTTTCTGTGTTTTTCTCAGATTCGAGCCTCCAATCTTTGCTTTCATAGATCTAGGTTTGGGATTTGCATATAGAACCTACCAATTCTTTTAGAAAAAATTGAAATAATCCTTACCAGTACTCACCTAGGTTTTTGCCTAGGTTAAAAAACCCTTAAGAACATCCTTATTTCTTTACGCCGATATCATGGGTATGTGGAGACACAGGGCGGATACCCCAACCAAACTTCAGTACTTTAGGGAAGAGTTCTCCATTCCTGCCGATGTCAATCTGAGATTGGCTGGGGATGGTGACTCTATTATGCCTACAGATGATACAATGCCCTTTCCTATAGTAGCTTTTACTGAGTGTGGACTTCGGCTCCCACTCAATCCCCTTTTTCGTGAAGTTCTTTACTACTACAAATTAAACCCCATGCAACTGACCATCAACTCCTACCGTGTGATTAACGGCATCATAGCCTTAGCTAGGCAGGAAAATGTTAGGGTCACCCTTGCCGATATCCAATTTTGTTATACCATGTGTGCCCTTAACTTGAAAGAAAAGGGTTACGTCTATTACCTCAAGCCGAGGTCTACCGAATTCAAAATCGTAGCCGACCTCCCAGACTCCAACAAAGGGGCTGGAGATGATTATCTCATTGCTTCGGGAAATTGGGAGTTTGGCCCAGACGAAGATGTTCATCTTTACCCTCTTCCCCGAACAGTTAAAGAGGGCAAGGGTAAGAGCCCAGCATCAATCACTTTTTTCCTTTCCACTTCTTCAAAACTTTGTCTGCTTCTAATGTCTTGTTCTTCTTTGCAGACGTTCGTAAACCGCCAAAGAACTTTCGCCAGTCCTACTTCCCAGGCAAGGATCTTAAAAAACTTTTGGACTTGCCTGTCCATAAGAGGAAAGCACCTCTGTTGTTAAATTTTATCCCAACATATAAGTCCATTTTGCCCGACGTTCCAAAGGTGAAAAAGAGCCTCTCTCCTCCTACTGTCACAACCCAAACTGCCTCTACATCCGAACAGATCAGGAGTCAACATCTGACCCAATTGATCCGCCATCAACTTCGCCCCATACTTGATACCAATACCCGAACGAAAACGCCGGCGCAGACTTGTGAAAACTGCCGAAATGGTTCGCCCAAGGCCTGTCGCCCAAGATCTCCTAGCCGACCTCCCAACCGACGTCGATGCAGTTCCCACTCAGTCCATGCCACCACCAAAACCAAAAAGAACCAAGAAGGCCCAGCCGAAGTCCAAGGCTATTGAGGCTGAGGCTGAAGATGCTCTGCCCATCTCTCAGTTGGCCGAGAGTAAGAAGACCGCTTCTACCTCGGTCAAAAGGTCCGCTGAAACCAACCATCAGAATCCCAAAAATCAAAGAAGCCGAGGTCATCATCTGCGACGACCTCGGGTTCTAACATACCAAGAGTCCCCTGGGTACCTGAAATCACCCTGGAAGACAAGCCTGTTCTAGCTTGTGACAGTGCCGATGACATCAATGTCGGCGTGGCACTCAGTACTGCTGTTCTCCTTCCTGGCGATCTTGAGCGGAATGCCAAAATGAGCGAGTATGAAAACTACGCCCTCATGCTCCAGCGTTCTGTACAAGTAAGCTCCCCTATTTGGCAACTTGTCTCTCTGCCTCTTTTTCCATACTTATAAAGTTCGTGTAATAATTTTTCTCTTGGGTTCTTGCAGGCCATCCAACATGCCCACTCTCTCTCCTTGCAATCTTTTGAGACTAGGGAGAAGTTGGCCGACTTGAAGAAGGAGTTTTCAGCCCTTCAAAAGATCAACAAAGGTCTTCAAGCAAAAATGAAGAAGTTGGAAGATCAAGCCGATGCTGCCACCAAAGCCCAACAAATAGCCTACGAAAAGGCTGATGCTGCTGAAGCTATCAAAAAAGTTGTTGAAGCTTAGAAACGAGAGGCTGACGAAAAGACTGCCCAGGCTGAGAAGGAGCTGGAGGAAGCTCTGGCCACGAAATCGGCCGAAATCAAGAAGCCGATGAAAAGGCTTATGCCCAGGGTGTAGCCGATGTTACTGAAGATTACAAACTTCAAGTCAGGCAGGCATGCAATAGGGGATTTTCCCTGGGTTGGATGTCCCTGGTAAAAAAGCTTGGTCTTCCTGCTGACTCACCCTGGCGCAAGGCTGAAGCTATTCCTCTTCCCTTTCCTCCTCCTCCACCTCCAAGTCAGGCTGAGGAAGAAGCTGAGTCTGAATCCGAAGCTGAAGACGATGATGAAGAGGCCTTGGTGAGAAAGTCTAAGGATGCTGCTGAGGTCAAGTCTCTTCCTCAAGTTGAGCAGATCCTAGACTTAACCCAAGATGAGGAGACTGAGATGGTGTCCAAGGAAGCTGATCCAGTTCATTTATCATCTGACCTTCCTCTAGCTGAAAGAAGTCTTGATAAAACACTTGCGGAGATCGACGCCGAGATTGCGGCAGACAAAGATGCCGAGGTTGCTGTGGAAAAAGATGCAGAGGTTGTGGGAGAAAAAGATGGAGGTGGTTCTTCCAGAGCCCTCCGAGGTCCTAGCCCACCATCTGTTAATGTTGAAGAAGATTGAATGTCTTTTGTATTTTTTCTTTTTTGTACTTTTGTTTTCGAACAATGTAAGCTTCCTCTTTATGGCCGATGCGCCTTTCTTTGTCACTTGTGAACATTTAACTTTTGCTAGGCCATAGTGCCTTTATTATATACAACTGTAACTGTTTTTCTCTGAATGCTTTAGTCTTTAATTTCTCTTCATTGCTTCTGTGTGGTTCTATACTTAGAATATTTTACATAATTCTTCCTTTGCACAATCTTCTCGGGGTTACATACCTCGGGTATAATAACTGCAAATTTTACTTCGGCAAGACATTGACCTGCAATCTTTTCATAAATTTCAACAAGTATATATCATTCAATGTTAACTTTGCAGACTTTTCTCAAGTTTCAACGAGTGATTAAACAGTAATCTCAACCTGTCCTATTTGTAAATTGCTACAAATTTCAACAAGGATTAACATATACAGTAAACTTTTCTCAAGTTAGAATAAGTATTAAACAATGATCTACTTGTAAATTGCTGCAAATTTCAACAAGGGTTTACACAATTATATTTACCTTAACCTGTAAATTGCTAAATTTCAACAGATGATCATATGTCGGCTTAACTTTAACTTGTAAATTGCTACAAATTTCAACAAGTGTTAAACATCTTCTTTGGTTTATCCGACCAGTAGATTGCTATAAGTCTGTAAGCAATAACCTCGGCTTCACTTCGACTTGTAAATTGCTACAAATTTCAACAAGCGAAGAGAAACAGATATCTCGGCTTAACTTCAACTTGTAAATTGCTACAAATTTCAACAAGTGAAGTTAAGGAACCATCTGCTTACCTTTAACTTGTAAATTGCTACAAATTTCAACAAGTGGTAAGCTTTGTATCGGTTGACCAACTTGTAAATTGCTACAAATTTCAACAAGTGGTAAACTTTGTATCGGTTGACCAACTTGTAAATTGCTACAAATTTCAACAAGTGGTAGACTTTGTATCGGTCTGACCAACTTGTAAATTGCTACAAATTTCAACAAGTGGTAGACTTTGTATCGGTTTGACCAACTTGTAAATTGCTACAAATTTCAACAAGTGGTAAACTTTGTCTTCTCTGTGCCCCCAATGTGAACTTAAGTTCACTTGGGTTCTCATTTTTTGTCTTCCAGAAACAATGTTAAGTATCTTAATCAATCATATGTGCTTGAAGAATTCTGAAAAGATTTTATTGATGACATCGGTAAAAAATAATGAACATCTCAATGATAGAAAAATTTCAAATTACAAGTGTTCCAGGGTCTTGGTAATGCTTTGCCCTCATTGTCTTCAAGCCGATAAGCTCCATTGCCTAGCACCGAAGTAATTCTGTAAGGTCCTTCCCAGTTTGGGCCGAGCTTGCCCTCTCTGGGATCTTTCTTGTTGCCGATGACTTTTCTCAAGACTAGGTTGCCGACTTGAAAATCTCTTGGGTTGACCTTCTTGTTGTAAGCTCGGGCAAGCTGTTGCTGGTATACTGCAAGCTGAATTGCAGCCTTCTCTCTTCGCTCTTCTAAAAGATCCAGATCTCGGGCTAAGAGTATGTCATTAGTCCCATTCTCAACTCCCTGGGTTCGGATCCCTGGAATGTCGACTTCCAGTGGAATTACTGCTTCTGTGCCATAGGCCATGGCAAAGGGGGATTCCCCCGTTGATCTCCTCGGCGTAGTCCGATATGCCCAAAGTACGTTGGGCAATTCGTCTACCCACTTCCCTTTTGCTGCCTGCAGCCTCTTCTTTATTCCATCCAAAATTACTTTGTTGGATGCTTCTGCTTGCCCATTACTTTGGGGGAAACTTGGTGTTGAAAAGTAATTCTTGATCTTGAATTTTGCACAGAAGTTCTTGATAAGTCTGCTGTCAAACTGCGTTCCGTTGTCGGCAACGATGGCTCTAGGGATGCCGAATCTGGTGATAATGTTTTTCCATATGAAATTCTTGACGTCCACATCTCGGATTTTGGCAAGAGGTTCTGCCTCTATCCACTTTGTGAAGTAATCTGTTGCTACCAGCAAGTATTTTCTCTGCCCAATTGCTTGTGGGAGTTGTCCAACCAGATCCATGCCCCATTGGGCAAACGGCCAAGGGCTGGATACTGGGTTCAGGTCAGCAGCTGGCTGATGAATCAAAGGTGTGAATCTTTGGCACTGTTCGCACTTCTTCACGTATGCTTCTGCATCTTTTTGCATGTAGGGCCACCAATATCCCTGGGTAATGGCCCTATGGGCTAATGATCTGCCTCCAATGTGGCTTCCACAAATCCCTTCATGAATTTCATATAAAAAATCTTCAACTTGTAAAGGATGTACGCACCTTAAAAGTGGTCCAGTGAAGGACCTTCTGTAGAGATGTCCGTCCGCAGTTAGGCTGAATCTTGCCGACTTCAATCTGACTTTGTGCGCTTTCTTGCGGTCTTCTGGCAGCTTTCCTTCTTTCAGGAATGCCACAATTGTATCCATCCAGCTTGGCCCCATGTCCACACACATTGCCTCCTGTTTTGCGTTCTGTGGTTCTATGCTCGGGCCCGACATGTAGTCGATCATAATTATTCTTGTCTTTCCAGTCTGCATTGAACTTGCCAGGTTGACCAACGCGTCGGCGTGGCTGTTATCATCTCGGCTTACTTAAAGAAGTCGGCAGTTCTGAAATAACTCGGCCAATCTAATAACCTCTTTTGCATATGCCGACATCCTCTCGTCTCTGGCTGCAAATTCTCCTGTTGACTGGTTAACAATTAACTGTGAATCACAAAAAACTATTATCTCATCTGCTTCTGCTGCCGCTGCCAGCTTAGTTCTTCTGCAATTAATGCCTCGTATTCTGCTTCATTGTTTGAGGCCTTGAACCCCAAGCGGATAGATTGTTCTATTATTTCTCCATCTGGGGATATCAGCAGCACTCCTGCCCCCGCCCCCGCTCCTTGTCGGTTTGAACTTCCATCGACAAACAGTCTGAATGAGTCGCCGATGTAGATGCTGCAGGGTCTAAGCTTTTCCTTCTTTTGTTCATTGGCCTTTGGCTGGGATTCTCCCTGCTTGCTGAGACCTCGCTCATCTTGGCTCAACGGAGCTCGATGTTCGATGGACTCAGGTGTGAACTCTGCCACGAAGTCGGCCAGATCCTGGCCCTTAATCGCTGTTCTGGGCCTAAACTCCAAGTCATATTGGCCCAAGGCCACTGCCCACCTTGCAATTCTTCCTGTTAAGTCTCCTTGTTGCAACAAGGACTTCAGTGGGTGCTCTGTAAGTATTACAATCTTGTGTGCTTGGAAGTAGTGGTTCAACTTTTTTGAGGCCATTACTAAGGCCAACATTAACTTTTCTAGCGGTAGATACCTTGTTTCTGCGTCGGCCAAGGTTTTACTTACATAATAGACAGCCTTCTGTTCTCCCTGCTCTTCTCAGATTAACACTGCACTTACTGCGTGTTCTGACACAGCTAAGTACAGAAACAACTCCTTCCCAAGTTCAGGTGTTGAGAGGACTAGGGCCGTGGTCAGATACTTTTTCAGGTCGGCCAAAGCGGCTTCACATTCTTCAGTCCATAGGAAGTCTGCGGTCTTTTTTACCAGGTTGAAGAAGGGTTTACACTTGTCTGAACTTCGGCTTATGAACCTGTTTAGGGCTGCGGCCCTGCCAGTGAGCATTTGAACCTGTTTTGCCGATGTTGGGCTCTGTAGATCTAGGATGGCCTTGATCTGATCTGGGCTGGCCTCTATTCCCCTTCTTGTTACCAAGTATCCTAGAAACTTACCAGATCCGACTCCAAACGCGCATTTAGATGCGTTGAGTCGGAGCCGGTATGTTTTGAGTATTTCAAATACCTCTTTCAGGTCGGCAAGATGACTCTTAGGCTCCTTGGTCTTCACGACCATGTCATTGATGTATACTTCTACTGTTTGGCCTATCAGGTGCTTGAACATTTTGGTTACCAGCCTTTGGTAGGTTGCACCTGCGTTCTTCAGCCCAAAAGGCATCACCCTGTAGCAGTACAGGCCTTTTGGGGTGATGAACGCTGTCTTCTCCTCGTCTGGGGGGTACATGGCTATCTAGTGGTACCCCCTGTAGGCGTCCAGGAAGCTCATCCTTCCATGTCCAGATGTGGCGTCTACTAATTGATCAATTTTGGGCAGAGGAAAGCTGTCATTGGGACAGGCTTTATTCAGGCTTGTAAAATCTACGCAGACCCTCCATTTACCATTTTTCTTTTTTACCACCACAGTGTTTGATAGCCATGTTGGATAATTGACTTCTCTGATGGCCTTGGCTTCCAGGAGTCTGTCTACTTCTTCTTCCACTGCTTCGATGTGCATCAACGTCGGTCTTCTAGCTCGCTGTATTACAGGTTTAGCCGACCTGTCGACGTTTAGTCTGTGACATGTGACCTCAGGGTCACTGCCAGGCATTTCATAAGGTGTCCAGGCGAACACCTCTATGTTTGTTCTTAAAAAAGCTTCCAGTTCTTTCTCTTCTTCTTCGGCTAAGCCTGAGCCGAGAAGAAAGAAGCGCTCTTCATCGCCCTCCTGGACGAGGATTTTTTCAGTGTTTCGTCGCTCTTCTCGGCCGGCTCCTTGCCGACATCATCTAGGACTTCCACGTCCTCATCTTCAATTTCTACCTTCCCTGGTTCTTGTATGCTGCAGGTCGTTTTCATTGCTGCCACAGAGCAATTTTTGGCCTGTAGCTGGTCTCCTCTGACTTCTTCAATCCCATGTTCTGTTGGGAACCGCAATAGTTGATGCAACGTTGAGGGAACTGCTCCCATTGCATGCAACCATGGCCTTCCCAATATGATGTTGTAAGGAGAAGGCGTATCAATCATGATGAATTCTGTCCTGATCTTCTTAGTGCCGGCTTGTACTTCTAAGTTTGTAGCACCCAGTGGCCACGTCGGCGTTCCATTGAAGCCGACCGTCGGGCCATTCGATTGCTCTATGTCGTCTAGGTGAAGGCCTAGCTCCTTGTAACATCTAACGTACATGATGTCACAAGAGCTGCCTTGATCTATTAGGATGCGTTTTACTTGGCACTCCCCAACCTGGAGGGATACTACCAAGGCATCATTATGTGGGTGCTGTACCATCTCTAAATCGGCTTCGGTGAAGGCTATCATCGGTCCTTGGCACTCCGCTGGCCGATGTCTCTTTTCCCCGACTTGGTAGACATGCTGCAGATGTCTTACCCTCTAAGTCTCTCCTCTGACTTCGTTCTCGTTAACTTTTGAATGAATCACATTAACTATCCGAGGTCCTTCTGCCCGAGGTTGCGGAGGTGGTGGGGCTGCTGGAGCCTGAGGCAGTCTTGCCTGCTCTTCTCTTGTTCTGGTTTCGTCGATAAGGTCTCTCAGGTGGCCTTGCCTTACCAGATCTTCCAAGTGTGCTTTTAAGGCTCTGCAGCCCTGTATTGTATGTCCGTTTTCATTGTGATAAGGACAATGCCTGTCCATGTTTCTTCCCATGAATTCTCCTGGTTCCCTTGCTGGTGTTCTGAAATAGGGCTGGCTCCAAATTTTTCCTAGGACTTTTGAATTGGAATTCGGAACACGGTTGTCGCTGCCTGTTTAGCCTTTAACTCCATCTCTGTTTTGCTGAATCCGTTGTTACTTCGGCCTTGCTTCGGCGAGCCGTTCCCTTTTTCCTGTTTGACTTCCTTATGGGCCGATGTATCCTCCTCGGCTCATGCATACTTTTCGATTCTTGCCATGAGCTCTTCCATGCTCTTCGGCAATGTCTTTGCCAAAGATTTCCGTAGTGAACAGTCGTCTTTCAGGCCGTTCTTGAAAGACACGACCGCTACCTCCTGGTTGCATTCAGGTATTCGATTGAACACCTCGTAGTACCTTTTCGCATAGGCCCTGAGGCCTTCATCCTTGCTGATTTTTAAAGCCATTAGCGCGTCCACCCTTAATGGCTGTAGTTTGTTTGTTACGAACCTGGCCACAAACATTTCGGCCAGGCCTTCCCATGTTTTCACGCTTCCCTTTGGTAATTTATGGAACCAATCTGATGCAATCTCCCCAAAGGACGAGGGGAACACTTTGCAGAGTAGTGGCTCGTTTCCACTGTACAACGCCATTGAGTTCAAAAATAGTCCAACGTGGAAGTTAGGGTCTGACTTACCATCGTATATTTGAAACCTCGGCATGCTAAATCTTTTTGGTGCTTCAAATTTGTCCAGTTCTACCGAGAACGGTGTTCTCGGCTTGACGGGTGAGGTTACCTCGGCTTCAGCGTTCTGTTCCCTCCTCTTGAGGTAGTTTCTCAAGTCCTCTTTACTCCTCCCTAGAGCTCGGCTATCTTTTGACTTCAGTCTTTTTGGCACACTGCTCTCGGCCTCGTGGTGTGCCCGTTTTGATCTTTCTCCATGGGTTGTGTCAAAGCAGAGTGCCTGCCTTTGGACGTGCCGATGTTCTCTGGGCTCTGGGTCCTTAGTGTGGTTTGTCCTCTAGGATTTCTCTTGTCTCGGTTCTTCTCGTCCGATCTCCCTGAAAGGCGGGTGGGAGTGCCTTGCGCTCTTGGTATGCCGAGGTGTTTCGGGAATTACTTTCCTTCCTCCCTGCTGAGTATTAACCGCTGGAATTGGCGTGTCCTGCAGTGGGTATGGTGGCTGCATGACCTTGTTTTGCATCATAAAGTTGACGACCGACTGCAGGTCTGCCAACTTATCTGCCAATTCTTTTACTTCTTCATCCCTTCGTAGGCACCTGTCCCTCCATACCTGGAGGTTATCTTCGTTGTAGTATCTGTCCTGGTCTGTCTTCTTTGAGGTGTCGCCTTCCTGGCCGACATTTTTTCCTCCATGCCCCTGGTCGCGGGTTTCTTCGTTGTGGTTGTCTCTTGCAACGTCATGGTCGATAGGCCTGCCACTCCCAGTGGGAGCGTCGTCCCTAACCTTCTCGTTTTGTGCGTTACTGGCCATCTATTCGTCTTTCTTTCCCACAGACGGCGCCAAATTGTGTGAGTGATTTTCCGATCACACTGCCCTCCTTAGTAATTCAGCTGTAGAACACAGGCAGAATAGATGGCACCCTGCTGTTCTGCACAGAAAGAGAAGGCTCCGGCGGTGGTTCTTCCACCCGGGGGAACTCCGACGATCAAGTCAGTATATCTCTCAAAGATAATCAAGTATTCAACCCACAAGCTTGAGTATAAAAACATACCTTAGACCCATGGGGGTGCCTCTCTTTTATAGCCAATACAATCCTAGTCCCAATAGGAGCCTAACTCCAATGGACTCAGGATTATTACTAATCTGGAACTCCCAGTGGGATTAGGATAAACCCTCTAAGAGTTTTATCTTTACCCAAACTGAAGTCTCCTCCCATTCTAGGACTCTTGTTCTTTATCCGTTTATGTCGGATTCCGATATCTTCGGAGATAACCTCGGCAACTCTGAGATTACCTCGGCATAACTACCACGACACGTGACACCTCGGCTAACACGTCGGCGTCACCATGGCACGTGTTGGTACTTAGGAAATATTTCCCCACAGTTTGTATTGTGCGATGTGTCATCTTCGACAATCAATGACATAGGGGCGTTTTGGAAATTTTATAAAAAGTTAATTTTTTTGACTTTTTAATTTTTTTACACAAAAAAATCACAAAAAAAAATTACAAAAAAATCAGTTTTTTTAACACAAAAAAAAAAAAAATCAAAAAATCACAAAAAAAAAATTGAAAAACTAACTTTTTTATCAATTTACCAAAGGGCATTGCTAGGTCCCCGAATCCGGGGGCCCCCGAATCCCCACAATTGCCATTTCAAGTAAAAAAAGAAAAAAAAAAAAAAAACAATTTCCAAAAAAGAAAATTAGGGGGATTAAGAGAATTGTTTTTAGGGGGACAAATCATTTTTATTTACCAAAACAACACGTAGACATGCTTTACGACTGATAAATTATGAGAAGTTACGGCCGGCGACTGGACTTAATTTTCAGGAGGTGCTGACCAAAAAATAATTTAGCATATTTTTTTATTTTATTCTTGACATTCGGCCCACGCGTCAGGCCTTTCACTTTTAGCCCCACTCATTCGACTCTTGCAAAACCTTGACACCTATCACCTTCCCACCTCACTTCTCTGCATTAATCTCAACCCCCAATTAATGTATATATACATATATATCAATTAGTATATAAATTAGGGGTGGTTTGAGATGATCTAAATAAGTGTATTTTTTGATTTTTTATGAAAAGATGTGCAGAAAAGTAAAGAGGTGATGTGATGGAAAAAAATAAAAAGATAAAAAGTGTGTACTTATTAGTACACCCCAAATAAGGCCTTAATGTATCAATACTAATTATGATATTATTATTGATCTTACTTATTAATTGCATTATAAATATCAAAAACCTCTTAAATTATGCAATATCATTAATTAATATGTTAGTTAATACATCAATTGATGCATATAGCATTATCCATATATATATAATATATATGACCATCAATTAATGTATGGTCACTTATGTATTATGTATGTAACCAAATATATATGTATAAATTTATATGTACATCGAACCCATTACATTTGCTACTTTAGCTTAGGGGTTAGTACATACATAGCATAATAGTTTGGAAAAATGTTTGAGGGCCCGAAATCGTTTGGCTCAAATTGGCTCGAAACTCAAAACGACGTCGTTTTAAGTTCTCTTACCGGTAACATGTAATAAAATTCTCTTACCAGTAAGATATATTACAATTCTCTTACCGGTAAGATAATTCAAAACGACGTCGTTTTGAATTCGGGACAAATTCGAGATCGAAAATTTCGAGCCCTGTAGCAGCTCTGAATAGTTTGTTGAGAGCCGAAGCGTTTTTAATGATGATGTGAAAAGATGACGTGAAAAGGTTGATACTGTTTTCGAGCCTCAGTAGTGCTCCGGACCCTATTGGGGTGACTCTCAGCACCTTCGCTTCCACGCGAGGGGTAGTGAGAGGAAGATCCAAAAAATAAAAAATAAAAAAAATAATAATTTCAACCAATCAAAAATCAGTTGAAGTGGTGGGGGTCACCCCCACTGGGGGTTTAAGTCATTTTTGTTCGAGCCTTCAGCTCTGTTCTATTTTATCTTTAACTCTTTCTTTTATATGTTATATTTAGGTTGCATTTGGTATAAAGTTTTAATCATAATTTCATATTTATATTTGAGTGTTGTGTTTGGATAGAATTATTAAAAATTAATTCTACACTCACGTTTAAAAACTCTTTTCAATCCTTGAATTTTGAATTTCAAAATTTGTTCTACTCAGCTGTTTGTCTGGACATCCTCTCGGATAGTTTTTGAATTTTTGGGTGTGTTCGGTCGTCTTTCTGGACATCTGGTCGGTTGACCGAAATAGGAATATATTTTTTTTAATTTTATTTTTGCAGCTGTTTTTTGAAAAAAAATTTAAATAAAATTTTCCAATAGTTATTTTTTAGAATTGAATTTTAAAAAGAGTTTAGTTATGAATTTTAAATAGAATATTCAATAGAGTTTTGAATTGTGTGTTTGGTTATGAGTTACAAGTTTTTTTAATTAAGTTTTGAAAACTCTTTTTAAAATTCGTAATCAAACAACTTTTCTTATTTTAAAACTCATTTAAAAAATTCAACACCCAATTCAATATTCAATTCAAAATTCTTTTTGAAAACTCATAACCAAACAAATTTTCTCTTTTCAAATCATAATTTCAAAAAACTCACAAACTCAAAATATAATTCTATTATCAAATTATAATTCTAAAATTCTACCAAACGCTGCCTTAATTTTTCAAGAGACCAAGTTTCAAATATTGGTATATAGATTTTGACGTTTTTTCTTTCACTTTTTTCGATATGTTACGGGTCTGCTAGCGATCACCTCCAGCGATATTTTTTTAGTAGCAATTTTTGACAATTTTTCTATCATTTTTAAAGAAAAATCAGCATTCCATCTTTACCACGTCACTCTCTTATACCTCCTCAAATTTGGTGGTAACAAGAGAAATGGAAAAGAAGTAGAAATATTTAATAGTGATAAATTTATCACTATATCAATATTTATCAAACAAGTTAATCTTACTGTTTTTCACTATCACACTCACACTTGCATACATACACCATCCCTCCCTTATTTAAAGAAACACATTTACACACTTACATATAAAAAGAAGCAACATTGATAAATTTATCACTGTAATAGATTTATTCAGATTTATCACTAATAACACATCAATGATAAATTTATCATTGTATCAATATTTATCAAATCAGTTAATCACTTACTCTTTTTCACTATCACATTCACACTTACATACATGCACATTCCCTCACTTATTCATTTAAAAAAAATACATTCACACAATTACATGTAGAAAATAGTTTTTTTAGTGATAAATTTATCACTGATACAAATTTCTCTATACATTAATTTACAAGCAATTGACAGAGAGAATAAGAAAGAGAGGTGTGATATGAAGAATCTTTGTATCTTTCATCATTATCATCACCATCTTATAAATCCAAAAAAAAAAAAAAATGTTAAAAATCAAACCCAAACAAAACCAAATTAAAAAACAAAAACATCTCTAAACGGGAAGATTTTTCATATTCCGGCGTGATTGTCGAAGTTTTTTCGGAGGATTTTTGATGATATAGTATAAAATTGGTGACCATGGAGTGTAGATAGGAGAAGATAAAGTGTAGATTGGAGAAAATAAAGTGTAGATCAGGGATATAAAGTGTAATAAGAGAAGATAGAGTGTAGATCGATGAAGGTGGCGGTAGAATGGCAACGGTGGTAGATTGACGACGATAAAGTATAGATCGGAAATAATAAAGTGTAGATCGACAATAGTGAAGGTGGTTGGTGAGTGGTGGCAGTGGATGGTGGTGGTGGCAACAGTGGTCAACGGTAGATGGTGGCGGTAGGTGCGGTGGCAGTGGCAGTGGCGGTGGTGGGGTGTGGTGGCTGTGTCGAGCTTCAAAAGTGGTTAGAAAAGAGAGAGAACAAAGAACACTATTTAGGACAAATGGTAGAACAGGGCAAAAGTAAAAGAATAAAAAATAAAAAAATTGCGACAAGACTTGCATGTGCATAAGACTCTAAGTCAGGACCTAATATAGATAATAAGATCAAAAAGAAGGGCATGTTGGTAGATATTCCGATAAAGTTACCCCTGCCTCTGGTTGGTTGAATGGAAGTCAAATTAGATCGGAGGATTAGGTGGGGAGGCAGCTTCTCTCCGCGATCAGATCTAGGGTTTTTTTTAGCAAGATCCGAAAGAAAGAAGGTGGTGGGCAGTGAAGTTAAATAGTAGACAAGGTTTGCTGGTAATAAGGTTTTGCTATATTTTTATTCGAGGTCCCACTCATGTCAGCTACTGCTGCGTCATTCGTGAAAGGTGCGAGGCTAAAATTCAAACTCCTCAAGGAAAACAAGAATGAAGGTCAGAAATTCCTTTTCAATGGCTTTTTGTTTTTGGTTTTTTTTTTTTTAATGGTAGAATTTTAGGAGAAATATTTAGAAATTTTTTATAAAATCAAATGCTGATGATGCTCACACCGGTTGCATTGCTTTGCTAAAGTACTTTGTAACGTACTAAATTATAAGCTTCCTTTGTTCGAAATTCAAGTGGTCATTAGAGAGCTATTAGAAAAATAAAATAAAATAAAATAAAATTAAGGAGCTATTAGAGAATAAGCAAGTTTTCTGCAAGTAGACATTTTGAACTTTAGTTTATTTGTTGTTGGAGAAACACAACACAATTCAATCAAATGGATAGACAATACAAGTGGTTGTGTTGATTTAAATTTTTTTTTCAGCTGATTTAAATTTCTTTACTATTATTGTATTTCATCTTTTATGGCTTATAGAATTTTTTTTTTTTGGTTTTTCTATGATTCCATCTGGGTGGTTTTAGGGCTCTTGTTTACAGTTCTCATGATATGCAGTTGGGAAACTTGAAATGGTTCATGATACTGTTGACTGAAAGGATGAATAAATGATCTCTTTACATTGTTTTGCTATCTTAATTTTTACATGGAAATTATACCCAAAAACAATAAACAATCCTCCAGTCTTTTGAAGGTTTCTTCGGAAACTCTTTCAGTCAATTTTTATTTTTTTTGTTACAGGAAAATCCTCCTTACTCTCTTGCAGGTCCATGACAGTGCCCTTTGCAAAGATCACTAGCGTGTCCTATTAGCCATTTCGAGCGAGGAGATTATAGCTGGGAACTTGTCCCGACCTTTCAAGTCAAGTTTTGCTTAAGTCAGGACTCGCACAGCGGGTCCTGTTAGCCGTTCTGAGTAAGGAGATTATAACTTGATGTCCAAGGCATTGTCCTTTGCAGAGATCACCTAGGTGTCCTCTTAGCCGTTCCGAGCGAGGAGACTATAACTTGGGAATTTGTCCCGACCTCTCAAGTCAAGCTCTGCTTAAATCAGGACTCGCATAGCGGGTCCTGTTAGCCATTCAGAGCAAGGAGATTATAACCTGGGAACTTGCCCCGACCTCTTAAGTCAGGACTCGTACAGCGGGAGAGTATTGAATATACACCAAGTACTGATTAGACAACTTGAGGTCCAACTTCCTGACCAACTGTGTTTCACCCACGAGAATGGTCCAAAAGAGAGGAATTGAACATGAGACCTGGGGCTTAAGTCCCAGGCCTTAACCACAATGCCACCCCTCCTGAGTTATCTTTCAGTCAATTTGATTTCATTGTAAAGTAGTTCTCGAACTTGGCAAGTTGAAGCATCATGTTTGTTGTATTGTTTAGTGATGGGCTACTTGCACATGGTTAATCTTATTACACATCATCGTGATTTGTTGTGTTTTGAGAAGTTGGTAAAGAATTAAATTTTTAATTTTTTTAATTTATTTTTTTTGTGGGTAAAAAATATATGAAGTGATGTGATTTAAAATGGATAAAAAACTAAAAGTTAACTTTTTTTTTTTGCTTTTCAAAAGACCTCTCTATAAATAAATAGACTATACGAATGAATTTTTTTTTTCTCTTATTTAAATGTTCTTTTAGAAAGTGAGTTAAAAGTCACTTATCTATTTTAGATTACATTATCTATCACATTTTTTCAAAAAAAAAAAAAAAAATTCCAAATTTTAACCATCTTCTCAAAACAACTAAAATACATTAAAGCTTATCTCTAAGCTTTTTGGTCCTTTTGTTTTTTCTTGTATTTAATCACTTTTCTTTCTTTCTATGATTGTCATGATGTTTTTATTATTATTATTAGGATAAATTACATTGACACCCCTCAGGTTTATATTTATTATAGTTCCTTCCTCATCTTTTGAAAATTACATCTCTCTCCCTGAGGTTTAAAGTTTCATTACAGATTGGAGCAATTTAATTTTTTTTAAATACCAATTTTACCCTCACTGGGTAAATTACATTGACACCCCTCACATTTTAGAAATTACAATCCCCTTCCTAAGGTTTAAAGTAGCATTATTAATTGCCCTCTCGGTTAGTATTAGTTGGAAAAAAATAAATTAGAAAAAAATTTATTTGAAAAAAAATTAATTGAAAAAAAATTTTGTTAGTAAAATTTTTAAATTTCTGTTTAAAAACCAACGTAAACTCATTTTTTGAATTTATTTTTTTCTCAAATTTACAAACTGAGACAACCATTTATAAACAAAAAAATTATCAAACAAGTTTTTATGACAGTTTTTTTAAAATTTTTATAAATATAAATTGAAAACTGAAAACGAAATAGTTACCAAACAGGCTTCAGATGGTAAAAATGTCGTAAAATTAACAAATAATTAAATAAGTTACTAACGTAAAAAATGACTTATCAAAAAATTCTTAGGCTATGTATAGTTTGATTTTTAGAATTTTTTTTAAAAAATTAAAAATTAATTTGGTTAAGAAATAAAAAATAAAAAATAATTATCATTTTTATATAATTTTTATCTTTTGAGTGGCTAGAAATAATTTTTTACAAATTAAATTGAAAGAGCCATACATATGTATATAACCTGCCCAAAAGTTAAAATGATAATTATTTTTTACCCTTAAATGATAATTATTTTTTATTTCTTAACCAAATTAATTTTTAATTTTAAAATTTTTTTTCTAAAAATCAAACCATACATAACCTAAAAATCTTTTGATAAGTCATTTCTTACGTTGCTAACTTATTTAATTATTTCTTAATTTTAGGACATTTTTACCATCTGAGGCCTGTTTGGTAACTATTTCGTTTTCAGTTTTCAATTTATATTTACAAAAATTTTAAAAACTATCATAAAAGCTTGTTTGATAATTTTTTTGGTTTATAAATTGTTGTCTCAGTTTGCAAATTTGAGGAAAAAATGTAAATTCAAAAAATGAGCTTACGTTGATTTTTAAACAGAAATTTAAAAATTTTACTAACAAATATTTTTTTCAATTAATTTTTTTTTTCAATTAATTTTTTTTCCAACTAATACTAACCGAGGGGGCAATTGGTAATGCTATTTTAAACCTTAGGGAGGGGATTGTAATTTTTAAAATGTGAGGGGTGTTAATGTAATTTACCCAGTGATGGCAAAATTAGTATTTAAAAAAATTAAATTGCTAAGGGTAATGAAACCTTAAACCTCAGAGAGGGAGATGTAATTTCTAAAAAGTGAAGGGAGAACTGTAATAAACATAAACCTAAAGTAGTGTCAATGTAATTTACCCTTATTATTATTATTATTATCTCTCTCTCTCTCTCTCTCTCTCATGTCTGCATGTTTTTATGTTCTTCCTTTTCTTATTGTCATAATAAAACACATTTTCAACCAACATATATCTGCATCTTTTGTAGTGTGTCTCTAGGTTCAATTTTTTGGATAGTTAAATGCATGAAATCAACATTGCAAAGAAGAGGAGATTCTAAGGATATATATATATATATATATATTTTTTTTTTAATTTTTACAAAGAGAAAAGAAACATATGAAAATATTCGTTTTTGTTGTGGATTTGATTTGAACTTTTGTGGATTCCATGTGTTCGCTAAAATTTGGGATTCTTATAGAAATTGAGATACATCGTAATCATCTTTTTGATCCCCCTTTTTTGTTGTGAGTTTGATTTGGACCTTTGTGGATTCTATGTGTTGTTCTTTAAATTTGTAGATTTTCTTATAGAAATTGAAATTTGTTTAATTTTTTTCCCCCATCCCTTATTCACTTACTTGAAGTTGATTTTTATTCATTAAAAGTCATATCTCTTGTTTCTAGTTTATTCACGTGTTGAGAAATTTCTTTTTATATATACAAAGTTTTAGCAAACTTCATTCATATATATATATATATGCATGCATTTTTTCATAAAATTGTCTCCTTCGAAATTCCTGCTCCAAACTCAATTTAATATACCAAAAATTTTAGAAATCTCACTTTATATATGTGTTATTTTTTTAAAATGTCTAGTGTAATGACCCTCAAAAAATTTAATAGAGATTATAGTCTATTTGATTGATATGAGATAATATTTATAAAAAACAAATAAGAATTTTTTTCTTAATTTCTACTAGACAAAGTAAATTAGTTTCTTATGTGGATTTCTATTTTTTTTAATTAGACCACTTATAAAGTTTTATGGGCTTAAACACGTTAAATGATATTCAAGTAATTAAGTAGATTGATAGAAGCTACAAAACATTCTTCTTTGACTTTTTTGAAAACTAGTTTATATATATATACAGAACTTATTTAAGGTTTTTATTTTTTTATTTTTTATCTCATAGATTATAAACAAAAAATTGCACCAAAAATTTCGACATATATTCTCAAAAATAAAAAGTTTAAACATCTCCAATAAATTGCACATATACTTATAAAAAGTGAATAATTTGTGTAAATTTAAACTAGCCTCCTATAATTTTTTATTGGGCTACGTATGTTGTATTGTTTTATATTTTAATAATTATTTAATCATTTCAAACTCGGCCTGATCCACCATTTGACATTGCGAAATCCGCCCTATAGATATATATAGTGTTTGTTTGGAGCAGCTTAAAAGCTGCTTATTTCAGCTTTCAGCTTAATTTAAGCTATTTTGATGTGTTTGGTTTAACTTATAACTTATAACTTATAGTTTTTTAGAAGTCAGAAATCAGCTTATTCTTTGAGTGGGGCAGGAGATGCTTAATTTATAAGTCAGAAATCAGCTTATATTCATAGTTATAAGCTATAAGCTGTTTAGACATAAGTTATAAACACTTTCCCACAGCTCTACCAAATAGGGCCATATTCCCATTTGCACAAGCCATTAATCTCTTCATTCGAGAGTTTGATTTATAGAAAATACCTGTAATGGGCACGCAACCACCTCACTAGTGTGTGTATACATATAGACGAGTTGACAAAATGAGTCTTTGGATTTTGGACTTGAATTGGTGGCCCTCAATTTGATTGAGATTATTTGCGATGTTGGTTGGTTTTTTGATTTTGACTGTTTTTGTTTGGGGTTAAAAAGTTTCATTTGGGATAAGTTTTTTTAACTTTTTTGATTTTTTTAAGAGAAAAAATAAAATGATTAATTAGAGTGATATTTTATATTATTGACTTTTAACTTATTTTATATTTTTTAACTAAAATAACCTTTTAATATCAAATTCTGGTATGCCAAACGAGTGCTTAATAAGCCACTTTGCTTGCCTTTGCTTGGCCATCTCTGTTTGAATAGGAGCCATAGTGATACAATATGGTATAATGTGAACTGCACTACTTAATACTCTAATAAACATATACACTTATACATTTATATAAGAAGCATGGTGCTAGAGTTAGAACCAGTTCAAATATCATTGATTTTGTTAGGTCCCTAGTTGCCAATTCCGCAAACAACCTCATTTTAATAGACTTGTAATTTTTTTCCTTTGTTTTGGTCTTTCCGCTTGAGTGGGAACATTTATGCTCGAGCAGAGCTTGCACTATCTCAGTAGTTAGGCTTGTTTGCACAAATACTGGAAAGTGTGTTTTTGCGTTCAAGCGTGGGTTCCGGCGCTCGAGCGGAGACCTGTTTAATCGCACGCGTTTTAGTGACTTCGCTTGAGTGACAAGTTCTGCGCTCGAGCGGGGTTCGCGACCCCTGTTTTCTATATATATGTGTTTATATCTTTTTTTAGGGTTAAGACTCCTAGATCTGTTTTGGGAGCTTTAGGGTTTTGTTTTGGGGCTTGTCTGCTGGTTTTCCTTAATGTTTGATTGAGTATTGAACTCATGTTCTGATAAGCACACATCAAGGAGTTTGATTGATCTTCTTTAAGAGTATTCTTCTTCGGTGGATTTCGAAGATTCAAGCACAGAGTAATCGAAGGAGTTTGATGCTGTGTGCAGTCGTTGATTCGACAATGGATATTGTGGATTCAACATCCATCTAATCAATTCTGAGAAAAAAGTTGCGGTGAAAGATATACAGAAGATTTGAAGACAAATTGGTAGCGTTTGGGTAATTTGTTTGGTATCTTTGTAATCTTTCTTTCCTCAGTAGTGGATTGATTTGTGGCGTTTCGCCCATGGTTTTTTTGATCACAATTGGAGGTGCTCCAATTGTGATTTTTCACGTAAAAATCGTTTGTGTCAATTTATTGTTTTGGAAACAACAATCTAAGTCACGTTCGTACGTGCTTGATGATTTAGATTGTTAGTTTTAGTTGTTTGGGAATTGGTACAATTAATTCTTGATCTAATCACGAATCACTTAGGTTTTTCAATTGGAGGTGCTCTTTGTTTTTTTTTTTTTTATCAAAACTATAGGAGTGTGATTTTGTGTGATTGGTGTTATGGATTCAATTTGCGAAGGTGACTCGACCCATAGACCTTCGTTACTTCATGGTATAAACTATTCTTATTGGAAAGCTTGCATGAGAGCGTTTTTAAAATCTATCGATGAGAAAGTTTGGCACTGTGTGATCTATGGATGGAGTGAACCTATTGTCACCATTGATGGTGTTGATATTCCCAAACCCTTTGATAAATGGGACGCATTCGACTATCAAAACTCGATTTGGAACAGTAAGGCTCTCAATTCCCTTTTTTGCTCCGTCATACCTGAAGAGTTTTGTCGTATTTGCACATGTGAGGTAGCAAAAGAGGCTTGGGACATTCTTGAAACAATTCATGAGGGTACTATTTCTGTTAAAAGATCAAAACTTCAACGTTTTACTTCAACCTTTGAAACTCTTTTTATGCATGATGATGAGACGTTTGATGATTTTTATGCTAAACTTAGTGACATCGTGAATTTCTGTTTCACACTCGGTGAAAAAATCCCTGAAGCTAAGGTTGGAAAAATTTTGAGGTCTTTACCCGAGAGGTTCCAATCAAAAGTGACAGCTATTGAGGCGGCTCAGAATGTTGATACTTTCAAGCTTGATTAGTTGGTTGGAAACTTGCAGACTTATGAAGCCCACCAGATTTTTAAGAAAAAATAAAAAGATAGTGTGGCTTTCACTAGTGCTTATGAGACTGCAAAAACTCCTAAGACTGAGTTTGATCTAGAGTCCGAGATGACGGCTATGTTTACTAAACAGTTCAAAAAAAATTTAAAGAAAAAGAAGCCTAATTTCAAGGACCCTATTTCAAAAGATAAGAGTAATGAAAAACCTAAATCTTTTCCACCAAAACTTGCTTCAAAAACTGAAAAGAAGATTGTAAAGGAGCAATGGGTCAAGTGTTATGAATGTCAAGTGTTTGGACATATTGCTCTTGAATGTCCATCGAAAAAGAATCGGAAGAAAGTCTATACAATGACTTGGGATGATGAAAGCAGGTCAAAACAAGAACCCAAAGAAACCGAATCCGGTAAAGACGGAGATAGTACTTACATGGCATTCTGGTCCACTCTTACTCAACCTGCTCTAAAGCCAGTGGAATTTGCTCGTGGTCAGAATCTACACCGTACTCTTACCTTTGATGAGAGTAATTACTTGTACTGGAAGATCAAAATGATGGCATTTCTGAGGGCTTACGAACCTGAGAGCTGGCAAGCCATTGAAGAGGATGTTGAAAACACTGACAATTCAAGCAATCAGAGAGTTCTGACTACCATTCATGGAGCAATTTTTGATGGCCCTGTTTGGTAGGGCTTATTTTCAACTTATTTTAGTTTTTAGCTTAATTTAAGCTATTTTAGTATGTTTGATTCAGCTTAATAATATAGATTATAGCTTTTTTTAAGTCAAAAATCAGTTTTTTTTTTTTTTTGAGTGGGAGAGGAGAAGCTTTTCCAATCAGCTTAACCAGGAAGCTACAATTTGAGGGGAAAAATGACTTAAATGCCCCTCACAATTTCAAGTTATTACAAGTGTACTATGTATATAAATCAAAACACTCTCATTTTTGTCTCTTTCACGAAGCTGTCTGGCGATTTCCGGTGATTTCGAGCTATTTCCGGCGAACCAGAGATCTCTCTCTCGCACGAACATGAACTAGATCTCTCTCTCTCTCTCTCTCTCTTCTCTCTCTCTCTCTCTCCCTTGCTATCTTTCTCTCTCTCTCTGCTACATCCATGGCGCTGTACCTAGGGTTTTTCGTCGTTGAACTCAGGTTCGAAGGGTGGAAATGTCACCTCAAATATGTATATATGTTATATCAGATCTGTTATATATGTATATGTGTGTATGTGTGTGTGTGTGTGTGTGTGTGCGCGCGCGCGCGCGCGCTTGAAGTGGCTGTGCATGTGTGTTCGCGATCGCGGTAGATCTCTCTCTTTCTGGCGTTGTTCGTGACAGATCGCGGTAGATCTCTCATTCTCTCTCTTCGCGATTGCGGCAGTTCTCTGTCTCTCTAGTGTTGTTCGTGGCAGATCGCGGTAGATCTCTCTCTCTCTCTTCGCAATCGCGATCGCCGTGTCACCGCTGTACCTTCGTCGTCGTCCCCCATCCACATCCCTTTCCGGTAAACCAGAGTCGTCGTCCCTACCGACTAGGGTTTTTTTTTTTTCTCTCTCTCTTGAGGTTTTCAGTATTTTTTTAATAATAATAATAATAATAATAATAATTAAGCCATTATTATTAATAATTTTAGTATTAATTATTAAAATTGATTGATTACAAAAATTAATAATTTTAGTATTTTTAGTGTTAATTATTTTAGTATTAATTTCAGTATTTTTATATTAATTAATACTAATTAATAATTTTAGTATTAATTGATTACAAAAGCCATTAATTGCCACTAATTAATTTATAATTAAATAATTTTATACTAATTGATTTATAATGAAAAAATGAAAATAATAATTTATAATGAACAAATGAAAATAAGCCATTAATTGACACTAATTAATTTATAATGAAATAATTTTATACTAATTGATTTATAATGAAAAAATGAAAATAAGCCATTAATTAACACTAATTAATTTATAATAAAATAATTTTATCAAATGTATCAATTTTTATATTAATTGATACTAATTAATACTAATTGTAATGACAATTGTTATATTATTAATTGCAATGAAAAAATATTAATGAAAACAGAATCACATTTAAAAAAAAATTAAAATTGAAGAAAAAAATTAAATACAAAATGAAATAACTTATATTAAATGAAATAAAAAAATGAATATTATAACTTCTATTAAATAACTAATTGAAATTAATATAACGAAAAATAATATGTAATGACATCACAACATTAATATAAATATATGGATATTAATTGTAATGAATTAATAAATTAAACAAATTTAACAAAAAGAAAGAAGGGAAGAAAAAAAGAAAAAGAAAGAAGAGAAAAGAAAATAAGAAGAAAAAGAATTACAATTTTTATGTTCATAAGGGCAAAAATGACAATTACATAGCAAAAAGCTATTTTACAACTTATTTACCAAACACTACTCTACTGCTTAAATCCATAATCCCACAACTGCACCAAACAGATTACCAGCTTATGTTCACAGTTATAAGCTATAATCTATAATCACTTTCCCATAACTCTATCAAACGGGGCCGATGAAGAACAGCAACGGGGTGCTCACTGCACAAAGGCTAAAGATACATGAGACATTCTGAGTCAATTTCATGAAAGAGAAGAGTCATCTTCACCACCATCTATCACCTTTCCTACCTTAGTTGCTCGATTGGATGAGGTCCAGGAGAAAGAGGAGCAAAAAGAAGATGATGAAACATTAGAAAACAATGATGAGATTGATGGTGCTGACCTACAACAAGCTTATGAAAAGCTTTACGGTGAATCTCTGAATTTGTCTAAGATCAATGACAAACTCATTCTCAAGCTCAAAGCATGTGAAAGTAAGAATGTCAAGCTAAAAGAAGAAATTGCAATAGCAAAGCAGAATGTCATCAAGATCTCTAATGATAGGCAAGACCTATGTGGGAAACTTCTATCTTGTGAGACCGAAATGAATGAACTTCTGAAAATATATGCGATATATGAAGAGAAGATAGAAAGCCTTGAGATGTCACAAGCTACATTGGAAGAGATGGTTGGTCAAAAAGATAAAGAACTTAGAGATGCTGGAGCCACAATTGCCATTTGAAACAAAGGTTCCAAGTCATTAGAAGACATCCTCGGGTCTCAACAAATGGGTTGTGACAAAAGTGGGCTAGGCTATGTTAATGCGACAGCTCACAAGGGACATGCCTCTACATTACATGACCTGAAGACTCAAGCAAAGAAAAGCTGAAGGTGCACTAGGATAATCCCTCTCTTCATCTGCCTAATGGGGGTAAGATCAACAAAAGGGAGGTAAAACCTGTTTTTGTTTGTCATCATTGTGGTAGGTATGGCCACATTTGTCCTTATTGTTTTGAGTTATTTGGTAGGGTGTCTCAAAAGGGTAGAAATTCTAATACTTTTAGGTTAGGAGACAACCTTACATGTCTAGACGAAACACCAAGATTCATGAAGGTGTTTACAACGCTAAGACATTTACTAGAACCGCCAGTTCTGATTTTGTTAAGACCAAAAAGATATGG
Source organism: Camellia japonica (assembly GCA_030407325.1). Taxonomy (NCBI): domain Eukaryota; kingdom Viridiplantae; phylum Streptophyta; class Magnoliopsida; order Ericales; family Theaceae; genus Camellia; species Camellia japonica. Next base: position 130,814,193 of record JAPPVO010000032.1, read on the forward strand.
GTGAGAAAGGATGACTTGACTTGTTTTGTTCTTCATACTGCTTTAAAAGCACGTGACTCACACATGTGGTACCTTGATAGTGGGTGCTCTCGTCACATGGCAGGTGACAAATCCTATTTCACCTCCCTTGAAAAATATGAAGGAGGAATTGTTACCCTTGGAGATGGTGGCACTTCTAGAGTCATTGGTAAGGACTCTATAAGTGTGGCTGGTCTTCCCAAGATCGAAAATGCATTACTTGTTGATGGCCTTAAAGCAAATCTTTTGGCATCAGTCAAATGTGTGATTCCCACCATGAAGTATTATTTTCAAAAAATAAATGTGAAATTTTAGATAAAAAGGGAAATACTGTCATGCATGGGGTTCACACATCTGATAACTGCTATGGGATTGTTACCACGAATGATCTCACTTACTACTCAGCCATCATAAGTAATATTGATCTGTGGCATCAAGATTAGGTCACATGAATTTCAAAGACCTAACTAAGATAGCCAACAAAGAGCTTCTGAAAGGAGTACCTAAACTGGGTAAGAATATGAATCATGTGTGTGGATTATGTCAACTTGAGAAGCAAACCCGTGCCCTTCATAAAAAGGTGAACAACTTTACAACCAAACGTCCTCTCGAATTGGTTCATATGGATCTTATGGGACCCACTCGCACTGAAAGCATTGGAGGTAAAAGATATATTTTTTTAATCGTTGATGATTTTACTCATTTTTCATGGGTAAATTTTTTAAGAGAAAAATCTGATACGTTTGATGCTTTCCAGGCCTTAGTTCTTAAAATCCAAAATGAACAGGGTGTTTCTATTGGGCGTATCATAAGAATCTGAACTGATCATGGTCGTGAGTTTGAAAATAGTTCGTTTTAGGATTTTTGTGATATGCACGGAATTAAGCATGAATTTTCTGCATCGATTACTCCACAACAAAATGGAGTTGTTGAGAGGAAGAACAGGGTTGTTCAAGAGATGGCTAGGGTCATGCTCCTTAGTAAGAAAGTTCCTCTAAAGTTTTGGGCTGAAGCCTTAAATATCGCTGTTTATGTTGTAAATCATGTGTATTTAAGGCTCGGCACTTTACAACTCCATATGAATTGTGGAAGGGATTGAAACCTAAAGTAAAATACTTCAAAACTTTGGGAGTAAATGTTACATTTTCAAAGAAAAAGAGCCCTGAGCAAATTTGACTCTTGAAATGATGAAGGTATTTTTCTAGGGTATTCAACCATTAGTAGAGCTTTTCGTGTCTATAATCTGCGAACTTCATCTTTAATGGAAAAGATCAATGTGGTTATAGATAACACATGTTTTCCTACTGATAAATGAGGAAGAAAATGGTGGGTCTCAATCCTGGATATTGAACCACAAAGTCAAAGAGAAGCTGAGGTCTAAACACAAGAAAGTGAGATAGCACCAACTTCTCCGGTAAGTCAGAGTCCAAAGAGTGCACAAAGAGACACTACTTCTGATGCCTCTGTCACCACAAGTCCAGAATTCAAACCATCAGCAAGGGTAAAACTGAATCATCCGGCTCAACAGGTGATTGAAAGTGTATCTGATCGAATGAAAACCTGAAGACAAATTCGGGAGGAGGTATCTCATATGTGTTATGTTTCATTAATTGAACCTAAGAATATAAAAGAGGCCTTACTAGATGATAGTTGGGTCAATGCTATGCATGAAGAATTAGGTCAATTTGAACGTAACAATGTTTGGACTCTTGTTCCCAGACCTAGAGACATAAATGTGATTGGTACCAAGTGGATCTTTAAGAATAAATCTGATGAGAATGGTACTGTAGTTAGAAATAAAGCTAGGTTGGTTGCTCAAGGCTATACACAAGTAGAGGGTGTTGACTATGATGAGACGTTTGCCCCAGTTGCACGTCTCGAGTCCATTCATATTTTACTTGGTGTTGCATGTTTTCTTGGTTTCAAATGGATATGAAAAGTGCCTTTCTGAATGGGTACTTGAAAGAAGAGGCTTATGTTGAGCAACCGAAAGGGTTTGAGGACCCAAAATGTCCAAACCATGTCTTCAAGTTAGACAAGGCTTTGTATGGGTTGAAACAAGCCCTCAGGCGTGCTATGATAGACTTACTACCTTTCTTCTTGATAATGATTTTCAAAGGGGTAGTGTGGACAAGACTCTAGTCTACCAAAAACATGAGTTTGAGATGAGCATGATGGGAGAGTTATCTTATTTCTTAGGCCTTCAAATTAAACAGCCGCTTTCGGTTATGTTTGTTTCTCAGACTAAGTATGCCAAAAACCTTGTGTCAAAGTTCGGTCTCGAGTCTGCCAAACATGCACGCACTCCCATGAGCACCAGTCTTCATCTTTCCAAAGATTCCTCTAGTACTGATGTTGATCCTACCCTTTATAGGAGTATGATAGGGAGTCTCTTGTACCTCACAGCCAGTCGTCCTGACATTGCATTTAGTGGAGGTGTTTGTGCCCGTTACCAAGCCTGTCCTAAAGAGCCTCATCTTCTTGTAGTCAAACGCATCATTAAATATGTTAATGGGATATTGGGTTATGGGATTTGGTTCTTGACCAACACTACAGCTGAGATCACTAGTTTTTTAGATACTGACTGGACAGGGTGTGCTGATGATTGTAAGAGCACATCTGGGGGGTGTTTTTACCTTGGGAATAATTTGGTTTCCTGCATAGAAAAAAGCAAAATGCCATCTCTCTTTCGACTGCTGAGGCTGAGTACATTGCTGTAAGGAGTTGTTGTGCACAAATGTTGTGGATGAAGCAAATGTTTCATGATTATGGAATAGACCAGAACACTCTCACCATTTTTTGTGATAACACAAGTGCCATTAACATTTCTAAAAATCCTGTCCAACACTTTCGCACCAAACACATTGGCATTCGTCATCATTTTATTCGAGAGTTAGTGGAAGAAGGCCTTGTTGTTCTTTAACATGTACCCACTGAACATCAAAAAGCTAATATTTTTACAAAACCCCTTGATCTTCTTAGGTTTGAGTTCCTTAGAAGACCTTGGGTGTCATGCTCAGTCACTAGGGTGTTACCTATTACTTGAGTGAGTGAGAGTGATTGGCTTTATGTGTGCTTAGATGCTATAATCTCATTGTCATTGATGCTGTCATCTCTACATTTAGATTTGTATGAACACCTCCTGTGCTGCTTGTAAGATTTGATTCTTCTTTGTTCATAGCTAATTCTGAATGCCCATGCTCATTGATTTCATGATCTCATTCTATACACATCCTTGAGTTAAACTGTTCCAGGGGTTTCCGCACAAGTGATCAAAGTTCTCTATGGACCACTAACAGTGTTTCTTATACATTTTCAGAGGAATTGACCTATACTGATATATCATGGGTGATGTTGAGTCTCTTAACCATCTACCATTACCATCGTTTTTCACTTCCACGGTTCCTTCCTCAGTTCATTGATATTTGGGCATGAGGAAAAGGCAACCTCAGGGCACCAACCTGGCCATCCTTACTGATTTCATGCTTCTCTGGTTTGGTCTCCATACTCTTGAGCGTGTATGTCACCAGTGAGTGCCCACAAGAAAGAAAAGTCAAGAAAAAAAAAAAAATAATAATAAAAAAGAACTCATTGATTGAGGGGGAGTTTCCGCGTTTATTCAAAGCACTCCAAATCAAACCTTGAGGGTTCTTGGCTGAGGTGTTTAAGCTCGCATTTTAAGCTCTTGAGGGTGTGAAATTAGTGGTTTGTGATTCAAAGGGTCATTCCTCTTCAAGAGGTGTAACTCCAAGCTTTTTTCCCTTATTTATTTACCATCATTTATTGCTGTTTTTGTACTATTTTTTTACCTATATTAGTGGGCTGAAACTTGTGGTTTGAGTCCATTAAGGCCTCATTTGGGAAGCGGCCGGTTTAGCCAAAAAGCGAAAAAGTTACTAAAAAAACCAAAAAGCCAACAACCCATACCAAAAAGTCAAAGATTCTTTTTTCTCTCTACTTTTTGCACATCTTTTCGTAAAAAGCCAAAAAGTCATCCCAAACATACTAGTTTTTTTTAGCTCATATGTTAGCCAAACAGTTAAAAAGTCACTAAATTAGCCTGTTCCCAAACGAGGCCTAAGGGTAGAGGAGTGGACCACCCCTCTTTGACCCCTTGCTTTCTAGGCCTTTGCCCTTGTGTTTCCCACCTTGTCATCAACTTTTTTTGAGTTTTTTTCCACTGATTTTCAAAGGTTTTCAAAGGCTAAAAAAGTGGTTTTGAAGTCCCAAAAATGGAGGGGTTAGCCTTTCTTCCTTATGCTTATTTACTAGCTTAATTTCTCTATTGTTTTAGCTAACTTTTTCATGCATTTCCACATGAATTTCAGTGCTAGTTTTGATTGTTTTGGGACTGTTTTAGGCTGTTAGCTTCATTTGAGCTTTATTTAGCATGCTTTTAGTGTAATAGTCCTCATAGGTTTGGTGGTTTAGACATTAGACACCAACCTATTTGAGTTGATAGCATTTATTTCAAGCTTTCCATACTTGTGTTCATCTCTAATCATCTCTGTACTTCTCTCATTTATTGGCTTTTTTCTTTGCCTTGAGAGTTGTTTCCAACCAATTATTTGTTTAAGCTCAAGATTGAGATCGTTATGCTTAATGGTTTAATCTCTTCGGAGGTTCATTACCAACGACATGACATCTCTCTCATGCCCAAAACAATCCTTTGTTTGACACTTCCCTCCTCTAATGGACTTAATGCTCATTTTGGACTAAAATGACTAATGAATGGAAAGGTATTTAAAAGGGGTAATCAACGGAGTAAAATGGAGTAAGATAATAAAATGGTTTGGGTTCAATCAGACTTTAATTGAACCCGTTGAGTCTTGAAAGCATTTCATACTAACTAGTGATGAAAATGGTTCAAGTTACAATGTCAACCACTTCCCTTGATCAATATCATGATAGGGAGGAGGTTCGTGAGTCTTTAAATTGTGCATTTATTGAAATTGTATCCCTTGGTTCATAAGTCGTCATGCAATGAATTAGCGCCGATTGATGGCTTGCGAATTGAGCCTACCACTTCTTTGAGCTGTTTGATGATAAGGAGGGGTAGGGTGGACAAACATCTCTTGAGGATGCTCTGTTTGTGCTTTGTTTGTTGTCTGTTGCAGTAGGAGAAACCCAGTATTAGTGGCTGGCGGGCCACCTTTAGTGGGGGGCCGACCACCACTTCTGGCATGCCGGCCACTTTTGTTTTTCAGCCAGGCAGTTTCTTTTTCCTACAGAACAAAGTAGAGGCAGAGGTAAAGAAAAACAGTGCAATTCCCTAACTGCAAAACAGAAGCATTTTGGCAGCCAAACGAAAGCATTTTTGGATGGAAATCTACGTTCATGCATGAGCCATCCCTAGCATTTCAGCTCACCCGTTCCATTTGTTTTTAGTAGCATGTTGTACTTAAAGTAGTGAAATTGTAATTAATAACTTAGTTAATTAATTCCGTAATAGTTTAAGTAGTGAATTTGTATTAATTAGTTAGAGCGTGTTGTAATTATTTAATTAGCTAGTTTAGTTAGTTAAATTCAGTGTTGTAATAATTAGTTAAGTAGCTTAGTTAATTTATTCATTCGGACCCTCTTGCATGAGGGCAAGCAATGTAATAATGTGTATGTCTTCTAACCTCACGTCTTTCTCCTTTTTATTTACTTGCTTATAATGGGTAGTTTAGAACACCATGGGTGTGTTTGGTTTGTATTTGTAGAGTAGTTTTTGAAATAAAAAGTACGAAAATTTGTTTGGTTTGCCTTTTTTTAGAAATGATTTTGAAAAATTGTTTGGGGAAGAGAGTTTTAAAAAAAGTGATTGATTTGATGTGTATGAGAGAGAGAGAGAGAGAGAGAGAGAGAGAGAGAGAGAGTGATTTTGGAAAGTAGGTAACCAAATAAAATTTTGAGATTTTTTTTGGAAAAATTTGTTTGGTTTGATTACTCTTGAAAATTTGTTTGTAGAGAAATGTTTCCCAAAAATTTTTCTGAAAAACAAACCACATGTTTCTTTTAGCATTTCCCATGTTTGCATCCATTTGTGTTGCATGAATCGAGGCTCGGTCCATCATTCTAACAAGCATTGTCATTTATTGCTTCTTTGAAAACGTGCTTAAGTTGCATGCTATCAAATTGATTCACATGCCATATTGGTAGCCGAGCTTATTAATTGCACCTTGCATGTGTTGCATTAGGCATATTTCATTAGTTAGGATCATGTTTTTTTCAACTATTTTCTCTCTTTTTGGTTCGCCTCGAGAATTGGGGTAAGGTTTACTGCTTTAGCATGTCGCATGCGTGTAATTGTTGCCATGTCTAGCATGCTCGCCATGACGCTAATTGCTTAATCGATATACTTGCTTGAATGCCTGTGGATGAAGGCTAGTTGCTTAAATCGGGATAATTTGATGAATGTACATATGAGCCCACTTTTTAAAGTGATACGTATTCAAAACCTTCTTTTCAAAACAAACATGAAATCAAAGTGTTCCAATTCTTTGCAAATTAGTCTATACTTGTGTGCATCACATAGTAACGTTAGCCTAGTAATCGAAACAAGAGCATATAATGTACATAAGAATCACATTATGCGTAGTAGAGGTCGATCTTTGATCGGGTGAGTGGGGTGCTCAATTTATGACCTTCCCCCTCTCGTACCTAAGTTCCCGAGTTGAGATACTTTGGTGATGGCAGATAAGTGGCCTTTGGCATAAGTCCTAAATTTTTCCAAAATATTTAGGTGGCGACTCTGTATCTGGCAAAGTAGTCCATTCTTGGCATTTTGATTCAAAATCGATTTTCCAAAAGATTTGCCGGATTTGGACTCATTTGTGTTTATCTATTTCACATTACACTTGTGGAATCAGATTCAGAACCACGGGAGTCCGAACTATAGAGCTATTCGTATCCGAAAGGAGCACAAAAAGCAAGCTACAAACCCATAGATAAATTCCTTTCACTCCACTATGACTCATGGATTGTTGTTTTATTTAAGTGTTGGTGAGAAATAGTGTGTAAAAAAAAAAGGGTGAGGATTATGAGATTTATTTAAATGCCTTAGGCTTGGCATTGTTATGCTTGTTCTCATGAGTAGATGAGAGATAGTGCATATATATATATATATTGTTGTCTCGTTCTCAGGAGTAGATAAGTGCTTTGATTTACGCGCATACATATATGCTAACCATCCGGGGAGTGTGGGTCAAACTAGGGACGATATCCCCATGCAAGTTTAGCTTCGGAGCAGTGTTAGGTATACGGGAGGCATATGGGATATATGTGTAGGCTGGAAGTGAAGGGCCGAAGTGGTGGAGTTAAGGTACAAAGAATTAAATATGAAATTATTGGTATAGTTTGAATTGTATTGATTTGTACATCTTAAAAAAATAGTAAACGACCTCGTTAAATTACGAAATTTGGGCAGAGGTATGTATACGTAATTCTAGAAAACTTTTGTGTTTTAACTTTTTACTAAAAAGATCAATTAGAACTTGTAATCAGATTATCTTGGTTACAACAGTTTTTGTTCATTTTAGCAATGTAGGTTTTAGATGCTGTTTTAACCCACAAAACGAACTCATTTTTAGTGGTTTTTTATAAATTAAAGTAAAACATTGTTCTGAACACTTTTCATGTTTTGAACTTTTTCAAAAAAAATCATCTTAGGATAGTTTCTTTTCGTTTTTAGCTTCATATTTTTCAGTTGAATTCCGTCTAGGTTCTTGTATCAAGTTTTTCTCTCAATTTTTCTAATAAATTTGTTCGTGCTACCTTTTAGGAAATTTGATTTTGTACAACTTTTATTTTTTGAGTTTAGGTCAATTCGAATGATTTAAGTATGAAATAGTATGTTTTTATACTTCTTCAACAATTTACTTATGATTAAATTATACTAACTATATTTTTGCAAAATGGTGGATCTTAATAACTTTTATGTAGGGTTAACTCACCATATATTTATTTATTTATTTTTTTTTTGGTATACTTAATTTATATTTAGTTGTGTATGAGCAAGAAACTAAATGCCACTATATCTCGGGAAATTACCCATTCGTCTCGGTGCAGGTGGAACAACTTGTTTTGTCCCGTAACAAGAATAAAATGTATTTTTATTTGTGTCTGGTGGACACGTGAGTGTCAAATATTTGTACACATACCAGTATAGTTGTATACTGACCCGTTTTGTGTCTTGGCATCTCGGGTGCATTCTATTTGAGCGCAGTCGAGCTTCCTTTGCAGTATTAGTTGGGGCTACGGTGGTGACGATAAATAACTATAGTTATTGGACATATGTCTTGAACTTCTTTTGTTTTCTTGAGCTTAGGGTTGATATTAGTTTATTGTATTTTATTTTTTATTTTTATGACCTTAGTATTTTGACAATTTGACATTGTGGGTTATTTTTCAACTTTACATTATTTAAGTTGTTTTGACTAGTTGTTGTTACTTTAATGTTGGAGGTATTGGCTAGTCATGCATTTATGATAGATGGTTTGGTTGGCGTTTGTTAATTTTTTTTTTTTTTTTTATATCTTGTATTTTTTTTTAGCATTGAAATTTACTTAAACCTTATGGCGACGAGAATATTTAGATTTGTTTGTTTCACCCCTAGGATTTGGATGATGAAATATTGATTGGGTTTAGTCCTAATTTAATATTTAATTGTCTAAATTTTAGGGCGTGACATCAACCCTCAATTAACAACACAAAAGGCTATGTACAACAGGATATTTACAATAATTATCAAATGAAATAGAGATTGAGGTGGGAAGAAATCAAGCCCAAGAAATAAATGGTACATTCATCTCTTTGTGGGTAGGGGTAAATTAATATCTAAATCCATGCTATCAGTTGGAGAGAGTAGATTGCCACTATTTCTTGGTAGAAGGTTTGCTTTGAAAGAGATTCATGAAAGGTGATTGAAGACTCGTCTTCCTACTAATGGAATAAGGATGTGACATCCCTTTCCATGCTCAACTTGGATTGAGAAAAGAGTATTCAATACCTTTGACCTAAAAGCTCTTACTCTATTTCCAAGAAAATAACAACAAAGGAAACCAACAACTTTCTCAACACTAAACCTCAAGAATCATCCAACTAGCTCCATGCAACAACCACAACTACTTATTAAAGTTGAGTATGGATTGAAACACATGAACCAATATGCTTGGATGATGAGAAAGATGATGAAAAAGTGAATAAAAAAGAAAGAAGTTACACTACATAATCAAACTTGTGGATAGGTGGCTACTTTCTAACTCCTTTTACATCCATGAGGTTCCATTTTACATATCCACATACACCAACAACGAATTATAACACTAAAAAAAGCAAGAAAGAGCATGCAAGAGTGTAAGAAATTAAGGAATTCAATCAACTAAATGGGTGGGTGGCTATATCCTAGTCCCCCTCATTCTCTCCCACCCCCTCCTACATCCATGAGGACCCATCATGTGATTACAACACACTAACAATGAAATACAAAGCTTAAAAGAAAGAAAGGGGAATTGAAGTTGATGAAAAGGATCAAAAGTTCACCTCTTGAAGAGAAGGTGAACCTTGAGTGTGGCTTAGAATACTCAGCAAGGAGCTCCAATCCAAGGTTGGATGGAGTTTTGGTAATTAAAGAAAGATAGGTGGAGGTTGAAGATGACTCAAGGGTGTATGAGTGTTGGGCTCTCTAACAAGTCTCTTAGCCTTTTAGAAATTTTGTAACCCAAACAAATGAGGCTAAGTCGTTTTTATATAGAGTTTTGGGATAAAAATATCTAAGATATTTGTGTAAAATTCACAGAAAAAGCCAAATTTCCCGAAAATGCTCTATACCTAGACAATTTAGCCGATTGTACCATTATTAATCCAGCCGACCACATTTTTCATCTGGCCATAAGTAGTTATACGACCAGTAAGAAAAATGTACCATTGGATCAATAGTGTAAGGCTAGCATAACTTGAAAGGAAGAACATAAATTTCCAAAGAATTCCACCATTTCATTCACTTACACTTTGTCCTTTGCTCGGTCCACTGAAAAAGACAACGTTTAGAGTTTGAAAGTGTGAGCCTCAGAACATTATGGAAATGTTTGGAACCACGTAACCCAAAATGCTTTGAAAAATGGTTTTAAGAAGGTCAAAAAAAAACAAAAACAAAAACAAAAACAAAAACAAAACAAAAAACAAAAAAAAAATGCTTTTTGCCAAAACAAGTATAGGTTTGGATAGTTGGGATTATAGATTGAATATTGGTTTCGCTGTTGAGGAATTCAAAAGATTGCACATTGCGACTTTCATCATTGAGTCTTCGAATAGAACGTCCAAGTCTTAAGGTCAGTCAAAATGTGGTGTTTACAACTACCTCAGACATATGTACAACAACTTCAAGGCAAAATACAGTGGCTCTATGTTGAAAGATCTGTTTTGGAAAGCTGCATCCACAGGAAATGTGAATGAGTTCAATTACTGAATGAAGAAGATGATCCTAAGACTAAAGACAAGAAGACAACTATTTTGGAATTAATTGTTATTTTTGTGGCATTGGTTCATGAAACTGTTTTGGAATTAAACTCAGTGGGGTGAATGACCTGTTTTGGAATAATTTTGGAGCCATTGTTATGTTGCTTGTATTTTTGGCATTGGAATGCTATAAACAAAAGAATGAAAATTCAAAAAAAAAATTATCAAAACAAATTTCATTCATTTCATACATAGATCAAGTGCATAATGCACCTTACAAATTCATTTCATACTAAACATTAACATGGTGCTATTAAAATACACGACAAAAACCACCATTGATGCCTTTATCATCATGTTCAGTGCCTCCATCTTTATTTCCATCTTCATGAGTCTTCCATTAAAGTGCATGTAGGCTTCACCTCTCTTAACTCTTGGCATCTCATCAATCTCATCTCTTCCATAGGTGGGAGCAAATTCACCTAGGTTGCTCCAAGGCCATAAATCACAACCCCCAAACCCCCTAATGGGTCGTTTCACACACAAAAAATAAACACTAAACTATACCAAATTCTTTAGAATAACGGTAAGTTCAAGTATCGATCCATATGGACAAATGGGGAAATTAAACTAATTTAATTGTTAAATTCCTAATTCAATTTTTGATTAAAAAGATGATGATTCATAACCTATTGATAATTAAATTAACAAAGCGAATAAACTAGCAATTATAAATAAAGATTGGAATTTACTGATTTTGAGAAAAACCTAGGGTAATGAGTTCACCACTAGTTACAAAAATAAGGTTTCAATTTGAGACTCAATTATGTTACGGTTCGAACTAAATAATACTTCGCAACTATAAGCTTGAAGTATTTATTAAGAGAATTAACACGTTCAATGTATATGCACGAACCATCTCAAGTAGTACAAGTCGTTCGCTCTAAACTAGGGTAGCAACACGACTCGTCCCCCGTAGTATGGCTCATCTCATACCTTGAACATGAAAGAATAGAAAACCATTGTATGGAAAGCATTTAACAATCACAGAAAGCAGAATACTTGAAGAAATAATAGAAAATTATATTGGAAAATTTCTTGAGAACCATACAACTGTTCAAACCATTACATAAAAGAAAACCTATTTACTTGGCTAGGGTTTCATCAAAATCCTAGAAATAGGAGCTTAGCCATTCATGAAGGAGTGTGAAGAAATGGAGGAAGAAGAAGCCACCATGGGAGACATTCTTCAAACTTCAAGTTATTTTTCTTCCAAATCGTAGCCTCTTTCTCCCTATTCTCTGAAATATTTTTCAACCCTAAAAACAACCTATTTTCTTCTTTTTATTCCCAACAAAACAAACTTCAATTTTCGCGTACGCAACCCTAGGTGGGCCGCACGTATGGTGGAGCCTGGCCGCACGTGCAGTGAGGTGGCAAGTCGAGAATTTTCACTACTCGCATGGAGAATCTGCTTTTGCGTCACATTTTTCTTGAATTTGCGTGTTGCCTGCAAATGCTGTACAAGTGCACAAAACACATAATCTTCACCAAATAAACAAAATTCAAAGACTATAAATGTAACTTAAGTGGTCTCAATGTGGTAGCTTTCAGCCTACATCACATCCCCTAACTTACATTTTGTTAGTCCTCGAGCAAAACAATAGAAAAAAAAAGAAAAAGAAAAAAAAATACTTTAAGCCACTTTTGTAGGGATTACGATTGTATTTAGCATATGCAACAAGCCTTTAAACTACAAAGTTACTCTAAGTGGACGAGTATAGTTTCGTGAGGGTTTCCAGAAATGATACCCACAAACATTAACATATTCACATTTGCCCAATAACAATCAATCACACTGCACCACTCAAGAATTAACTTATGTGCTAGTACAATGCAATATTAAGACATGATGAGTCGTTGAAGGCACAGTAAACAAGTATGAAGGAATCTATTGAGCAAAGATCGCAATTTAGTATTACAAAAATTAAGTTCCATGTACTTGTGAATGCTAGTAGACACATCATCAGTACCCTCGGTGTAAAGTTCAATCGCAATAACTAGTTAACTGTCCACTATAATAGCCCAGTGTAACTCATAATAACACCCAACATATATAGAAAAACTAAACTTTTGCAACCAAGATTCTCATTTTTTTTTAAAGACTGTGCAATGTCTTGATCCATTAAGCTTTCTAATCAACCCATGTAACAAGCATTGGGCCAATGACTCCCAAACCAAACGATTTTAGGGCACTAGGCGTGAAAACACCCCTACGGGCTTAATAACTTGAGCTGAAAAGGCTACAAACCCGAACAAGTCTTTATTTTTTCTTAACTGTGCAATGTCTAGGTTCCTTAAGTTTTCTAATTAACCCATGTAGCAAGTATTGTGCCAATGACTCCCAAACCAGACGATTTTATGGCACTAGGTGTAGAGACACCCCTACGGGCTTCATAACTCAAGTTAAAGAGACTATGAACCCAAACAAGTCAAGTTTTTTATTTTTATTTATTTATTTATTTTTTGGTGAGAATCAAGGCTACTCATTTATTCTTTTATGCAACACTAGCAATTATCAATGATGTACATCAGAGATTAGAATAGAGAGGTCACCTCTATGAAAGTGTGTTCATATGAATCAAGGCATACTCATGACAAGTCTACTAATACCACAAACACAAACAACTATCATAGTGCAAACATCACATGCGAGTATTTACCTAATAAACCCTTTTCATACAAGTCTACTATGTTCCCTAATTAACATATGCTTATGTCACCACCTTACTAGCAACAAGCCAGCATTAAGTGAAGTGGTGCAATCAAGTGCAGCAAGTACAAACATGAATTATGAATTATTAGACAAGTAGAAGTACACAAAAGAAAATATCCTCATCCCCCAACATGAATATGATATTGGTCTCAATGGAAACAAATGCGAAGTAAATATTGAAGAGAGAGAATATTACCAGATATTGTAGGTGCACATCCCACGAGGTAGATACGAACCAAACACACACCCACACACTTCTTCTCTTTTTTTTTTTTTTTTGGCCGCATGTGCGCTGAATTATGGGCCACTCCAGTGACTGTTCAGTAGTAGCCAAATTAGGACGGGCCGCACGTGCGGTCTGTGTTTTTTTTTTGGTAACTGACACACCACACTTAAAACACACAAAATAATAAATAAATAAAACTAAAATGCTTAGGTTTTCTCTCGAGAAGAGCTAAATATATTGTCTTTAACTAAATATCAACACAAACTTATTTTCCCTATAACGAAAATAAATCAACCCGTCCAATAATGCGGGACTAGGTTGTTAATGACTTGTGGGAGGATAATTAACAGAGTGAAGAAATGTGTGTGTGAAAAGTATAGTGTGTAAAGAAATCTCATGGGTGGAAACAATAAGATCAAAACCAAAAATAAAATCCCACCCATGTTGATTTACTTTATCACTATAATTTTCTACAATTAAATCCCTATCAATTTCGTCCACATGAGAGGCCAAAAACTATGGGAAGAGTTTCTGTCATATCTCTGGGTGCAACGGTAGGTTCAAGTGACAAAAATACTTACTCCATATCAGTTGTTGGATCACTGGAGAGATGTGTTGTGGCTTCACTAGGTTCAATTTGCAACTCTTTTTAAAAAATCTCACAACATGCACTCTTATGAAAGTCTTGAACGAGTTGGTCAAAAGAAATCCACACATCAACTGGGAACATCTCAAAGTTTTTAGTTGACCACATTATGTATACAAATTGACTTGTTTGAGAGTTCAACCCATTGTAAAAGAAAGCAATGAGTTGAGTCATTTTGTAGCCATGTTGTAGACAAGCATCTACATAGTTCTTGTATCGTTCCCAACAATGACAAAATAACTCATCCGCTCCTGAGTAAAATTTAATATTTTTCTTTTGAGAAGAGTGAGGTCAGATAGAGGTTGTGATTCTTTCCATTTAAAATAAGCCAACATATTTATCCAATTCAGGGCGGCAAGAATGGTGCTTGTGCATACACCACTTTGACACACACACACACACACACACACACACACACGGTTCCAACTCGTGTGCGCTAAGTTATGAAAGCAAAATACCAAAGGAGAAAATGCTTACAACGATTTAACGAAAACGCTTTACTCGTCTTGCGAGTGCTTGATGTGTAGACCGTTGTCTCCAATCTCCACTTGAGCTCTCTATGTTTAGCACTTTGGTGCTTTACTTGTGAGTTTTTTATTTTATTTTATTATGCACTTTGGTGCTGCGGTTTGTTTTTAAAGCTCGGTTGCGTTTCGCTCGCACTTCGGTGATGGCTCCAATTGCAAAAACTCTATACACTTAGTAATACGAAAGCATAAAATCCTAAATTAAAATAAGAATATAACTTTAAAATAATTAATTTCGCCAGAAGTCCCTGGCAATGGTGCTAAAATTTGATGGGTCGTTTCACACACCAAAAAGAAACATTAAACTATACCAAATTCTTTAGAATAACGAGAAGTCCATGTATCGATCCACAGGGACAAACAGGAAATCAAACTAATTTAATTGTTAAATTCCTAATTTAATTTTTGATTAAAAAGATGATGATTCATAACCTATTGATAATTAAATAAAACAAAGCGAATAAACTAGCAATTATAAATAAAGATTGGAATTTACTGATTTTGAGAAAATCTAGCGTAATGAATTCACCACTAGTTACATAAATACAGCTTCAATTTGAAACTCAATTATGTTACGGTTTGAACTAAATAATACTTCGAAACTACAAGCTCGAAGCATTTATCAAGAGAATTAACACGTTCAATGTATATGCACGAACCATCTCAAGTAGTACAAGTCGTTCGCTCTAAACTAGGGTATCAACATGACTCACTCCTCGCAGTATGGCTCGTCTCATACCTTGAACATGAAAGAATAGAAAACCATTGTATGGAAAGCATTTAACAATCACAGAAAGCAGAATACTCGAAGAAATAATGAAAAATTATATTAGAAAACTTCTTGAGAACCATACAACTATTCAAACCATTACATAAAAGAAAACCAAAAAGAAAACCTATTTACTTGGCTAGGGTTTCATCAAAACCGTAGAAATAGGAGCCTACCACTCATGGAGGAGTGGGAAGAAATGGAGGGAGAAGAAGCCACCATGGGAGACATTCTTCAAACTTCAAGTTCTTTTTCTTCCAAACCCTAGCCTCTCTCTCCCTTTTCTCTGAAATAGTTTTCAACCCTAAAAACAGCCTCTTTTCTTCTTTTTATTCCCAGCAGAACAAACTTCAATTTTTGCGCATGCAACCCTAGGTGGGCCACTCGAGCGGTGGTGGGCCGCATGTGCGGTGGAGCCTGGCTGCACGTGCGGTGAGGTGGCAGGCCGGGAATTTTCACAACTCCCACGGAAAATCTGCTTTTGCGCCACTTTTTGCTTAAATTTGCATGTTGCCTGCAAAATCTGCACAGGTGCACAAAACGCATCATCTCCACCAAATACACAAAATTCAAAGACTATAAATGTAACTTAAGTGACCTCAATGTAGTACCGTTCAACTTACATCAACCCCTATTTTCACACACATAGTACAACTTATCTTTCGAAGGCTTCTTGGACTTTACCATTGTAATGGATGTTTTTTTCCCACAACACATTTTTTGCTGATAAACCTCAAGGTTGTGCTTCCCCACCACCTATATTGCTTGAAGACGACATTTTTGTTGGGTAGGGTCAGCTGCAACTTCACATAGAGAGGAAAGAGAGAGTAAAAAGGCCATCTTGATGTGTAAGCTTTTATTTCTAACTCTAGGGGCATTTCAGTCATTTACTTCGGACGAAAAACCATCTTTCTATGCCCATTGCACATTCTGCGTGTGTAATGCACATTTATTAGGTTAGATGGAAATGCTAATTGTACACTTCAATTCAATAACCACAAGGAGGTTATGTGGTGATTTTCAAATGTCGGGAGGAGAGAGGGTAAACCACACGCATGACACATCCCAAACCACAGGGAGTAAAGTAAAATTTGCCCATATTATATTAAAACAGAATTATTAAATTAGAAACAGACCTAAAAGCAATCCAAATTAATCAATCATACAAGATACATATGTTTTAATTCATATATATTATAGTGAATTAAATTTTTTTTTTTAAGTTAGTGAGATCAAATTTTCTTTAAAATATATTAGCAAAATTGGAAAATTAGGAGTAAATCCATCATCAAGTTTTTTTTTTTTTGGTTAAGTTCTAATTCATTGAAAGTTTGCATGCTAGTGAGATCTTTAAGATTTCAAATAAGAAAATAATAATAATAATAATAATAATAATAATAATAATAATGAAATGAGTAGTCAAAGGAAGCCTCATAACACTAAAAAAGCCCTAGAATACTTTATTTTTTCAACAACACACTCACATTGTTTGGTTTGTCTCTTGAGATATTTTTTGAAAAATAATTTCCTATAAAGAGTTTACAAATTTTAAAAATTTGTTTGGTTTGTATATTTTGAAAATAGTTTTGGAGTTTTGGAATTTGGGATGATTTATATGGCATTCACACACTTCACATCACCCAAGGAGTTCGATAGGGTCAATGACAACTCGCTAATCACACAACCCAAACACACAAAACAACAATCACAAGCATTACCTCATTATCAAGAGACATGAGTCTTACACTTCAAAACATTCTCAACATCCCACCAAGTAGCTCTTACCAATGCTATAAACTCTATTGGGTCATACCACCCCAAACCATACACACCTCGAATGATTTAACTCCTCTCTCACTGCCTTCCAAAACTAGTTACAACTTACTCGTTCCCAACAGTAACTCAAATCAAAATAAGGCTTGTAAGCCCTCACTTGCTTTACTTTGGAAGCAACCACATTTCCACAAAATACTAAGATTACCAATCTTAACAAAGATTCCATTAAAATATATAGAATCACAATTCATTACAATGCAATTTCCTTGGAATTAACAAACAACATAAATATACAACACTAGTAGGAATAAAGCCCTTCACAAAATAACAATAGATTACAATACCCAAAACAACAAAACACTCCACCAGCCTCAACATCATCTTCGTCTCTATCTGGACTGCCGAGACTAACTCTGCCCATGCAAAGGGCAACGATGCCTAACATGGCGAATTGATTACACCTAAAACATGTAGGTGGTCCCCTATTCTGAGACTAACTCGAAGAAGTTTGAGTCTAATTGGACCTCCCAAAGGATGATTCTGATGAAGCGAAGGTAAACTGAGGCGGAAACTGCTTCTATGACTGAGATCTTGCTTTTCTCCAGCTCTTACTATGCCTAGTAGTCCTTCGAACTAAGAATCGCCAAAATGGCCTCTTCCTCTCTATCCCAACCAATATCAAAACAAGTGGCCTCCAAAGGAGCCGCTGCCTCTGCAAGTGTGTGATAATCTCTATGCATAGCCTCAACAACCTTTTTCTAAACATCGTCGCATGGCCTTCTCTCGAACTCAAGAGAACGACGCTCTACTATTGCTACCAACTCTAGAGCTAATCTCAACTATTGTGCCTCCATTGACACTTCTACCCTCGACACATCCTCTATTCCGGCGTGTAGACATCCTAACCAAAAGGCAAAACCAAATTTAGTAAACAAAACTCTAGCCTTCCGTAGATTACAAGACACTTCTAGTACAAATCACATAATCACATTGCACATAAACAACTTAAACACTTAGTCACATAATCGAGTCAAGCGTGTTTCCAACGAGACCTCAAAGTAAGTTCACTAGCTACAAGCACTATCTACGAAACTTAACCCTATGCTCATATAAATACAACACATAAGGTCATATCACCTAGACTATCTATATGCAAACGTTCTCACCAAGCAAAGAAAACCTGTTGTGGTAAAAATCACTTCTCACGAGCCCAAAGTATTCAAACCTAACTCGCTCTAATACCAAGTTGTCACGCCGCAACTTTAATTACTCGAATAGCATTACCAATTCCGTTATTATTAACCAATTCATATAGAAACATACGGAAACTAGAATCATTAATATCAATAATTAATAGAGATCCCCACTCGTTTATACAATCTAACACAAAATGAGCTACAATTAAATAAAATCCCATTAGGCTTACATTGAGAACAAAACGAAGGGATTGACCCTTTACAATTATAGTGGCATTCCGACAACAAATAAGGTAGCCCCGAGGCGAACAAGAAATTGAGCTTCTCAATTCCAAGGAATTCTTTATCTTTGTACCTGAAAAGTTTTCAACAGTGTCAGATGAACACAAAGGTCCAGTAAGAATCCCAAATCATCCTAAACAATAACAATATACATATAGCTATGATCATGAATGCTTTACACCATACTATATTACTATACAAATAATATGAAAAATCTATATCCAAAATATACATACTTACGTACTTTTTCTCAAAAGATTGTCTTTGACTACAATGCAAAACATAACCCATCTTATCTTTTAACCGTCCCATTTTAATTCAAAAGAATCTCACATCAACACTTCTTTTTGAAAACATGTTCACACATTCCAACCTTACTCTTGTCTCGTATGCCAATGCACCACATACATACCAAGACAACTACTATGTTTTATGGCCTTAAGTACAAGGGCAAAAGAAACACCCAACACAAGATGCATCCAAAATAAACCATAACAACAATGAAACATAAACCCATATTTTATCGGCCATAAGCACATAAGACAAATGATGCACCCTTCCTAACACAGCCCGCTTTACCGGGAGTGAGTCGGGGGGGGGGGGGGAGAGGAATTTGTCTCAATGCACTGCACTTTACCGGATCAAAGCCAAAAGGGAAAGGGACCTACCATACTTTATCGAGCGCAAACTAGAAGAGAGAGGGACCTCTGTCCAAGCACACACTATACTGGGTGTTAACCGAAAGGTAGAGAAACTGATAGATAGCACTCATTCATCCAACTCATCACAAATCCATATAAAATCCAAATTACGCAGTTATTTTATATGATATAACATTTGTGTTCTATTCAACAACAATCAATACCATCCTCCGCCGATGGCCAAGAACAAAACCTCTAAGTAATAAACACTCAACCCATATAATAAAATAATATAATCCTCATAATGCATCAAGCTCAACAACAACAATAATAATAACAAGAACTCTTACAATAACCTTTTACCCAAGCTATAAATCCATTTTCTTTCTCACTTTACAAAAGAGTTTGTAAAACATTTTTGTTTTTAATATCAAAACCAAAACCCATTGCTTCCATTCCTCACATCCATATCCATTTGCCAAAAGCCCCGTTTTAACTTATAAATACTCCAATTTTGTCGGAATACAATCATAACCCAATCCACACACAACACCAATTAAACCCATAACTCAAAACAATAATAAAATCTAGGGCATTCAACACAATCCTCAAACATAAACTCAGCTAATCCATAACATCCACAAAACAACAATGACACAGGGTTTAAACTCTCAAAACCCTAACTCACAAATCATGCTTTTGAAAAGGTCATGGTAAAACATGTTTTTAATGCAATAAAAACTACCACATGTCCATCTATAACGAGGTATTAAGAAGGAGCAAAGAAATCCCTACCACTTGAAGTGAAGAGGAGAAAGAGAGAAGAAAACCCTAAAACTCAATGGCGACGAAAACACAATCCGCTCAGAGAGAGAGAGAGAGAGAGAAGTGAGAAAAGAGGGTGTCTTAAGGGTCTATATATAGTGCCAGGGGAAAAAAAATAGAATATTAGTCCCAAAGTCAACAAAAAGAATAAGTCAAAAATCCTAAAAAGTAGGGCCCAAAACACACATCAAATTCTAAAATCTACTGTCAAGTGTCGACACCAAGAGGAGGGGTGTCGACACTAAGAACCAGTGGTGAAACATGCAAGTTAAAACCAAACTAGGTGTCAACACTAGCAAGCCTAGGTATCGACAAAAAACAGTAGTGTTTTTCCCAACACTCAGCACAATCGGTGTCGACACCCAAAAACATAAACAAAAGGAAAGAAAGAAGAAAAGAGCAAGCGTCGACCCCAGGAAGCCTAAGGTCGACCCCTATAACATAATTTCAAAGCCAAAACTCCTATTTTGACAAGAATAATCACAAAAGAATAACCCAAAACTATGATACACCAATACCAAACCAAGTTTAACTCAGAATTCACTCAACCAACATCCAGATACACCTCCCAAAGAATCTAAATGACATGATGGAATGAAATTAAATCCGTCACAAGGACTAAAGGAGCACAAGTGTTACGTGGCTAATCCAACCCAACCCAACCCAACCTAACCTAACCCTAAAGGCCTATTCGACACACACACACACACACACTCTCTCTCTCTCTCTCTCTCTAAACCCATCGGCAACACTATTCAATCGACGGCAAGTGACAGTCGATGTCAGTGGTAGTAAGCAACCATCAACGGCAGTGGCGGCTAGTGGAGATCGAATCAAAGGTATTCTTCTCTCTCTCTCTCTCTCTCTCTCCAAACCCATCGGCAACACTATTCGATTGACGGCAAGTGACAGTCGATGTCAGTGGTAGTAAGCGACCATCAACGGCAGTGGTGGCTAGTGCAGATCGCATCAAAGGTATTCTTCTCTTCTCTTCTCTTCTCTTCTCTTCTTCTCTTTGATGGGCCTTCTTGTCTTCTCTTCTCAATTTCCTGTCTTTCATGTCCATTCCTATTGAATCAATCCCTGCAAATTAAACATATCCAAAGAACACTTAAGACTTGGGAAAGTTTTTTGTATTGCAAGTTTTTCCCTTTGTTAACATGTTTTATTTTTGTAATTTACCTTATATCATCTCCTATGTTAATTTCCAAATGAATTCATGTTTTGTACTTTAATGTGGTGGATTCTGTTTATTGAACCTTTTATCAAACAATTTGTTCAGTTGAAAAAATGTTGAAAATTTGTGAAGTCTAAACTGCTAAACTGATTCGCATCTATTTGGTTAATTCACTTAATCCGTATCAGCCAATCTGGCAGACGGTTGTCAATGAATTTTTTTCAATCCGTCTAATTTTGAACGGATGGCGGATTAGAGATTTCTCGACTGAAACCGAACCGTAAGCACCCCTAGTGTGAGGATAGTAAAGTTTAATTGAAAAAGAAAAGTTACAAAACTAATAGTCAAATGCATATTGGGTACCTAATTCCAAATTTTATGGTTAAAAATTGTAATTGAGGGCTCTAAAGAGGGCAACTTTTATATACTTCTTTGTTTTAAAATAAAATGTTACATCATTGGAAAAGTCATTGGATAGGTGTTAGAGACCTAGAGTCGCAAGAAAAGTACCGACGATCAGAGAGGTCACTGGAATCATCGCCACAGCTGAAGGTTATCGATGGCGGTCAAAGGTCATGAGGGCTGATACAGTAAGGGTATGGTGTAATTCTAATGGTAGTTTTGTTCAAAAAAAAATGTTTAATGTTCTTAAATTAGCAGCCAAAAAAAAAAAAAAAAATTTCTTAAAATATAAAATTTATTTGTTATGGATCTGAAAATAACCTTAAAAATTTATTTTAATAATTTTTTTAAAGTGTGATCAATTGACCGACACCAATGCATTTAGTGCTGCGCATTGGAATATTGTATCATGTTGCTTTTGCCCATAATTGTTATTTTACATGTTTTTTATTTTTTTGATTTTTTTTATTTAAAGTAAATTATTAATAAGTTCTAATAGTTAGACTTAATTTTCATCAAGTCCAATTGAAAATAAATTTTAATAAAATCGTCGCTAAAAATAATTTTGTTATGATGATTTTTTGCAGAAGTCGCAAAAAATTGACAATTAGTGACTTTTTTTTATCACAATTTTTATAAATTGTCTTTAAAACTTACCGTTAGTGACGTTTTTCTGTGACGAAATTTTCAAATTATTGCTGAAAATTAAAAATTAGTGACATTTTTTGTGACGGTTTTAAATTGTTGTTAAAACTTGTAATTAGTGACATTTTTCGTGACAATTTTCAAACTGTCACTGAAAATTAATAGTTAGTAACTTTTTTTAATAGTGTTTGATAGAAAATACCATTAATTATTATATGACTTATTAGATAATAAGTCCACCTATTAAGATTTATACATAATTTTTTTTTTCTTTTTCTTCTTCTTCTTCTTTTTCTTTTTATTTATTTATTTATTTATTTTTTAAACGTGTTTGATAGGCTTTCTTGGGTTGAGGGGCATTTATTCAATCTTAATTTGTTTATTTTAGTGAATTTTAAAGAATGTTTAAATTTGATTTATTTATTTTTTAAATTTATTTCAAATGACTTTTAATCAAGTTTGATAACAATGAGTTGGATTTTTTTCAATATATATATAAGTTTTATTTATTTATTTATTATTTTTTGATAATCGAGTGTCCGAGTCATTAACTAATCTTAGGGATCCAATCTCACCATCCACATGTGGAGTCCCTATTTAAAGGCAGAGCAAACTCCTGTATGGATTGACTCGAAAAAGTTTATTGTAACTAGTGAGTATTGAACTTGAAAACTTGAGAAAACACATCCCTAGGTGCCATGTTTTGCCTTCTAGGCCAACAACTTGGGGTTTGTTTGCACAAAATTCGGCTAACAAAGATCAATTTAGTGAATTGCGGGCGTGCCAAGGCAAGTGTATGAAAATGGAAATGGAAAATATCTAACTTCTGAAAAAATGGGGATTATGTGAGGTCCAAAAGGATAAAAATCTCCCAATTCTTGTTTTGCTTCAATAAAGAGGATTTAAAATCTCTAAAGAGTTTATAAAGTCAAGAAGAAAGATAAATACAAGGAAATGAACTAAAAAATAACTCATTTTATAGATTCAAACGGATGGAACATATAAAAGTGCAAAAACTAGTTGGAAAACATAAAAGTGAGTTACAAATGAGATGTAAGCACAATTCAATAGCTTCAAAACAAATGCCAATGATGGCCAAACAACTAATTGACACTAGTGTTAAGAAAACTAGGGCTAAATATCTGGCAAAGATATCTTTTACTGCTAATCTATTGCTAAATTGGAGCTAAGACTAGGGATGAATAGCACTGATGCTATATAATTGTGTTGATTGATTGATTGATTGAATGAGATTTGTTCTATGCTCATTTGCACTATTTATAGATGCTAAGTCCTCTTAAGAATCACAAACTACTCTATGAAAATCAACAACCACCTTCTGAATAATCCTTATTATCTCTAGATAGTGGGTTGCTTGAGTTTTTCCTAATCTGTCATATGTCCTATCTATCTTTTTCTTCTCAGCAGGTGGTTGAGTGTTCCTAAAGGATAGGGGTTGTTATAACCTCTTTGTCACGACTCAAACCCGCCCCTATGCGTTTAGCACCGTAATCGGCCAGTAATCTATGATTACCGAAGGCCTGTTTAACAGTAAGACAGTATTACAGAGTACAAGGGCATGGTGGAAGCCAAAACAGTAAATAAACAATGTCCAATGAGCTGTGACAGTCTGTATGCAAAAAGACTTTTCATACATATATACACAAACAGTACAAAACAGCATGTACAACATTTACAATTATTCAGAACAGGGACCTAATCCCTATTGGGCAGTACAGTATCAGTCTAAACAGTTATTACAATACAGATGCAGAGACAAACGGGGGAAATAAAACACCCCTAAGCCCAAGCTTGGCAGGCTCGGAACCTCGCAGTGAGGCACAGTGGTTGGCTTGACAAAAAAAGGGGAGTCTAACCCACGCTCCTAGCTCCGGTCTAGTGCTTGAATACCTACATATATATATATATATATATATAAACAGTGAGCTAAAGCCCAGTGAATAACATAATGCGTAAAGAGGTTTAGAATGAATGTCCTTACAGTAATAAAAATAGTCCATTGATTCAGTATTTCAGCCATTCAGTCATAACAGTCATATGTGGTACATCCATTAGCATAGCAGTACAGTAAACAGTAGGTCTTAAAAGGCTGAACAGTCAATGATGGCCATTATAACAGTAAACAGAAGTTCCAAGATAAGAACTGACAGAGATCTCTGTAACAGTAGCAGTAACAGTAACAATAATTGCTATGAATGCCACAATACAGTTCAGAATAGAGGACAAACATTCAATCAGTAAACAGTATTAGTGCAGAAACAGTACAGTTTAAACAGTCACATTTGAACATATCTTTACACAATTGTTACTCAGAGAGTTCTTGGGCTACAGTTAAGCTAGAGCGCGTCTCCGGATGCCAACCCTACACAGTTTACAGGATGAACACACACTAAGTTCACATTCGGGAAACGAAGACTTAATCCCTAATTGACTCGGTGTGGTTCGACATCTATATCCTCATTAAGATGCTTTAAACATGCCCTAGGAATGCCTAGGATGGAAAGAGGATGCAAAGATGCACTTTAAAAGCATTTTCAGAGTTTTTAGAAAAACAGGGTCCCGCTCGAGCGTGGAGTTCCCACTTGAGCAGACATGCAGACAAGGGTCCCCCGCTCGAGCGTCACTTCCCACGCTCAAGCGGATTGCAAAACATGGCAAAAGTACTGGATGTGCGAAAATCACGCTCGATGGGCGCTCGATAGCCGCTCGAGCGTGTGACACAAGACCCCGCTCGAGCGTGCAATCCCCCGCTTGAGCGTACTGTAAAACAATGCAAAGTGCTGGGAGCACGAATTTCACGCTCGAGCGCCAGTAACCCCGCTCGAGCGTGAGTTCAAAATCTGGAATTTCCAGATTTGAACCTCAAGCTCAAATTCAACTTCAAATGAATCAAATTTGATCCTTTTGGGCTAATTTTCTGAAAAACACTTGTAACTTCATAGTATTACATGATTCAAGGCTCAATTTAAGAAATCAAAGCCCAAGGGTAGCTCAATTAAATCTAATTTCAAACAACATTCTAATGAACATAATTCAAACATGACATGCATGAGTTTAAACCAATTCAAAGCTTCCAATACTTGCTCTAATGAGCCAATTCTTTCAAAAACATGAGGAATTCATGAACTAGAACTACAATATGAACATGCATGTGGAATTCCATGAACAAACACCTCAAAACTCAAGAATGAAGGCATGCATGCAAGATATATGTTATAGTTCAACATCATAAGACCAAGTCTTGACTTTAAACTCCAATATGACAAGAGCCATGCAAACCTAACTCAATTACATGAACAAGAAGGTGAAGACCCTACCTTAAGTCTTGAATTTCAAGAAGGAAGCTCAAATATGCAATGAATCCTTCAATCTCCTAAGCCTCCAAGCCAAATCAAGATGAAAACAAGTTCTCTGTCTCTTACTCTCCTCTCACTCGGCTAAAGCAAGGAAAATGGCTGATCAAAAGTGTGACTAAGTGTATACAAGCCTCAAAATGTCTAGGGTAGTGGCCCACTAAGTGGCATATTGGTAATTAAGCCAACTATTGCAATTTATCATCATTTAATCTAATTTAATCATACCAAATCACATTTTAATTAAATATGCCATAAAATCACATAAATTATGATTAACACATATCACTAATCAATTTCAGATTCGGCCGCCGATAAGACCTTCAATTTGTAATTTAAAGCATAAAACATTAACAGATAATTCGACAGTCAAACAGATAGAAATGCATTCAACTAGCACATTCAATCAACCAGTTCAGTATTTCAGTCGGTTCAAATACTTATCATAATCAGTCTCAGTTTAACAATAATCAGTCAAATTATCAATAATCAGTGATAAAAATTATTACACTCTTTCAAATCTAGGCTATTGGATGGTGGGTCATCTTGGATGGATGACCCTTGTCCCACCTTGGTCAAAGTGAAGCCTTAAACAAAGGAGGCGTATGGAGTTTATTTTGACTGTTTGATGAGATAGGAAATGGTTGCTAAACTTTCTGGATGGCTGCCACTTGTTCCACCGGATGCATTTAATTAATTAATATATATATATATATATATACACGTGATCCCTTCTTTATTGGGACTTGGTGCCTGTTTGGCAGAGCTTAATTACAGCTTATTTCAGCTTTCAGCTTAATTTAAGCTATTTTGATATGTTTGGTTTAGCTTATAGCTTATAGCTTATAGCTTTTTGGAAGTCAGAAATCAGCTTATTCTTTGAGTGGGACAGGAGATGCTTTAAGAATAAGCTGGAAATCAGCTTAAGCTGGAAATCAGCTTAAGCTGAAAGTTATAAGCTATAAGCTGTTTAGGCATAAGCTATAAGTACTTTCCCACGCTCTACCAAACAGGGCCTTGATCACAAATCAAGTCATGATTGCATCAAACCCATCACGAAATCTATCAACATTTTGAGATGCCAAAACAACAAACTTTGAGTCACCAAAGACACATGTGGCAACCCTTCATTAGGTTGTCATTTTTGTTACAAATAGGGTTATAATATATATAAGTTTATCGAGCCGAATAATAATTTATTCAAAATTGACTTGAATTAATTTTAAAATTTAATTTTTTACAAAATCAATAGATTTCAAACAAATTTTTAAAGAATAAAAAACTAATTGAGTTTGAATAGTTTGGTTCATCTTATTAACCTAGATAAAGCTATTATCAAGCATTAAAAACACAAAAATAAGTAAAAAATAAAAATATATAGATGGAAGCTTGTTGCACTTTTGTTGCAATATTCTACCCAAAAACAAAAAAGAGAAAAAAAAAAGAAAAAAAAAAGAAAAAAAAAAAAGAAAAAAGAAAAGAATAGATGGAAGCTTGTTGCACTTTTGTTGTAATATTTTACACCATATAATACTAATTGGCAACTCCACAACTATATATATATATACTAGTAACCTTACATCAATAAAGAGCCATTGTATTAAAGTGACAAAAACTTTTAAAATAATAATAAAAAAAGTTGACGCATAATTGGAGTAAAATTATAAATAAATAAAAATCCTTGAGCAAAAAAGTAATTGGCTTTCAAAAAAAAAAAAAAAATGAAAAATGAAAAACTATGCACAAGCAGTCCATCAAGTTCAAATCTCCTTCATCACCCTAAAAAAAAAAAATAAATAAATAAAATTTGATGTGGTTTCAATTGTTTTTGTTTCATTTTATAGATTACGATACAGAGACATGAACTAACCCTAGAAGAAATGGATGAATATAGAAAGTTGACCCTTGGGAGCATCTAATGACAAAACAGCATTCAAATGAGACCATTATGTACAATGTAAAACAAATAGAAAACAGTTTAGATATACAGAAAGAACGGAACACAGAATATATAGATATGAAATAAATGTTTGTAACTATAAATGAGAATATATTCGTAACTATAGATGAGAAAATGATATTTTTAATTTTCTTCTTTTACTCGCCACCGCCACCGCGCCTCTCCTCTCCTCTCCTCTCCTCTTCTCCTCCTCCTCCTCTTCCTTCTTCTTCTTCTTCTTCTTCTTCTCACTTTTGTTGTCACCATCGCATTCTTCGTCTCCTCCTTATTCTTTTTCTTGTCCTTTCTCTTCTCTTCCTTCTTCTTCCTCCTCCAGAAACCTAAGATTTAGATTTAGATCTAGGGGTTCTAGAGAATAAGGAAGAAGAAGGATGAGGAAGAAAAAAAAAAAGAACGAATGGGAGAATGGGTCGCTAATGGCCAAAAGGGTGTGGTGGGCATCTGGAGGCGATGGCGGCAACGAGTTGTAGAGAGTAGCGGAGATGGGGGCGAATGGAGTTACAGAAGAAGGGAGAGGCTAACTAGAGTAGAGAGAAAAAGTGAAGGG
Organism: Camellia japonica; assembly: GCA_030407325.1. NCBI lineage: Eukaryota > Viridiplantae > Streptophyta > Magnoliopsida > Ericales > Theaceae > Camellia > Camellia japonica. Next base: position 130,842,420 of record JAPPVO010000032.1, read on the forward strand.
GTTCACGACGGTGACTGGAGGGTTGGCCGGAGGGATGCCAGAGATGGGCAGAAACTGCTAGAGCTAGGGTTTGAATTGGGTGGGAGGTTAGCTGAGGTGGGGAGGGATAGGATTGCGATTATTGGAGTGTTCAAAATGAAAAAAAAATAAAAAATAAAAAATAATTAATTAAATTTAGGTCTAGGGTGCCTTAAGAATTGGGGTTCAACCAATTTTTGTAGTGTATTTAGAGCCACCGTAAATAAAAACGTGTAGTGTATTTAATGGTACATAGAACCCATTTATGAGGATAGGAGGATAAAATATAATATTCTATTCTATTTACATACTTACACCTATTATTTTGTTTCTTGAAATTTTAACATAAAAGTAATGAGTAATATAGTTTTATTTGGACTGCCACTTGACTTGTTCTAAAAATATTGAATAATTTCTTCAATAAGAGTTGATATAGTTAACTTTCTCAACAAATTTAGAAGATAGAAATCAAACATAGAATTTGACCCAATAAATTAATTTTATTTGGCATTTTGTGAAAAAAATAAAAAAATAAAAAATAAAACTTGCTTTATACTATTGGAACGACATTACAAAAACAAGTGTTTTAACATTATTCATTGCTATATTATAATAATAATTAATTCTTTATCTATTCAATCATCAAAGATGCTCTAATATAGCTAAATCTAATAAAAAGTGACCATCCTACCATTTTTATTTATGCAATAATGCTAGTTCCACACAAATGTCATTTATATTTAATAAGTGTGAATGTGTTACATAAGAAAGTCAACAAAACGTAATAAAAAATATAATCATCCTAAAAAATGTCATTTATATTTAAGAAGTGTGAATGTGTCACATGAGAAAGTCAACAAAAACATAATAAAAAATATGATCATCCTAATATTTTTCTTATACATATTGCTTCATGGTATTGATTTTAAGTAAATTGTTCTAATAATATTAGATTCCATTAAGATAGATGTGAATTTCAAATCAATAGATTTGAGGTTGAATTTATAAAAATTAGAGAGTGAGTTATTATAAGTGGATAGAAGTATGTCAGAGTAAGGAGTCTGTATAATTTGCAAATCAAATCGGTCCAGTCCAATTTGGTAAGTTTGGTTTGGTGTTTTGAATCCGTGATTCGGTTTTGGATTGGAAAATTGAGGAACCGTAGTTCACAGATTGGTTATGATTTTCAGTTCATGGTTCTGGATTAGAATCGATACAGACCGTTTGTGTGACTTAAAATAATTATTTTGGGATATAGGTTTCATAATTTTAACATCTCCTTTGAAGTCTTGTTTCTTTAGTTTTTTATTGGTAAGGTGGAGTGAAAATATTTGCTTATTTTGCTATACTTTGGCCAATTTTCTGTTTGTTCGCTCAATGCATAATTATGTTCCAGTCTTCTGGTAGGAAAGTCTATAATTCAAGATAGTTTTAACAAATCTTTTGTGTACATGTTGAGATTATGGTTCCAAACTGATCCGAACTGTATTTAAATGGTTTGGTTCGGATTGGTTCCATGATTTAAACGGATTGGTTAGGTTCCAATTGTTAGACAATTTTCACTGTATTCGAAGAATAGATTAAGGAAGAAGAAAGTCTGTTTAATTACTTAAATCAAAACAGAATATAGAAAATAAAATATGGAAAAAAACAGATTCTTATTTTGTTACAAAACAAAACAGAATCTAAAAAACAACATAAAAAAAAAAAATGAAACCAGAAATGAAAATTATAAACAAACTACTTATAGTATTAGTTTTTGGAAATTCAATCAAGTCTAGTGTTCCACACTGTCTCCTTAAGACAGATTTGTCTTCTTCATAATGCTTTCAGAATGTATATGTCTGTCTCCGAAGATAAAATGATTAACGACAATTAGCAGCAACAGTACTACAAACTAAATGTCTAGCGAACACAGTTTGTGTTTATACTCTTTCTAGTAGAAAATAAATGCAGCAAAATGCAGGAAGTAGAACCAGAAGGAATAACGAAAATTGATTGAAAAACCAAATGAAGGACTTATCAATTTATAGGAGAATTGGTGGCTATTCAGGATAGATTTTAATAGGCAAAGAACCTGTTCGGAACAGACTTGAACCTGTTCGGGTTGGAAGGAAAAAGATGAAAAGCTGTAATGGACCAAACTACCAATGTTCAGAAACATTGGGGTCAATTCGGATTTTATTTTGAATTTCAAACCGAAATTCAAATTCCAAACGGTAAGAATTTAATTTTAGAAAAAATAAAATTCAAATGTTTTTGGCCCAAAAAGATAAACATTGGACTACACAAGCCCAACCCAACCTTGCATCATGCACCCGCGCTCAAGCCCAGCCCAACCCAGTCCCTCCGATCGATCAGACGGACAGATGGCGTGCGCGCGCGTGTGTTTGTTTTGGGTACAATGGGTCTAACCCATTTTGCCCATAACCTCCCCCTCTTCAAAACTTGAGTGCCCCTTGGGTCTACCCCAGGGTCCAATCTCAGGGCTTATAAACCCATACAATGTTAGCTTACCCAAATAATGTGGGACAAGCTTTCCTTCAATTTGGGAAACCCACCAAAACACCATTTTCATGGAGCTTACTTTGGCATCAATTTCTCATTCATCTGATAATGGTTTTGAATAACCAAATATACTACATGAATCACAACGCGTCATAGAAAGTGTTACCACCAATACCTGCCATAACCGATACTTGGGTCCTATTTAAATTGTAGCCCAAAGTTGACTAAAAATTCTTGTTTTGTGTAGAATTTTCTTAACCATTTCTAACAATCCCCCACATGAATGGAATTTGATGACAACGGAAGTGCAACAATATGCATAATTTGTCGAGAGAGTATAAATCGAAAATATTTTGCACCAGGACATGTAGCTTTCGACCTTGAACCTTCCCTAGTGATAACCTATCGGATCTACTAGCTAATCAATGGACGCGATGCCTTCAATTTTTCAGCCGTTAGTGTAAGCCAAGACAATAGATTTTATACAAAATATCTTCTGACACGTTGTGGTTCTCACGGTTGTGTTCATTTTGGCCCTAAACGTTCTTGGTTATTCATGAGTACTGTAGAGAATTTAGCCTCTTTATTCTCATAGAACCGACTCCAGTTCAACACTCATATAGATGATTCTTATTGAGAGTATCATTTATACTCATCTTGACTTTTTATTCCTAAGTCAAGATATAAGTAATCATTAAAAGTAAAGCTTATCCTTAATTCCTTGCATACAACACATGTTGCAGATATCACTCTCATCATAGGAATGAATAAGGATTTTAATCCCTTAGTGATTTTTGACGAGCCACACATAACTTAGTTGTCCCTTTGAACTTAGTTCTTGGGATCTCTAGTCATCTAAGTAGGGTTACCATTATTATGACTCTTGAAAAATCTAGAAACCCTAGATGTTGATTTGTGATTATGTACCAATTTTAAGCAAAATATAACAATCCCAATCAAACAATCAAGAGAAAGAGACACAAAGATTTTACGTGGAAAAACCACAATTGGACACCTTCCAATTGTGATAAAAAAACCACGGGCAACAGCCACAAGAACAATCCACTAAGAAGATTTAAAGGAATTACACAGGTATACTCTCAATTATCTAGCGAATTCACAACGCCTAATTGAACCAATCTCTATGTGCCTCTTCCAACCCCATCTTCAGCACGGAATTGTCTTTCTGATGAGCCACTCCGGATTCCACCAAAGCTTCAGGCTCGAATTCTTCAGAATTCACAACTGAAGAACAACTTTCTCTTTTGTGTATAACAAACAAATCTTTGATGTACTCTCTTTAAACCATGAGTTGAATACTCAATAAAACATCAAAGAAAAATCACAAAATATCCCCAGATATAAACCTTTAAGAACCAAAAAGAAGATCTGGAGGACTTCAATCAATTTACTTAGTTTTGGGAGAAAACCAAGTATTTATAGAGAACCAAAAGTAATCCAAGATTGGGAAGAAAACAAACTCCTTGAGAAATCCGGATTCTGAGGCTCGCTCGAGCGAAGCTTTCCTGGCTCGAGCGAGGAGAGTAATTTTCATGATTTCTACTAGTGCTTCGGCTCGAGCGACGGATCCTTGGCTCGAGCGAGGAATACACTTCTGCAGGTTTTTGTATGGACGCAATCCTTGGCTCGAGCGAGCATTCCTTGGCTCGAGCAAGAAAGTCTTAGCTCGAGCGAGCACTCCTTGGCTCGAGCGAGCAATGGCTGATATGCAATTTTGAATGCAATTTTGAATTTTGCTTCGGCCGCGAGCTGACCGGGCAGCTCGACCCCCGTAATAATCAACGAAGTGGCAATCTTGAAAGCATTAACATCACAAACTTCTCCGCAAAGCTCGATTCGGGTTGGATTCGCATCTAATAAACTCATAGCCTTACTGAAATAAAAATGCGAATAAAATTACAACTCAAAAGAGTTTTGTCAAACGGGATTGCCAAGAATAAAAACCTAACAACTCTTATGTAATAGGCCTTAATCTTATTCCCTTCGATGAACTATACACTTCCTCTTTTGTTAAACCTTTTGTTAACGGATCCGCGATATTCTCCTTAGACTTTATATAAGCTATTGAGATTATACCATTTGAGAGCAATTATCTTACGGTACTATGTCGACGACAAATGTGTCGTGACTTACCGTTGTACATATGACTCTATACCCTTCCTATTGCAGATTGACTATCACAATGAATACAAATAGCTAGCACATGTTTTGGCCACATTGGAATGTCTTCTAAGAAGTGGCAAATCCATTCTGCTTCTTCTCATGCTTTGTCTTAAGCAATGAACTTGGATTCCATTGTGGATCATGCGATGCATGTTTGTTTCATGGATTTCCAAGAAACAGCTACACCCCCTAGAGTAAAGACATACCCGTTAGTGGATTTTGAATCTTTAGTATCTGATATCTAATTTGCATCACAATATCCTTTGAGTACTGCTGGATATCGAGTAAAGTTTAAGCCATGATCACTCGTAAATCTTCGATATCTAAGAACTTGACTGATCTATTTCCAATGGTCTCCTCCGGGGTTACTAGTGTATCTACTCAATTTACTGACAGCATAAGCTCTATCAAGACGCGTGCAATTCATTGTACATTAGGCTTCCAATGATTTGGGAGTATTTTAATTGAGACACCGTATCACCTTTATTTTTCGATAAATAAAGACTGATGTCTACAGGTGTTCTTGCTACATTCACATCATCCTTGATATATTTACCAAGAATTTTCTCAATATAATATGATTAAGACAAAGCATATCCGTTAGATGTTCTAATAATTTTCATTCGTAGAATAACATCTGCTACTTCCATATTTTTTATATCAAATCTTTTGTTCAGCATTTGCTTAGTTGATTTAATCATATTATGACTGCTACCAATTATGAGTATGTCATCCACATAAAGACAAACTATGCCATATCCTTTGTCAGTGTTTTTAACATAGACACATTTGTCATATTTGTTTATCTTGAATCCATTAGTTAGCATATCATGATCAAATTTCTTATGCCATTGCTTAGGAGCTTGTTTTAACCCATCTAGGAATTTTACAAGTCGACACATTTTTTTTTTCTTTCCCTGGCATTACAACCCCTTCGAATTGCTCTATATAGATCTCTTCATTTAGATCACTATTTAAGAAAGCTGTCTTAACATCCATTGGATGTATCTCTAAATTATACAATGCTACCCAAGAGGTTTAGAACCGGATGGAAGATCCACTAATTCCCAAGTATGATTTTGCATAATGGATTCAATTTCACTATTAACAGCCTTTTTCCACAAAGGAGTTTCAGGACCTGACATTGCTTCTTTAAAGCTCCGAGGCTCTCTTTCTAATAGGTATGTCAGAAAATCTGGACCAAAGGATTTTGATGTTCTCGCTCTTTTAATGCGTCTTGGTTCACCATCTGTTATTTCCTATTGGTCATGACTAGTACTAGTCTTTTGTTCTTGATTGTCAATAGTATCCTGACTTTGTGTAGAATCATAAGTTTTTTTTCTATGAACTTAATTCCTATCATTTCTTATGAGGAAAAACATGTTCAAAGAAAACGACATTCCTAGACTCTATAATAGTATTTACATGTATATCAGGTATTTCTGACTTATGAGTCAAAAATTGATATGCACTACTATTACGTGCATAACCAATAAACACACAATCAACTATTTTTGGTCCTATTTTAGTCTTTTTAGGAACATGAACTTCTACTTTTGCTAGACACCCCCACACTTTTAAGTATTTGTAAAAAGGTGGTCGACCTTTCCACAATTCATACGGAATGCTGTTAGTTTTCTTTTGTGGTATCCTATTGAGGATATAATTAGTAGACAAAATTGATTCACTCCACAAGTTTTGTGGTAAGCCTGAAATTAGTAACATGACATTCATCATTTCTTTAAGGGTTTTATTCTTCCTTTCAACAATTCCATTTTGCTGTGGGGAATAAGGTGCTGTAGTTTGGTGAATAATCCCATGTTGTACACAAAATTCATTTAAAGGTGCATCATATTCACCATTCCTATCACATCTAACCATTTTAATGGTTTTACCAAGTTGATTTTCGACTTTAGTTTTATAGAGTTTAAACATTTCCAAGGTTTCATCTTTACTTCTAAGTAAACATACATAACAATATCTTGTGCAATCATCGATAAATACTATGAAATATTTTTTTCCTCCTCTAGTTTGAATAAATTGAAGATCACACACATCAGTATGAATTAATTCTAAGGTTCGGTTTTTGTTTCAACCGATTTAAATAGAGCCTTAGTTAGTTTTGCTTCTACACATATCTCACATTTGTGATTAGGATAAATTCCAAACTTTGGTATATAATCCAAACCAATTAGTCTACGCAAAGCATCAAAATTCACATGTCCTAATCTACCATACCATAAATTTGACTCAAGAATATAAGCAAAAGATGTGTTATTCTTATTAATAACATATTTTGGTACAACTGTCATTACATTCAACTTGAAGAGGCCATCGCTCATGTATCCTTACCCACATGCATACCACTCTTTGTTAATACAAACTTATCAGACTGAAATACAAGCCTAAAGCCATTTTTACTTAACAAAGAACCAGAAACTAAATTCTTTCGGATGTCTGGTACATGCAGCACGTTGTTGAGCGTAAGTTCCTTCCCCGATGTCATCTTCAAGATAACTTTCCCTTGTCCAGCCATAGCAGAAGTAGATAAATTTCCCATGAATAGTTGTTTACCATTTGCAGCCTCATTATAAGTACTGAACATCTTTCTGTCTGCACAAATATGTTGAGTTGCTCCAGTGTCAACCCCCCATTCTTTGGGATTTCTAAGCAAATTAGCCTCGGACACCATAACAGAAAGATTGATGTCATTTATCCCGTCAGAGATGTAATCTAGTTCTATCACATTGGCTTGATCGGTAGTCTTTTTGCTTGTACTTCAGCAATCCTTCTTAGGGCGTCGGCAATTAGAGGCACGATGTCTAGTCTTGCCACAATTATAGCATTTTCCTTTGAACTTTTTATTTCCATTGTTATCACCTTGTTTAAGACCATCACCAGCAAACTTCATCTTCTTGTTATGTGGTTTGGGCACTTGTTCCACTACATTAGCCTTAGACTCAATGAGTTACCATTCCTCTTTTCAACATTCCGATTATCTTCTTCAATCCTTAATCGGACAATAAGTTCTTCCAATGTCATCTCTTTGTGTTTATGCTTAAGGTAGTTCTTAAAATCTTTCCAAGAAGGCGGTAATTTTTTCACAATTGCAGCAACTTGAAAGATTTGTTGAGAGACATACCTTCAGCATGAATATTATGCAAGATGAGTCGGAGACTTTGCACTTGGCTAATAACCATTTTAGAATCAATCATGACAAAATTCATAAATTTTCTAACAACGAATTTCTTCATGCCGGCATCCTCTGTCTTGTATTTTTTTTTCTAAAGAATCCCATAATTCTTTTGTTGTTTTAAGAGGGCTGTAAACATTATACAACATGTTGTCTAGGCCATTGAGGATGTAATTCTTGCAAAGAAAATCAGAATGCTTCCAAGTATCTACCGCGACAATAACTTGCCGATCACTTTCATCCTCTTTAAGTACTAGAGCATCTTCATGGAGAAACCAGACAAGATTAAGAGTTGTCAGATAGAACAACATTTTTTGCTGCCATCTCTTAAACTCTATACTGTTAAATTTTTTCGATTTCTCTCCATGATTCACAGGAATTTGAACAGGGTTCTACAAAATGGACGGTGTTGGTATAACAACCGGATTGGAGGTACCAGTTCCAGTAGCCATCAAATCTGAATACAAAAATCAGATAATAAATTAGAAGCAATACAATTTTCTAGTTACAAAAACCAGAAAAGAAAATCAAAATTTTGAATACAATGAAGAAACAAAGTCTGTCTTAAGATTGTTAAATAATCTTCACTGTATTCGAAGAATAGATTAAAGAAGAAGAAAGTCTGTTTGATTACTTAAATCAAAACAGAATGTAGAAAATAAAATATGGAAAAAACAGATTCTTATTTTGTTACAAAACCAAACAGAATCTAAAAACAACATAATAAAAAATGAAACCAGAAATGAAAATTATAAACAAACTACTTACAATATTACTTTCTGGAAATTCAATCAAGTCCAGTGTTCAACACTGTCTCCTTAAGATAGATTCGTCATCTCTACGGTGCTTTCATAATGTGGACGTCCATCTCCCAAGATAAAATGATTAATGACAATTAGCAGCAGCACTACAAATTAAATGTCTAGCGAATACACTTTGTGTTTATACTCTTTCTCAAGAAAATAAATGCAGCAAAATGCAGGAAGCAGAAGCAGAAGCAGAAGGAATAACGAAAATTGATTGAAAAACCAAATGGAGGACTCGTCTATTTGTAAGAGAATTTGTGGCTATTCAGGATAGATTTGAACATGCAAAGAACCTATTCGGAACAGACTTGAACCTGTTTGGGTTAGAGGGAAAAAGCTGAAAAGGTGCAATGAACCAAACTACCAACGTTCACAAATGTTGGGGTCAATTTGGAATTTATTTCGAATTTCAAACCAAAATTGAAATTCCAAATGGTAAGAATTTAATTGTAGAAAAAATAGAACTCAAATTTTTTTTGCCCAAAAAGATAAGCATTGGACTACACAAGCCCAACCCAACATCGCACCCATACCCAAACCAAGCCCAGCACACCCGGACAGACAGACGGTGGTGGCACGCGCGTGTTTGTTTTGGGTCCAATGGGTCTAACCCCCTTTACCCATAACCTCTCCCTCTTCAAAACTTGAGTGCCCCTTGGGACCTATCCAAGGTCCAATCTCAGGGCTTATAAACCCATACAATGTTAGCCTAGCCAACCAATGTGGCACAAGCTTTCCTTCCTTCAATTTGGGAAACCCACTAAAACACCATTTTCACGGAGCTTTCTTTGGCATCAATTTTCCATTCACCTGATAATGTTTTTGAATAACCAAATATACTACATGAATCACAACGCGGCATAGAACACGTTACCACCAATACCCACCATAAACCGGTACTTGGGTCCTATTGAAATTGTAGCCCAAAGTTGACTAAAATTCTGGTTTTGTGCAGAATTTTCTCAACCATTTCTAACACCAATTTTTATAGAACCGTAGATAACGGATTGGTTCTACTTTTACACCAAATCGAACCAATTCAAACCATACTCACCCCTAGATAGAAAGACTAGAAAATATGTATTTTAGCAATATTTCTGTAGCTTAAAAAATTCTAGAACATGATTTCAAACTTTGACATAGTTATTTCAAATGCATGATAAAACTTTTTACTATAATTTTAAAATACATAGATAAGCTATCATATTTAAATTCGAACTATTTTTATTGCTTTCTCCTTGAATGATTGATGTCAAATCTATACATTTCAAATTCATAAATTCAGATCATGAATTTAGATAAAGATTTGATTGTTTTTTTTTTCCAAATTTCTGTCAAAATTCTTGATCCAAATATAATGTCAAAATGTTACAACTAAAGAAAAAAACTGTAAATATAATTCAAAATATAAATCAATATAAATTTAATTCCCAGTAATGATAAAGAGCTCTAAACATGAGCTCTGAAACTAGCTCTAATGAGCTGGCAATAAAGAAGGGGAAAAAAAAAAGAAGGCCAAAACGTCACATCAAGAGGTGGGACCCACCTATTAGAGCTCTATTAGAGCTCCTAATTTAGAGCTCTTAAACATTTTTCATTTAATCCCACTCATTCTAAAACAATTGATTAGATGCAATTTCTTGAAAAAGTAGGGAGAAATTGGTCATTCACCATGGACTAGGCAGAGTGTCCTCACAAAAGAAGAGCGTTGCTATTTGCACCTGCCAAAATTCTTTGGACCCCCCAATTTATAATTTTTTTTATTACAATTATACCCTAAAGTAAAATTACATTAAAAGACATTAAATGGAATACCCACCTATCAAATTAGAACTAATACTCTGTATTATTGGACACCGACCCCATCCCCACCTCTACCTCCAACTCCAACTATACGTATTCCATGTTTGTAAACCTTAAACCTATTACTCTTTATAACCAACCAACATTAACCCTAAATTATTTTTCATAATCATCTTAAACCCTGAATGTGTCATCTTCATCACCATCATCAACCCTATTGAACCAGAAAGTTTTGCTTCAAGTATAACATATATTTCATCACTTATTTCACCGTGTAGAGCAGTGGAGGATGAGGACAATAATTCTAATGAGACCGGCATTCCATTGGTAAGTTTATTTGTCTTGCATTAACATTCTTGGTCATTTTCAGTCGTTCTTCTTTTGTTTGAACTGTTCGGTACTGGTTTGCCGACTGTTAGGATTATGTTCGGTAATACAGTACTGAACATAATCCTTTCATTCAATACATAGGTTCTGAACATTAATGCAGATAGTCAGTATTGTTGAACCAAATATAATCTTTATTTTCGGCACTGTTGAATTGAACAAAACCATTAGTTTTGGTACTGTTCAACCGAACATCATTTTTTCAATTTTGAAATTACATTCACACGTGTTTTTAGGGCGATGCTTCAGCTAGAGGTAGTAAGGTAGATTCAGAACTTGTAATGGATTATAGTAATGAATTTGTCACTCATGAGGTGAGTCTTTGATTGTTTTACATTTTTTGTCCTTTTTTATGTGCAATAATTGGTTAGTTAAATTTATTTATTTCATATATTCAAGAGTCAAGATGAGTTAATTTGATGGGCACGTCAAGTTGGAAAAAGAAATGGATTCGTTATTGTCATGCAGAAATCTGATGGGGGTGGTATTCGTGGTAGGAAGCCAAGACTTAGCCTAGCTTGTGAGAGGAGTGGATCTTATAGAGACACTCGAAAAAGCAGCACGCCTAAGACAAAAAAAAAAAGCATGACTGACTGGTACTAAAAAATGTGCATGCCCTTTTTTTATTGAAGGGAAAAAAATTAGCCACAAATGATGATTGGATCTTGATGGTTGTTTGTGGTGTGCATAAATCATCCTGCTGCAGAATATCTTGAGGGTCATTCTTATGCTGGAAGGTTGTCACATAAGGAAAACTCTTTGTTGGTAGTCATGTGTGGACTCGCCTTTTTCGCACCCCCCCTTTCGGAAAGGTTTGAAAAGAAGGCCTCACAGTTCGAACTCCTGTGGTTCTGAATCTAGTCTAACAAGTGCAATGTGAAACTGATCAACACCAAAGAGTCCAAATCCGACAAACTTTTTGGAAAATCGATTTTAAATCAAATAACGCCAAAATTGGACAGCTTTGCCAGATACAGAGTCGCCACCTAAATATTTTGTTTTTGGGAAAATTTAGGAAACCCTGACTTGTGCCGAAGGCCAAGTGTCCATCATCAACAAAGTTGCCTCGGCTTGGGAACTTGGGTACGAGGGGGGAAGGTCATGAATTGAGCACCTCCGCTCGCCTGATCAAAGATCGGCCTCTACTAATCATGATATGATTTTTTTATAAACATTATGTGTTCTTATTCCGGTTATTAGACTAGCATTACTACGTGATGCGCACAAGGAAGTATAGACTAGTTTGCTCAAGTTAGAACAATTCAACTCATGTTTGCGAAAATGGTTTGAATTTGCCACCTCAAGTGGGCTTAAAAGATTGCGGACTTGCCACCAGACATAGTGGGCTTAAAACATGATTTTCCACTCAACAAAGTGGGCTTAAAACACACATTCGTTGAATTGTTCCAATTCAAACAACAAGCCTTCATCCACAGGCATTCATGCAGTTTAGCATTTAAGCACATAGCCTCATGGCAAGCATGCTAACCATGGCAACATTCACACTTATGCAAGTATGCTAAAGCGTAAAAACTTACCTAGTACTCCAAGCCAAAACAAAAACAAGTTAGAAAGATGCTTGATCCTAACTACACAAGATGCCTAATGCAACAAATGCAATATGCAATTAAATAGGCTCGGCTACTAATATGGCATATGAATTTATTTGATAACATGCGGTTAAACACGTATTCAAATAAGATATTGAAATGACAATGCGGTTTGAATGATGCGCCGAGCCTCAGTGCATGCAAGACAAATGAATGGATGCAAACATGCAAGCATAAGGTATGCGAATTGAAAATGTCTCTAATCTAACCATCAAAAGCGATTAAATAAAAGGGAGAAAGACGTGGGGTTAGAAGATATACACACGCACGCACACTTATTACAACATTATGGCCATGCAAAGGAGGTTCTGAATGAATAAGCCAACTAACTAGCTACGCTAATTGAGCTAACTATTACAACACGAATATTTAACTAACTGCTCTAAGCTAATTAAATATTATAAATAAACTAACTAGCTAGGTACTTAACTAATTAATTACAACACGAATTAATCAACTAATTAACTAGACAAGTTAATTACACGGCTTCGAGAAACGAGGGATGCATGCATGCTCGGTTTCTCCACCCGAAAAGTCATCATTTTGTTTCTGCGAGCCTGTTTGCGCATTTGATCACTGAAAATTCTATCAACTTCCAGAACCCTTCTGCTTCACTTCAGGAACCCACTGTGCAAATTTCATTGGTGGCCGACAAGGGGCCTGTCGGCTACGAATGGTGGCAGGTCGGCTGCTAGTGGTAGCTGGTCGGCCACTGATGACATGAACTCCTCTTTTTGCTACAACGGAGAGCAGATAGAGCAAAACAGTGTATTCTCACAGATTATTTGCACACTTTGCCTCTCCTATTCATCGGGAGATCAAAGGAGGGACAAAATTTGGTTTTACAAACCATCAATCAAGCAATTTCATTGCATGATGGTTTGTGAAACCAATTGTGCAAGTTTAATGAATGCAAAATGAGACCAAAGGACCATCACCCTATCATGCATGATGAAGGGTAATGGAGACCAAGGAAAATGTCATATTTCATCACTTTTGAGTATGAAATGTCTCATTTCCCTTGTGTTCAAACTAACGTCCGATTTGAACACATGCAATGCAATACAAAACAAAAGATGCTTATCTTGCCTTTTTAACTTGTCCAATTTTGTTTACTCATTTTAATTACCAAAACCATTCTTTAATTGATTAAGTCCATTAGTGAGTGTCGTCTAATGGAAAGATGACTCAAACAACAAGTTGCTTTTGGCATGAAAGAGGCATTACACTTCTAGTAATGAACCCCCTAAGGGATTAAACCATTAGGTGCAACATCTCCATTTCACACTTAGGCAAACAAGTGGTTTGAAACCACTTTCAAAGCAAACAAAAGAGTGAAGAATGGAGGGAGATTGCAGAGATTTTAAGTGCTGAAATGAAGTGCAAAACAACACCAAAACATGCTATTAACTCAAAACAATGATGATTAAAGCATGAAAACATCAAGCTAGTGAAGAAAATTACACTACAACTATGCAATGCAAGACTCAAATGAATTAACCAGCCTAAAACAGAGCCAAAACAGAGCTTAAAACATGCTAGACTTGAGCCACAAGAAGCTAAAATAATAAGCTAACATGTGAGGCTAACTAGGCATGCAAACAAGACACAAGGAGGGGAGGCTAACCCCTCCAATTTTGGACTTCAAAACAAGGTTTTTACCACTAAAAAACTTCTGAAGTTCAGTGGTTAAAAGGCCCAAAAAAAGTTGGTTTAAAAGTGATGAAAAAAATATACAAAAGCTTAACAAGAGCAAGAAGGGTAGACCACCCTTAACTCAAAGAGACCTCAAACTAACACTTTCAAGTCACAAAAACAGAGTTTTTGAAAGTTCAAAACCAGCCGAAAACGGTTGAAATAGATGGCAAAACCAAGATGCAAAACAAGTAGTAAAAAGGATAAGTGCTATACCTTTGAAGCAAAGCACAAAATAGCCAATAATCCAAGCTCAAACCACCTTCTAGAGCTCAAACAAGACTCCAAGTAATGTCAACCCAAAGGTGAGAGTATTTGGTTAAGGGTTGGTATGCAAAAGCTAAGGACTTGTGAGAAAATGTGTACAAAATGTCAAGAGAGAGAGAGAGAGAGAGAGAGCTAGAGAGAGAGAGATAAATTTTTGCTCTAATTTTTTCTAACCTCTCAAAATGGGGAGAAACCCTGCTATTTATAGAAAAACACCCCTTGAGCTGAGAAATATCTCACCAAACACGTGTATAGAGATGCAGCTCAGTGTGCAATAGTTGGCACAACTGTCAATAAATATCTGGAAAAAGGCACTGGTGGCCGTCGACCACCACTGATAGCCAACCGGCCACACCCATGGCCGACAAAAGCATTCCATGGCCGACAACCTTGGGTGGTGGCCGATAGGCCACCAAGAGGTCCAGACACCAAGTTTTGGTCCAAAACAAGGCATAGAAAGAACAAGGTTTAGAGGCTCAAAGACAAGGCGTTCCGCTGAGGACTTCAGGCGCTCAAAATGAACACTAACAAACACAATCATCGAGTGTATAGACGATGACATCTAAGTCTTGAGGACGGTCAAAAATTGGGTGTCTACAGTTGCCCCTCTTTGATAGAACTCGGGAGTCATGAAATGACGGGAGTGAATGTCAAAGCTCAGAGACGACCCATTTTTGACAAGGCCGAAGACTTGGATAAGCAAACAAACAAGACAAAACAAATGGTTGTGCCCGCAGGCTGCCTACGTATCCCTTTGCAAGGAATCAAACCAGCGTAGTTCTGGGGCATGATGCAAGTGTTATGCACGATGCTGGAATATAACTTATGATCATGCAATGAGGCTGTAATGAAACAGCTTGATGCAAATATCATGCAAAGAAATGCTACATTCATACAAACCAAAACAAGGTACAACAACCTCACACATAAAGGTAAGTAAGTAGACACGAACCAAACCACATTTCATGCAGAAAGGATGTAAGAAAATTATGCAAGCTTAACTACGCGACGCGCAGGAAAGATGAAGAGCAACACCACCGTCGGGTGCACTCGAGGTCTCAAGCAAGATCCTAACGTGTTGCACATATGAGAAGGAAAAGGGGGGTGTGAACACCAAGGCGCACCCAAGTGTGTTTAACCAAAACAAACAATCTTAGCGTGCCTCACGTGCGAGGGGAAAAAGTGGTGTAAACACTGGGATGCGCTTGAATGTTTTTTAACCAAAGAGAGTAAACACTGGGACACACCCGAGTGCTTTTAACCAAAAAAAGGTGTAAACACCGGGACGCACCCGTGTGTTCGAAATCAAAGCGTCCTAACGCGCCACATGCGAGAGGAGAAAATGAGGTGAACACCGGGATGCACCCGCGTGTTCGAAACCAAAGCGTCCTAACGCGCCACACACGAGAGGAGAAAGTGTGGTGAACACTGGGACGCACCTGCGTTGTCGAAACCAAAGCGTCCTAACGCGCCGCACGCGAGAGGAGAAAGTGAGGTGATAAGAACACCGGGACGCACCCAAATGTCTCTAACCGAAGGCGAGTAATTCGAAGGATAGGAATGATTTCACCTAGAACTCCTCTGAATGAACCGTACATACAATACTGTGCCTGCATAAGAAAGAGACTTAATAGGTATAGCGTAGTAAGGATGCATGCTCTATGCACAATAAACAAAGCATGTTCTATGCAAATGTAGTGACAGCATGTTCTATGCATGATAATTGGAAGCATGTTCTATGCAAATTCTATGCGACAATGAAGAAATTTATACTTCATGCAACAATGGATGAATGCATATTCTATGCAATAATGGATTGAATAGCAACTTCCGATTTACCTCTCGGAAGAGTTGCAACAAGTTAAAAAGGATACACCTCATTCGTGTTGGTTAGTGATAAACATCATGCACTGAAGACACAGTTTAGAGCTTCTGCAGAGGCAATTTGAGCTCAAAAGTGAACTTTTCTTGCACTTCTCAAGAAATAAGGACACAAAACAGCAGCAAGACACAAATGAGGAGCACTGGAAGCTTGACGGCCACCAGGGAGGGGTATCGGCCACCTGTCGGCCACCTCTAAGGGTTGTCGGCCATCGATGGCAGGTCGGGCAATTTCAGTCTTTTTACATTTGGGTCTTTAAGTACACACACCCAAACTTCATTTCCTCACTTCTTTTTGTCCGAAATTCATTCCTCTCTCACTCGAGACCTTTCTTCTCTCTAGATCTGAGCTTTATGCTCGTTTTCCAATGCTCCACGCGAAGTTGATTTGCTAAAACCTCTTGATTTCCTTCGTTTTGAACTGATTGAAAACTGATTTCGGTGCTTTTTTCTTCATTTTCACCACTTGAGGCTTGTTCTCCTTGAGTTTCTCTTGGGTTTGGCGCCTTTTCCCAGGCTTTGACTTTTTCTTCCATTTTCTCTCCCCTATGGTTTGATCAGAGTTGACTTTTGGTATTTTCTACCTATTTTCCCCATTTTCTTCACTTTTCATCAACTCTTTATCTATATTCCAGATGGCAAACGACTTTCCACATGACGGGGCTCCTCCATGACAGGGCTCCTCCAGAGGTGGAGTTCGAGGCAGAGTTCGATGCTGATGCAGAGCCGGAGCCCTTACCACTGGGAGTGAGGCCTTTTGACGCGGCTAGATATCATCCTGAGATGCACATTCTACCTGCTGGAGGCGTTAGGCACTTCATTGATTTCGCTGATGCACCGGCAGATCTCTTACTGAGGGAGCCAGACTCCCATCTTTCAGCCGTTCCTATTAGGTACTAGCTCTATGCACTTGTACATCTGATGTTCTTTACTTGCGTTTCTTGCAATACCCTTTATCTAATTGTGTTTTCATCAATGTTATTGCATTTGTTTTGCACTTCCATTTCATCGAACTGTATTTATACTGATTCACTTATTCTCTGTCACAGGGTGACGCCCGCGCATACAGGGGCTATGGGGCCACGACAGCCAAAGATTGGTACGATGAGCTCCCTATCGGATTACGAGCTATTGTTGATGAGACAGGCTTCGACCTATTCTGCTCTGGATTGACACGAGTCATAGCGAGCCGTCCACTTCTTGGAGCACTAGTGGAGAGATGGTGGGACACCACCAACTCTCTCTACCTTTCCACTACCGGAGAGATGACGATGGCCCCTTACGACTTCGCCATGATCACAGGCCTAGGCGTAAGGGGTGATCCGATTCCCCTTGATCCTAATATGGGGGAGTGGGAGGCTGCTTGGATTGAGCTTCTAAGGATGCGCCCGCCTTTGTTCTGGACAGTCCAGGTCAGATACAGCTGGTTCAAGGAGCGTTTCCAGGGGACTGAGCCAGATACAGTAGAGGAGATAGAGCATTACGCTTGGGGTTTCCTGATGTTCCTCTTTAGTACCACCCTGTTCGCGAATAGGGAGAACACCATAGGGCTATATTTGTTGAGCACACTGGTGGTCCTTCCCCGAGTGAGTTTCTACAATTGGGGCGAGGCCGGCCTCGCCACCCTGTACGGCTATATGAGCTCGACTTCTTGTAAGAGTGGACACTTGATCAGAGGCTACTGGCGATCTTGGGAGGTACATAGCTTAGTTCCCCTCTTTACACTTTGCATTTTTGTTCAGCATTTCTTGTCTTATATCTGTTCAACGCATGCACTTTCTGCTTTGTACTTTCTATACTTGCTCATGCACTGTATGCTTTCTATTTTGCATTTTCTATACCTGCTCATGCACTGTATGCTTTCTGCTTTGCATTTTCTATGTTTGTTCATGCACTGTTGACCATAGCCCTGTTTGGTAGAGCTGTGGGAAAGTGATTATAGATTATAGCTTACAGCTGTGAGCATAAGCTAGTAACCTGTTTGGTGTAGTTATGGGATTATAGATTTAAGTAGGAGAATAGTGTTTGGTAAATAAACTGTAAAATAGTTTTTTCTGTATAATTGACATTTTTGCCCTTATATGATATAAAAATGATAATTTTGTCATTTTTTTTTCAATTTTAATTTTAAAAAATTATTTCATTAATAAAAGTTAATATAATTAGTATTAATTAGTATCAACTAATATAAAAATTGATACACTTGATAAAAATGTAATGGAAGTATTATTGTAATTAATTTTAGTATCAATTAATGGCTTAATTAGTCTGAATTAATACTAAAATTATTAATTAGTATCAATTAATATTAATAATTAATTTTTATTAGTATCAAATAATATTAATAATCAACAATTGTTATTAATTTGTATCAATTAATAATTAATTCATTATAAAAATATACAATAATCAACAATTGTTATTAAATTTTCTAATTCTGTTTTTATTAAAAAAAATTTATTACAATTAATAATATAACAATTATTATTTTTTTAATTTATTATGTTTTTTCATTACAATTAAATTGTGTAATTTATTTAATGGATATAAATTGCACAATTTATTTCAATATTAATAAATTATTTTTATTATTATTTTGTTTAATTTATTTTTTTATTTTTATTTCAATTTATTTTGTTCAATATTATTTTTATTATTTTGTTTTTAATTATTATTTTTGTTTAATTTATTTAATTTTTTTCCCCTTCTCTTCTTTCCTGAGCCATCCGTAAGCCGTTGGTGGTCTGCAACCCTAGCCACCCGTGATCTGGAACGGCAGAGAGAGAGAGTGTCGTCGCTCGTCACCGTTCACCCGCCTGAACAACGCCGGAGATATTCATCTTCATCAATGAGAGAAAGACGACGCTCACCATCGCGCTTCCAAACCCTATCTTCATCTGCCGTCATCACCGTTCGCGATCTGGAACTAGTTCGTGAGAAACAGAGAAAGAGAGAGAGAAAGACGACGGCAGATCTTCATCTTCATCAATGAGCAACCCAGATCCCATCATGTCGTCGTCCCCGTCACCATCGCGCTTCCAAACCCTATTGAGCCAACCATGCGCAGAGAGAGAGTGTGAGATTGCAGATCGAGAGAGACAACCCAGATCTTCATCAGATCAAGTGACATTGCAGAGATTGCAGATCAGATCGAGTGAGACTGTAGATTGAGCAACCCAGATCTTCATCTTCATCGAGAGAGAGAGAGAGAGAGAGAGAGCACAATGCCAGAAATCGCCTCCACACGCCGGAAATCGCCAATCACTCTTTGGGAGGAGTGAACAGTGTTTTCATTGTTGTTTATATAGTGGCATTTTCGTAAATAATGGAGATTAGGAGGGGTATTTAAGTCATTTCACCCCCAACAGAGCAGCTGCACGCTTAAGCTCAAATAATAAGCATCCCCTGACCAACTTCTCAAATAAGTTGAAAATTAGATTTATTTAAGCTATAAGTTGGTGAAATAAGCTGAACCAAACACATGTTTTTAGCTTAAATTAAGTTAAAAGCTGAAATAAGATGCTTATAAGTTCTACCAAACGGGGCCCATATATCATTGCACTTTCCCTGTAGCTGTGGGTGTATGCATACTTCCCAACTCTTGCCCCGGAGCCAGAGGTGGAGGTTCTATTGACGATCCCTATTCATGGGTGTACGATGGTCAGCTTCGCAGCAGGACTCGCGAGCCCTTTTCTTTCTTCAGGTGTTACTTCGACACCATAGCTGCTCACGAGGTAACCAAAAACACGGTCATCATTTGCTTTCACACTGTTCTTATTCACATTATAGCCACTGACAGCAGCTGACAATCTATACAACTTCCATTTGTAGATCTTATGGCAGCCATGGGCCATGATACCGAGAGGAGTTGGAGACCGGTATAATGCGGCCTGGGGCATTTCTCGCTATCGCATTCTACTTAAGGGTCCGGTCTGCCGCGTTCGGTACCATGGCGAAAGAGTCGTACGCTAGTCTCTAGGCATGCCTGCTCAGTTCATACCGATGACGCCGCTAGAGTCCATGAGATCAGCGGACAACCTATCTGTTGACAGAGTTATCCAGTTCATGGTGGGCTTGGAGGCGGAACACTTCCGAGTTGAGGGTGATTATGCAGTCTTCATTCAGACATACCTTACGCCACCTCTGACCGGTGTTCGCGGAGGCAAGGGAACGAGAGCTCCTGTTGATAGGATGGGGCCTAGAGCGACCAGGACAGCCAGAGCCTACGGTAGAGGGGCTCCTCAGGTGAGGCAGAGGATCGGCTGGCCGGAGCTGCCTACTGCACTCTCCTGTTGGTGGTATATTGGGGAGACATATCATATTTCGATCGAGCCTACTGCAGCGGGGCACAGATATGCCAGAGCTCAGGATGCACCTCCGGTATGTACCACATTTTAGTTTTCTCATCCCTTCTGATATTTGTTCCTTTTAGACATTGATCTTTCCCAATGCATTTGTAGGTACCCTAGGGTACACCGAGGATCTGCTAGAGCTATTAGCTTCATTCGAGGGTATGATATTGAGGAGGGAGGCACTGCTCGGCTTCCACGACATTCAGGTAATTTCTTCAGTTTTCTTACATTCCAGTCATCAAATTTCTGGTGACACACTGAACTGACATCTCAACTGAACACTTCTCCACACTGCACTGACACATTGTATCTGACCCATACTACACTGATGCACTGCATCTGAAATACTGCACTTCCAGATTGTACTCATATATTGTATCTAACTCTTGTATACACTCATTCTGCACATCATACTTGCATCTGATACGCATATTGTGGCTGATATATGACAACCACCTTTTCAGGTTCCACTCATATCGACAGCACCAGCGGCAGCTGCAGCTGCGGCTGCGGCAAGACCATCAGTGCTCCCTCCGGCGGCAGTGAGGAAAGAGAGACAGGCTCCGGCACGTAGCCGAGGCAGAGCTAGGGACACCCGAGATAGGAATGGCCCTTCTGAGCAATGACGAGGCTGAGACTAGCGAGGCCGAGGAGGTAGCAAGTCAGCACACTGAGTCATCTGAGAGCGGAGATGATGACGCTGGCTCGGGTTCTGCTAGTGGAGATGACGCTGAGTCAGGCTTCGAGGCAGATGGCAGCACGATTCTGGTTCTGTTTCAGAGGGAGGTGCAGACAGCGGCACTGACGGAGATAACTCTGAGGCTCTGCCCAGGAAGAGGACGAAGAGGGCCTCTCGAGGCTGAGATAGCTGGTGTTGATTTTTTGTATTTTTGCTTAGTTTCTTTTTGCTAGTAGTGTTAACACTTTGTATAGCTTTTAGACAGGTTTTATTTGCTTTAAAAACTTGTACTCCTTTTGTAAAAAAGTAACCGTGATCGGAATGAAAACCAGTCTTTTGTATGAAAAAGTGTTGTATTTTGCATTCTGAGCACCGTATTGCATAAAAACGAGATTGGACTTGATTGACGGAATTTGAACATTGTATTGGCACAACCTTCTTAATCAGGTAATGAACCAACTAACAACAAAACAAGAAAAACAATGTACAACTCGATAAATAATCAAGTAATATATGACTTGATAAAGAACACACAATATACAATAACTCGATAAACAAGACAAATACAACTCAATAATCAAAACATGATAAATACAACTCGATAAACAAATTGAAATAAAACAACTCAACAAAACTAACTAAAACAGGACAACACAATGTACAAAGAGCAGAACAAAACACAGATTCTCATCACCCCCAACACACAAGAAGACTACAGGACAGAAGAGAATGCCGTTGGCCATGAACAGAGGCTGTCAGCCACCAATGGTGGCTAGTCGGCTACAAAAGGTGGCTGTCGGCCATCAGTGTGAGGAACTCTAGATTGTTGCCACCTATCTTCCACTCAGTGCTTTATCTTCTACAAAAGTTGGGACTTCGTAGTTTCTTCATTCTAGCTCTGTTTTTGCCACAAATGGAGCCATTCTTTATCGAAAAACTTTCAAATTGGATTGCAACTTTAGATGGCTCGGAAAAAGTGAATTTCTGGGGTTTCGGGATAAATGCACTATTCTCGCTGAGTTGCTCTTCGCTGTGTTTTCCGTTCTTTCACGCTGCGGCTAGATGTGGGAACCTGGTTACACATGTTTTTAGTTTTTGGGAGGGAAGAGCTATGCCTGACAATTGAAGAATTTCAAGTTTTGATGGAATCCCGGCGTGATGAGGAAATCTTGCCCCAGTCGCATTTTGGTCATATCCAAGCTTTAGGAAGGATGTGTGGGCTCACTTTACATGAGGCTCGATCCTTGGTTCACAACGGAGAGCTGGATATTCCCAGCCTCATTCATTGATTTTCTGACACCGGTGACCACAGTGACTGTTTTTGGTAGAGTTTTCGGCAGCATGCCCTTTGTTTGTGTATGTTGGCTCATTTTCTACTTGCCCCGGGTTTCGGAGAGTCTAGGATTCGGCTCATTGAAGTAGCCAAGGCTTGAAAGAGGGCAAAAATTGCATTGGCTTAGCATTGGGCGAGACCTTGATGGGCTTGGACGCCTTCCATCGGCGGGAGACGACCAAATTCGTAGGAAGTCCACTACTTTTGTAGGTAATGTTTCTTACCCTTTCTCATATGTGTTTCTCACATCTCTCAACACTCAGGCTCTGTTTTTCTCTCAAAACCCTTTCTCTCTTTTCCTCTCCACATAAACCTCTCTATTCTTTAATCTCTCTTTTCTTTCATTCCTCCCCAGATATGGCTCATGGATAGGTTGAAGATAGTGGACTCCTACTCTGCATACTCAGCACAAGGCTATTTCTTTCACCAACGGCTAGTTGATTTCCCGAACGAAGGGTGGTGGTGCCGTTAGATGTGCAACAGGTGTGCTGTTGACATTGTTTGGCGCTGCCTCTAGTTTGATCTGCCCGAGATGGGCTACAACATGGCTCGGCAACCCGGTATTCAACTGATTGGCTTGACACACTGTGTATTCTACTTTCCATTCTGGTTTAGGTGTCAGTTCGGACACGACCAGACTTGCCCAGAAGAGGGGAGAGTACCCAGCTTCATTCCAAATCCGAGATTCACAGTTGGCTAGATACCCCAATGCTTGGAGGACAAGAGAACTTCTGGCTCCCGCTCCCAATTTCAGTTGCGCACTTTCTGGCGAGTGCCTGGCTTGGCTTGAAGATGAGGCGTAAACCGGGCCTACTTTAGCATCGGAAGCTTCCATAAGCGCAAAGAGGGGATGCAAGAACACCTGACTCATCTATGCCCCAAGTTTATTACTTTGATCTAACTTTTCAAGTTTCTTTTTGAATGTAATAAAAAGCAACTTTGATGTGTATCGAGAGTTGGAGAACTTTGTATTAAAATCAATGAAATTGAAATTATAGGCACTGAAAGTTTTCCTTTTGGTTAAAAAATGGTCTAAGTTGTAAAAAGATTAATTTGATCAATATCAACTCTTATTAAAACTTTCAAAACCATTTTCGATAGGAATCACAATTGGACACACATGAAATATATCCTCGAGACGTACAACCTCGAATCTAGAAATGAAAAATTGCCCCTAGGCTGAATAGATGGGAATCAGGCCTTACGTAGTTCGATTCGGGTTCACTCGGGTATTAACACACTCCTTTTACGCTCTAACTTTTGCCAAGGCCGCCCTTTTTGGGTTTTCAACCTTGCAAGCTCAATTTTTCTTTTTTCAAATTTTTTGTGCTCTAACTTTTGCCTAGGTCGCCCTTCCGGGTTTTCGGCCTAGCTAGCCACTCAAGGATAGTATTTTTTCAACTTGTGCATGTTGATTGGTTGAGAAAATTCTAGGCCATCTAGGTCCATAAGAATGACAGCTCCACCCGATCAGATGGTTTTAATAATGTAAGGACCAGTCCAATTAGGTCTGAACTTGTCCCTAGGGTCATGGATGGGAGCTCGGTTGTCTTTCAATACCAAATCCCCTTCCTTAAGATTCTGAGACTTAACCTTTTTGTTGAAAGCCCTAGCAATCCTACGTTGATAGCCTTGAACATGGTACAGTGCTTTCAGCCTTCGCTCATCGAATAACATTAGTTCTTCGAACCTGCTCTGTTGCCAATCTGCTTTTGCTATCTGGCACTCAGCCATAATTCGCAGCGATGGAACCTCTAGTTCAATCGGTAGAACAGCTTCCATCCCATAAACAAAAGAGTACGGAGTTGCCCCAGTAGATATCCGAATTGAAGTTCTGTAGCCCCAGAAAGCAAATGGCAATTTGTCTAGCCAGTCCTTGTAAGTCTCAACCATTTTCTACAAAATGTGCTTGATGTTCTTGTTGGCGGCCTCAACAGCTCTATTGGTTTGCGACCGATATGTGGATGACTTATGAAAAGCCACGTTGTATTTCTCCAACAAGTTGATCACTTCTTTCTTGAAATAGGAGCAATTGTCTGAAATGATCTCATTCAGGACCCCATAACGACAACAAATGTTATTCCTGATGAACTTGGCTACATGTGACGCTTTCAGCACTGCATAGGATTAGGCTTCGACCCACTTTGTAAAATAGTCTATTGCCACCAAGATATACTTATGCCCATTTAACCCCTTCTATCTAACTGCCCCAATGACGTCAATTCCCCAGACTGAGAAGGGCCATGGTGAAGTCATGTTGTACAGCTTCGACGGCGGGATATTCATGCGATTGGCATGAATTTGGCATTTGTGGCATTGCTGGACAAAACCGATACAATTCTCCACCATGGTTGACTAGTAGTAGCCCTGCTTGAGAATCTTCCAGGCTAGCATTACTCCGCTCATGTGTGCTCCACACTCTCCCCGATGGATGGCCTCCATTAGGCGCTTTGACTCTCCTGCGTCGACGCACAGCTTGTGCATTCCTAGATGACCACGTTTGTACAACTTACCCTCGCAGACGATAAATTGAGCAGCCAGTCGCCGTATTGCCCTTTTATCTTTGGCATTTGCCCCTGGTGGATAAGCCTCATTTTCCAAGAAGTTTCAGATATCATAATACCAGGGGTTTTGATTTTCTATTTCATCTATTGCGGCAATAAACTTGTAGGCCGGCGCATATCTCTGCTCGATAATGATCGGACGCATCCGGACTCCAAAAGGGATGTCTATCATAGAAGATAGAGTTGATAAGGCGTTAGCGAACCTGTTGTTTTCTCTTAGTAGATGTGTGAAGGTCAACTTCTCAAACCTAGGAATCAGAACGTCCAAGGTTTGGTGATAGATTTTCATCCTTTTTTCTTTAACCTTCCAGTCTCCTTTTGCTTGAGACACAACTAGGTTCGAGTCCCCAATGACGTCCAACCTTTTTGCCCCTAGTTCCAGGGCGACTTCCAATCCAGCGATACACGCCTCGTATTCTGCTTCGTTGTTGGATACTTTGAACCGGAGTTTGAAGGCTAAAGGTATGTGGGAATTGTCGGGTGCTATTAGCAACACCCCTATCCTATAATCGTACTGGTTAGATGCTCCATCAAAGTACATTGTCCAGGTTTGTTCCTCGACTTGCAGAATAGCCTCATCTGGGAATAGGTATTCTACTGCTTCGTCCCCTTCCACTGGGTGATCTGCCAGAAACTCTGCTACTGCTCTCACCTTGACAGACTTGCGAGTCACATACTTCAAATCAAATTTGGAGAAGAGAAGCAACCAACGGGTTGGCCTACCCGTAAGTGCTGGTTTCTCAAAGAGATATTTAATGGGATTTAATCTCGAAACCAGAATTACAGAGTGAGCTAACAGGTAGTGCCTCAACTTCCTAGTAGTCCATACCAAGGCTGAGCAAGCCTTCTCTAGCGGAGTGTAACGGGTCTCACAATCCAGCATCTTCTTGCTCAGGTAATATATGGCTTTCTCCACTCTATCCTCAGATTCTTGCGCAAGCATGCACCCCATCGTTGTGTCCGTTACTGACAGATATAGAATCAAGGGCTTTCCCGGCTCTAGTGGCGACAACACGGGCGGGTTTTGAAGATACTGCTTGATTTGCTAAAAAGCGAATTGACATCAGTCGTCCCAATGGAATTTCTTTCCTTTCTTCAAGAGACCAAATAGTGGTTCACAAGTCAAGGTTAATTTTGCGATAAATCGTCTTATGAATTGCACTTTACCCAGAAAGCCTCGCACCTCCTTTTCAGTCCTTGGTGGTGGCATTTCTAGGATGGCCTTGATTTTGGAAGGATCAACCTCGATGCCCCTCTGTGTGATCAAGAAACCCAGCATTTTCCCTATTGTTACGCCGAAAGTGCACTTCTGTGGATTCAGCCTCAATCGATATTCTCTGATCCGTTGAAAGAATTTCTTCAAGGTGGTGTAGTGGCCCTCTATTTCCTTGGACTTAACAATCATGTTGTCCACATACACCTTGACCTCTTTGTGGATCATATCATGTAGAATTGTGGTTACAGCCCGTTGATAGGTGGCCCCAGTATTCTTCAGCCCAAACGGCATCACACTGTAGCAGTAGGTTCCCTATGGCGTGGTGAAGGCTGTCTTCTCTATGTCCTCGGGTGCCATCAGAATCTGGTTATACCCAGAAAATCCATCCATAAAGGAGAGCAATGCATGGCCTGCGGTGAAGTCCACCAATTCATCAATGTGCGGTAGAGGAAAGTCGTCCTTCGGACTAGCTCTGTTCAGATCTCTAAAGTCCACACACACCCGAATTTTGCCATCTTTCTTTGGTACTGAAACAATGTTGGCCAACCAAGTCGGGTACTTAGATACTAGCAAAAACCTTGCGTCTATCTGCTTGGTGACCTCTTCCTTAATCTTCAAAGCCCAATCCGGGCGCATTCTCTGTAGCTTCTGCTTGATGGGCCGAGCCTCGGGGTCAAGAGGGATCCGATGTTGTACGATCTCAAGATTGATTTCAGGCATGTCTTCGTAGGACCACACAAAAACATCTTTGAAATCTTTTAATAAAGTGACTAAGTGCTCGTGCTCCTCCGAAGACAACGTGGACCCGATTTGGACTAGGCGCGGATCCTTCTCAATACCCACATTAATTGGAATGATTTCATCAACAAGGGGTTTTACAAATCTCTCTTCCTCACGATTAATCAAATGTTTCAAAACCAGAGGAATTCCTTCCTCGTCATTTTCACTAAAATTTTGAAAGCCATGATCAATGCAATACACAAGTGGCACAGAGAAGTACTCAGAAACTGCAGTGGTATTCACATTCGAAAGATCCATCTCATCCAATTCCTCGGTTACAACCGACTCAAAAGAAAAGGAAAAAGACGACCTAGACAAAACTTCGGCATCCGGGTTATTAACCCCAGGAATACCGGACCCAGACTTAGAGGAACCGGAATTTGATTCCGACTCCATAGATTCTGTGGAATCATATTCTGGTTCACTACCTAACTCAGAACTATTGGACAAAAAACCCTCCTCCAGCTACCAAGAGAGGGATGGTGCGTTAGATGCACCTAAGATACCATTAAAAGGGCCCACACCCGATTGGTCTCCGATCATGGAAACGGTTAGGTCATCCCCCAAGCTCTCCGGGTTGATCTGAGGATCTGAAAGGAGACATGCCAGCGCTACTCCTACCTTAAGTTCACTATTGTTGGACTCACTTTTTGTGCTCTATTCAACCTCAGCAATTAATTCAGTCTGTTCCTCTGTGGCTTCACCCTCTTGTAGTTGTAAGTTGAAGAAAATCTTGAAGCTGGGTAGACGCCACTTCTTGGAGTTCAACCATGGCTCAGGAAAGCCGCAAAATAGGAAGTCTTCCCCTTCCCGGACAAAACGGCCGTTCAGAGTTCCCTGAATTGGCCTATGGTTCAGCTCATAATGCTTCCCAGTTTGCTTTGCTTTGGCTCTTCCGGCCATTTCTTTCCCTTTCCTCACCCAGTCCTCTTTGGTGGGTTGTATAGCCCAAGCCAAAGGCATGAGGATTATGTGGCACTTCGGCCAATGCAGCAATGCCCTTCCGGCCACTCTTTCCTAATCCCATCCCGGGCACATGTTGTAGCTTGTTCATGAGGTATACAGATTGTGCACTGACGTACAAGCGCTCATCAACAGCTAGGGTATTTTGCACCACTCGGGCCACAGCCAAGGTAAATCCAGACAGGAAAACATCCTCTTCACCGAGTACAATCTCCAGTACAGGTGTAGTGACATCTGACAGAGGATGTATAGATGAATTTTCGAACACAATGGCTACCCCCTTCCCATGAGGGTACTTCAGCATTTGATGCAAGGTGGAAGAAACAACTTTTACTTGGTGCAGCCTGGGTCGCCCAAGTAACAAGTTGAAAGTAGCCGGAACATCCAGGATGTGAAACTCAATATCCTGTTGAGCAGGCCAACTTGTACTCTGACTTGTACTGTTCCCATCACTTCTCTGCTTGTGTTGTCGTAAGCCCGGATCACTTGGGCCGTTGGTACAAAATCTGCTGGCTTCAAACCAATGGCATAGGCTGTGCGAGATGGACAAACATTGATTGCAGACCCAGTGTCAATCAATACAACCGGCACCCACTTCTCTTTAAACTCAACTGAGATGTACAACGGTTTGTTATGTGCGGAGCCTTCGGGCAGCAATTCCTTATCCGAGAAGGTCAAAGCAGGCGAAGCACCTCCTGAGAAAACAAGTCTCACTAGTTGCTCTAGAGTTATGTCGATAGACAGTTTGGCTTTATCCATTGCCAACAATACAGCTTGCTTGTGTACTCGCGAAGCCATAAGCAACCCCCAGATAGATATGTCTACTTGAATCTTCTTCAATTATTTTAGCACAGCCTCTTCCTTTAACAGTTTTTTCCACTATTTTTCAGCCTCCTTGTCCTTTTCGGATGCTTCGGGTTGGTCCAAGTGTACGGGCTTGAAGTACCGCCCGCTTCTAGTCATATGATCCACCTCCTCAGAATACCAAGTGTCGTTTGGCAAGTCTTGGCCCCATTCCTCGTCAGTGTGGGCAAGATGCAGATCATCATCTTCCCACCATACTCCTCCGGTAACCAACAGACAATTGTCTGGTTCTGTCGTAATTACGCCTACATCACAGTCATCCCCCGTGGGATGTTTTGCTTTTCCAGCTTTTTGACTATTCTCATCCCTTTCCTGTTCAAGCCGCTTCAGTGCGGCTTCATGTTTCGTATCAACAGTACTAACAATGCCCGATTGTTGAGCTGAATTCTTAGTACCGGTGCTCTCTGGCAATTTTCCATTGTCCTCGGTCCTTCTGGCCTTCGTAGCAGTTCCTACTTCTGGCTCTTCCAGTTTTGGTTGAAGTCCATCATCCACATCAAGTTCATTACTGAGCCACCCAGAGTTGTTTGTCGACCCTTTCAGATCGAACCAGTTAATATGCCCATCTCCTGAATCTTGCTCATCGAAGAACTGCAGATTGTTGATGTCTTCCTTCAGGTCGGTTAGGTCATCTAATCCCTGGCTTGGGCCATCCTTCCGGACCACACTGACCTCTATTCCTGTTGGCAACTCCACCTCTGGTTTAGCCTGATTGGTCGGCACAATATAACAGCATGGGTTGTATTCTTCCTCAGATAAATCCACGGAGCCCTCAGGCACTAAACTGACATTCCCATTCTCCACCAAGGCTACCCTGCCTTCATCTACTACAGTCACCACCACAGGTTTGGGTTGGGATGTTGACGTGTTCATTATGCACAAGTCTGTGCTCTCAGGGATGAACAATGCCGGCTTAGGCAGGTGGGAGGGGATGATGTATATACTGGGCTCGTAAGGGACGGCCAGTGAATGGAGGAGGTCTATTTGTCGGGGTGGAGGGCATTGGCTATGTGGTGGGAGAGGATTTGTAGTGACATTGGGCTTTTCAAGAGGTGCTATCATCTTATTGTCAATGAGATCTTGAATCTCATGACGTAGTCTAAAGCACTGATCAGTATCATGACCATGCTGTTGGTGAAAAGCACAGTATTTGGCCGGGTTGTGTTTAGAGGGAGAGGATCGGGCAATGGGCGTTGTTCTAACGGCTTCAGATGCCCTTTTCTGATTAGGACCCTCAGGGCCGCAGATAGAAACATGTAGAGTAGGGTGAAAACCCTCTGGCCTTGGGCCTGATGGCTTGAGGTTTGGGAGGTTGTATTGGATGTGCCGGCAAAGGGGTTAGCAGTCTCGGGTGTGGTGGTGACCATGCTTACATCCGAAGGCCTTGCAGCTGCACTACCACTAGTAGTTGCATTGGAACTGCGTGTGAAAGCCCTCTTGGGCTGCTCCTTCTCGTGGTCTATCAGACCCTGTTTTATTGTGTCCTCTATTTGCACCCCTATTTCGTGGAAGTCAGCAAAAGTAGACAAAGGCAAGACTATCATTTTTTGTAATAATCTTCCTTGTAAGTTACGGACCACCATTCTGATCTGGTCCTTTTTAGACAGCCGGACAGTCATCATGGAGGCCTTGGCCCTCTACCGGGTCACAAAATCCGAGAAGCCCTCCTTCGGCTCTTGGCGAGTTGCTTCGAGATCACAAGTAGTAACCTCGATTTGAGTGTTGTAGGAGTACTGTGCTATGAAGGCCTTAGCCATTTCCTCCCAGTTTCTCTTCACAAAGTCTTCAAGCTTGGCATACTAGATGGCCGCTATACCCGACAGGGTCCGGCCAATGAGCGACAGCTTCTGTAGTCTGGTGAGACCCATGGGTTGCAGGATGTCAGAAAATAGCCGTAGATGGACCATAGCATCGCCGGAACAAACAAACCTGTCTATATGCGGCATCTTGAATATATTTGGCAATGTCACTGCCGAATCAGTATAGCCATCCTCTATGTTAGGGATTGAATTCATGTCATGTGCTCGTTTAAAGAGCTTTTCAAGCTTGCTTACCTTCAATGCGGTAGGGTCACCCTCGAATTCAAACGGCGCCTCTATTGGGTAAGCCGGTGCCTTGGAGGTCTGAGGTGGGATGGGATCTGCCTGAATGCCCGAATTTTCCTGAACATTAATTGTGACCCCAGATGCCGAAATTTTCACTGGGGGTGCATGGGATGCTAATGCTACTGCAGCTTGTGGCTGCTGTTGTTGAAGCCTTTCTATTATCTCTGCTTGATGGGCAAAAACCTCAGCTTGGCGAGCTGTGGTCTCAACTTGTCGTGCAGCATCTAGCTGCATGTTCTCAATAGTCTATTGGAGTTGGCGGAGCATATCTTCCATGTTGACTGGAGGATTTTGAACTGTCGGAACTGGCGAATACCCTCTATCTGGGGTAGAAGTAGATGATTAGGCCTGACTGGTCACATGCGAGGTAAACGGTGACTGCTGAATTGACGAATTCTGCTGAATCCTTCTCCGTCTAGTAACCGGCGGGAGTGAAACAAACACCGGTTGTCCCCTGACTAGACCCCCGGATCTGCAAATTCTTGTAACTCGTTTCCAAAGTTCTTGGGGGGTAACAGGATCATCTGAAGCAATGGTTAAAGACTACCTTGGAAAAAGAAAATAAAGCAAAAAGAAACAAAAATAAGAAATCGCACAGCACCTTGGCTCAGACTCAAACAACACGCAGTTGCAATCATAAGCTAGAGAACTATTCTCAACACTGAATTTCTGCCTCCCAAAAATTGATACCCTCAAACTAATACCCAGACTTGCAACTGATACATACATTCCTGCAGAGTTTCACTCCAAAAGCACATATCAAGTAAGTGAGAGCCAAAGCACCCCTATGATGGAGTAGGGTTACCCTGTCCTAATTTCATTAGGAGCTAGGGGTTCAGTACGCAAACAAGCGTTTTCATACAATTCCTACATTCGGGTAAGCAACCTGTCCTAATTTGGGATAGTCCCTATGGTTTCCAGTATGCAACTAGGCCGATTGGCCAAAAAAAGGGGTACCTCAGCAAGACCACCTAATATACCTCTCACACCTAACACCGAGAAGTGAAAGGAGGATCAAACAGTATAGCGGTAGTCCAGATCCAAGGGTTGTGTTCCCATCGTGGCAGAGCCCGCAACCGGTCAGCCTTTTAGCAAGCTTTTCCAAGCAAGCCTCTGACAAACCGCTCAGGAATAGCAGATGGCAAACACTGGGACTTAGGCGCACTGATGCAAATGCAAATCCAAATCCAAAGAAACACATAAGTGTAGATAAAATAACATATCATGAGTACGAGTCAAGTTCTATAAATCTTTCCCCAGCAGAGTCGCTAGAAACTGTGGACTCGCCTTTTTCGCGCCCCCCCCTTTCGGAAAGGTTTGAAAAGAAGGCCTCACATCTCAGATTCTTGTGGTTCTGAATCTAGTCTCACAAATGCAACATGAAACTGATAAACACCAAAGAGTCCAAATCCAACAAACCTTTTTGGAAAATTGATTTTAAATCAAATAATGCCAAAATTGGACTGCTTTGCCAGATACAAAGTCACCACCTAAATATTTTATTTTTGGGGAAATTTAGGAAACCCTGACTCGTGTCGAAGGCCACGTGTCCGTCATCACCAAAGTTGCCTCGGCTCGGGAACTTGGGTACGAGGGGGGAAGGTCATGAATTGAGCACCCCCACTCGCTCGATCAAAGATCGGCCTCTACTAATCGTGATATGATTTTGATAAATATTATGTGTTCTTATTCCGGTTATTAGACTAGCATTACTACCTAATGCGCACAAGCAAGTATAGACTAGTTTACTCAAGTTGGAACAATTCAACTCATGTTTGTTTGCGAAAATGGTTTGAATTTGCCACCTCAAGTGGGCTTAAAAGATTGCGGATTTACCACCAGACATAGTGGGCTTAAAACATGATTTGCCACTCAATAAAGTGGGCTTAAAATGCACATTGGTTGAATTGTTCCAATTTAAACAACAAGCCTTCATCCACAGGCATTCATGCAGTTTAGCATTTAAGCACATAGCCTCATGGCAAGCATGCTAACCATGGCAACATTCACACTTATGCAAGTATGCTAAAGCGTAAAAACTTACCTAGTACTCCCAGCCAAAACAAAAACTAGCTAGAAAGATGCATGATCCTAACTATACAAGATGCCTAATGCAACACATGCAATATGCAATTAAATAAGCTCGGCTACTAATATAGCATATGAATTTATTTGATAACATCTGGTTAAACACGTATTCAAATAAGATATTGAAACGATAATGCGGTTTGAATGATGCGCCGAACCTCGGTGCATGCAAGACAAATGAATGGATGCAAACATGCAAGCATAAGGTATGCTAATTGAAAATGTCTCTAATCTAACCACCAAAAGCGATTAAATAAAAGGGAGAAAGACGTGGGGTTGGAAGACATACACACATGCACGCACACACACTTATTACAACATTACGCCCCTGCAAAGGAGGGTCCGAATGAATAAGCCAACTAACTAGCTACGCTAATTAAGCTAACTATTACAACACAAATATTTAACTAACTGCTCTAAGCTAATTAAATATTACAAATAAACTAACTAGCTAGGTACTTAACTAATTAATTATAACACGAATTAATCAACTAATTAACTAGACAAGTTAACTAAACGGCTTTAGGAAACGAGGGATGCATGCATGCTCGGTTTCTCCACCCGAAAAGTCACCATTTTGCTTCTGCGAGCCTCTGTTTGCACATTTATCACTGAAAATTCTGTCAACTTCCAGAACCCTTCTGCTTCACTTCAGGAACCCACTGTACAAATTTCATTGGTGGCCGACAAGGGGCCTGTCGGCTACGAATGGTGGCCGGTCGGCTGCTAGTGGTAGCTGGTCGGCCACTGATGACATGAACTCCTCTTTTTGTACAACGGAGAGCAGATAGAGCAAAACAGTGTATTCTCACAGATTATTTGCACACTTTGCCTCTTCTATTCATGGGGAGATCAAAGGAGGGACAAAATTTGGGTTTACAAACCATCAATCAAGCAATTTTATTGCATGATGGTTTGTGAAACCAATTGTGCAAGTTTAATGAATGCAAAATGAGACCAAAGGACCATCACCCTATCATGCATGATCAAGGGTAATGGAGACCAAGGAAAATGACCCATTTCATCACTTTTGAGTATGAAATGTCTCATTTCCCTTGTGTTCAAACTAACGTCCGATTTGAATACATGCAATGCAACACAAAAGATGCTTATCTTGCTTCTTTTACTTGTCCAATTTTGTTTACTTATTTTAATTACCAAAACTATTCTTTAATTGATTAACTACATTAGTGAGTGTCCTCTAATGGAAAGATGACTCAAACAACAAGTTGCTTTGGGCATGAAAGAGGCATTACACTGTGGGATAAACCATTAGGTGCAACACCTCTATTTCACAGTTAGGCAAATAAGTGGTTTGAAACCACTTTCAAAGCAAACAAAAGAGTGAAGAATGGAGGGAGATTGCAGAGATTTTAAGTGCTAAAATGAAGTGCAAAACAACACCAAAACATGCTATTAACTCAAAACAATGATGATTAAAGCATTAAAACATCAAGCTAGTGAAGGAAATAACACTACAACTTGCAATGCAAGACTCAAATAAATTAACCAGCCCAAAACAGAGCCAAAATAGGTCAAAACAGAGCTTAAAACATGCTGGACTTGAGCCACAAAAAGCTAAAATAATAAGCTAACATGTGAGGCTAACTAGGCATGCAAACAAGACACAAGGAGGGAGGCTAACCCCTCCAATTTTGGACTTCAAAACAAGGTTTTTACCATTGAAAAACCTCTAAAATTCAGTGGTTGAAAAGCCCAAAAAATTTGGTTTAAAAGTGATGAAAAAAAAATATAAAAGCTTAACAAACAAAGGAGCAAGAAGGGTGGACCGCCCCCTAACTCAAAGAGACCTCAAACTAACACTTTTAAGTCACAAAAATAGAGTTTTTGACAATTCAAAACCAACCCAAAAAAGTTGAAATAGATGGCAAAACCAAGATACAAAGCAAGGAAAAAAAAAGATAAGTGCTATACCTTTGAAGCAAAGCACAAAAAAGTCAATAATCTAAGCTCAAACCACCTTCTAGAGCTCAAACAAGACTCCAAATAATCTCAACCCAAAGGTGAGAGTATTTGGTTAAGGGTTGGTATGCAAAAGCTAAGGACTTGTGAGGAAATTTGTACAAAATATCAGGAGAGAGAGAGAGAAAGCTAGAGAAAGAGAGAGAGAGAGATATTTTTGCTCTAATTTTTTCTAACCTCTCAAAATGGAGGAGGAACTCCCCTATTTATAGAAAAACACCCCTTGAGCTAAGAAACATCTCACCATACACGTGTATGGAAATGCAGCTCAGTGTGCAACAGCTGGCACAACTGTCAATAAATATATGAAAAACGCCGACCGGCCACCACTGGTGGCCGACTGGCCACACCCATGGCCGACAAAAACATCCCTTGGCCGATAGCCTTGGGTGGTGGCCAACAGGCCACCAAGAGGTCCAGACACCAAGTTTTGGTCCAAAACAAGGCATAGAAAGAACAAGGTTTAGAGGCTCAAAGACAAGGCGTTCCGCTGAGGACTTCGGGTGCTTAAAACGAACACAAACAAACAAAATCATCGAGTGCACTGACGATGACGTCTAAGTCTTGAGGACGGTCAGAAATGGGGTGTCTACAACATGTCGAAGAGTATGGTACGACCAAGTGAGAAATTGGTTACATTAAAACAACGTGATGATGCAAATCCTTTCACCACGAAGACAATTTACAATGCACGTCATAGGTATAAAGTTGGTGAGAAAGTTGGGAGATCTCAAATGCAACAACTATTAGGTCAGTTAATGGTGAACAAGTATATTAAGTGGCATAGGAGCTGTGTAGATACTAAGACAGTGACTGATTTGTTCTTTGCACATCTTACTAGTTTGAATTTATTACGTGCATTTCCTAAAGTACTGTTGGTGGATTGTGCTTATAAGACCAATCAATATCGGTTGCCCCTTCTAGAGATTCTAGGTGTGACATCGACATACATGACCTTTTCAGTTGCATTTGCGTACCTCCAGTATGAGAAGGAGGATAACTACGCATGGGCACTTGGTATTTTGCGTAGAGTCATGGATGAAAATACTTTTCCTTCTGTTATTGTCACAAATAGAGAAATGGCCCATATGAATGCCATATGTACGGTGTTTCCTGGAACTACAAATTTGTTGTGTAGATGGTATATTGGTAAAAATGTGCTTGCTAATTGCAAAAAGATATTTGAGACAAAGGATAAAAGGGAAATGTTTATTATGAGTTGGAATATGTTAGTTATGTCATCGTCTAAAGAAGTATACATGCAACAACTATCTTTGTTACATAGCGAGTTCAGTACTTATCAAGATGCACTTCATTATGTTACCTCATCTTGGTTGGATACATACAAGTTGAAATTTGTGGCTGCTTGGACTGACACATTTATGGACTTTGGAAATTCTACAACAAATAGGTAAATACGAACATTTAAATTTATTAGTTGTTTGGTTTTTTATAACATTATTTTTATAATAGTTTATTTTCATGTATAGCGTTGAGAGTTCACATGCAAAATTTAAAAGACATCTTGGATCAAGTCAAGGAATTTTGAATCGAATTGGACAAGGATATACAATTTACTTGAGTTGCAACATAGTGAAATAAAATCATCATTTGAGAAAAGTAAGATAGTCGTGCAACATGATTTCAAACCTACGCAGTTTAATGTAAGACAATGACTTACATCATTATGCCAAATTTTTGCTGCTACGTGACAATGAAAACTCTTCAAAATTGAAGGATCATCTGGCCCTTTAGGAAAAGGTCCAGTAAGATCTTCATTAACTTTTTCAGTTGTATCCGCTAATGTAGACCGCCCGAACTCGCTCCGTGCGCGAGGGCGCGAATCGTGTTCATAGCTACTACAGTTCGAACTCCTGTCACGATTCTGAATCTAATCTCACAAAGTGCAATGTAAGACTGATAAATCACCAAAGAGTCCAAATCCGACAAATCGTTTTGGAAAATCGATTTTAATCAAAAGCGCCAAACATGGACTGCTTTGCCAGATTTTAGAGTCGCCACCTAAATATTTTGTTTTGGGAAATTTAGGAAACCCTGACTTGTGCCTAAGGCCATGTGTCCGTCATCACCAAAGTTGCCTCGGCTCGGGAACTTGGGTACGAGAGGGGAAGGTCCTGAAATGAGCACCCCCACTCGCCCGATCAAAGATTGGCCTCTACTAACATGATATGTTGTTTTTGAAAATACATGTGTTCTTATTCCGGTTTATTAACCTAACTTACAATGTGATGCGCACAACACACAAGTATAGACTAAATCACTCAATTGGGAACAAAACATCTCATGTTTGTTTTTCGAAAATGGTTTGAAGTTGCTACCCTCAAGTAGGCTAAAGTGCGGATTTGCCACCCTTGAGTGGGCTTAAAACATGATGATTTGCCACTTCAAGTGGGCTTAAAACTCACATTTTGATGAATTATTCCAATTCAAGTAATGAAGCCTTCATCCACTGGCATTCATACAGTTAATCACTTAAGCAAATAGCCTCATGGCAAGAATGCTAACATGGCAACACTTACACTCGTGCAATATGCTAAAGCATAAACACTCACAGTGTACTCCGAGCCAAAACAGAAGCTAGTTAGTAATTAATGCATGATCCTAGCTATGTCAACTATGCCTAAGGCAACACATGCAAAATGCAACTAAGTAGGCTCGGCTATCTAGGATGGCATATGAATGCGAAAATTTGATACATGTATTCGAAGAAGTATTGAAATACAATGCAGTTTGAATAATGCGCCGAGCTCGGTACATGCAATACGAATGAATGATGCATGCATGCAAAGCATAAGTATGCTAATCAAAATATGCCCTAAACTAACCATCAAAAGCTGATAAATAAAAGGGAGAAAGACGTGGGGTTGGAAGACATTCACACACACACGCACACTTATTACAACATTTGCCCTCTCGACGGAGGGTCCGAATAATAAGTTAACTAGCTACGCTAATTAAACTAATTATTACAAACCAAAACTAATTAACTATTCCTAGTTAACTAATTATTACAAAACAAATCGATTAATCAAGCACATTAACTAATTAAGTACAAAACCGACAAATTAGCTAACTAAGTAAAGCAGCTAAAGTAGTTAAAAGAGGTCCTCGAGGCGAGGGGTGTATGCATGCTCGATCGCCTCACTCGGAAATCCATTGCTATGCCCAGAATTGCCTCTGTTTGCATTTGATTTGATCTCTGAAAAGTGCACTAATTTCCAGACTGCTTCTGCTCCAACATGGGGACCTCTTGGTGGGCTGCTGACCAGAAAAGGGGGCTGTAGACCAGAAAAACTGGTTGTAGACCAGAAAAAGTAGTCGGTCGACCACCCCTACTGGTCGGCCAACCAGTTAATTTGCCAAGTTCCAGTTTTGTTGCAATAGAGAACAACAAGGGGCATAGCAGTGTAGTTGCAAGATATGTGTACCCTCCCTATCATTTCTCAAGCTCAAGGGAGTGCGATACTCAACTCTCGGGCCACCAACCGAGCATCGCAATGCACAATGGCCGAGAAGCCAAGTTTGCACAAGTCAATGTCAATGAATGCACAAATAACACATAAGGGCCTCCACCTCTATCATGCTTGATCAAGAGGGTCGGCGACCAAGAAATGCTACACGTTTCATCACTTTGAGTATGAAACGTGCGACATTCCTCATGTTTGGATTAACGTCCAATCCAAACACATGCAACACAAACAAGATGATCAACCTTTAATGCTAAAGTGACATGCACATGACTCTATCATGTAGAAAATGCATGTATGGCATGTTTAAAAGCTAAGGCATCAAAGCTAATGAAACATATTACACATGAGGCATGCACTATCAATCTCAAATGGTCAAACCAACCCTGGACAGAGGTCGAACATGCCAAAACAGTGGCTGAAATATGTTAAGATCAAGGCATATAACACAAGAAGAACATGCTCATTTGATGGCTCATTAACAATGCACAAAGACACAACTCTCAAAAGCTCTCAAGGAATGAAAGAAGTGAGAACATGACACATGTACATGCTCTGAAATAACATGTTAAACGATGCCCAAACATGCAACCATCACAAATATAGCATAGTAGGGTGATCAAAACTCAAGACTAGCTAAGGTACTTGCACCATAGCCATATCAAGCAAGCCCCAAAGGGCCAAGATGACTCAAAACAGTCCCAAGGAAGGTCAAAACAATGCCGAAACATGCATGGAGTAGAGCTAACACATGCTAGAATGAGAGGCATAAAGCATGACGCATGCAAGGGCAATGAGTGAGATTACACTACACATACGAAAACCAAGCATAAGGTGACTTCACCCACAAAAATCAGAGTTGTAACATGGTAAAATAACACCAAAAAACATGCTGAGATGGTATCCCAAAAGCTTAGGCAAGCATGCATACATATTGGCTCATAAGTGAAGCATAAGGCTAAACCCTCAAACACAACAAAGGGATGATAAATGCAAGAATATGGCAGAGGTACATGGTCTGAAATAACATGCCAAATGATGCCATGCCATGCAAAAAGCTCAAATATGACATGCTAGAGGTCTCAAAGCTTAAGGCTAGCAAAGCCAAATGCACTATAGCTATGCAAAGCCAAGCATGCATGACCAAGACCACTCAAATCAGACCTAAAGCATGTTAAATCAAAGCCAAAAAAGTACTAGAGTAAAGCATACACATGCTAGATTAATAGGTCAAAACACCAAACAAGCTAGGCTAGTGAACAAGTTTGCACTACAAGTGCATAAACCA
Source organism: Camellia japonica (assembly GCA_030407325.1). Taxonomy (NCBI): domain Eukaryota; kingdom Viridiplantae; phylum Streptophyta; class Magnoliopsida; order Ericales; family Theaceae; genus Camellia; species Camellia japonica. The sequence goes on from JAPPVO010000032.1 coordinate 130,882,475, forward strand.
TGCAAGAGGTGACTTTGTCGACCAAAATTAGAGCTAAGGCAGGCCAAAATATGAGCAAAAGCCTGCTGGAGTGGAGCCAAAAACATGCTAAAATGGTGGTCCAAAGCATAGAGCATGTTAGGCTAACTAAGAGGATTGCACTACAAGTACATGAAGCATGTAAGAAGCAACCAAACTAACCCAAAACAGTGTTATATCAAGTTAGAATAAGGCCTGAAACATGCTAAGATAGAGCCTTATAAAGGTAGAAAAGCATGCCAAAGTGTTAAGCCAACAACACATGCAAACAAAACACAAGAGGGGGGGACCACCCCCATCCATTCTGGGTCTCAAAACCCACTTTCCACCACTATAATTCCTCTGGAATTCAGTGGTTAAAAGGCCAAAACAAGGTGGTTTAAAAGGCCTTAAGAGATAGAACAAAGCAAAGGAAAATAAGCCACCAAATGGGGTAAACCACCCCTAACTCAAACAAAGCCTCAAACAAACATTTCAAACAGTTAAAAATAAGAGTTTTTTTTTTTTTTTTTTTCAGTTGAAGGTTAAGCCAAGAGAAGCATGCAAAGGTGGCTAAGTATGCAATCAAAACAAGGCTTTAAAAGGGGAAATAGGACTCACCCTTGAAGAACAACAAGAACAGCCATTTCCGAGGCAAAACCAAGCCAAAATTACTTAAATGCAACCTCTAAGAACCTCAGCTCAAGAGTGAAGGTGTTTCACTAGGTGTTTAGTGCAAAAGTGTGAACAAAACTCATTTTAAGGCACAAAATAGCACAAATATATATATATATATAGAGAGAGAGAGAGATATGTTTAGCCCTAATCCAAATTTCTGAACCTTGAACAAGAGGGAGGAAGCTCCCTTGTATAGAATTTCATGCCTCAAGCTTTTTAGACACGCGTGTATGGAGGATGCCTTCTGTGCCCAATAGCTGGCACAACTGGCAAGGAAAATATCTGCAGAAAGTGCAGAAAGGCCGCCGACCAGTTAAAGTGGTTGACCGACCACTCCCCCTAGTTGACCGACCACCAAAAGTGGTCTACAGGGAATAAAACTGGTCGGGAAGGGAGAAAGAGGGTCTACAGAGAGAGTAGAAGGTGGTGGCAGGTTGCCGACCACCTTAGGTGGTCCACAGACCACCCACCCTCGCTGACCGACCACCAAAAGTGGCTGGCAGGGAAGAAAAGTGGTCTACAGGGAGGAAAACTGGTCTACACCCCTGTTCCACCCTCCAGGCAAAGGGTAACAAGGTTTGGTTCAAAAACAAATCAAAAGGAAGAAAGACAAGAGTCCGCAAGGCAAGGCACTCAGCCGGAAGCCCCGAAAACTAGTCTATGGGCCACTACAAGTGGCCTACAAGAGGAAAAGGTAGCCTACGGCTACAAAAAGTGGCCTACAGGCCTCCGTCTTCCTCTAGGCAAAGCAGCACGGCATGGTCCAAAAACCAAGCCAAGAGGAGAAAGTTAAGAGGTCTCGAGACAAGGTGCTCAGCCGAAGGCTCCGGAAACTCGAAACGAGCACAAACATGCACAATCATCGAGCGCTCAATCGATGACGTCTGAGTCTTAAGGTCGGTAAAAAATGGGGTGTCTACAGTTGGTTAGTCTTCATAGTCACCCATGTCTGTTGGTTCATCACCCGGATCATCACCTATGTCTGTTGCTTCATCACCCGAATCATCACCTAATTCATCACCATGTCACTGACATTCAATTGATTGCCCCCATCATTTTCAACCTCAACCATTTTTGCTAGACCAGCACCTATGTCATTCATGTCCTGTTCATTAACTCCACTACCTTGATCTTTAGTCTTACGAGTGTGTCAAGATCTCTTAGCCGTTTTTTGAGAAAGTACAACATTACGTCTCCTAGACGCTGTTGGGCGATCTCGAGCAGTTTCCACCATAGCTGTCCACCAAGTGCAATTAGATGTTAGTCAATGACAATGTAAGCAAATATATCCAATGTTCATTACCCTTAATAATATAGAGTCAGTCCTTCCTATGTCTCGAAATTGCATGTCATCTAGGGATATTATATATATAACTTGTAAGCCATTGAAGCCTATCTTAAATAAGTGTGTCATGACCAATGAGGCAAAAAAACATGCATGGTTAGAAGTATATATACATGTATTTTTATGTATGTAGATATCAATTAGAGACAGCTTTTACCATTTCTCTACGTTGATATAACGTGATGAAATTAACATTGTTTTCAAACAGCCCACCTAACTCTTGTTAGGTTTATGATGTGTATTGTGCTAATTAGAGTTAGTTTATGTGGAAGGCAGCTAGTACAAGTGTTGTGTGATTATGTGGTTATAAGTTGATGTATAAAAATACATGGAAAATAAGCTAAAAATGTGAATTACAAAATCTGGCAGGTTTCTGCCCTGTTTGCCTCCTCTTTTCTTTTTTCTTTTTTTTCTGTAGAAAATTTAGATAAGTTTTTGGTGTGTTTTAGTTTTGTTTTCTTCATGCACAAAGAAAACACAACCAGAATACCCAACACTCCAAGACAAAGGGTCAGCGAAACAAATTTTCTAAAGACAAAGGGTTCTGATATTTTTATTTTATTTTATTTTTAGTTGGTATGTAGACTTCTATTACATTATAATATTCAAACCATCCATTAGATTATAATATTCATACCTCTATTTCCTTAAAAAATTTGAATTTTATGTGGAATCAGGCTATCCATTACATTATAATATTCTCCCACAATTAGGGTTTTGTGTGGTTGTGGTTTTGGTTGGTAAATGGTTTTTGTTTGTGTGGTCATTATTAATTGTAGAGAAGAGAGAAGCAAATTATATCTTTGATTCTTAAAAAAATGTCTACAACTTTGTTGTGTGTGGCTCCACCACCAACTATGTTGTGTGCAGCTCCACCACCAACTATGTTGTGTGCAACTCCACCACCAGTAAGAGACTATAAGGAACAAAGGAGACGGAAAAAAAAAAAAAAAAAATTTAGGGTAGACAAAACAGTAGCACTTTGTAAGGGGGAAAAAAAAATTCACAACAACAACAATGAAACAGCAGCACTCTGTAACAAATGGGTAGATTGGATCGGTGCAGAAGAGAGGAACGGTCAAGTAACAGGAAAGGAGAGGGTATGAAAAATTGCGTGGGTGTGCATTTGATTATGAAAATATTATGAATATGAGTAGATTTGGAAATAAGTGGAGGTATCTAAATAAATATTATTAAAATTTAAATTTAAGGTGAGGATCCAAAGAATTTTAACAGATACTAATAGCAGCACTCCAAAAGAAAGCCAACAATGCATTTAATGCTTAAAATAATAATAAAATAAAATAAGTGTTGTAAAATGTTTAGATACTCACCAAAGTGATGTCATTTTAGATAAGAAAAGAATGGTGTAGATTCCATTCCTTTTTTTTTTTTTTTAAAAGACAAAAAAGAAAGAGGTGGAAGATTGGAGAGCCTGTGAAGATAAGGTTGCATTGATTTTTTTTTGCCTATAAAAAAACAATTGTTTGCTTGATACATGTATGGTAGAGGATCAATGAGAAAGATGGACATATTCTCTTTTAGCCCAAATTTTTTCTTATTTCCCTTTGGTCTTCACTTTCTATTTTATTTTCTTCAGTTTTACAACCAAAAAAAAAAAAAAAAAAAAAAGGCCATATTAGAGCTATTTGAGGCATTTTATAACATTTTTATTTTTAAAATTTGACATAAAAGTGCTTGGTATAATTTCTCTCAATAATTATATGAGAAGAGGTGCTTTTAAATAGAGGAGAGTTTTCTCCTGTCCAAAATTTAAATTAGAGGATTTTGGTTAGGCTCATGAAATTTATCACGTATCCTGTTTTGATATTTGAATCGTTCATTTTGTTGGGCACTTCGTATATTTCGTATAATTACATCGATCTGATATCTATAACTTATTCAATTTATTGTTTTTATCATCGAAATTTTTTTAAAAACACAATTGTCATCTATTTTTTTAGTGAAAAACACGATAAATTAAACAAATTACAATTATCAAATCAACATAATTTTTCTTGTGAATGAAATACACAAAGTGCCTAACAAAATAAACGGTTCAAATTATTAAAACAGGACTCGTAATAGACCCTACAAACCAAACAATTCCTTCCAATTCAAATTTTGGGCCAGAGAGAATCCTGCTCCCTTCTCCTCAATCAACTTACAACTTATTAGAAGTTACACTAACTGACAGTGTGTGAATAATAAAAATATTTTGACTTTGCTCTCAGTAGAATAGATATTATTTCAAGGTAAACATAGCATAAATGATGAAATAATAATCACTCAATTATACTATATAATACTTTGGAAATTTATATAAAATTAAAAGAGAAATTCATAACACACAAATTTTAATTTATACATTACACTAAGACGATAAAATTCTGATTATTTCTAATGATACCGTAATTTATTGATGAATTTTATCAACCAAGAACCAAAAAAAAAAACTATAGATTGATCACATAGTGACGGCTTCCATGAACTCTTCATCATCCCTCAAAGCAACCAACTTCTCACGCAACAAACAAACTTCAATGTCAATACTCCCTTCCTCCGCCCCCGGAAAAAGGGTTATCTTCCCATCGCTCTTGTTTGCACCACCACTTCTCACCGTCACCGGTTTTCCCCAACCAAAGTCATTTCCATACACATTAAACCGAGGCGAACTACTAGTCACCAAACCATTGCTTGTCAGGACACCCCTTTTTATTATCTTCGGATTCTTCACCCAGTTTTGGAAGAAATTCCTAACCGCTTCGTTAGTTTGCGAAGCAATCGCTTTATTCATCTGCCAAGCCACCCAACCAAGTCCCTTCTCCACCAACTCTCCCGCAGTGGAACATAACATCTCGGCATGAATTGTATTCCCAAAATACCCTTCCGGCAACGAGGGTCGTAGCCTCGGCCTCGCGCTTACCAGTAACACGTATTTCTCCTCTTGATTAGAGTGGTTGATGTTTTGGCAGCGTATCACAGATCGCCATAAATGAGCCAATAATGCCTGGAGAGACGAGATAGTTGTGGTGCTCATCTCCGCGTTCGCTTTTGCTTTGAGAGCTGCGATTTTCTCTTTCGTGAAATGAAAAACCATTTCTTCTAATTTTGGTAAAACGAAATTATTGTTTATTTCATCGGCGCAGAGAGGGATTCGAATGGGGACGTCGACTTCATCCGGAAACCAACGCTTGACAATCGGTACTCGCGATATTTTGTCAGAACCCCGCGATATTTCTGACCAAGAATTAAAGAATTGCCAGAAACACGAACCGTCAACGACTGCGTGATTCATGGTGCAGCCGATGAATAGGCCGTCGATGAGCTCGGTTACTTGAACGGCAAGGAATGGTTTGGAAATACCTTCATAGTTAAGGATATTATTGAGTGGGAAAAAAGAGTGGACAATTCGAGGCACGTACACAGGACCAAGGATATCGCTGACACTGACATTCTCAGCGACGGCGTGAACGAAATGAGCTCCGGCGTTATTGCAGTCTACGAAGAAGGAGGAGGTGTCGTCGTCATTTTTGACGATGCGGAGGCGGCCAGCTAGGATAGGGAAGAAGTCAAGTGTGCGAGAGAATGAGATCTTGAGATGATCAACTATGGTGTTTGCTAGTAGTTGTTGTTGTGATGGTGTGGGTTTGAGAAAGAGAAGACCCTTTTGGATAGGGCCAAGTAAGAGAAGCTGGAGATCCCATGGAGTTAACTCAATCCTCTTATCAGTTGATTCACTTGTTGGTTGGACTGTACTGGTAGACACGAACTGAATTTCCTCCATGTTTCTGTCTTTTACACACAAAAAAAATTAGTTCCTCTGTGGTTGATTTGATATGCACAAACTCATGCTGCAATTATTATTTGATTCTCGGTCTAGCAAATATAATAATAATGAATAAATAAATTATGTTTTTTTTTTTTTTTTTTAAACAAGTGCTCTTAAAATAATAATAATAATATTGAGAACACAGTACACTTTTCATTGAATGCCCATTTTACTATTTTATTAATACACTTCTAATTCTAATTCTAATTTTAATATTCAATTAAAGGATTTCGTCCGGTTCAGATTTTGGACAGGGAGTGTTGTTTGAATTTGTAAAGCTAATCACGCGTCATGTTTCGAAAATTTAGATTGTTCATTGTGTTGGATATTTTATATTTTTCATCCACACCAAAAAAAAAAATAATAAAATTATAAGTTGTTTAATTTATTGCGTTTGTCATAGAAAAAATGTATAATTTATTTCAAAATACAATTGTTGTCTATTATTTTAGTAAAAAAATTCAAAAAGTTACAGTTATTGGATTGACCTAATTTTTTTGTGGATGAAATACATAAAGGGTGTGTTTGTTTAGCCGGACGGGATAAGGAGGGATTGTAATCCATCGGACTATTAGTTTTGGGATATATTGTCTCCGGACTATTTGGTTGAACTGGATTTGTATCCTATTTTTGTTTAGTCATGAGATTAGATATCTGAATTGGACTATTTTTAGTGAATCCAATATTTGGTTGGACGGACTGGATAAGGATAAATATTCAAAAGACTATTTTACCCTTGTAATTTATAATTTTTATTTAATATATAATTTTAAATTTGTAATCTATAATTTATAATTTTTATTTTAACAACACTAAAAAAAATTAATTTATAAGGCCATAATTTTTAATTTATAATTTATATTTTTTATTTAATATATAATTTTAAATTAACAATACTAAAAAAATAATTTTATTTATTATATAAATTTAATTTTTTTTATCCACACAAAAAATGTAATCAGAGCCATGTTTGTAGTTGATATAACTATTGTCTAATTATTTAATTCAATTTCAGTTCAATTTTTGTTCTTTAATTCAAAGACTTCTCTATTCTTTAACTTGTCTTTTGTTTTCCACTCTGCCAATACCACTCACCTTTCGTCCCACATCTTATGTTAGTCCTCAGGATAGGTAGTTGATAGATTTAGGGGTTTCCGAAAAGGGTATGAACGAACACATAGTATGTGAAAACATAATGAGTCAACAAAGAATTTTGTATCTTTGAATTAATTTACCGTCTTGAAAAATGAGTCAATTATTCAGAAGTAATTCTTCAATTAGCTCTAGATCTACAACTTTAGTTCCCATACTTGATACGGATTTAGTCATAAACGAAGAAGAATATGAATTTCATGATATTAAACTCAATCTAAATTGGAATATCTCCAAAGTACCAGTCAAAGAAATTTATAAAACAAGTTTTCTAAAATCATCTTTTAATGTTAATTTACATGTTAAAACTATCGAACAAGTTTATGCTTTAACTAAAATTAGATAAACTTGCCAATTATATTATCTAAAGAATCCATTAAAAAACATATCCACGATGGTCATAATTATATTCATCTAGGGTTAATTCAAGTCGGAATCAAACCTTTAACCCAACAAGGTCAATATACTTATGTTCTATTATGTTTAAGAGATGCACGCTTTATTAATTATCATGATAGTTTAATGGGAATGATGGAATCAAGCCTTCATAAAGGACCTATCCATTTCAATTGCTTTCTTGATTTTACTTCAAGTATTAGAGATCCTCATATATTAAAAGCTTTAACCTTAAACATTCAATTATTTGGTACATTTACTAATATGTTAGATAATGTTCATAAAATTGCTTTAATTTATCGAATTTATTATAAATGTATTAAAATAAATTTAAATGTTCAAGCCTTAACTCAAAGTCCAAAAGATAAAACATTACTCATTCAAGGCAGTATTACTGAAACTAATATTTCTGTTCCAAAAATGATTTGTTGGAAGTATATTACTCTTCCAGATTATTGGGTTACAGTTAATGAAAATTATTCTCACAATCAACAGTCTTCTACTAGTCAAGATATTCAACATATTCAACAATGTGATGATGGTTCAGTTCATATACGATTTAATCGCCCTCATAGTCAATTGTCATGACCCAAACCTGCCCCTATAGGTTTAGCGCCGTAACCGGCCAGTAATCCTGAGATTACCTACGGCCTCTGAACAGATAAGCATATGATAAAGGGCTAGCGGAAGCAAATACAAAAATATAATTGTCCAATGAGCTGTATTGACTTACATGAAACAGAATAATTTAAAACTTTAAGTACATAGCCATAAGTCAACCATACATTATATTATACCACACACGTTACAGTATCTTAAATACAGCCAACATAATTAAATAAAGATCCGGACATAAGCAGGACTAATCGGGACTTGAACCCAAGACACTTCGGGAACCTCCGCGTGAGGCACAAAGGCTGGCTGACAACAGAAACACAGTCCCCCACAAAACCTTCGGGCTTGCACTCCAGAATGCTCACCTATAATATATATATACAAACAGTGAGCTAAAGCCCAGTGAATAACATTAAGGTAAAGGGGTTAGTGAACGAAATCCCGAACATTTTATACGTACAAAACAGATCATAGCATAATCATAGACATCTCATATCAGAACATAATAATGGCATATCCCATAGAACATATCACATATCACATAACGTCTTCCGACTAGAGTAACCGGTCCCGGACACCGATTAAACACATATCACCACAATGAAGTGGCTAACGAGATCTCGTAAATGTCATGGACCCGCATTTTCATGCTGTCCCCCATGACTTGGGACTATCTATGGATGCCATAATAGATTTCAAACATGGATCTTCGTTCACAGAAACATATATCATTTCAGAAATCATAGCTTGATATATCACATTTGGAACATAATTTCATATGAACGTATCTTTACGATAACGTTACTCACAGTGGTTCCGTAGATGGTCAAGCACTTCTCGGACGTTGACCTACAATCACAAAGGCACATAACACCAACGAATCTCATCATTACTTATTCATATGGCCATTAGGGCTTAGCTTACATCACGTTGGTTCATATTCATTCTTGTTACATGGCTTAGAACACACACACCCTTGCATTCTCTTAATGTGATTCATTCTTATTACAATGCTCAAGTCACATACATACTTGCCATTCATTATCTTAGTGTGCGTTTCTAGCCCATAACATCATTACTATAGCTTAATTAAGGCTTAGGAATGCCTAAGATGCAATGAGGTTGTCAAAACATGCCTTGGAACACTTAGGCAAAATTTCAGAATTTTAAGTCCTCGCTCGAGCGAAGCTTTCCTCGCTCGAGCGAGCATGCAAAAATGTGACTGGTCGCTCGAGCGCACATTCCTTCGCTCGAGCGATCTGTGAATGATGCAAACTTCTGGGAGCTCGAAATTTATGCTCGAGCGAACTCTTGGTCGCTCGAGCGGAGAGCACGACCTCAGAGTGGTCGCTCGAGCGAGCTCTCCTTCGCTCGAGCGAAGGTGCAAAATCTGGAATTTCCAGATTGCACCTCCAACTTCAAATTCGACATGCAACCCTTCAAAACTCATTTTTCTGGGCCCAAATTTAAGAAAACACATGAAGACTCATAAAACAACATGTTTTAAGAATTAAAACAAGAAATCATGGCCCAAAGACTTGTTAAAAATCCACATTTTCAACTTAAATCATGAAGGATGTTTATGAACACAACATGCAAGGATTTCTTTGAATTCAAACCCTCCAAAACGTAATTAAACTTGATAATTTGATGGAAAACATGATGAACTCATGGATTAAAGCAATAATATGGACATGCATGCAAGAATCTCCATGAAAACAACTTGAAACTTCATGATATGCACATGCATGCATGATATGATCCTTCTACCTTCTTATTTAGTTCAAATCTTGCTTAGCTCAACAAAATCTCCATGAATTCAATAATTAAACACATTATCTACAAGAATTAAAGCTTAGGTTCTTACCTAGAGCCCTCAATTTCTCTTGTTCTAGCACAATCTTTGTTTAATTCAAACTCTAGCCTTCAATCTCTCATGAATTCTCCTTCTCTCTCTCTAGAATTGCACTCCCTCTCTCTCTAAAATGTTTTCTCCAGATTTTTCCACTCACTCAAAGGCTGATGAAAATGAGCTCAAAATGAGCTAAAGGGGCTCAAATGTGTTTGTATGGATTTGGCCACTAGGTGGCAAAACGGTAAATAAGTCCAACTCTTTAATTAGCTTATTTGATCTAATTTAATCATACCAAATCACATTTTAATTAAATATGCCATAAGGTTCTAAAAATTCCAAATAACACAATGGTATAATCAATTCCGGGTTTGGATGCCGATAAGGCTTTCAATTTTCATTTTAAACCATTAAGTATGGACAGATGATTCAACAGTCAACAGATAGGCAACCAATTATGTTACAATTTACCTATAAATCCCATCATCAATCTTAATCACTTAGTTAATATCCTTAATTACCGGTAATTAGCTAATTACGGGTCGGGGTTATTACATCAATCTTCTCGCTATAGTACCTCTAGTATCCCTACTGACACCGAAGATGATGAAATCTTTAATACATCTCTATTCACTCGTAAAGATAGGAAACTTCATCTCTGCAAACCTTCATCACAAAGCCTGCACACTACATGTAGTAAATTAAAAGGAATAGATAATTCCTCTACTTCCCAAATTAGTAAACTAGTTTATTCCACCCATACATATCTTCAGGACGAAGATACTATATCTCAGGATTTACCTACTCAAACTGATTTTGAAGTTGTTCCTCCTGTCAATCTACAATTATGAACCCTTAACGAACATTTTACTTCAAACCTTAAGAAACTTCATGCTGAATTTAAATCTAAAGCCAATAAGTCCAAACGACAAACTTATCGAACCAATTATAATGAACACCAACAATCTAAAATTACTAAAAAAATGGTACAAATTTATGAGTGAGATTAATACTGAAATCCATTTCTTTGACTATCTGGAAAATTATTATCAAAAAGTAAATACTATTACAAAAACTAAATGGAAAACTTCTCATAATACTTTTGTTTCTTCCAGTCACCCTCCTCTAGAAACAATCCTTATTGAACATAAGGGTACCATCGTACATGCTTCTCCATTTAAACTTCCTAGCAATGACTCTGAAATTAAAAAAGTAACTGAACAAAATAATTATACAAATCAATGCTTAAAAACTATTGGTAAACAATGAGACAAAATAGAAACTTCTTTTGAGGATTATTCCACTAGTCATACCTCCACTAGTAAATCTTTAGACAAACCTCTTATTAATCTTCCTAGTACTTGAAAACGATTAAGCCTAATTACCAAAGATACTAATACTGTTGAAGCCATTGAACAATTATTTACCAAGCTATCTACCTCAACCTCTTCTAATATCAAAGGTGTTACTGTTCTAACACAACAACCACCTTTAGAATCCATTAGTCAATCAAATACATCCGATAATGAAATTGGCCACTTAGCACAACAATTCCAATCTACAAATCTTAATCGTATCACCCATTCGAAAGTTAATCCTACTACTCTTACTAAGAATTGGTATACCAAACCTACACCCCCAGACCTTCAATTTGAAGAAACCAATATTAGGAATCAATTTTCTGTTTCTGCTAAAAAATTGTATGAATGGAATATCGATGGCCTTAGTGAAGACTAGATCCTACAAAAGTTAAATCATATGTCTATGGTTGCAAAGAGTTACCTTAGTAATTATCCTGATTACACCCAACCTGAAATAGTCTCCTTATTTACTTCTGGTTTTACTGGTATGCTCAAATCTTTGTGGGATAAATACCTCACTTCTGATATACGTGAATCTATTCAACATGATGTCCAATTAGATGAAAATGACTTCCCAGTCTTTGATGAAGATATAGGATCCAGTAAACCTGATGGTATTAATACTTTGATCTTTACCATAGTCAAACATTTTATTGGAACACCTTCTAATGTCCATTCTCGAATCCACGATCAACTTAGTAACTTAACCTGCACTACCCTAAGTGATTTTCGATGGTATAAAGATGTTTTTACTTCTCGAGTTATTCTTCGCGAAGATTGCACTAAGTCATTTTGGAAAGAAAAATTTATTAATGGATTACCTACTCTTTTTGCTCATAAAATTCAAGATGTCCTAAGTCAACCTACTGGTATTATCGAATATGATAATTTAACTTATGGTGATATAATTAGTACCATTCAAAAAGAATGATTGAAAATGTGCATCGATATGAAACTTAGTCAAAAAGCTGCTAAGGATAAACACAAAGCTAAATATGAATTAGGTAATTAATGTGAACAATATGAGTTACCTCTTGTAGCACCTTCACGCTGTAAAACTAGTAAAAAGAAATCTTCACACAAATACCATGCTATATATCAGAAGACATATTCACTTACCAAATCACCTGATAAGTATTATGCTAAACCCAAAAAGAAATGTCACAAGAAAACTAATAATTCTAAGAAAAAATCTACCCAAGATGTTACTTGCTATAATTGTTGTAAAAATGGTCATTATTCTAATAAATGTAAAGTTGGAAAAAAACTTAAGGATAAACTTAATCAACTACAGATTACTGAAGAACATCAAAGTCAAATCTTTGAAATATTTAACCTAACCAATACCCCAACTCAGACTCCTTCTTACTCGTCTAGCGACACTACTCCCTTTAGTGATACTTCTCCTTATTACTCCCCCAGTGAGGATACGAATAATGAGATTGAATTAGGATGTAATGATACTTGTTGTAAACAAATCAATGTTCTTAGTAAATCAAAAAAAGAAAAAGATTCCTTAATAGAATTAATTAGTAAATTAGAAAATTCTAAATTAAAACGAAAATATACAAATAAACTAAAATCTTTATTAATTAATAAAGACAAAAAAAAACTCATCAAGATAAACCAATAATTAGTCTAACCACTACTTTAGAATGATTCCGTAAACATAAACATAAAGAAGTAACTTTTCAAGATTTACAAAATGAGATTAATCAAATTAAGATAATCATTAAAGAATTAAAAGAAAAAGACAAATCCTTAGAAGAAGAAATTGCAATTTTAAAAATCAATAAAAGTCTTAATGATTTTCAAAAATCTAATGATACTTCTTCAGATGAGTCTAGTTCTAGTCATCCTGACCACGTTATCTTTAATAATCGATCTATTAAACATAATAATGACAATGACAATCAAGATAGTAATCGGCTTAACATAATCAATCGAATTAATATTCAAAAATGGCATTCAAAAGTCAAATTAGTTATCAATGATTTTGAAATAGAAGTTATTGCACTAATTGATACTAGTGCTGATTTAAACTGTATTCAAGAAGGATTAATCCCTACAAAATATTATCATAAAACTAGTAAACAATTAAGCTCTGCTAATGGAAGTTAAATGCATATTAAATATAAATTACCAAAAGTACTTATTTGTCAAAATAATATTTGTTTTAAAACATCATTTGTTTTAGTTCGAAATATGACCGTTAAAGTTATTTTAGGTACTCCCTTTATCTTTCTATTATATCCATTCACTACTGCTAATCATGGAATAACAACACAAGCTTTTGGTCAAACCGTAACATTTAAATTTCTCTCCCCTCATGAAATCCGAGAATTAAATCAATTAAAAGAATGTTCTATATCTCAATCTATTAATCAATTAACAAAACAACTTAATTTTCTCAAAGAAATAAAATATAAAAGAATTGAAACTCAATTATCTAATCCTATTCTGATATCAAAAATTAACCAATTTAAAATGCAGTTAGAAAACACAGTATGTTCTACCTTACCTAGTGCATTTTGGCATAGGAAAAAACATGTCGTCACATTACCCTATGTTAAAGATTTTAATGAACCACAAATCCCAACTAAATCTCGACCCATCCAAATGAATAATGAATTAGTAGAAATGTGTAAAAAAGAAATTAATGAGTTACTTAAAAATAATAGTAAAAGTAAATCACCCTGGTCTTATCCTGCTTTTTATGTTAATAAAAATGCTGAATTAGAATGTGGCGTTCCTCGATTAGTCATTAATTATAAACCCTTAAACAAAGTCTTAGAATGGATTTGTTATCCAATTCCTAATAAAAAAGACTTAATCAAAAAACTTAGTCAAGCTGTTATTTTTAGTAAATTTGATCTTAAAAATAGATTTTGGCAAATCCAAATTCATCCTAAGGATATATATAAAGCTGCTTTCATTACACCCTTTGGTCATTATGAATGGAATGTCATGCCTTTCGGATTAAAAAATGCTTCTACTGAATATCATGAATGAAATATTCAATCCCTTTAGTCATTTTTCCATCGTCTACATAAATGACATTCTCATTTTCTCCAAATCCATTGGAAACATCTCCATTCCTTCCTTCAAATTATTAAACACAATGGTTTAGTCATCTCTGCACCCAAAATTAAATTTTTTCAAAATAAAGTCAGATTTTAGGATATGATATTTACCAAAGTACTATTCTTCCTATTAGTCGTTCTATTGAATTTGCTTCTAAGTTTCCTGATGAAATCTTAGACAAGATCCAGTTACGACGATTCTTAGGATTCCTTAATTACATTGCTGAATTTTATCAAGACCTTAGGAAAACTTGTCAACCTCTTTTTGATCGGTTGAAAGATAATCCTCATCCATGGTCTCCCACTCATACTGCTATTGTCCAACAAGTCAAAAAATATGTCAAAACTTTGCCTTGTCTTGGTATTCCTACTGAAAGTTCTTTCAAGATTATTCAAACTGATGCCTCTAATGTTGGTTATGGTGGCATCCTCCTTCAACAAATCACTCCTAAGTCCTCTGAACAAATTGTTCGTTTTCACTCTCGTGTTTGGAACAAGTCCCAGAAAAATTATAGTACTATTAAAAAAGAAATTTTAGCTATTGTATTATGTATTAGTAAATTTCAAGATGATATTTTAAATCAAAATTTTTTACTCCGTGTTGATTGTAAAAATGCTAAATATGTTTTAGAAAAAGATGTTCAGAATATTGCTAGTAAACATATTTTTGCTTGTTTGCAATCTATTTTAAGTATTTTTTATTTTGATATTGAATATATACCTGGTAGTCAAAATACTATTCCTGATTTCCTTACCCGAGAATTTTTACAGGGGAGATAAGGATGATGGCAACTCCTTTTATTTCCTATCATAAAATAAAAGTCACCCATTACAAACACCTCATATACAAAACTACTTTTCGTATTGCTTGCCTTAAGACTGCTAAAAAGATTACTCGGCATGCACAATACATACAATTGCACCAAATCACTAGTCACCGCAATCTACTTGCCCATTATATTAATTGTCTTAATTACCATTTGAGCAAATTAGATATCCTCAGTGAATGCTAATCAACCTCTGTCTGATCACTGTTCAGTCAAAAGCTTTCTTTCAAACTTGCCATGGTTCCAGCCAGTCAACCGGTTGTGGCTCCTCTAATTGACCTGGTCAACCGCTATCAAATTCTTGGTAACATCCCGAAACCTAGTTATACTCCTGCACTGACTTCTGATCCATTTGCTTCTTCTTCTCAGTCACTTACTCCTTATCCCCCTAATCCAGTCAGATCTGCCAGAACTGATTACATTAAATCCCAGTCTGTTAATCTATTCTTTAAAGAACTAGTCCATAAGAATATTTATATTGTTCTTGATTTAGTCAAATCCTATTTTCCTCCAGGATGACATTTTGTTCCATTTCATCCTAAAAAGTCAATTACTTTCTATAAAGACATTCTTTTTCATCATCAGTCAATAGTCATCAAACCCATCTATGATCAAACTTATACCATTAAAATTATTTATCATTCTCTATACATTCATAATATAGTTTCTCTTGATGAATGGGGTCTCCCTTTTCAACTTCGCTATTTACCTGGTCATTCAATCCAATACAGTTATTATGATTATATAGATGCTTGGTTTAAAGTCCTTTTGCATCAAAATGAGTCATTCAGTCATTCTTGGTTTTTCCAATTTGATCACAAATTCAAGTTAGAAACTCCAACTTGGATTTTACGATGGTGGTCACAGCATGGTGCCATCACCAACATTATCCCTTCCAACATATTGGAGCAAGTCACTTATTTCTATACTGTTTACAAACTCAATTCACACAAAAGTCAATTTTCCTGGTTACTCAATTTTATGTCCAAGTACAAAGTTCCTTGGATATTTAAATGGCAATATGCTATTTCTGATAATTTAGTAATCCGCCAACATTTTGTTAAATGGTGGGATGCATTTAAATCCCAACGCATTATTGATCAAGTCCAGCAAGAATTTCCAGTCAATATTTTTGCTCCAACTGCTGCAATGGTTAAGTCCTCTCAGCAGAACCCAACTGCTTCAGTCACTCAAGGAAGCCCACTTTTTCTTTCAATAGTTAGACTTGGAAGCCTAACAGCCAGCTCTGCGCCCTCCAAATCCAAGTCATCCAAGTCAAAGCCCAAGGCAAAGCCCAAGTCCACTTCTAGTGATAAACTAATCCAAATGGCTAAACTTCTAATGGCCCAAGCCAAGTCACAAATTGAAGAAGAAACTTCAGATGATTTAGCCTCATCTGAAGCATCTAACAGTCAAGATCCATATGGTCCACAATTCCAAGATGCTCAGGACCCATATGCCTAAAAAACAGTCATTGGATTCCTTATATATGTCAGCTTCAATCACTACTCTTCTTTGGAGAAAAGCTGCAAATATATATATCAATTCCCTATCAGTCAACTGTGAAGTCACATTCTCCACCGAAAGTAAATGAATAGTAAAAAAAGTCACTATTCACTATTCATCCAAACACAAGTCCAGAATAGTCAAAAGCAACAATCCACTTTTAGTCAATCACCGAAAGTAGCAGAAAGCACCCATGTGCCTCCATGTGCTACTTTTCAGTCAGATTCCAGCTCACATGCGCCAGGGTCATCCTCTTTTCTTATAAAAGAGCCTCTCCAGTCAGTGAAAATTTAGAGTTAGAACTAAAAGTTCCAATAACCTCAAAAATAGCTATCTCTGTAATTTTATTTTACAAATCTATTTTCAAGTTATGTATTTTAAAGAACTGTTTTCCAGTTTCCAGTAAGCATTGTAAGTGTTAATTTCAAGTATTTACATTAATTTACTTTTATTCAGTCTGTTCCACTTTCTTATTATCTTTCTTATTATTTGTTCCACTTCCGCTCTCTGTTGGTATCAGAGCTTAATTGTTCACTAGTTTTATGATAATATTTTGTAGGGATTAATCCTTCTTGAATACAGTTTAAATTAGCACCAGTATCAATTAGTACGATGACTTCTATTTAGTAATCAATTTTTTGTTTCTGCTAAAAAATTGTTTGAATTTAATATCGATGGCCTTAGTGAAGACCAGATCCTACAAAAGTTAAATCATATGTCTATGGTTGCAAATAGTTACCTTAGTAATTATCCTTATTACAACTAACTTGAAATAATCTCCTCACTTACCTCTGGTTTTACTGGTATGCTCAAATCTTAGTGGGATAAATACCTCACTTCCGATATACGTGAATCTATTCAACATTATGTCCAATTAGATGAAAATCACTTCCCAGTCTTTGATGAAGATATAGGATCCAGTAAACCTAATGGTATTAATACTTTGATCTTTACCATAATCAAACATTTTATTGGAACACCTTCTAATGTCCACTCTCAAATCCATGATCAACTTGGTAACTTAACATGCCCTACTCTAAGTGATTTTCGATAGTATAAAGATGTTTTTACTTCTCGAGTTATACTTCGCGAAGATTGCACTAAGTCATTTTAGAAAGAAAAATTTATTAATGGATTACCTAGTCTTTTTGCTCATAAAATTCGAGATGTCTTTTCAACTTTGGCTCTGATACCAATATTTTAACAACACTAAAAAAATTTAATTTATAAGGCCGTAATTTTTAATTTATTATTTTTAATTAAATTAAATTTATAGTTTATAATTTATATTTTTTATTTAGTATATAATTTTAAATTAACAACACCAAAAAAATAATTTTATTTAATATATAAATTTAATTTTTTAACAACGCTAAAAAAATTATAAGGCCATAATTTTGAATTTATTATTTTTAATTAAATTTAATTTATAATTTTATATTAACAACACTAAAAAAATAATTTATAAATGTTTAAAAGACTATTTTACCTTTTTTCATTGTTTATTAAGTAATAGCATGAGAGTAAAATAAACATTTCACACATTAGTCCCATGGGGTATCAATCCCATGGAAATAATCTCACCCTTTCCCCTAGGATACAATAATCCCTTACATGAGGGACTAATAGTCCAGAGGGATTATTAATCCGAAACAAAAAAATTGAATCAAACAATGGACTATTAGTCCGGATAGACTAATAGTCTAATCTTATGGAATAATCCCTCAAAACAAACACACTCGAAGTGTTTGACAAAAAATGAACGATTCGAATTATCAAAATAGAGCCCGTGATAAGCCTGACAGGATCAAACAACGCCCTCCAATCTAAAATCTAAACTTGAACGGATCTTCCTTCTATTAAATAATACAAAAAATCTACCACATGCGATTCCTTTTTTAAACAAAAAAAAAAAGATATTGTACAAAAAGTTACCATTATATTCTCTTTCCTCCACCTGCTGCCCAATGACAAGAAAACTATAAAATAAAATAAAATAAAAAATATGACAAATTACATTTATCTCCTCTGAGGTTTAGCATAATTGCAAAGACCTCTCTTATAATTTCAATAATACCATAAATTTCTTTTATTTTTGAAACTATTATCAATATTCTCCAATATTAACATTATTTTATGTCATTTAATGGAATTTGCTGATGGCATAGGTTATAAGGGCAAAAATGCCAAGATGGCATCTTAATTAATGTATTTATTTAAATGGTAAATTTTACTTAGAGCATTGAGAACTTAACTTTGTTTGTTAAAGTGTGTTAAGGAGAAACTAACTTAATGAGTTCAAAGGCACTACAATGAGGTTGTTAAGTAACTCATTAACTGAACCACCCTACCCCACCAATCCATTACAAAACTAGCTACCAATTGTTATGTACTTATTAACGACCCATTAATTAACTGCCACACCCACCCAACAACAACATAATTTATATTGCTACAACAACTACAATGTGGCATAAACCAATTGCTGTATTTTTTTATTTTTTTTTCATTTCGGTAATGTTAGGTCCCTTATTTTGTCAATTCCATGAACAAACACATTTGAGTTGTATTGTTGTTCCTCACAATGTTTATGGACCGCTCAAGAAGTGAATTGTGTGCTCGAGCGTTGAAATGGTTCATCTAGTAGTTTAGACTTGTTCTGAAATATTAAGAGGATTCATTCTTAGCTCAAGTGAAATTTCTACCGCTTAAGCAAAGTCATTTATTGTTCCACTGTCTCTTAGACACACCGCTTGAGCGGTATTTTCTGCCCTCAAGCGATCTTCACGACCTTGTTTTGTTTAAAGCTGCCTCAGTTGTATATTCTAGGGTTACAGCTTCCAGATCTGAGATTTGAGACTTGAGAACTTTTGTGTATTCTTCTGGAGAGCTTTGCTATTGTTTCCCTTGATGATTATGTGAGTTTGTCACCCCATATGGATTGAATTGCACATATTAAAGGGCTTGTTATGATTCAACTTTTTTAGAGTGTTCATCAGTGGATTCCAAAGGGTTTGAACTTGGAGGCTTTAAAGGTATTCGAAGTGTCCATCATTGTGGATTCAACTTGAGTGTTATGGATTCAACACTGAACTAATCAATTCCGAGATGAAGATTATAAAGGCCCAGGTTGGGACCCGACCCTTTTGTAATGTTACTGTTGAGTTTATGTCTCTTTTCTGTTTGTTTTGTGCTTCCCTTTGGGTTTGGTGGGCTCTAGAAGCCTTGTCTTGTATGTAGTAGCTAGGTAGAAATGTTTCCTGCTAGACTGGTTGCGCCTACGACCATATAAGTAGCTTCCGCGATGGGCTAGGTCGCGCCTGTGACCAAAACCAGCTCCTAGTACTTTTGCAAGCTTGTTGCTCTATGCACACGATGGGTATGTCGCAGCCGCAAACAAGAGAGGGTTTTGGCTCGACTGTCCCTGCGATTAGGCTTGTCACGCTCGTGATGATGTCAGTTGGGCAGGTCACACCCGTGAGCTTGAGGTCACGGCTGCAATGGTCCTCTACCTATATATATCGATAAAGTACAAAAATATCTGTTTTTGATCGCTTTCTTCCCCAAAACTGCTCCAGACGCCATTTTTGCATTTTAAGGTCTAAAACATTGGTTTTGATCTAGTTACACACATCTTCTACCTCCTAGTCCCTAAGGCTTTTATGTAGATCAAAGTTGGGGCGACGTTTTAATCTGAAATTTTTAACTTTTTGCCGCCGTTGATTTTCGACAGTTCTTCGGTTACTCTTAAGCGTTGAGATTGGGATTTCTTTAACTTTATGCATAATATTTACCTTGGTTATGTCTTAGTTGAACAATTTGTCATTTGGAAAGTTTTGATTTCTATTTTACTAAATGTTTAAAGGCTTAAAAAGAAGGTTGATTTGATGTTATTTCCAAACAAAACTTCCTTTGGTTGAATCATGTAATGTGTTGTTGACAGTGGAAAGAAGTGGATCTTTAAAAGCAACTCTTTTTCATTTTTTTCCCAAAATCTTGTGTTGGAAAG
Source organism: Camellia japonica (assembly GCA_030407325.1). Classification (NCBI taxonomy): domain Eukaryota; kingdom Viridiplantae; phylum Streptophyta; class Magnoliopsida; order Ericales; family Theaceae; genus Camellia; species Camellia japonica. Next base: position 130,903,128 of record JAPPVO010000032.1, read on the forward strand.
TATTGGAAAAATGGTAGTTGAGTTATGGAACTATTGGTTATGGAGGTTTTAGATTCAAATGGAAATGGTGGAAATATAATACTTGTTGTTATGTCAAGAATGACAAGTTGGGCTCTTTTTAGGGCTGCAAATGAACCGAACTGTTCATGAACAAGCTCGGCTCTGCTCATCTTGTTTAGTAAACGAGCTAAGCTCGAGAGCTCGAATATTAGGCTCGTTTAGTAAATGAGTCGAGCTTGAGCTCGCATATGCTCAGCTTGTTTATCTTTATTTAAATTATATAATAAATATATTATTTATATATAAATAATATATAAATATATATAAATAATAATATAAATAATATTTTTTATTTAAAAATTTATAATTAAATAATATAAATAATATTAAAAAAAATTATCGAGCCAAGCTCGAGTTTCATTAATATTAATGAGTCGAACTGAGCTCGTGCCCAATTCTTTATCGAGCCAAGCTCGAGCTTAATAAACGAGCTCGATAAGAAAACGACTCGGCTCAGCTTAGTTCGTTTGCAGCCCTAGCTCTTTTATATGAATTGTCCTTTCTAAATATATTATTGTTTAGATATAACTGTTTTGGCTAGCGGTGGAGGATAGCATTGTTCGTTGTAGAAATTGCATAAGGACTAGATTGATTAAAACCATTTAACTCACGCATTGCATGTATTCTAATACTTTATAATCATGTATTGAAAAAGTTTATTTTGAAAAAAAAAATGGTGAATACCTTGGTGAATCTAGTCAGGGGTGTGGGTTGTGGTTTGTGGTTTTAAGTTGGTCTTTGTGTCCTTGGTGAAAGTCTAGAAATCCGTGCAGCTATGTGCCGATCCTTCTAGATAGTATCAGTAAAATGACATTGATAGTGCTTGTATAGCCTACTTGCAGACACGTACCTAGAGATTCCCACTGTGTGTATTTACCACCCCATTTCATGTTTTAAAAAAATGATGTAATCTTGTAACATGTGATTCACACTATGGCATTGCATGGTTTTGGGAACAGAGAAACGCATGGTTTTAGTAACAGCATGTCAAGTGCATTTACCGCATGATTTGGTTAAGCATCAAGTGTTGATGGTTTGCCTCTGCCAAAAGGATAGTTTAGGAGGAAATTGGAGCTGAACGCTCATCTTTTGTATCTTGTTTTGGGCTTAAGTCCTACTTTTGTTGTAACCAAGTATAAACTTGGAAACTTGTAGTCGCTAAGGCATTAACTTGCAATAGTTTAGACATTATTGCTTATCACTCACATGTTGTAGATTCAAGGTTATTATCTATGAATGTATTATGCATGTGTACTCATTTTGACGTTGATCCCTACATGTATGTACTCCTAACCTTGACTTGCCTCTAATCTAACCTGGATGAATGCTTGAATATTAAACAGTCCATATAAAAGAATGAAAATAATTATTTGCCTTACCAATCAATGAGGTAGAGGCCATGTATATATAATATATTCATGATACAACTTAGGAAACAATATACACAAGGTAAGATTTCTATAATCAAAATAATTCCTATTCTAATTTCCATATTCAAACATAATATTTTGATTTCTATATCCAACACTCCTCCTCAAGCTGGCATGAAGCAAACGCAACTTGTCAATGGAAGACTAGAGCAAAGTTGGTCCCTTAGATTTTGAGAACATATCCACCAATTGCTGAGAAGAAAAGACAAACGATAGACGTAGACCACTTTTGGTGCCCGTAGACTAGTTTTCGAGGCTTCCGGCTGCGCGCCTCGACCCCCAGACTCTTGTCTTGCATCCTTTTTCATTTTTTTTTGGCACAAACCTTGTTTTCCTTGCATGGACGGTGGAATGAGGGTTGGAGACCAGTTTCTCTCCCTGAAAATCACTTTTCTTCCCCGCCAGCCAGTTTTCTAGTCGGCCAACTGGTCTTGGTGGCCTTTGGACCACCAAAAGTGGTCGGCAGCCATGCCACCACCTTGCTTTCTTAGTGCAGACCACCTCTCCCTCCTTGCCGACCACTTGGTCTCCTTGCAGACCAGAAAAAGTGGCTGGCCAACCAGTGCAAGAAGCTGGCCGACCACTTCAACTGGTCGGCAGCTTTCCTGCATCTTTCTGAAGATATTTTCTTGCCAGCTGTGACAGCTGGTGAGCACAAAAACCATCCTCCATAGTGTATGGAGGGATTGCATCTAGCTTCAAGCTTGTTCAACAAGCTTAAGGCTTGGTCTTCTATAAAAGGGAGGCCCTCTCTCCCTTGTCCAGGTTCTGAAATTTGCTTAGAAGATATACATACACATTTATCTCTATATTTCTCTCTTTGTCTCATTTTTGTGCTTGAAAGTGCCTTTCTTTCACACTTTTGCACACAAACACATAGTGAAACACCACACTTTTGTTGCTGAGGCACCTAGAAGCTGGTTTTAGTGTTTTTGGATTGGTTTGAGCTCAGAAAAGTTGCTGGAGTTGCAGCTTTGAAGTTGTTCTTCAAGGGTGAGTTTCTAACCCCTTAAACCTTGGTTTTTGTTTAAGCTTTTGGCCCTATTTTCATGCTGATTTAGGCCTAACTTTTAACTACAAAAAGTTATGATTTCAAGTGTTCTAAATGTTTGTTTAAGGCCTTGTTGGTGTTGGAGGTGGTCTACCCCATTTTGTGCCTTGTTTGGCCTTGTTTTGTGCTATCCTTTTAAGCTATTGGGACCACCTCTTTTTGGCCTTCTCACCACTGAAACTCAGAGGAATTTCAGTGGTGGAAAGTGTGTTTTGAGGTCCCAAATAAGAGGGGTTCATCCCCTCTCCTTGTATCTTGGATGCTTGCCTTATTGGCCTCATGTTTGAGCTTGGTTTTCTAGCATGTGTTGGCTTGTTCTCAACTTGTTTTTGGTGTTGTTTTAGCATGCTATAGCTCTATCTAAGGTTGATTTGTTAACCCCTTGCATGCTCCTTGCACTTGTAGTGCAATTCCATTCACTAGCCTAACATGCATCATGCTTTTGACTATCATTCCAGCATATTTTTTGCTCAACTCCAACAAGATTTTGGCCATATTTTACCATGCTTAAGGTCTGATTTATGTTGTTTTGGTCATGCATGCCTTGCTTTGTATAGCCATAGTGCATTCTAGCTCACTAGCCTTGAGTTTCCAAGTCACTAGCATGCATTGCTTGGGCTATTTGCATGATTTGGCATCATTTAGGATGTGATTTCAGTGGATGTAGTGTGGCCATGCTCTCACATCTTTCACTCTTTCAATGCTTTGGAGGGTTGGTGCTTTATGCCTTAAAAATGAGCCATTGTGTATGCCATCTTGCCTAGGCTTTTGGGCCACCATTTCAGTGTGTTTTTGGTCTTGTTTTGCTATAATACAACTCTGATTTTTGTTGGTGAAGTCATCTCATGCTTGGTTTTGGTAGGTGTAGTGTACTCCTCCTTATTGGCCTTGCATACTTCATGCTTCATGCCCTTCATGCTAGCATGTGTTAGCTCTAGTCCATACATGTTTTAGCATCATTTTGACATCCTCTAGGACTGTTTTGGGTTGCCTTGGCCATATGCTTCATGTATTGCATAGTTGTAGTGCAATTGCCCTTGCTAGCTTTGAGTTTTGAACACCGTAGCATGCTTCATTTGTGACATGTGCATGATTTGGCATCATCTACCATGTTATTTCAGAGCATACAGCATTGCCATGTTCCCACTTTTTCACTCTTTGAATGCTTTCAAGGGTTGTGCATTATTGCCTTGTTTGGGGACTAATGCGTATGCATGCTTGTCTAGACTTGTGAACTCCCATCTCAGCATGTTTTGGTCCTTGTTTTGACCTATTTGAGCTCTGTCCATGATTGGTTCAATCATTTGTACCATGCTTTGCATGCCTCTTGTGTAGTCCCATTTGGTAGCCTTGTGCCTTAGGCCTTCTGGCATGCTATACTTATGTCGTTTGAATGATTTGGCATCATTTCACATATTTTCAAAGCTTGTAGTGTTGTCACACTTCCATATTTGTCACTCCTTGCTCATGTTTGAGAGTTGTGCTCTTATGCTTAACTGGTGAGCCAATGCATGTGCATGCATCATCTTGCCTTTCATACCATCATTTTATAGCATTATGGCCACTGTTTTGGGTATGATTGAGGTTTGTCCATATTCGGTTTAAGACCATTGAGCATTGTTTTGCATGCCCCTTGTGAGGTGCCCTTTACTAGCTTTGATGCCTTAGCTTCTAAGCTTGCCATGCATGCATTGTTTGCATGATAGAACTTTGTGCATGCCATCCTAGCATTGGTAGAATAGCACGTTGTATGCATGTTGCCACATTGCATTGATTTGCATGTTGTTGCATTGCATCGTGTTCTCATGTTGTTTGCATGCTTGTTGCATTGCATTATGTTTGCATACTTGTTGTTTGCATTGTGTTTGACATGCTTGAGTGGCATTGCATGTGTTTGGATAGGGTGTTAGTCCAAACACGAGAAACGAGGGACGTTTCATACTTAAAGTGATGAAACGTGCCTTATTTCTCGGTCACCGACCCTCTTGATCATGCATGATAGAGGTTAAGGCCCTTATGTGTTATTTGTCCATTCATTTACATTGAATTGGGCAATCTTGGCTTCTCGGCCACCGTGCATTGCAATGCTCGGTTGGTGGCCCGAGAGTCGAGAACCACACTCCCTTGAGCTTAAGAAATGATAGGGAGAGTGGTTATGCACACATACCTTGCAAATACACTGTCGTGCCCCTTCTTGTTCTCTGTTGCAGCAAACTGGAGTTGTGCAGAATTTTCTGGTCAGCCGACCAGTAAAAGTGGCTGGCCGACCACTTTTTCTGGTCTGCAGCAAAGATAAGTGGTCGGCAGGTGGTCTACACCACCAATAAGTGGTCGGCAATGCTCATGAGGTTCCCATGATGGAGTAGTAGCTATCTGGAGCTTTGTGCAGTGTCTTGAGAACAATTGTAAACAGAGGCAAGTTGGGGCGTAGCGATAGATTTCCGAACGAGGCGACCGAACAAGCATGCACTTCTCGCCCTGAGGACATCTCTTTACTGCTTTACTTAGCTGCTTGGCTTAGCTAGCTAATGCTTTGTTTTTTACTTAATTAGTTGATGCGCTTAGCTAATTCATTTGTGTTGTAATAACTAATTAGTTAACTTGTTAGTTAATTAGCTCTGTTTTGTAATAATTAGTTTAGTTAGCTTAGATTAGCTAGTTAGCTTATTATTCGGACCCTCCGTCGAGAGGGCACAACTGTTGTAATAAGTATACGTATGTGTGATGCATGTCTTCCAATCCCCATTTCTTTCTCCTTTTTACTTATCAGCTTTTGATGGTTAGTTTATGGCATATTTCGATTAGCATCCTTATGCTTGCATGCGTGCATCCATTCATCTGTCTTGCATGCACCGGGCTCGGCGCATCATACAAACTGCATTGTGTTTCAATTCCTATTTGAATACATGTTATCAAGTTGCATTCACATGACATCTTAGAATAGCCGAGCCTATCTTAGTTGCATTTTGCATGTGTTGCATTAGGCATTCTTGACATAGTTAGGATCATGCATTGATTACTAACTAGCTTCTTTTTTTGGCTCGGAGTACACTGTAAGTGTTTATGCTTTAGCATCTTGCATGTATGTAAGTGTTACCATGATAGCATGCTTGCCATGAGGCTATGTGCTTAATTGATTAATTGTATGAATGCCTGTGGATGAAGGCTTCATTGCTTGAATTGGAACAATTCATCAAAATGTGCGTTTTAAGCCCACTTTGCGAAGTGGCAAAATCATGTTGTTTTCTAAGCCCACTTGAGGGTGGCAAATCCGCGACTTAGCCTACTTGCGAGTAGTACTTTCAAATCACTTCCGAAAAACAAACATGAGATGTTTTGTTCCAATTTAGGCGATTGAGTCTATACTTGTGTGCTGTGCGCATCACATAGTAATTCTAGATTAATAACCGGAATAAGAACACATGTGTTTTCAAAAACAACATATCATGTTAGTAAAGGCCAATCTTTGATCGGGCGAGCAGGGGTGCTCATTGCATGACCTTCCCCTTTCGTACCCAAGTTCCTGAGCCGAGGCAACTTTGGTGATGACGGACACGTGGCCTAATTTAAGAATAATGTTATATGTACCAATTAGTGTACTAACTAGTGTACTAATTGATAATATAACCTAATTTAAGAAATTTTTAATATTTATAATTTATATAATGAATAGGATCAATAATAATGTTATAATTAATATTAATATACTAATTAATGTATGGAAAATGATTTGGAGTCCTAAAAATTGTCCCCCTAATCCCCCTAATTTCTATTTTGGGTAACTATTTCTTTGTTTTTTTTTTTTACTTAATATGAAAATTAAGAGAATTAAGGAGAATGTTTTTAGGGAATGTAACAAAGTCCTTAATGTATATAGCACCACGGTTATTATTATTATTTTTGTTTGAGATTTCCAAGATTCCGTAGATGTGTGTGTGTTTCAACAAAAATGTTTTGGACCTCAAAAAAAGTCCCCCTAATCCCCCTAATTTCCTTTTTTGGAAAACTGTTTTCTTTTTTTTTTTGTTTTTTTTTTTTTTTTTTTTTTTACCTAAAATGGCAATATGGGGGATTCGGGGCCCCCAGATTCGGGGGCCGAATCACTAGTCGTGTTTCAAATACAAAGTTGCTAATTTGCCTGCGGTTCACGTGGATGGGCAGGGACAGCTTTAAAGAACAATTAATTGCCATCAGTACAATAAGGCCATGTTTGTCTCTCTCGGCCTCGTTTGTGCGGCTCAATAGGATTGAAAAAATTAATAATATGATAAAATTGAGTGACAATATTATTGATGTAATAATATTAAGTTGAAGATATAAGGTAAAGAGTATTTGTGTAGATATTATCAAATTATTAATACTATAGATAATATTAATATATAAAATTAATATTTTTTATTTTAATATTTTTTAATATTATAATAATTATTATTTTTATACTTTAAGTCCGCTTAATCTAGATACACTTAAATATATATATAAATTTTAGATAAAAATCATTTAAAAATTTACTAAATATAAAAAATCATATTTTTTAGTATTTATTAAAAAAAATTAAATATTTCTTCCAAAAATAAATTATTTTAAAAAAAAATATTAAAAATATTTTATTTCATTTTATTGTTTGAATGCTTATGAGTCAAAGTTTGCCCATGTATTTATTTTGGATCTCATTTTATAAATATGATGTAAATGCACAAGTTACCATGTTAAAAATTCATAGTTTTCCTTCCTTTCTTCCTTGGCATTAATGCAAACAGCATGGCTGTCTAAATGGATTTTGGAGAATGAACACTGGGTTGCTGTATTTTCATTTAAAATTTTTTTTATTTACATTCTTGTAGTTTGTGACGTTCTATACTTATTCACTTGATCATGAAAATTGTGGTATGAGATTTGCGGATATGCTTACAGAAATTTTTATGGGCACTGCACTTCCACACACTGAAGTGATTGATAGTCTAAATCCACGCACTAAAGTGATTGATATGATTTCTTGATTTTCTTTAATGAATAAGTTATCTGTGTTAGAAGTATTGGTAGATTGTTTGTGATTTATCATAACCATCACTATAAGAAAATATATTTTTGGTGATTAAAATTTTAGTAGTTAAAAGTAAGATTTTTAGTTGCCGAAGCCTTTTCCCGACTAAATATTTTGGTCGCTAGATTTGTCGCGGGAAAACGATCGGGGAACGTTTTGGCGACTAACAAAAATTTAGTCGCTAAAAGTCCTATAAATGGCTACTAATGTTTTAGTAGGGAAAAGTACGAGATATTGGCGACTAAATATTTTTTAGTAACCAAAAGTCATAAATTGGCGACTAAATATTTAGTCACCAAAAGTTTTCAAATAAAATTAATTTTCATTTTCAGCGACTAAAAATTTTAGTCGCCCAAATTATCATTTATTATTAGCTACTAAATATTTAGTCGCCAAAAAAAATTAATTTTCATATTTTTTTTTAGCTACTAAACTATTTGGTCGCCTAAAGTCTCATATATTTTTTACTATTAAATTTTTAGTCATCAAAAAATCTTTGTTTTGTTTTTTGCTACTAAATTTTTAGTAGCTAACAAGTTTTATTTTGTTTTTTTGGCTACTAAACATTTAGTCACCAAAAACTTTATTCAGTGTTATTTTTTTATTATTATTATTATTAATTTCTGCACAACCTGTATTTATTTCGTGCAACCTGCACCCTGTATATAAACAAAACAATACATATGTCTATTTCTATTTCACTTTCAACCATCCAAAAATTTGGTCTTGTAACATCAAATTCTATACAAACCAAATAAATCCAACCCAAAATAATAATTCCATACAAACAGATAATCATACAAAAATGATGTCCTCCGTATACAAAAAATAAATATCCACTAGTAATCTATACCACCAGAAAATAATTTCATCTTTGGTGGATCAACAACTATTGCAGTAATTGGTAATGGAAAAACTCGAGTTTGTAAAAGTCTTCCAGTAACAAGGTCCCATACTTACAATACGAAAATAAGTCATTTCGAGAAACAAAAATACTCATGCTAGGAAGATATTATTATGAAACATTTAACATAATTAAGTAACCTTGCATGTGCCATCGAGGGAGCTTGATAAAAAAATTGAACTTCAGCTTGATAAAACATTTAACAAAAATACTCATGCTAGGAAGATATTATAAATAGTTTTTTCTTTATTAATACTTAAACAGGTCTTTTACATTAATATAATCATGACATTTAGCTAACCAGTTGTTTTAGACCATCGCATCATGAGTGGAATGTAAAGAATACAGAGGCCAGCTGCAGCTGCATAATAACAAAATCACCGAGGGCAGTACAAAACCCTCTTTCCAGACCAATTTCCATAACCATTGGCAGCACCAGAAGCAATCCCAGCTGAAAGATAGACTGAAAAAGCCTCTTCAAGGGCTTTGCTTTGACGAATGGCAACATCCTCCAAGATTCGCTTTTCCATCCCACTCAATACCAAATATAAACGTCCATACAAGAATACATACACAGTAAGCACAGTAACCTGGAAAAACAGGATCATTGTTTCAAACTTTAGACATGTATTCATGTACTGAATGCAACCAGAATTCCTGGGTATGCACAAATATACAATGAAAACTATAAGAACTACCACCTCCCATAAGGGAAGTAGTAGTACAACCAGCTTCAAGGTATGGGCAGTAGCATTGCTCATGAACAGGTACAAAATTTGAATACCCAAGTACTACTACTGGTAGTAATAAATTAAATGTATTTCTTAATTTTTCTCCATGAACTGTCTAAACAGAGACCATCTCGAAACAAATGACGTCTATGAGCAAAATTGTCCAGAGTTTACCCCCCACCCCCACAAAACCCCTGCACTCACATGCATGCACATTTAGTTTGTTCCTTTTTTCTTTTCTTTTTTTTTTCCATTTTTTTTTTTTTTTTTTACTAGTCAACTTAAGAATCACTTACCAACTAAGGGTTCAAATTCCCACTTACTTGCCAACAACAATATGATTCCATAAAGTAATCTGCACATGATCATTCATTTCAGATAGAACTTAACAATATGGAAAAAATTTCATATTAAGAAATTGAGACATTAGTAAGTTTAGTTACTATTATTTTAGTTTGACTAGCATCTAGATGTGTTTGTGAGTTCATTAGTTAATTTGTGACATCAATAATTTTACTATTTTCCAAAACATAACTCCCAAAAATGTGGTAGGTCAAATAAACATTTGAAAGAAACAACGAAGCATGCCTATTCAAACTAAGGGTGGGAATTTTTGACATGACACGATAACACGACTCAAATCGTACACAAAGTTAGCAGGCTAGGGTTGACTATTTTCTGACACAAACATGTACTATATGACATGACCCGATAACATGAATTTTAATAGGTCGGATTAGGGTTGAACTTGAATATAACCTAAAGTAGACACGGATAGCCCATTTAATAAAGAATTAGTTACACATCATAATATTATGTCCACTAATGGGTGCCATGATATTTTTTAATCTCTTATGTAACTCCATCCAACTTATTAAAAAGTATGTAAAATATGACTTTAAGCCTATTATAGGTTTTGCTTTTGTTTTTAATTGAAGATAATATTTTTTTGACTACTATTTGAGTTAATCTAGTAAAAAAATATAATAATAGGAAATAGTTTTGTAAATTAAGAAAATAAAATTGAGTTGAAACCAAATAATTTTATGAACAATTTCATTCAATAGAGATTAATTTCATTAAATTTAACTTGTGGAGAAATTTTATAATTTTTTTCACACTTGATAATTTTAGCTAATGGTGAAATTTTTTAACATGATATGTTAACATGACACGATAACATGAAATAATAAATGAGTTGGGTTAATTTTGTGATAATTTTGACATGAACCCGAAATGACATGACCCAACACGACACGACACGACACCACACCCAGCCAACCCTAATTCAAACTATGGTGATGGTAAATTTTCAAACATCCCACGCCATGCCAATTAGAGTTTATTTCTAACCTCAATTGACAACCTCATTTCTATTTTATAGGGGTAATGTTGATCCTACATGTTGGACTGGGATTTCTATTTATTATTTTAAACTTAAAAAGGACAGATTAACTAAGGTTTACCGAATTTAATTGTCATGAGAGCTGCAAACACATTCCCTTTATCGCCTATAGAGTTATATCCCATACTAATACAGACAAATCTGGAAAGCACATGGACCTTTAATCCATCCAGTTGTTTTGTGACTAGTGTACTGCAAAAAGCAGTATGATCTTTTAACAAGAAATAATAAATCAAAAGGATTAGCCCGACTAGCTAGGCTTGAGTTATCTTATGTCTTTCATTTCTATTCTCTCTCTCTTTTCTGTACTCTTCTCTTTCTTTTTTGGAGAATACTGACATGGTATCGGAGCAATCTGTCTAAGAAACCAAACTGCTTCCAGCACTTTTCCTCTTCTACTTTCTTTTTGCCCCTCTTCATTACTTTATTGCTCTTTATTTGATTCAACTCATTCAAGTTAGAAGCTTCAATGGGTTAAAGAAAGGAGTTCTAAGAGCATAATTGAACTGCAGACTGCTGGTAGAGACCAATTATATATTGGTTTTGAACTTATCATTAAACAGGTGGATTGCACACTTAAAAATACCAAAATCTCACTTTGTACTTTGTCACAATTGCAAAAGGAGAGAAAGCACATGGGCAGCAATGCACAGGAAAACGATAGTGGAAAATATATACTATGAACGAGTAATCTGACATATTGGTAATTAGACGTCATTTTAGTACTTGTAAGCCCATTTTGTGATGGAAATATTATTATTAATTTTTTAAATGCAAAATTTGAACAACGTTAAATGCACAGTCAGCTTACTTGCCAAAATCTCTTGGTTGTCATACCAAAGAGGGGAAAAAACCCTACCCTCATAAAAAAAAATTAAGCTAAATGTATACAAAATTGAAATGATATATGATGGATGATCTCGATAACATCTTCGCTGATATACCAAAACATTATTTAAGAGTAGTTTGTGTAGCATAATTTGGAAACTTTCAGCTTTAAGTATATTTAATAGTACATTTCTATCATACTTGTGGCTTAATTTGCACAGGCTCACACCTTATGCTGCACCTAGGGTCTTTAAGATCTTGATGCCTTAGTGTGCCTCCTTTAATAACTGTAGTTGTCTAAGTAAAAGTTTTAAGTCATGAAAGAGGGTAATTCTATTTGCACACCACAAAAAAATCTTAGTACATACCATTTATGCCATTTGAATATAAACTTTTGAGCAAAAGTTATATGTTCGGACATAAATTTATGAACAAAAATAGTTGTTCGGACATAAATAATTGAATGGAATATATGTCTGAACAATTCATTTTTGTTCAAAAGTTTATGTCTAAATATTTGACTTTTGATCGAATTTTAAATCCGAACAATACAAATGGTGTGTATTGAGATTTTTTGTGCTGTGCAAACAGAATTTCCCATGAAAAAAAATAAAATCTATTTACCAAAATACCCTTTTGTTATGGATAGACTAAATAGGGTGTAAACTATTAATGTAATCAGTAGATGAAACCATGGCAAAAGTAATAGTACCTGCTACCAAAAGAGAAGAAAACATTGTGATAGTGTTGAAAACTAATATTAAAAGGATAACGTGTGAATGCAATAGTACCTGCTACCAAAAGAGAAGAAAACATTGTGATAGTGTTGAAAACTAATATTAAAAGGATAACGTGTGAATGCAATTGTTGCATCTACTGAGAGAAAGTCCTTTCAAAGATAAAAGTCATTTTGGGAAAGAGGAAGCGTTCAACTTAGGCATATATAACGGTTATAAAATATATGTCTTTAAGCTCCAGAAAAACATATTTTCTGCAAGATCCAAGTCCAGATTTTATAAGTTAAAAACTAGCTTTCCGCATGAAATCTCCATAGCCTCTCTCAAAAGAACAACAATTAATATAAGAACAATAACGTATAGAAATAGCAACCGACCTGAAATTTAAAATTGAATTACTAATCGTCACATTAAACTAATTAGAGCATCATTTATAAATACATAGTGAAATTTTTTAGGTATGCAGGCAGGGGGAGGAAGGGAACTTACCTTAGAGGGTTCGCCAAAATTCGTTGGCCAATGGTCACAAAACTTGTCTCCTGATTGGACATGAACCAGGGGAGTGATGAAACACTATAAATCAGAACATTTAGAAAACAAATTTACTTTATAAAGAAAAAAGTTACTCTGGAACTACTGTAATTATTACAAAAATTGTAAGAAATACAAACATTTAGAAAACAAATTCACTTTATAAGTAGATATACTTCACACCTCATCTAACTTCTCCCCGCCCTTGACAAGACCGGAGTAATAATTTTTCCCACGTTTTCCATCAACAGGTTCCTCCCTCTCATCGATATAAGCAACACGTAAAGATGGATACCTGGATAATTCACAAGGGGGTTCAAACTAAACATATAATTTGTTCAATATCATCAACTACTATAAGTTAATTTTAGAAATAGTAACCTACGCTAACATGAGATTCAGAATGTTAGAGTAACAACTTCTGTCTCTGGCTTCACTGGATTTTTTCTGAGCACCATAGCGCTGACAAGAAACAATAGAGGTGAACTTCAAATCTGCCAAAGCTTGTGAACCTTCCCTGAGATCCTTATGGCTGTCACTGGTCCGGTAGCCGCTCAAAATATCTGCATAGGAAACAGAAGTTCATTATTAATTGGCTTCCATTCCACCAATGACAAGTCACATTAGTATGGGATAAATTGGGATTAACAAGTGAAGACATTGACTCAAAATACCAACACAAATATTCGTGGCAGAAACTACTAACCCCTGTCATCAGCATAGTCCAGAAAGCATTGTAATTCAAGAGCCTTCCTGTATTACATCATCCCTCTGACTGGTAGAAATAAATTAACAAAAGTAGAATTCAATAAACTTTGCTAAAGAAACAGAGACGTCACATTTCTAATGATCCAAACCTGTTCTAGAGAGTGTCTGCCCTCTGTAAGATACCCACTGACGTAATTCGGTTTTGTCTTTTTCAGAATTTTCATGTTTTGCAGCTTTTAGGCGCCTTTCAAAGTTTTCCCATTCCTCCAGTTGGTAGAAAAAGAAAAAAAGAAATCAATTATCTATACCTGTATCAAATGAAGAACATCATAATGCCTCAACCAACTTAAAACTCACCAGGATAGATCTTCTGGAGGTAAAACAAAGTTGTAATTGCATCTTCATTTTCCTTCTTAAGTTCTTCCTCGAAATAAAGAACATCTTCGTTGTAATATGGAGTTAATGTTATTTCCCACAAGTAAATCAATTAATGGGAATAAAAATTAATGTGAAAAAATTAAATCAAAAGTAACACAAGAATTTTTACGTCATTCCCTCAATGTGAGGTACGTCCACGGAATCCACTATCAACCAAATAGTTTCCAAACGATTACAAACGAGACACAAATGGTCTCACAAAACCACCCTTAGGTGAATTCCAAATAATCACAAATAAACAAGAGGAAAGACCTCACCAAATAGATGAATAAAAGTCTTCAAAACCAGAATTGTAGAAGACTCAAAATAACGAACCAAATCAACTTCATCAAAATACCACCCCGAATAAAGGAAAAGCTTCTGCACCGCCGAATTGATTTTATCAACCCAAGCACTATCTCACCAAGAAAAAGTGTATGTTGCTGCCGTTATTTTTATGAAAAACTAAAACCAATATATATATGTATATATATATAATTATTGAATCTTGGATTTTTATCAAAATCTTAATTGTTACCAAATTGGATTGGATCTCCTCAAATATAATATATAAAAATATATTATACCTAAACCAAGCCAAATTAAAATTCTTTTAACAAGCCAATTGGGTCCCACACTCCAATAAGGAGGTATACCCAACAATTCTCCCCCTACCGACTTAGGTGGAGATATCAACCATACCCGCCAAAGTTCGACACTTTAAATGTTTGTCCCTCGACAAAGTCTTAGTCAACATATCCGAAATAGTATTATCTGTGTGAACTTTTTCGAGTTGCAACAATTTTGAATCTAACACATCACGAATCCAGTGGTATCTCACATCAATGTGTTTCGATCTCGAATGAAAAATAGAATTTTTACTCAAATGAATAGTACTTTGACTATCACAATAAAGCACATACTTTTCTTGCTTCAAACCCAACTCTTACAAAAATTTCTTCAACCATAACTTTTCTTTGCAAGCTTCCGTAATGGCAATAAATTCAGCTTCGGTAGTTGAGAGAGCAACATATTTTTGTAATTTAGATTGCCATGCCATGCCACAGCTCCCCCTACAAAAGTCATCAAATACCCCGAAGTAGATTTCCTAGAATCAACATCACCGGCCATGTCAGAATCCGTGAACCCATCAAGCATCGGCTTACCATCTCCAAAACACAAACACACCTTCGAAGTCCCTCGAAGATACCTTAGAATCCATTTTACCGCTGCCCAATGTTCTTTACCCGGATTAGAAAGAAACCGACTCACCACACCAACGGCGTGAGCAATATCCGACCTTGTACAAACCATGACGTACATCAAATAACCAACTACTGAAGCATAAGGAATTTTCAGCATCTCTTCCTTATCTTTCTCACTTGTAGGACACTGATTCGAACTAAGTTTGAAGTAACCCACAAGTGGACAACCAATCGGCTTTGCTTTATCCATGTTGAATATCTCAAGAACCTTCTCAATATAGCTTTCTTGAGACAACCAAATCAGTCCCTCTTTGCAATCACGAACAATTTTCATACCAAGAATTTGCTTTGCCGGCCCCAAATCTTTCATAGCAAAAGATTTACTCAACTCTAACTTCAACTTGTTAATCATGGTAGAATCTTGACCCACAATTAACATGTCATCAACATAAAGCAAAAGAATAATAAATTTGCCATCCGGGAAATTTTTCACAAACACACAATGGTCTGAAGTGGTTTTAAAAAAATCATTATTCATCATGAACGGGTCAAATTTTTTGTACCATTGCCGCGGGGCTTGCTTGAGGCCATACAAGTTTTTCTTCAATTTGCAAACAAATTTCTCTTTCCCTTTTTCCACAAAACCTTCCGGTTGCTTCATGTAAATTTCTTCTTCAAGATCACCGTGAAGAAATACGGTCTTCACATCAAGTTGCTCAACTTCAAGGTTCATACTTGTAGCCATGCCAAGTACCCGAATAGATGACATCTTCACAACCGGCGAGAAAATCTCATCAAAGTGAATACCTTTCTTTTGCCCAAAGCCTTTCACAACAAGACGTGCTTTGTACCTCAGATCTTGCTATCATTCTTCAATTTGAAAACCCACTTATTTTTTAGAATTTTGCTCTCCTTAGGCAACTTCACTAAATCATAAGTCTGGCTTTCAAGCAAGGAATTCATCTCCTCGTCCATGGCCTTTTTCCAATCACCTTTCTTTGCATGCTCAATTGCTTCTTGGTAGCTCTCGGGCTCCCATTGATCGAAAATCAACACAAATTCATTGGGAGGATACTTTCTTGAAGGTTGTCGGTCCCTTGTAGATTTCCTCAACTCAAGTTGTGGTGGCGGTTCTTGAGTTGGATGCTCTTCCTCAATTTCTGGCTCAACTTCATTAGGATTAGCATCATCCCCCACTTCTTCAATAGGTGGCTGCACATCTCCCCCATTTTCATCATCAACTGAAGAAGAATGAGCTAGATCCATGTCAATGAGATCACTAGTTTTTGGCTCCGGTTGATCACCTTTGCCAAAGTCTTCAATTGTTTGGTCTTCAAAAAACACAACATCACGGTTTCGAATGACTTTCTTGTCGACCGGATCCCACAATCTATACCCGAATTCATCACGCCCATAGCCAAGAAAAATACATTGTCTTGACTTATTATCAAGCTTAGACCTCTCATCTTTTGGAATGTGAACAAAAGCTCGGCAACCAAACGCTCTCAAGTACTAATAAGACACATCTTTACCAGTCCAAACTCTTTCTGGAACATCACCATTCAAAGGATAAGAAGGTGACAAATTGATCACGTCAACCGCTGTTTTCATTGCCTCACCCCAAAAAGATCTTGGCAATTTAGCTTGTGAAAGCAAACAGCTTGTTCTTTCCACAATGGTGCGGTTCATCCTCTCGGCAACGCCATTTTGTCGAGGAGTCTTCTTAACTGTCTTTTGGTACCGAATACCTTGGCTGCGACAATACTCATCAAATGGCCCAATGTATTCACCACCATTGTTTGATCGGATGCACTTCAATTTCTGCCCTGTTTCTCTTTCAACCATGGCCTGAAAATGCTTAAATACTTCTAGAACTTGATCTTTAGTTTTTAGTAGAAAAGCCCAAACTTTCCTTGAATAATCATTAATGAAAGTAACAAAATAAAGTGCACCACTATGTGTTATAACTTTCAAAGGACCACAAACATCCGAATGAATTAACTCCAAAACATTTTCTTTTCTAGAAGCAACATTTTTATGAAAAGAAACTCTATGTTGTTTACCCGCCAAACAATGAACACAAGTTTTAAGATGTGTACCTTTTAAACTAGGTAGAAGCACTTTCTTGAACAAAACTTGTAGCCCCTTTTCACTCATATGGCTAAGCCGCTTATGCCACAATTCGGTAGAAATATCATCTTCAAGTGCATTGACAACACCTTTACAAATTTTTCCTTGCATGGAATAAAGTGTATGAGTCTTCTTACACTTAGCCACCACCAAAGAACCCTTTGTGAGCTTCCATATTCCATTACCAAATTTGTTGTTGAAGCCTTCATCATCTAGCTTCCCAGTAGATATCAAATTGAGGCGAATGTCAGGAACATGCCTCACATCTTTAAGCAACAACTTGCAACCCAAATTTGTTTTCAAGCAAATATCACCCATGCCAATAATTTTGGACAAACCTTCATTACCCATTCGAACAGAACCATAATCTCCTTTGGTGTAGGTAGTGAAGAAATCAACTCGAGAAGTCACATGAAAAGAAGTACCGGAATCAATCACCCAATTGCTCTCTTGGCCCACAAAATTGATACAATCATCTTCACAAACGACCATGAGATCATTGGTAGTAACTGCTGTAGTGTCTTCTTGCTTCTTATCCACACTTTTGTCACGCATTTTCTCCTTGTTCTTGAGCTTTCGGCATTCCCGCTTCATGTGCCCTTTCTCATGGCAATAATAGCACTCAATGTCTTTCTTTGAAAAAGAACCATCTTTTGATTTGTCACGGCTTTGATCACGACCATGAGGAGTCTTACTCCTCCCCCTTGTTTTACTTCGGCCTTTCACGACAAATGCTTCCGAATGAGAGGAACCCGTTGATTTTTTTCTAGTTTCTTCATTCAACAAGCTACTAGTGACTTGGCCCATTGTGACAACTCCATCGGGTGCCAAATTACTAACTGTCACAACCAAAGTCTTCCAACTTTCGGACAAAGAACTAAGTAGCATCAAAGCCTGCAACTCATCATCAAAAACAATTTTCATAGAAGCAAGTTGATTAACAATACTCTTTATTTCATTCAGATGTTCCGGTATAGGGCAGTCCTCTTTATATTTTAAATTAACCAACTTATGAAACAGAAAAGCTTTATTTGTGGCTGATTTCCTATCATAAAGGCCTTCTAATTTTTTTCATAAATCATGTGCTGAAGTTTCAGTAGCAATATGATGAAACACACTGTCATCAATCCATTGACGGATAACATCAACGGCTTTTCGATTAAGCCTCTTCCATTCATCATCTTTCATATCATCAGGTTTGCCACTATCACCCTCAATAGGCCCATACAAATCTTTATAAAATAATAGGTTCTCCATTTTAGTTTTCCAAGTTACCCAATTGCTTCTATTGAAGCTAGACATATGACTCACATTCCCCTCCATTGATTTACACAAATAAATAAACTCAAATAAACCGTAAGCTCTAATACCAGTTGTTAGGGAAAATATGATTTCCCACAAGTAAATCAATCAATGGGAATAAAAACTAATGCGGAAAAATTAAATCAAAAGCAACACAAGAATTTTTACTTGGTTCCCTCAATGTGAAGTACGTCCACGGGATCCACTATCAACCAAATAGTTTCCAAACGATTACAAACAAGACACGAATGGTCTCACAAAACCACCCTTAGGTGAATTCCAAATAATCACAAATAAACAAGAGGAAAGACCTCATCAAATAGATGAACAAAAGTCTTCAAAACCAGAATTATAGAAGACCCAAAATAACGAACCAAATCAGCTTCATCAAAATACCACCCCCGAATAAAGGAAAAACTTCTGCACCACCGAATTGATTTTATCAACCCAAGCACTATCTCACCAAGAAAAAGTGTATGCTACTGCCGCTATTTTTTCGAAGAACTAAAACCAATATATATATGTATATATATATAATTATTGAATCTTGGATTTTTATCAAAACCTTAATTGTTACCAAATTGGATTGGGTCTTCTCAAATATAATATATAAAAATATATTATACCTAAACCAAGCCAAATTAAAATTCTTTTAACAAGCCAATTGGGTCCCACACTCCAATAAGGAGGTATACCCAATAGTTAAGACACTAAATCATGAAGAAGAAATGAGACTAAGTGATAGACTAACACTAATACTAATAAATTATTAGAAAATGGGATACATTCATCCATATGATAGAAAAGCAAATGAGCATAAACGATCTCTCCACCATTTAAAAGACACCACCACATAACTATCCTCAACCGAACACCCAATCTTATCCTTCTCACTGCAACTGCCCTGCTAAAGCCTTTGTTTATTTTAGGAGAAATCAAACTTAGGGAATGATGAAAATAGAGCATGAGCAAATATAATCTATATCAATCTATACTCCTTAGAGGAAGAAGTGTAAACATATATAATCTATATCAATATACTGAAGACATATTGAAGACAATTGAAAAAATATCTATCTATTTCATTCATACATACAAATGAACACAGTACATCCTTTTTATATTGATGAATCTATAGCTATTATTATATCTAACTAGTTTGTATCTAACAACTCTAACTAATACTCTAACTGAATTAAAACAGTTACAACAGTTACAACTTCTTTAAACAGTTACAACTTCTTGAGAGTTACTAGTCTGTGACTCATCCTCAGGATGAACTGTACTGCTGCACTCTGTTATTCTATCAGCCCCCCTCAAGCAAATGGGTGAGGGACGAACCATGAGCTTGTCTTGAAGATAAGAAAACCGAGCAACCGAGAGAGGTTTGGTGAGAATATCAGCTAATTGGTCAGTAGAAGTCACATGTTTGACAAAGACTTTCTTAGCCACAACCTGCTCACGAATGTAATGATAATCAACAGCGATATGCTTAGTACGAGCATGAAAGACGGGATTGGAAGCAAGGCTAATAGCAGACAGATTGTCACACCACAAAGTGGGCACCGCAGGAGAAAGGCGCAACTCAGTCAGCAACATGATAAGCCAAGTGAGTTCAGCAGCAGCTTGAGCTAACGCCCGGTATTCAGCCTCAGTGGAGGACCGAGCAACAGTGCATTGCTTTTTAGCAGCCCAAGACACAAGATTATTACCCAAAAATACACAGTAGCCGGTAGTAGATTTCCGATCTGTGACACTCCCAGCCCAATCCGAATCAGAATAAGCATGAAGATCTAAAGAACCAGAAGAGAAAACCAAACCATAGTGCAATGTGCCTTTAAGATATCGAAGTAGGCGCTTGACAGCATTAAAGTGAGCCACGGTAGGAGCATGCATAAATTGACAAGCATGATTCACAGCAAAAGAAAGATCAGGCCGGGTAATAGTAAGATACTGGAGAGCACTCACCAAACTACGGTACAGAGAAGGTTGAGAAAATGGAACCAGTTGGTCATCAGGAGAAGAAGATTTAGTAGACATAGGGAAAGAATAAGATTTACAATTGAGCATGCCAGCCTTAGCAAGAATCTCAGAAGCATATTTTTGTTGAGAAAGAAAGAGACCCTCAGGTGTGCGAACCACAGAGATGCCAAGAAAATAGGAAATAGGACCCAACTCCTTCATGGAAAAAACAGAGTGCATATGCTTAATAAGAGCAGAAATTTAGTAGGATTATTTCCAGTAATAAGGATATCATCCACATATACCAATAAAAGAATAATAGAAGAAGCTGAGTGATGAATGAAAAGAGAGGAGTCACACTGACTGTTAACAAAACCAGAGGAGAGAAGAAAATTAGAGAATGTGGAATACCAGGCTCTTGGGGCCTGTTTAAGACCATATATAGCCTTCACCAATTTACACACATGAGTGGGATGAGCTGAACTTTCAAAACCTGGAGGCTGAGTCATGAAAACCTCCTCATCTAGAACACCATGGAGAAAAGCATTGGATATATCCAATTGCTTAATTGGCCAATTAAAGTGGAGAGCAAGACTGAGAAAGACTCGGATAGTGGGTTGCTTAGCCACGGGACTAAATGTCTCATGATAGTCAATACCTTCTTCCTGGAGATAACCCTTAGCAACTAACCGAGCTTTATGACGAGCAACAGAGCCATCAGAATTTCGTTTAAGCTTGAAGACCCATTTACAGCCAATAGCCTGCTTATTGGAAGGAAGAGGAACCAGAATCCAAGTTTTCTGCTTCTGTAAAGCTTGAAACTCTTCTTGCATAGCAGCAGACCAAACAGGAATGGTAAGGGCAGTAGAAAAGTCAGGAGGTTCATGGAGAGTAGGATCTAAATAGGAAGAAGAAGAAGAAGAAATAAGAGCTGAAGAGGAGGTGGCAGTTTTAGAGCGAGTGAGCATGGGATGGTGATTGGAGTTTGATGAAGAAAAACGAGGCTGTGAAGTAGAAACCAAATCAAAAGATGTGAGATCAACATTTACGGAAGAAATAGGAATAGGAGGGACAGAGACGGCAGCAGAGGTAAGAGGAACAACGGTATGAACAGATGCAGCAGGAACAGGAACAGCTGTATGAGCAGGTGCGGGAACAGTAACAGCAGCAGTAGAGACAGCCGAGGCAGGTAAAGTAGAAATAGGTGTTGGAGATGCAGCTGTAGAGGGAGACGAGGGCCAAAAGAAAGAATAAAGCTGAGGGAGAGTAGGAACAGAGGTGGAAGGAATAGGAGATTGTGAAACTAGTGGAAACAAACTCTCATCAAATACAACATGTCGAGACAAAATTACTTTTCCTGTTGATGGATCAAGACATCGGTACCCTTTAATAGAAGGATGATACCCAATGAAAACACAAGGCAAAGACCGAGGTTGGAACTTATGAGAAGTATAGGGTTTAAGCCAAGGATAACACCGACATCCAAAACTTTTGAGAAACCCAAAATCTGGAACCTGATGGAATAGTAATTCAAAAGGAGTTTTATTCTGTAATTTGGAACTAGGCAATCGGTTAATAAGAAAAACAGAGGTAGCTAATGCATCAAACCAAAATGACAAGGGAAGAGCAGATTGATGAAGAAGTGCAATAGTAGTAGTGATTAAATGCCTATGTTTGCGCTCAGCAACCCCATTTTGAGGAGGTGTGTGAGGACAGGAGAGTTGATGAATAATACCTCGCTGTTTAAGAAAAGATTCAAATTGATTACCAGTAAATTCACCACCACCATCAGTACGCAAAATCTTAAGATGAGTCTCAAATTGAGTTTCAACAAAAACTTTAAATTCTTGAAACTTTGAAAAGACTTCACTTTTGTAACACATAGGATACACCCAAGTGAATTTACTAAATTCATCCACAAACAACACATAATATTTAAAAGAAGAAGTAGATGACGTAAACGGACCCCAAACATCACTATGGATGAGGGACAATGGTTTATTAACTGTTGAATTTGACAAAGTGAAAGGGAGTCTATGACTCTTAGCAACAGCACAATGTGTACAAAGATGCTTATTACATTCTGAAGAAACAGGTAAATGAAATTGTTTGAAAACAACTTGCAACTTCTGTGAAGAAGGATGACCTAGCCGATTGTGCCAGATAGTAGGAGAAACAGGTGAGGTTGCAAGACAAGCAACAGGAGAAATGGAAGACTGCTGAGAAGGTGAGAATTGATATAATCCATTTTTATGAATTCCGTTATACAGAGGAGTGTGGGTGTTCTTGTCCTGAATCACAAAAGAATTGGCATCAAATGTAATAGTACAATTATTGTCTGATGTCAATTGATGAACACTGAGAAGATTTGAAGAAATAGAAGGAACATGAAGGATGTGATTCAACTTGAATGGAAAAGAAGGAGTAGGAAGAATACCTCTGCCAGTATGCTGAATTGGAATGTTATGACCATTACCAATAGTTACCTGATCAGAACCATAGTATGGTTCAAAATGCTCCATTTGTTGAAGATCAGGAGTAATATGATTTGTTGCAGCAAAGTCTACATACCAGTTAGCATGCGGAGAAGAGGAAGTTGTGGAAGCAACAAATGTAGGTTTGGAAGATGAAGATGAAGAATGGTATGAAGAATCCATTCTATACCAGCAGTCCAATGCTGTGTGATTTGATTTGCCACAGATTTGGCATATAATAGAAGACAAAGGCTGGACAAATGATCTGCCATTACCGCGTCGATACGATCCTCCTCTGGAAAAATATCGACCACCTCTAGTAGAAGATCCTCCTCGATAATGCTGAGATCGATTTTCTCGAAAATTAGAATTAGATGGAGGTTTTTGATCTTTTGTAACAGTATAGGCAACAGTGAGATCAGATGCAGCAGGAACCGGAACGGCAGATTCAATATGCACTGCCTCAGAACATAGTAGTGATGAAAGATCAGACATAGAAATTGGTTCTGATCTTGCACGAACAGTTGTCTTTAAGGCATTGTATTCTGATGGCAGTCCATTCAAAGTAATCAACACTAGATCTTCTTCATCAACTGGAGAAGAAGCAAGTGATAACTGATCAGCAATGGTCTTGATCTGAAGCAAATAATCATCCATCGAAGATGATTTCTTTGAAACAGTATTCAGCTTGTTCTTGAGTTGATGTATGTGTGATCTGGAAAGCGAAGTAAATCGTTTAGTCAATTGAGACCACACATCAGAACAGTTGGAACAGTGAAGAACAGTCGTGAACACAGAAGGAGTTAGAGTTGCAGTGATGCAACTCAACAAGTGAGAATCAATCTGTTTCCAAGCCAAGAAATCTGGATTTGCAACTTCTTTTCCAGAGGCATCGCTAATTGTTGATGCAGGGCATACAGGTGATCCATCAACATGACCGACCAAATCAGTTGCTTTCAGGATATTGAGAATCTGATTCTTCCAAACTATGTAATTTGTTGTATCTAATTTGACTGTAACGAAAGAATTTAGATTTGAAATGAGAAGAGTAAGATTTGGTGGAAGAGAGAAAGATGAAGATGAAGCCGCCATTGAAGAATCTAAGAGACTTGACTCGTGGGAGAGAAGCTCTGATACCATGAAGACATATTGAAGACAATTGAAAAAATATCTATCTATTTCATTCATACATACAAATGAACACAGTACATCCTTTTTATATTGATGAATCTATAGCTATTATTATATCTAACTAGTTTGTATCTAACAACTCTAACTAATACTCTAACTGAATTAAAACAGTTACAACAGTTACAACTTCTTTAAACAGTTACAACTTCTTGAGAGTTACTAGTCTGTGACTCATCCTCAGGATGAACTGTACTGCTGCACTCTGTTATTCTATCATATACTCCTAAAATTTTCCATTAACTTACCTACTAATAATATTCTTAAATTGTTCAGTACCTAAATCAATTGCTATCTACCTAATAATACTATATATATATATATATACACATATAACTCTACTCAGCAATTTAAGCAGTTTTTCACGATTGCTTAAATAGAGCAACAAAAGTTTGGAATTAAACACAACTTGGACCTCATATGTGCTTCAAATGTAGGAAAAGAGTAAAACCCTAAGAGCATGTTTGTTTTGAGGGATAAGAGGGTGGGATTGGACTATTAGTCCCACCGGACTAATAGTCCATTGTTTGTTTGTAAAATTTTGCTCTGGACTAATAGTCCCCCCGGACTATTAGTCCCACATATATGGGATTATCCTATCCCATGGGGGGGTGTGGGATAGAAACCATGGGATTGGTATCCCATGGGATTATTTTGTGAAATGTTCATTTTACCCTCCATGTTATTACTTAGTAAACAATTAGAAAAGGATAAAATAGTCTTTTGAACATTTATAAATTATTTTTTTAGTGTTGTTAATTTAAAACTATATATTAAATAAAAATTATAATTATAAATTATAAATTAAATTTAATTAAAAATAATAATTATAAATTATAAATTAAATTTAATTAAAAATAATAAATTATAAATTATGGCCTTATAAATTAAATTTTTCTAGTGTTGTTAAAAAATTAAATTTACATATTAAATAAATTTTTTTTTAGTATTGTTAATTTAAAATTATATATTAAATAAAAATATAAATTATAAATTTAATTTAATTAAAAATAATAAATTATAAATTATGGCCTTATAAATTATATTTTTTTAGTGTTGTTGAAAATTTAATTTATATATTAAATAAAATTATTTTTTTATTGTCGTTATTTAAAATTTTATATTAAATAAAAATATAAAATATAAATTATAAATTTAATTTAATTGAAAATAATAAATTAAAAATTGTGGCCTTATAAATTAAATTTTTTTAGTGTTGTTAAATTATAAATTATAGATTATAAGGGTAAAATAGTCTTTTGAACATTTATTCTTATCCAGTCTGTCTAACCAAACATTGGATTTACTAAAAATAGTCCAATCCAGACATCTAATCCCATGACTAAACAAACATATGATACAAATCCAATCCAACCAAATAGTCCCGGGATAATGTATCCCGGGACTAACAGTCCGATGTATTACAATCCCCCCTTATCCAGTCCGTCCAAACAAACACACTCTAAAATGATTTTATCAAAATCCTACAGCATCAAAAATAAAAGAAAACCTTAGATCTGAGATGGTGAAATGGGGAAATAGAGGAAGAGAGAGAGAGAGAGAGAGAGAGAGAGAGAAACCTGAATATGGCTGGGAGGGGGGCTGCGATGGTGAGCGACGGTGGTGAGAGCCGCGATGGTCAGCGGTGGTAACGAGAGTCGCGATGGTCGGTGGTGGAAGTTCGATGGTAACTGTTAGTAGGGATGGTGAGGGTGAGGTTTGCTAGTGTTTGACACAGAAGTGTATATCGTGTGCCTGTGTGTGTGAGAGACAGAACAGAGTGTAAATAGATCGGGCACCAAAAATAATTTGTTTCTCTCTAAAACAAATATTACAACCTTTAGCGACTAAATATATTTTTGGTCGCCAAATAACAATAAAATTCTTTTTTGGCGACTAAAATTTTTTTTTGTTGCTGAAAATAAACTTTTGGCGACTAAAATTTTGGTCGCCAATGGTAAAAAAATAATTTTTTATTTTTCATTCGGCGACTAAATGGTTTAGTAGTCAAAACTCAACATACAATGACTAAGATTCTTTTTGTCACTGAAAATAAACTTTTGGCGACCAAAATTTTGGTCGCCAAAGGTAAAAAATTAATTTTTTATTTTTCTTTCGGCGACAAAATGATTTTAGTAGCCAAAACCTAATATACGGCGACTAAAATTTTTTTTGGTCGCCAATTCTAGCATTTTTACCGACTAAAAATTTTTTTATCTCCAAAAACCAATATACCCCGACTAAAAAAAATTAGTAGCTAAATATTTTACTTTTGGCGACTAAAAAAATTAGTTGGTCGCCAATTTCATAACTTTTGGCGACTAAATTTTTTTTAGTCGCCAATTTTGGTTGTCGAATGTGCATTTTGTTGTAGTGCATATACACTTTCCTATCTTTGCTGCTAATAGTACATTAAATTTTTTTTTTTTTTTTTTTGGTTTCAAATCAGTTTAATGACATGGTAGAATAGCTCAAAGGGGTTTTAAGGACTAGAAGAGTTTCAGAGGAAAAACAATTTGAGAAATTTTGGGTTATTTTTGGTACAAAGACATCTGATATGCCACCAGTTATGGCACAAAGTTTTAGAGCAGGTAGATCATCATTCACCTCTAGTAACGAATATGAATCTCCTTCGCTCAACTTTGATGTTGTCTTGAATGGGGATGATTATGATAGCAATGGTTCCAATTTTGCACCACCATGAGATTCTTGCATTCCACTTGTACTTTGTTAAGAATTGACACTTGTCCTTACTTTAGCTAGCTTATTTGAGTGTGTAATTTTACAAGGAATTACAACTTGAATGTCATTTTTTAGAACCTAAGACTAAAGATGGTTTTGTCAGATTTGTCTCAAATAAATGATTTAATGCTATTGTTTTTAGCAGGATCTTATTTGATAGATTTGTCTCAAAATATTCGTCGCTAGAAAGCTACTATTGTACTATTTATAAAATATCATTGAATATTATTTGCGACAGTAACAAAATGGTCACTAATACATTGTAGGTATTTTTTTTTTTTTTTTACTTTTTGGCGATGGCAAAACATCAGTCGCCATAAGTAGGTTAGGCGGTCACAAATAGTTGCGACTACTATTTTGCAGTTGCAAAAAGTATTTGCCATCCCATATTTGTAACCCCCATTTGTCGTTGCATAGGCCGTCACGAAAGGTCTTTTGCAACTGTATTTCTATTATTTGTGACGGCTTGTCACAGTCGAAAAAAATGCTTTTTTTAGTAGTATTTCAGTCACTGTTAGTAAAATCTCATAAATTTGACATAGTGAAATTTCACTATGTGAAGATTTTGAAATTTTACTCATTGTAAGTGTAATTTCATTAAACTTGATATAGTTACATTTCTGTGTGAAAATTTTGAAATTTCACTCACCATAAGTGTAATTGCATCAAAAATTGACACATTGAAATTTCTCTGTGTGAAATTTCACTGTGGCAGTAAAATTACACAATCTAACAGTTCAAATACACTGGTTTAACATAATTTAAAAATAAAAAAATAAAAGAAACTGAAAGAGAAATAAGGGAGAATAGATATATAGAAAGTAGGGCAGTGTATAGGGTTATCCGACCCACGGAAACCGCCTTACCCGATTCAAACTTCATACATATGGGCGATTTTCGAGTGTAAAGTAAGGTTGGATGCGGTTTAGATTATTCCTTCATTGCGAGTTGTGGGTTTCACCCACCCACACTAAACATTTTTTTTTTAAAAAAAAAAAAAAAAAAAACCTTGACCATCGATCTCTTCCCACATATCTCACAGATTCATATTAGATTTTTTTGCCCAAACCAAACCCTAATCTTTCAACAGTAGCCTCTCTCTTCTCACTTTCTCACTCTCTAGTAGTTACTCTTTCCTTTTTCTCTCTCTCTAGCGATCGGTGAGGCCGGTGATCGTACTTGCGGCAACACTGCCGGCTACGGCACAATTGTCACTCTTTCACTCTCTCATACTTGTTCTTTCCTCTGTTTTTTGGCAACACCTCTAGTTGCAGCTCCACACCGTCGTTGAGCTCAACCAAAGACTCAAATATGTTTCTATTTTAGATTTTTTGTGTTTTCAAGAACTCTTCCTCACATAAACTTGCTTGTATTATAAAAAATAAGAAATTAAATTAATCACATGTGGTTCATTTATGGTGTTCTCTTATGTGTGCTTTGTTCTATTGGCGTCCATGACAACACCTTCGTTGTTGCACGTATACATACATACATAATATATGTATAGTATGTGTAGTGGTTTTGAGTTGATTAGAGCCTAATATATAATATACATACATTATATATACTCATAGTTGCTGTCTGTGTACATATATATATACATACATACATATATACTCACAGTTGCTATATTTTTATTTTTCATCAATTACAAATATTTCGGCTCAGGGATCATACAAGTCCTCTTTCTGCTCAAGAACATATTCCAGCTGCTTTCTTCCAACAATTCCAGATAAAGCACTAATATTCGTGATCATTTGGGCAAGTCCTCTGTATTTATGAATAGTTTTGCTCTACCTTGTTTTCATTGTCACTCACTTATATTTTCATTTCTATTTGTCAGTTATCTTAAGAATAATAATTTTCTCACTAAATTTATTTGCATATGAATTGTGAAATCAAAATCAATTACATTGGCATAAGGCTTTTTAATTCACTTTTTTTTATATTTCTTTTTAAATTTTCTATTATTTATTATAATTGTTATCAAAAGAAAAAATAATTCTCTAATTTTGCGTTTGGGTCTTATATTTGAGGGGGAAAAGAAATAATAATAATAATAATAAAAGAAAATGAAGTAAAAGAAACTACTTTTTATTTTTATTCATATATTTTTATTTCTGTAAATTTGGTTGGGTTAGCAAAATAGAAAGAAGATTAATAGATATTAGTCAAAAAAATCATTTTTCATTTAGTTAGAGTATATGTGTTTATGTAATTTCATTTCCCTTATATTTTTCATTGCCTTAGACAAATTGAAGATCCATATATACATACATAATATATACTCGTTGTTGTTGTGTGTCTACATATATATACACAATATATATATATTATATACTTACAGTTGTTATGTATACATATATACACGTACATAATATATATATCTATATTATTGCAATTTTGTGTGGATTTGTGATATTTTCTATGTTACTTCTTATTTAATTTTTATTATAATTTTTTATAATTCAGTTTCAATGTAGGATGGTGGTAAATCTCCCTTAATCAATCTTTTACCTCCGGAATCTTCTAATTCTCAAATGAATCCCCCCTAGCCAAACCCAAACCTAAACCTTCTAGACCCCCAAAGAGAAAGAGTGAGGGTGGATGGGGGAGAACACTATCCACAATTTGGGATCAATTTGATAAGGTTGTAGGGACTGATGGGAAACGTAGAGTCGTATGAAAATATTGCAAGAAAAAGTATTTGGCTGAATTCAGACTTCATGGGACAACTAATTTGAGGAGTCATATACCCAATTGTAAAGAAATTCAAATAGGGATAAGATGGGCAAACAACATTAAATCTTAGACCGAAACAAAATGAAGAGGGTGTTGATATAGCGATTCTGGTTTAGACCCGACCTATTTTCTAGTCTGGACTCGGGTTTCATGGTTTCATATTGTTGTTTATGTTTTACCTCCCTTATACTTCCTTGAGTTTGGTTATTGAGTTATATTGGTTGCATTTGGAACATGCTAATTGCTTGGTTTTCAAACTTTTGTTGCCAAGGATTTTACTCCTCCGCTCGAGCGTCATTTCTTGCGCTTGAGCGGGCTTTGTGAATTCTCAATACTTTTGCTGGTTTGCAAAACTATTGGGAGAGTGTATTCAACGCTCGAGTGGTCATGCGCTCGAGTGGCCATTGTTGAACTCAAGGGGCCATTGTTGAACTCAAGCGATGGTCTTTTGTCTGTAAAACTACTGAGAGTGTGTATTCTGCGTTCGAGCAAAGTTTCTTGCGCTTGAACGAAACAACTTCTTGTGTCTAGCGCTCGAGCGTCATTTCTTGCGCTCGAGCGAACTGTGCGTATATCAATCTGTGGAGATCACTTTTTACATCACTTTTTCACTTCACTCTCTCTCTCTCTGAACTTTCTAAAAACCCTAGATCTAGAGCCTCTCTCTCTCTAGAACTCACTCTCTCTCTACTTTTTTTACCTAGATTTAATGGTTTCTCTAGCTGTGTGCCTTTGTTAGAAAGGTAGAGCATCTCAAGAGCTACGTTTTCATTTGAATAGAGTTAGGTTTCGGCTTCATCCAGGTTTCTTCCTTGCTTTGCTTGTTTTCTAGCTTTGAGGTAGGGATTTTCTACACTCTTCTATGGTTTTTAACTTAGTTATTTGTTATGTATAAACAATATTGTGTTTTTGAGAGATTTTAAACAATTTTAAGGTTTTGGTTTAAAATCAAAAGAGGGGTTTCTATAATGTGTTCTAGAAAAGGGTTATGAGAGTGAATATGAGGTGGTGTTGTGGTAAAATTGTTGATTTTGATACTTAGGTTGGATTTTGAAAGGAAATGGAGTTTGCTCTAAAATGTCTCAAAGATTTATAATGGATAAATAAATGGAATTGGTATTGAAAATGTGAAATTGGATGGATGTTTATGTAAATGGTGGAGTTAGATATGTATTATTACTCACCTATGAAATATGGATAATTTATCTGTCTTGGATATTGTATATCTATTTAGAAATATCTGTTTTGGGCTATCGGTGGAGGATAGCTATGATTGTTGTAGAAATTGCATGAGAATTAGGTGAATTGAAACTAACTTCTCATCCATCTACATTGTGTATTGTCACATCTTTAATACATTGTAAATGTATGATGTTTGGGAGGAGAAAAAGAATGTACTCCATGTTTGGGAGAAGAAAGGGGATATACTCCATTGAATTAAGTTAACCGGATTGTCCAGGGTGAAAGTCCCGAAAACCACGAGTATACATCAGTGCCAATTCCCGCAGACGAAATATCCGTAAAATGACAAATAGAAATGTTTGTATGATAACTGTATTGGTTGGGGACCCATTGAGTTGCATCCTCAGTTTGATTGTCCGAATAGAACGGAATGACTCATGAATGGAGATAAGATGAATCGAGATATAGGGTCGACATTGTATGATTTTGAAAGAGAGTTATAAATGAATTTATCACGGGCATTGTATATGCATATTATACTTCTATCTTTGTTAAGATTTATATATTGTGTTAGATTATTTCTACTGGGTTTTAGCTCAACCTATGTGGGAAAAACACTTTCAGGTACTGGTAATATGCCTCCACCAAGGATTTAGCTTGGGAGGACTGTAGAGCTAAAAGTTCAGTTTTGTTATTTTGTTATTTTATATTTACTTTTGTGCAAGCCTAGGGCTTTGATTGTATTGAGCTTAACACTCACTTTTGTTGTAACCAATAACTATCTTGGAAAGGTGTAAGCCTTTAGGGTATTTCTTATCTATTTAACTTCCATTCTTTCCTGCTAATTATAACATATGTTTTATATTTAGGGCTAGGCATTATAAATATATACTTCATATGTTTTCCTTTTGTAATCCTAATTAAATTTAATGGAAGATAACTGCTTTATTATTATTGTCATCTATAATTGTTGTGGAGGGATTTCGGTAATTATTTTAAGGGCGTTACAACTTGGTATCAAAACGTACTGGGTTTGAATACTTTTGATACGTGGGAAGTGGTTATTACCACAATGGGTTTGTCTCGCTTGATAAAGACATTAATATGTACGGTATGCTTATGTGATAAAATGCTTATGTGACTATATGGGTATGGGATTAAATTCCTAAGATATTGATTGGGTCTACAGGTTTCTAGAAGTCCTGTTAGAGGAGCACTTGATCACTGTTGTTTCTAATTGGAACTCTGGCAATGCCACAAGACGATCCTTATCTAAGAAGGAAATCGGTATGTGTTTATGTGACTACGTGCTTATGTGTAATGAATTATTGTTGTCCACTGTATTAGGACGCAAGTGAGTTAGCTTCAATACATTTGTAAATGTGCTAATTTCTTTTGTTACCTTTATTAGGATGTCAGGAAGTGGTCGTGGTGGTAGGCGTGTGTAGACATCCCATTTTTTACCGTCCTCAAGACTTGGACGTCATCATTTGTGCACTCGATGATTGTTCTTGTTTGTTCATTTTGAGCGCCCGAAGTCCTCGGCGAAACGCCCTGTCTTTGAGCCTTTGAACCTTGTTCTTTTTGCACCTTGTTTTGGACCAAAACTTGGTGTCTGGACCTCTTGGTGACCTGTCGGCCACCACCCAAGGTTGTCGGGCATGGGAGGCTTCTGTCGGCCATGGGTGTGGCCGGTCGGCCACCAGTGGTGGCCGGTCGGCTATCAGTGGTGGCCGATGGCCACCAGTCTCTTTTTCCAGATATTTCTTGATATTTGTTGCCAGCTGTTGCTCACTGAGCTGCATCTTCATACACGTGTATAGTGAGATGTTCACAAGCTCAAGACTTGTTTTTTCTATATATAGAGGGGTTCCTCCCCATTTTGGAGGGTTAAAAGATTTGGACCAAAAATCTCTCTTTCTCTCTCTAGAATTCTCTCTCTCTCTCTCTCTCTCTCTCTCTCTCTCTCTCTCTCTCTCTCTTACTATTTTGCATACACTTACCTAGTTTCTCCTAGCTTTTGCACATCAAGCCTTAATCAAACACTCTCGCCTTTGGGCTGAGATTACTTGGAGCCTCATTTGAGCTCCAGAATGTGGTTTAAGCTCAGATTTGTGCCTTTTTTGTGCTTTGCTTCAAAGGTATAAAACTTACCTTATTTAAGCTTGTTTTCAATACTTGTTTTGACATCTTTTTCTACAATTTTTGGCCTAGTTTTCAACTATAAAAACCTCTATTTTTATAACCTAAAAATGGTGATTTGAGGCTATTTTGTGTTAAGGGGTAGTTCACTCTTCTTGTCTCTTAGCTTGTTAAGCTTTTTGTGCTCTTTTTCATCACTTTGAAATCAACTTTTTTGGGCCTTTTAACTACTGAATTTCAAAGGTTTTTCAGTGGTAAAAACTTGTTTTGAAGTCCAAAATTGGAGGGGTTAGCCTCCCCTTCTTGTGTCTTGTTTGTATGCCTACTTAGCTTCATGTGTTAGCATGTTTTTCTAGCTTAAGTCCAGCATGTTTTTGCCTTTAAAATAACATGTTTTGGCTCTGTTTTGGGCTGGTTAATTCAGTTGAGGCTTGTTTTGCATAGTTGTAGTGTTAATTCCTTCACTAGCTTGGTGTTTTAATGCTTTGATCACCACTGTTTTGAGTTCATAGCATGTTTTAGTGTTGTTTTGCACTTCATTTCAGCAGTTAAAATTTCTGCAACCTCCCTCTTTGCTTCACTCTTTTATTTTCTTTTGAGAGTTATTTCAAACTTGGGATTGTTTAAGCTTAAGATTGAGGTTATGCTTAATGGTTTAATCCTCTTTGAAGGTTCATTACCAACGACATGATCTCTCTTATGTCTTAAATTACCCCTTGGTTGACACTTCTTTCGCTTTAGAGGACACTCACTTTTGGACTTAATCGATTAAAGAATGAATCGGTAATGTAAAATGAGTAAACAAAATTGGACAAGTAAAAGAGGCAAGATAAGCATCTTTCATATTGCATTGCATATGTTCGAATCGGACGTTAATTCGAATACAAAGAAAATGGGACATTTCATACTCAAAAGTGATGAAATGTGCCACTTTCCTTAGTCACCATCACCCTTGATCATGCATGATAGGGTGGTGGTCTTTTTTGAGTCTTGTTTTACACTCATTAAACTTGTACAAACTTGGTTCTTTGGCCATCATGCATGGAAATTGCTTGATTGGTGGTTTGAGAGCCAAGAGTTACACTTTTTTGAGCTTGTGTGATGATAAGGAGAGTAGCAGTACAAACAACCCTTGAGAATACACTGCTTTTGCACTGTCTGCTCTCTGTTGTAGCAAAAAGAGGAGTTGATGTCATCAGTGGCTGACCGCCCACCACCAGTAGCCGACCAACCACCATTGGTAGCCGCCCAACCACCATTGGTAGCCGACATGCCCCCTATCAGCCACCAATGAAAATTGCACAGTGTGTTGGTAAGTTGAAGCAGAGGCATTCTGGAAGTTAGCAGCACTGTTGGTGTTCAAATGTGCAAACAGAGACGTTCAGTGGCAAGGCAGTGTCTTTTTTCGGGTAGAGAAACTGAGCATGCATAAGCATCCCTTATTTCCCGAGGCCATTTAATTGCTTTGCTTAGATAGTTGTAGCTAATTCTTGAAAGTGATGTAATTCAAGTTGATTAGGTAGTTAATTCATGTTGTAATTAATTAGGTTAATTGCTTTGTAATTAGTTGGTTGAGTGTTTAGCTAATTAATTTGATTTGTAATATTCAATTAGCTTAGAATAGTTAGTTAAATATTGTGTTGTAATAGTTAGCTTGATTAGTGTAGCTAATTAGTTTGCTTATTCATTCGGACCCTCCTTCGCGAGGGCGTAATGTTGTAATAAGTGTGCGTGCGTGCATGTGTGTATGTCTTCCAACCTCACGTCTTTCTCCCTTTTATTTACTCGCTTTCGATGGATAGATTAGGGACATGTTTCAATTAGCATATCGCATGCTTGCATCCATTCATCTTGTCTTGCATGTACCGAGGCTCAGTGCATCATTCAAACTGCATTGCTATTTCAATATCTTCTTTGAATACGTGTTTTATTGTATGTTATCAAATTGATTCATATGCCATATTAGTAGCCGAGCCTATTAATTGCATATTGCATATGTTGCATTAGGCATCTTGTATAGTTAAGATCATGCATTTTCTAACTAGTTTCTGTTTTGGCTCGGAGTACTCGATAAGTTTTTATGCTTTAGCATACTTGCATGAATGTGATTGTCATATTGTCGTGATTAGCATGCTTTCCATGAGGCTATGTGCTTATATGATTAACTGCTTAAATGTCTATGGATAAAGGCTTGTTGTTTGAATTGGAACAATTCAACAAATATAAGTTTTAAGCCCACTTTGTTGTGGCAAAATCATGTTTTAAGTCCACTATGTTTGGTGGCAATCCGCATCTTTAAGCCCACTTGAGGGTGACAAATTCAAACCATTTTCGAAAACAAATATGAGTTGAATTGTGAGTAGTCTATACTTGCTTGTGTGCGTCACATAGTAATATTAGCTAATAACCGGAATAAGAACATATAATGTTTATAAAAAAAACATATCATGATCAGTAGAGGCCGATCTTTGATCGAGCGAGCGGGGGTGCTCATTTCAGGACCTTCCCCTCTTGTACCCAAGTTCTCGAGCCGAGGCAACTTTGGTGATGATGGACGTGTAGCCTTTGGCACGAGTCAGGGTTTCTTAAATTTTCCCAAAACTAAATATTTAGGTGGCGACTCTGTATCTGGCAAAGCAGTCCGATTTTGGCATTATTTGATTTAAAATCGATTTTCCAAAAAAGTTTGTCGGATTTGGACTCTTTGGTGTTTATCAGTTTCACATTGCACTTGTAAGAACTAGATTCAGAATCGCGGGAGTCTGAACTATGAGGCCTTCTTTTCAAACCCTTTCTGAAAGGTAGGGCACAGAAAATGGCAAGTCCACAGCGTGGTAGACCTAGAAGGCATGAGGTGCCTTTACTAGGTGATATTCCAGTGCAAGAAGAAGGGGTTAGTCAGGCTAATGTGGCCGAACCAATTGGTCAGCAGGCCATAGATGCCTTAGCCCGTGAAATGGCCGACGCATTACGGGAATCCATGGACATTTTCAGGGCTAAGAATCAAGTCTAGACCCAAGTAGCTGAGGTAGGGCCGTCATTCTTGAAACAAGAGTTTTTTCGGTCATATTCGGAAGAGTTTTTGGGTGATCTCAAAGAGCCACTAAAGGCGGATGAGTGGTTGGAGCAGATGCTGAAGACGTTTGAGATGCTCAACATTGAATATGGGTTTGAGGGTGACCTTGGCATCATTCCAGCTGAAGGAAGATGCAGGTCAATGGTGGAAGTATGCATAAGGGTGCATTGGAATGACTTGGGAGGCTTTTGTCGACGCCTTCCAAGATAAGTTCTTGCCTTCCATAATTAGGGAGAAGTTGAGAGATCAGTTCTCCAAGCTTGTGCAGTTAAACACTCTAGTGGCTGAGTTTAAGGCCACGTTTACTAGCTTGTCGAGGTTTGCACCAGAACTCGTGGTGACTGAGGAATGTCGTTGTTTAGAGTTCGAGAAGAGGTTGAGGACTGGGCTTATGTTCAAAGTGGTTAGGTCCATGATTAGAGATTATGGATGCCTTCTGAAGGCTACAGCTCATCTTGAGACCATAATATAGATGAAAGAGGAACGAATGAGAGGCTCTAGGAGGAGTCAGGATGTTCAGGGGGACAGTAAGAGGCAGGAGGGTTCCAACCCACAACAGTCCAAAGGAGCACAGTCGAGGTCCACTTTTCCAGTACCGAGTTCGTGTTCTGGGAGAGGTGGTCAGGGAGACGTCACTTGTTTTAAGTGTGGCTAGTTAGGCCACAAGTCTTCAGCTTGCCTGCAGAAAGGTTGAGGGCAACAGTCTGCATCGTCTTCGACTCGTTCTCAGAGCTAGAGTTAAGGGAGAGGGCAGCCGCTTGCTTGTTATCAATGTGGGCAAGTGGGGCACATAAAGAGGTTTTGCCCACAGTTGTGTGGCACACCTGGTGCATTTGGTTTGAGGCAGATACAGAGTCACCAGCTTGCAGAGTCAGCTCAAGCCTCGAGGACCAATCAGGGAGCCTCTTCGGCTCAGTCAGTGCATCAAGCTTATGCTGTAAGGGGTAAGCAGGTAGAGCAGAGGCCTTCAGGGTGTGTGTGTGTTGTTACTGTGCCAGACCTAGTACCAGCGCCATCGGCAATGAGAGGTACTTTCTTGTTATGCAATTCCATTACTAATGTGTTGATTGATACGGGTGCATCCCATTCATTTATCTCGTCTGCATTTGCATCGGCTTTGGGGTTAGAGTTGGCTCGGTTAGCATCTCCTCTCAGTGTAGAGTCACCTATTGGTGAAAAGATTATTTTGGAGCAGGGGTGTCGGGGTTGTGACATAGAGGTTGCCGATCGCCGACTTCCTTTTGCATTTGTGTTGATTGAGATGTCTAGTTTTGATGCTATTTTGTGTATGGACTAGTTGTCATCGTATCGGGCTGTCATAGATTGTTATCGTCAAAGGGTTACTGTATGTACCTTGAGCGGTGATTGCTTTTATTTCTTGGGAGACTGAGTTGATAGCGGTGATTGTTACCGTCAAACTCATATGATCCGTGTGGGTGGAGTGAACTTAGTTGCCTTCTTGCCAACTTCTTGGGGAATGAGTGTGATGAAGTCCAAGTTAAGTTGCCAATGATAGTTTGTGAATACCCAGACGTTTTTCCTGAGAATCTCACTAGTTTACCACCTCACCATGAGATTGAGTTTTCAATTGATTTAGTGTGTGGTACAGCATCGATTTCTATGGCACTATATAGATTTGCACCTACTGAGTTGAGTGAGCTAAAGATTCAACTCAAGAGCTGCTAGATAAGGGTTTTATTCATCCTAGTACCTCGCCTTAGGGAGCAACGACTCTCTTTGCCAAGAAGAATGATGGCACTTTACGATTGTGTATTGATTACCGAAAATTGAACCGAGTAACAGGTAAGAATAAGTACCCAATGCCTCATATAGATGATTTATTTCATTAGTTAAAGGAGTCTTGTTGTTTTTCTAAGATAGAACTGAGATCAGGTTATCACCAGTTGAGGGTGAAGGAGGAGGATATCCAGAAAACGACATTCCGTACGTGTTATGGCCATTATGAGTTTCTAGTGATGCCCTTTGGACTAACCAATACACCAACCGTGTTTATGGACTTGATGAACCGTATCTTCCGAGAATTTCTAGATCACTTTGTGGTCGTCTTTGTTGATGACATTTTGATTTACTTACCTTCTGAGGAGGAACACGAGGAGCACTTGCGGGTAGTACTTGAGTTACGTAGAGCCCACAAACTATATGCCAAGTTCGGGAAGTGTGAATTCTGGCTGAGAAAAGTGAAGTTCCTAGGCCATGTGGTATCCGGGGAAGGGGTGACTGTAGATTCATCCAAGATAGAGGTAGTGCAAGATTGGAAACAACCTAAGAATGCCTTTGAAGTCCGTAGTTTCTTGGGGTTGGCCGGGTATTACCATCGGTTTGTGAAGGATTTCTCTAGATTAGCCTCACCATTGACTAGATTGATGAAGAAAGGAGCTAAGTTTGTATGGAGTGAGACTTGTGAGAAGTCGTTCCAAGAACTTAAGGTTAGACTTACCACTGCTCTAGTACTGATTATTCCGGAGAGGGGTTTGGACTATTCTGTATATTGTGACGCTTCACGAGAAGGTTTGGGTTGTGTATTGATGCAAGAGAGAAATGTGGTAGCTTATGGCTCGCGACAGTTGAAAACACATGAAAGGACTTATCCTACTCATGACCTAGAGCTAGCGGCGGTGATTTTTTCCTTGAAGATTTGGAGGCATTATTTGTATGGCGAGAAGTTTGAGGTATTTTCTGATCACAAGAGTTTGAAGTATCTGTTTACACAGAAGGACTTGAATTTGAGGCAAAAGAGGTGGATGAAATTTATAGAAGATTATGATTTTGAATTACATTATCATCTAGGGAAAGCCAATGTTGTGGCCGATGCCTTAAGTAGGAAATCTATTAGCAGTGTAGCTTATATTGCTATCCGGGAATGGGAGATGTTGGGGGCTATTGGTGAGTTTAACTTGCACCTTGGCGAGTCTGTTGAGACTGCGGCTTGTTTTCAGTAGTTGCACAACCTACACTTATGAACCAGTGATAGAAGCGCAGAAAAGTGATCTTGAGGTAGAAACCCTTTGGAAAAAATTTCTAGTGGGAATGTGGAGAAAGGCTTGAATGTGTACCCCAATTCGAGTTTTAGATACCGTGATCGTCTTTTCCTGCTAGAGTCTTGCCAAAAGGAAGTACTCCAAGGGTTCCACCATTCACACCTTGCGGTGCATCTGGGAGGCACAATGATGTATTACGACCTTAGTCGCTAGTTTTAGTGGAGGGGAATGAAGAAGGATGTGGCCGTGTTTGTATCAAGATGCCTTACTTGTCAATAAGTGAAGGCCGAACATCAGAGGTCAGCGGGTTTGTTGTAACCTTGCCTATAGTTGAGTAGAAGTGGGAGCTTGTCACGATGGATTTTGTTGTGGGTCTTCCTAGGACTCAATGGGGTAGTGATGCAATTTGGGTGGTAGTTGACCGATTTACCAAGTCGACACACTTTATATTTATACGTGTGAGTGACTCAGTAGATTATCTTGCCAACCTTTACATTAAGGACATAGTGAGGTTGCACGGGGTCCCAATGACAATTATTTCAGATAGAGATCCGCATTTTACGACTCGATTGTGGTAGAGGCTACAGAATGCCTTGAGCACAAGATTGACCTTTAACACTGCATACCATTCTCAGACTGACGGGCAGTTCGAGCGTACTATTCAAATCCTTGAGGATATGCTTTGGGGTTGTGTTCATAACTTTAAGGAGTCGTGGGAGAGGCACTTGCCCTTAGTGGAGTTTGCCTATAATAATAGCTTCCAGTCGAGTATTAGAATGGCACCATTTGAGGCCTTGTATAGCCGACCGTGTAGATCCCCTGTGTGTTGGGCCGAGGTGGGTGATGCACCAATGTTGGGTCTAGAGTTAGTCCGGAAAACGACGAAGAAAGTTGCACTTATCCGTAAGAGGTTGGTTACTGCCCAAAGTCGTTAGAAAAGTTATACCAATCATAGAAGGAGACCTTTATCCTTTAAAGTAGGAGATCACGTCTTATTGAAAATATCACCTAAACGAGGTTTGAAGAGGTTCGGGAAGCGTAAGAAGTTGTTCCCTAGATTTATTGGACCTTTTGGGATCCTTGAGCAGATTGGAGAAGTAGCTTATCGCTTGGCTTGCCGCCACAGCTTTCCAGATTCATGATGTGTTTCATATTAGTATGCTTCGAAAGTATGAGTTGTAACGCCCCAAAAACAACCCATCGAAATGAAATGCAATAACCAACATCCACTAAACAATAATGGCAAATCTCCAATCTTTACATCATTGATCTACTAAATTTATACAAAAGTTCCGCATGCGAATTATACATTCAATGATATAGGAATACATGAATTTATAGCATATAGAGTATCATGTTCCAAAACTAATAAAATGCCCTCTTGGGCTTACAATTTCCAAGGCTTAAGCCCGGTTCCACAAAAATGGCCTCTCGGACCCATACATGAGTAGCCCTTGGCTAGCAATTAAATCATAACAAACCAAAGTCATTACTCTTCACAACATATCCACGCCCTCAACTTGGCGGGATCACCACATCTTTTCCTGCACCAAAATCCCATAGGGGTGAGCATAAAGCCCAGTAGAGAAAACCTTACAAAGTATATACAGTTATGCTAACCTCCAATGTTAAATATAAATGCAAATGCCATACAATGCCATTGTAAAGAAAATTTCATTTCATGCTCTTCTTGAAAATCACCATGTCTCAAAATAAACAGTTTACAATCTTAACAATTTTGAAACTTCAAATTTTAAACCAATAAGGGCGGTAAATACGACTCAGGTAATCCGTAGGTTGGTGTCTGCAAGTAGGCTCAACTAGCACTACCAATACCCCACTTTACTTGTTGCTAATCGGGAGGGAAGTGGTACCTCCTTTGCGCATGTTTTCGGTCTTTCATCCCGAACACTCAGGCCAACTTATCAATTTATCTACACCTCCTAACCGGACTTACCAACGTATTTACCCCATACACATTTCCATAATTTCAATCACAATATTTCATTCTAATTAAAAGTTCGAATTCTCAAAACAATTTTCATGACATGCAAGATTTTAGTAATGCCAATGCAACAATTAACCATACTACTTCGTGTTTCTCTACGTTGATCATAACTACAATTAATTTTCCATAAAGGTTCAAAATCTCCATTTTCTCATTTCCATGCCATTCCATCAAATAGCCAAAAGTTACCATCATTTGTCCATTTGTAACAATGTAGCCACAACTCATACACTTTCAATATTTTAAACATTTCAAGGCCATAGCATTATGCAGATATCAACTTTCAATCTCAACAATTTTCATATGTTAAGAAATTCTCCATCAACATATATATAAATATATGTAAGACAAAACATTTCTCATTCTCTTTACCTAACATGGCACACAACACTACATATATATATATATATATATAATTCCAACATGAGCCCTCACCCTCCTTCATTTAAGAAACCCACAATTTTCTAGGTTTCCACAAAATCCCAACATTTCCTCAACCCCTTTTAAAACCTCATTATATACCCCAATCTCAACCCGTATGGCTCAACAACTCAAGAAAAATCTTTAAAAGGGAACAAGGATAAGTTTCTTCTACATAACCAACAATTTCTTGAGCCATAAACCCCATTTTCGAAATAGACAAAGATGAGCTCACAAAATCAATCAAAACTTATAAAAATGTATATATAACTCAAAGGAAACCCTACCTTAAGGTTTGATGAAGATAGGAAGATGAAACCCTAGAAATCAAAGGTGTCCAAACTCAATCTCCATCGTACACAATGTAACTATAGCTTTGATCTTCAAGACTTGTGAGAGAAGATGGATCTAGACCCAAAGGATTGCAAGAAATCAAGGGTTTTGGGTGTTTGTTGGAAGTTTTTAGAGAGAAGGAGGAGCAAAAATTACTTTTAGAGTGAGAGGAGAGGGTTAGAAAATGATACAAATTCGGCCAAAATGAGATAAAAAAAATAGAGTTTTCGGACTGCTAGCGTCCCGTACGTGTGGCACGTGACCCTCCACGTGCGGAGCTTGCTTCCCGCATGTGCGGCCCTCATCCCCGCACGTACGGCCACCTCCTTCCGCCCCTCACACCATACCTGCTTATTAGATAGTATGCAACTCCCCAAAACTCTTCCCTCCCGCACATGCGACCTCCTCCTCCACACGTGCGGCCTAATTCCGCACTTGTGGCCCTGGGCCCCCATATATGCAGCCCTAGCCCAGTAGCCCAGAAATTTGTTTGCTCGCTTCCGAACACTCCGGACTCGGCTGTGCACCCTCCGAAACCAGTGAAAGTCAAAACCAAATAAACAAGAATAAGGATTTATTTGAGTAACAACTTCCGGACGCCACAAACCCAAATGATTTACAAGACTCCAAGTGAAACCCAACATACTAGCATGGCAAAATCGAGGTTAAAACAAAGGAAATGAGATGGTTAACAAACCAAGTCATCACATAAACTGAATCCATCGCACGTGTTGGATTGGACCGACTTAGAGGTAGATGAGGATGCCTCGTATGAGGAGAGACCGGTGAAAGTCCTGGATACTCAAGACCAAGTCTTGTGAGGCAAGACAATTCCTTTGGTAAAAGTATTGTGGCGATATCACGGGTTGAGGAAGCAACTTGGGAACGTGAGTTGGAAGTAAGTGAGAAGTATCTGAAATTATTTGTTGATGACTGAGCATGTATTGAGATTATGTTATGTTTTGAAAATATGGAAACATTGTATATGTTGAATATCTTCTGGAAACGCGGATTTAATATAAACATTGTATATGTTTTGGAAAATGTAAATTGTACTTTCAATGTTGGAACTTGTGTATTGAGTTGATGGGAATGAATGACCAGAGAGTGGGTCATGGTAATATAATTGATTGATTATCATTATTGTAATTAGTTTAAACATAGTTTTAAAACTTGATTTGAAATTTCAGGAATGAAATTCCTAAAGGGGGAGATTATAGCAATTCTGGTTTAGACCCAACCCATTTTGTAGTTTGGTCTCGGGTTTCATATTGTTGTTCATGTTTTACCTCCCTTATATTTCCTTGAGTT
Source organism: Camellia japonica (assembly GCA_030407325.1). Taxonomy (NCBI): domain Eukaryota; kingdom Viridiplantae; phylum Streptophyta; class Magnoliopsida; order Ericales; family Theaceae; genus Camellia; species Camellia japonica. The sequence goes on from JAPPVO010000032.1 coordinate 130,946,190, forward strand.
TGGCTATTGGGTTGTATTAGTTGCGTTTGGAACACGTTGGTTGCTTGGTTTTCAAACTTTTGTTGCCTAGGATTTTACTCCTCCGTTCGAGCGCGCGTTTACGATTGAGCGCACTTTGTGAATTCTCAGTACTTCTGCAAGTCTGCAAAATTACTGAGAGAGTGTATTCTATGCTCGAGTGGTGTTTACTACGCTCGAGCAGTCGTGTGCTCGAGCGACCATTGTTGAGCTCGAGTGATGGTCTTCTGTCTGTAAAACTACTAAGAGTGTGTATTCTACGCTCGAGCAAAATTTCTTGTGCTCAAACGAAACAACTTATTGTGTCTGGCGCTTAAGCATCACTTCTTACGCTCGAACAGACTGTGCGTATATCAGTTCGTGGAGATCACTTTTTCACTTCACCCTCTCTCTCTCTCTCTCTCTCTCTCTCTCTCTAAACTTTCTAAAAACCCTAGATTTAGAGCCTCTCTCTCTAGAACTCACTCTCTCTACTTTTTCACCTAGATTTAGTAGTTTCTCTACCCGTGTGCCTTTGTTAAAAAGGTAGAGCATCTCAAGAGTTACGTGTTCATCCGAATAGAGTTAGGTTTCGGCTTTATTCGAGTTTCTTCCTTGCTTTCCTCGTCTCCTAACTTTGAGGTAAGGATTTTCTACACTCTTCTATGGCTTTTAACTTAGCTATTTGTTATGTATAAAGAATATTGTGATTTTGGGAGATTTTGAACAAACCTAAGGTTTTGATTTAAAATCAAAAGAAGGGTTTCTCTAATGTGTTCTAGAAAAGGGTTATGGAAGTGAATATGAAGTGGTGTTGTGGTAAAATTGTTGATTTTGATACTTGGGTTGGTTTGGAAGGAAAGGGAGTTTGCCCTAAAATGTCTCAAAGATTTATATTGGATAAATAAATGGAATTGGTATTGAAAATGTGAAATTGGGTGGATGTTTATGCAAATAGTAGAGACTCACCTATGAAATTTGAATAATTTATCTGTCTTGGATATTGTATATCTATTTAGAAATATCTGTTTTGGACTATCGGTGGAGGATAGCTATGATTGTTGTAGAAATTGCATGAGAATTAGGTGAATTGAAACTAACTTCTCATCTATCTGCATTGTGTATTGTCACATCTTTAAAACATTGTATGTTTGGGAGAAGAAAAATAATGTACTCCATGTTTTGGAGGAGAAAGGGGATGTACTCCATTGAATTAAGTTAACCGGAGTGTCCAGAGTGAAAGTCCCGAAAACCACGAGTATACATGGGTGCCGATTCCCGCGAACGAAATCTGTAGAATGGAAAATAGAAATGTTTGTATGATGACTGTATTGGTTGGGGACCCACTAAGTTTCATCCTCAGTTTGATTGTCTGAATAGAATGGAATGACTCATGAATGGAAATAAGATGAATCGAAATATAGGGTCGACATTGTATGATTTTGAAAGAGAGTTATAAACGAATTTATCACGGACATTGTATGTTCATATTATACTTATATCTTTGTTAAAATTCATATATTGTGTTAGATTATTTTTGCTAGGTTTTGGCTCACCCTATGTGAGAAAAATATTTTCAGATACTGGTAATATGCCTTCACTAAGGATTTAGCTTGGGAGGACTGTGGAGCTAAAGGCTCAGTTTTGTTATTTTGTTATTTTATATTTACTTTTGTACAAGCCTAGGGCTTTAATTGTATTGAGCTTAAGACTCACTTTTGTTGTAACCAAGAACTACCTTGGAAAGTTGTAAGCCTTTAGGGCATTTCTTATCTGTTTAACTTCTATTCTTTCCTTCTAATTATAACATATGTTATATATTCAGGGCTAGGCATTATGAATGTATACTGCATATTTTCCCTTTTGTAATCCCAATTAAATTTAATGGAAGATAATTGCTTTATTATTATTGTCGTCTATAATTGCTGTGAAGGGATTTTGGTAATTATTTTTGGGGCGTTACAGTTGAGGCCCTTGTATGGTTGAAGCCGTTGTATATACTCAAAATTAGTCTCGAAACAACCTTACAATTTCTCTCCGAAAAGCGATGGGTGATATTGAGGAATTTGAGCAATATGATTCGGGTAAGATGTAAATTTATTTATCTTTATTTTTAATTGTATTGTTCATTTTATTATATAAGTTTTATTGATCTTCTCTAGTTGACTCATGATTAGGTACTTCGGAGTCAGGCTTATCTTCAAGTCCAACCTATAATGTCGATGTTATAATTGAACTCTAATATCCATTTGCTCGTTAGTAAATTTTTCATATACTCAATACATTCTCTTACTATATTAAGATGCAATATATAGATATTGTTTACCTTTTCATTACTTTATTCTTATATACTATCTTTGTCAAAGAAATTATGATGATTGAAGACTAAATAAATTGTATATTTTTCAATTTATTTGTGTGTAAGGTTCATCAAACATATGTATGGAATTGGAATTTTTGAAAGTTTGATGGGAATCATGATAGAGTTTGCGAGTTTGCAAATGTTATTATTTTATTTAATGAATGGATATGGATGAAATTTGACAACAATTTATTTTGGTTTTAAGTGGTTATTATTATTGCATTTTGGATGAATGTAAAAATTAATGAATAATTACTTTTAGATAAGTTTAGGATTTTGAATTATTTTACTTTAATTGTGTTGTTGGATACTAAATAGTGAATGATTTTGAATGATTAAGGATTTTGAATGATGTACTTGTGTTAGTTTATAATTTGATTTAAAATTTTAGGATTTTGAATGTTTTGTTTGTGTTAGGAATTGATTTTGTTGTGTTTCTAATTTTATAAATTTTAATTCATTTATTATTCATGTTCTTAAGTAATTAATGATATTTGGAATTTTTTAAGGATCTCTCTCATTCGAAAATAACAATTTGATGATATGAAATATGTGATTTTATGGCCCAAAATAATATTCAGAAAATGAGGAAAAATGAATATTTAGAAAATGGGAAAAAAAACAGGCTCAAGTTTTGCTTTTTAAGGGAAAAGTTCAATCCTCAAACCGTCTACAACAACCCGCATATCTGCAAACCATATCTGCATAAATTGCAATCCGCATTGTATACAGTTGCGGGGTTTAATTTTTCACAAACTGTAGACATGCAGACGAGTTCAAACCGCAAACTAAATCGTTCAAAACTGATCCGCAACCACCCTAATAGAAAGATAAAGAAATAATGAAAAGGAAAAAGTTGTATGAGAGAGAATGAACGAAACAAATTAGATATGGGAATCAATGGTTGCATAGAAATCTGCGGCAGAAACCATATTTGTTTAAAGAAATGCCTCGTAGCTCGATTTATTTAGGCTCGAGTGGCCCGAATTGTTCTCTCTCCTCCCCTCTCTATTCTACTTCTGTTTTCCTCTCTTCTCTACTGTTCTCCTCTCTTCTCTAAGTGTTCTCTCTCCTTTCTTCTTTATCGCTGTTTTGTTCTCTCTCTCGCTCACCGTGACTGCCGTGAGCCCCTTGTCTCTGCCCAACACTACGGCGGCGCAATAAACGGCTTCGGCAATACCACAGTCTACACCTTTAGAGAGTGTATGAAAGACCTTTCTCGCTTCGATTACGACCTCTATTTCACCCAATCAAAACCCAGATCCTTCGTTGCCTCCCTTTCCAACGTTTGATTCGCAATGGTCGATTGTTCTACAATGGGTGTTACTTGAGGTACGACGATTACATGTTCTTCAACGAAAGTTTGAGTGGATTGCATCGAACTGTGTGTGGGTCGAGTGGGTGTGTGGGTGGGAATTGTTGTTAGGGAAAATCTATGATTCTCCACAAGTAAATCAATCAATGGGAATAAAAACTAATGCGGAAAAACTAAATCAAAAGCAACACAAGAATTTTTACGTGGTTCCCTCAATGTGAGGTACGTTCACGGGATCGAAATTCGATTCCACTATCAACCAAATAGTTTCCAAACGATTACAAACGAGACACAAATGGTCTCACAAAATCACCCTTAGGTGAATTCCAAATAATCACAAATAAACAAGAGGAAAGACCTCACCAAATAGATGAACCAAAATCTTCAGAACCAGAGTTGAAGAATACCCAAAATAATAACCCAAATCAACACCGAAAACGAACCAAACAAAGCAGCCGAAACCACACCACCGAAGCAAGTATTAATCTCACCAATAATAATGATCAATAGTTGCTCACCTTGGAAAACTAAAATATGGAGTAGCCACACAGCACCTTTTTTCTTGGGAAAAACAATACCAATAATATATTGTGAATCTAGGATTTTTTATCAAAACCTTAGTTGTTTCCAAACTAAATTGGGTTTCCACAAATTAGATATAATATATAAAAATATATTATAACTAATACCAAACCAAATTAAACTCTTTTAATAAACCAATTGGGTTCCACACTCCAATAAGGAGGTATACCCAACAATTCTCCCCCTACCGACTTAGGTGGAGAGATCAACCATACCCACCAAAGTTCGACACTTCAAATGTTTGTCTCGCGACAAAGTCTTTGTCAACATATCCGAAATATTATCGTTTGTGTGAACCTTTTCGAGTTGCAACAATTTCGAATCTAACACATCACGAATCCAATGGTATCTCACATCAATGTGTTTCGATCTCGAATGAAAAGTAGAATTTTTACTCAAATGAATAGCACTTTGACTATCATAATAAAGCACATACTTTTCTTGCTTTAAACCCAACTCTTGCAAAAATTTCTTCAACCATAACTCTTCTTTGCAAGCTTCTGTAATGGCAATAAATTCAGCTTCAGTAGTTGAGAGAGTAACACATTTTTGTAATTTAGATTGCCATGCCACAGCTCCCCCTGCAAAAGTCATCAAATACCCCGAAGTAGATTTCCTAGAATCAACATCATCGGCCATGTCAGAATCCGTGAATCCATCAAGCATCGGCTTACCATCCCCAAAACACAAACACACCTTCGAAGTCCCTTGAAGATACCTTAGAATCCATTTTACCGCTGCCCAATGTTCTTTACCCGGATTAGAGAGAAAACGACTCACCACACCAACTGCGTGAGCAATATCCGGCCTTGTACAAACCATGGCGTACATCAAAGAACCAACTGCTGAAGCATAATGAATTTTCTGCATCTCTTCCTTGTCTTTCTCACTTGTAGGACATTGATTCGAACTAAGCTTGAAGTGACCCGCAAGTGGACAACCAACCGGCTTTGCTTTATTCATGTTGAACCTCTCAAGAACTTTCTCAATGTAGCTTTCTTGAGACAACCAAATCAGCCCCTCTTTGCGATCACGAACAATTTTCATACCAAGTATTTGCTTTGTCGGCCCCAAATCTTTCATAGCAAAAGACTTGCTCAACTCCAATTTCAACCTGTTAATCATAGTGTAATCTTGACCCACAATTAACATGTCATCAACATAAAGCAAAAGAATAATAAATTTGCCATCTGAAAATTTTTTCACAAACACACAATGGTCCGAAGTGGTTTTAGAAAAACCATTATTCATCATGAAAGAGTCAAATTTTTTGTACCATTGTCGCGGGGCTTGCTTGAGGCCATATAAACTTTTCTTCAATTTGCAAACAAATTTCTCTTTCCCTTTCTCCACAAAACCTTCTGGTTGCTCCATATAAATTTCCTCTTCAAGATCACCGTGAAGAAATGCGGTCTTCACATCAAGTTGCTTAACTTCAAGGTTCATACTTGCAGTCATGCCAAGTACAACCCGAATAGAAGACATCTTCACAACCGGTGAGAAAATCTCATCAAAGTCAATACCTTTCTTTTGCCCAAAGCCTTTCACAACAAGACGTGCTTTGTACCTCAGATTCTTGCCATCATTCTTCAATTTGAAAACCCACTTATTTTTCATAATTTTCCTCCCCTTAGGCAACTTCACTAAATCATAAGTCTGGTTTTCAAGCAAGGAATTCATCTCCTCGTCCATAGCCTTTTTCCAATCACCTTTCTTTGCATGCTCAATTGCTTCTTGGTAGCTCTCAGGCTCCCCTTGATCGGAAATCAACACAAATTCATTGGGAGGATACTTTCTTGAAGATTGTCGGTCCCTTGTAGATTTCCTCAACTCAAGTTGTTGTGGCGGTTCTTGAGTTGGATGCTCTTCCTCAATTTCTGGCTCAACTTCATTAGGATTAGCATCATCCTCCACATCTTCAATAGGTGGCTGCACATCTCCCCCATTTTCATCATCCACTGAAGATGAAGGAGATGGATCCATGTCAATGAGATCACTAGTTTTTGGCTCCAGTTGATCACCTTTGCCAAAGTCTTCAATTGTTTGGTCTTCAAGAAACACAACATCACGGCTTCGAATGATTTTCTTGTCAACCGAATCCCACAATCTATACCCGAATTCATCACGTCCATAGCCACAAAAAATACATTGTCTTGACTTGCTATCAAGCTTGGACCTCTCATCTTTTGGAATGTGAACAAAAGCTCAACAACCAAACACTCTCAAGTGCTCATAAGATACATCTTTGCCGGTCCAAACTCTTTCAGGAACATCACCATTCAAAGGATAGTAAGGAGACAAATTGATCACGTCAACCGCTGTACTCATTGCCTCACCCCAAAAGGATCTTGGCAATTTAGCTTGTGAAAGCAAACACCTTGTTCTTTCCACAATTGTGCGGTTCATCCTCTCGGCAACGCCATTTTGTTGAGGAGTCTTCTTAACTGTCTTTTGGTGCCGAATACCTTGGCTGCGACAATACTCATCAAATGGCCCAATGTATTCACCACCATTGTCTGATCGGATGCACTTCAATTTCTGCCCTGTTTCTCTTTCAACCATGGCCTGAAAATGCTTAAATACTTCTAGAACTTGATCTTTAGTTTTTAGTAGAAAAGCCCAAACTTTCCTTGAATAATCATCAATGAAAGTAACAAAATAAAGTGCACCACCAGGTGTTCTAACTTTTAAAGGACCACAAACATTCGAATGAATCAACTCCAAAACATTTTTTTTCTAGAAGCAACATTTTTATGAAAAGAAACTCTATATTGTTTACCCGCCAAACAATGAACACAAGTTTTGAGATGTGTACCTTTCAAACAGGGTAGAAGCTCTTTCTTGAACAATACTTGTAGCCCCTTTTCACTCATGTGGCCAAGCCGCTTGTGCCACAATTCAGTAGAAGTATCATCTTCAAGTGCATTGACAACACCTTTACAAATTTTTCCTTGCATCGAATAAAGTGTATGAGTCTTCTTGCACTTAGCCACCACCAAAGAACCCTTTGTGAGCTTCCATATTCCATCACCAAATTTGTTGTTGAAGCCTTCATCATCTAGCTTCCCAGTAGAGATCAAATTGAGGCGAATGTCGGGAACATGCCTCACATCTTTAAGCAACAACTTGCAGCCCAAATTTGTTTCCAAGCAAACATCACCCATGCCAATAATCTTGGACAAACCTTCATTACCCATTCGAACAAAACCATAATCTCCTTCGGTATAGGTAGTGAAGAAATCAACTCGAGAAGTCACATGAAAAGAAGCACCGGAATCAATCACCCAATTGCTCTCTTGGCCCACAAAATTGATACAATCATCTTCACAAACGACCATGAGATCATCGGTAGTAACTGCTATTGTGTCTTCTTGTTTCTTATCCACACTTTTGTCACGCCTTTTCTCCTTGTTCTTGAGCTTTCAGCATTCTCGCTTCATGTGCCCTTTCTCATGGCAATAATAGCACTCAATGTCTTTCTTTGAAAAAGAACCATCTTTCAATTTGTCACGGCTTTGATCACGACCATAAGGAGTCTTACTCCTCCCCCTTGTTTTGCTTCGGCCTCTCACAACAAATGCTTCCGAATGAGAGGAACCCGCTGATTTTCTTCTAGTTTCTTCATTCAACAAGCTACTAGTGACTTGGCCCATTGTGACAACTCCATCAGGTGCCGAATTACAAACCGTCACAACCAAAGTCTCCCAACTTTCAGGCAAAGAACTAAGTAGCATCAAAGCCTGCAACTCATCATCAAAAATAATTTTCATAGAAGCAAGTTGGTTAACAATACTCTTTATTTCATTCAAATGTTCTGGAATAGGGCTGCCCTCTTTATATTTTAAATTAACCAACTTACGAAACAGAAAAGCTTTATTTGTGGCTGATTTCCTATCATAAAGACTCTCTAATTTTTTCCATAAATCATGTGCCGAAGTTTCAGTAGCAAATGATGAAACACACTGTCACCAATCCATTGACGGATAACACCAATGGCTTTTCGAAGCCTATTCCATTCATCATCTTTCATACCCTCGGGTTTGCCATTATCACCTTCAATAGGTCCATATAAATCTTTACAAAATAATAAGTCCTCCATTTTAGTTTTCCAAGTTACCCAATTACTTCCATTGAAGCTAGACATGCGACCCACATTTCCCTCCATTGATTTACACAAATAAATAGACCCAAATAAATCGTAAGCTCTGATACCAGTTGTTAGGGAAAATCTATGATTCCCCACAAGTAAATCAATCAATGGGAATAAAAACTAATGCGGAAAAATTAAATCAAAAGCAACACAAGAATTTTTACGTGGTTCCCTCAATGTGAGGTACGTCCACGAGATCGAAATCCGATTCCACTATCAATCAAATAGTTTCCAAATGATTACAAACAACACAAATGGTCTCACAAAATCACCCTTAGGTGAATTCCAAATAATCACAAATAAACAAGAGGAAAGACCTCACCAAATAGATGAACCAAAATCTTCAGAACCAAAGTTGAAGAATACCCAAAATAATAACCCAAATCGACACCGAAAACGAACCAAACAAAGCAGCCGAAACCACACCACCGAAGCAAGTATTAATCTCACCAATAATAATGATCAATAGTTGCTCACCTTGGAAAACTAAAATATGAAGTAGCCACACAGCACCTTTTTTCTTGGGAAAAACAATACCAATAATATATTGTGAATCTAGGGTTTTTTATCAAAACCTTAGTTGTTTCCAAACTGAATTGGGTTTCCACAAATTAGATATAATATATAAAAATATATTATAACTAATACCAAACCAAATTAAACTCTTTTAATAAACCAATTGGGTTCCACATTCCAATAAGGAGGTATACCCAACAGGAATGAGACTCTATTTCAAGAAAATGTTGGTGATTTGGTGAGGAATTTAAGCTTGGAAGGTGTTAACTATGGTGGATTCGCTGTTGGGCCTGGCTCAGTGTTGTTTTTTTTTTTTTTTTTTTTTTTTTGTGTGTGTTGTTTAACAATGGTGTTCTCCCATCTCTTTTTTTTTTTTTTTTTTTGTGTTTTTAATAATAGTGTTCTCCCATCTCTTCTGTGTGGTGTTCTCCCATCTCTTCTTCTCCCATCTCTTTTTTTTTTTCTCCCATCTCTTCTTCTCTCTCTCTCTCTCTCTCCGTATTCTCTCTTTCTCTTGCCTCTTTGTTTCACTAAGAAAAAAGAAAAAAAAAATGTCAAAACGACATCATTTTGGCACCTCAAGCCATTCGGACCAATCTAATTCGAGTTACGTAGGGGAGTTGGTTTGTTTATACAAATCTATACAAATCTCTCAAATCTTCATGGTCACATCATGTTTTGCACATTATGCAAGCCAAGGATTTTCAAATCACTACTAATTACTTTGCTTATTTTTAGTTTTTCAAAAATATTTTTTAAAAAATTCTACTTTCTTATTTTTTGTAATTTTTTACTAAATTTTTTAATATTTTAAGTAATTTTTTTTTTTAACTTTTAGACACACCTAACATACATACATATAAAAAGTATAATTTTTATGAAAAAAAAATCTTTTAAAAATTTACTAGATATCAAAAATATAAAATAAAAAAAACGAAAATTCAATATATTTTTCATATTTTATATATTTATTAATTTTTTTAAATATTTTTTCATAAATTTTTTACTTTTTAAATATATCTAAGTAAGCTATATCTAAAAAAAGTAAGAAAAATACTTAAAATTTTAAAAATATTTACTAAAAACAAAATAATACAAAAAATAAAAAAATTAATTTTCAAAAAATTTAATCTAAAAAATTCAAACCAAACCAGACAAACACGAGTCCGGATCATCTGCCGTAGTTTCCTGCAATTGTTCCAGCGGTAGTGCCAAAACGACGTCGTTTTGGCACCTTTGTTTTTTTTTTTTTTTTTCATTTTCATTTTCCTTCCCCCTTTCTTTTCTCTCTCAAACGTTTGAGAACCTAACCCTAACAAACAAGGGAGGCGACAGAAAGAGAGGAGGAGGAATAGAGGAGAAGGAGGAAGAAGAAGAAAAAGAAGAAGAAGAAGAAGAGAAGACGCCAGAGATGAAGGCTCGTAGACGCCGGAGATGAAGGCTCGTCGCCATTGGTAGAGTTTGAGAACCAGATCTCATCATCCCTAATCTGATTTTGATGCGGAGAACAAACCCAAATCTGATAATACATTCACATTTTTTATTATATTTTTTAGCCTATGATTTGTAATATATATATATATATATATTTGGGCATAAGAGTTGTTGAACAGCTTCAACAATGGCGTCCCATTCTCTCTCTCTCTCCCTCTCTCTCTCTCTGTTTTTTTTTTAATGGGAAAGTTGAATTTTCCAAGAATTTTTTTGTTTAATCACTAAAAATTCTATGTGTTTGGGAAAGTCTAATTCTTTTTGCTCTACAAAATGGGATTTTGATGTTTATTTTCTGTTCAGTGTGTTTGGATTTGGAGAAAACTAAGTCACATGAAAGAGAAAATTTCTTATTTTGGTCTCTAAAAATTGATTTTTTGAATGATCTTTCAAGGATTGATTTTTTTAATTTGAATGATTTGTCTCTGAAGATGGTTTTGAAGCAGAGGATTTGTGGGTTTGGTTTGCGAATAGGCTGTCTGGTTTGTCTTCATCAAAACCAGACCAAACCCACGACCTTCCTAGACTCCATAGCTGTGAGTGAGAGTGAGAGTGAGAGTGAGAGAGAGAGAGATGGTCAAAAACGACATCGTTTTTTACTATGGCAGAAATCACGGCAGGAAAGTATGGCAGAAGATCCAGTCTCGACAAACACATGTTTTCTGGCATCCTTTATCACTAACGGCACTGATAATTCACATTATTGTAGTAGAGAACAGTCCAGAATTTAAATCGTGCAGTATTCATCGTATCGAAAAGATCGATATCGGTAGCAATAAGAGTGGGAGACAGAGAGAGCCCAATATCTCATGAGAGAGTTCTTTATCTAAAACACAAAATCGGGAAAAAAACAAAAAACAAAAATATATATATATATATATAAAGTTTGATAGAAATATATATATAACTTATATAAAACTTGATAGAAATATATATAAAACTTATATTTTCACAATTTAAAAGTTTAGAAATTTTATCTAGCAGACAAATTTTCATTGTCCTAAAACTTGGATAGAAATATATAAAATGATGTAATCCTAATTTTCCCATAAACAAATTGACAAAATCAAACCATTAAAAACCAACCAAATGGAGGGACTAGATGACAAAACAGCTGGCTAGCACTTTAAAGGGGCTGGTCAAAGTTATTTAAAACAGCAATGCTTGAGGGTCACAATTTTTGTGGTTTAAATGATTCGAAATTGTCAAAACGACGTTCAGAAGTTGTTTTAAGTTGTTTTGGTAATTTCGAATCATTTGAGCCATAAAAATTGTGGCCCTCAAACATTTTTCTATTTAAAAAAAGAAAAATAGTAGTGACTTACCAATAAAATTTGTATTGACTATTGGGTTGGTAGAGTTTATCATAAAATTTGTCTCGATAATTTAAATTATTTATTTTAATAAATTTTTTATTTATTTTATTTACATCTAAAATTAAGTTGATTCGATAATATTTAATTTATTATTTTTGTCACTAATATTCATCTTAGATAATTTATTTTTATTACTGATAAATAAGATAAATTAAATAAATTACAATTATCATATTAAATTTTTTATATAAATAATATACACGAAAAATTTTTGAAAAAAATAAACGATTTATATCATAGAGATGGTAAGCTCATAAGCCTAACAGCCCCTTGCTGTTACAACAGGGGAGCTGGTCTTCAAAAAAACTCACATATCTAATTTATAATTATTTATTGAAAATTCAAATACTCATCACTTTAGTTTACAAATGTAAAAATGATAAATTATACTAATAGTCCCTACATTTTGCCGCTTGTATTATTTTGATCTCCACATTTTTAATTAGCTTAATTTTGATCGTTAATTTTAAATTTTGTGTCAATTTGGTCCAATTCATAACGTCATTAGCGTTTTTGACGGAAAATAATCACCAAATTAGTTGGAGATAACACACTGAGTTAAATAAGTTTATAATTATACTCTTAAAATTATGACACATGCCAATTATTTGCATATATTTCATAAAAAAATAAAAAATGTTAAGAGTTATAATCAATTTAATTAAATTCAAACAAAATCATAAATTTAGGATTAAAATCAAACTAATTAAAATTATAAGGACCAAAATAATAGAAGGATAAAAATATAAGGACTACTGTCATAATTTGTTCTTGTAAAAATATTATTATCTCTTAAATTTTATATAAAAAAGTATTATATACGTATATTATTTTTATTAAAAAACAAATAAAGCAATCAATTTAAAACAATGTAGGACAAAAAGTAAAGTTTTAAGGTAAATTTATATTTTTAGTTAACTAAAAAAATTTAGAAAATTATGAAGATATAATTTTTTGTGTAAAAAAAAAATACAACAAAATTATATCTTCAAAAGATGAATAATCCTTCGTAACTCGAAATTCTTTTGCCCCGAATGGCTCTACTGCCCAAAACGATATATTTTTTTTTTTTTCCTTTTTCTTTCTTTCTTTCCTTCTTATATCTCTGAAACAGACTGATGGGCGTAGAGAGAAAAAAGAGAAAAAGAGAAACAAAACAAAAAGAGAGAAAAGAGAAAAGAAAAAAGAAGAGGGAGGGAGAAGGAAGAAAGATAGCACCCATCATTGACGCCGCCATCACTAGCACTGCCATCCTGTGTGTATACACAGATCTATGTATACACATATCTGTATAGATCTGTGTACCTTTCTCTCTTTCTCTGTGTGTATCTCTCTATGCATGTATCTGTGTGTGTATACACATATCTATACCTCTGTGTGTGTGTGTGTGTGTGTGTGTATCTCTCTCTCTCTGATCTGAGTTATGGAAGAAGAAAAGAAAAGAAAAAAAAAATAGAGCAAGAACAGATGATGTGTTGATGATAATGATGTGTAATGATGATGATGATGCCGGCCGGAAGAAAAAAAAATTTGAACTTGCTTTCAGTTTGGTGATTGTGAACAGAGGGAGAGAAAAAGATGAACATAGGGAGAGAGAAAAAAAATAAAAATAAAAATAAAAAAAAATCCAAAACGACGTCGTTTTGGATTTGAGACATTTCGGGCCAAGTGTTTTTAGCAGCGCTGTCAAAAGATTCTCTCATCTTTTGATAAATTTTTTGTCCACCTCTAATCGAATAATACAATTCCCACTGTAAAGTGACTGGGTCACTCCTTTTTTTGTTCAAAAATGTTTAGGACCTCTAAATGAGGAGCATTAGAGGGAACTCTAGAGGTGGGTCTCACCTTATGATTTGATGTTTTGGCTTGTCATATTGCAATTTTTTATTTTTTATTTATTTTTTATGTATTGCCACATCACTAGAGTTGGCATTAAAGCTCCAACTCTAATGCTCTTTATCATTACTCTTTTTTGTTACTCTTTCCTTGTGTCAACATATTATTCTCATAGTTTTTTTTTTTTTTTTTTTTAGCAAGTGAGATAGATATGAGTTCTAGTGATGTGGCAAGAGTAAAAAATAAAATAAAAATAAAAAAATAAAAACATCAATGGAGTGGTGCCAACCCCTAGAGCTCATTCAAAGCTCATGTTTTAGAGCTCCAAAACATTTTTGTGTTTATTATTCTCATTTTTTTTAGCAAGTGACTGGGAAAAAAAAATGCAGGCATTATAGATAGACATACTAAAAAAAATATGGTTAATTATAAATACACTTCTTAAAATTTGCTTAAAATATAAATGGGTAAATTACACTTTGTACCCATGTACTTTGCACCAAATCTCACTTTGACCCCTGCACACGAAATTATGACAGTTAACCCGCTACACTTCTAGTCAAATCTCACTTTAATTCTTACATATGAAATTGTGATAGCCAACCCCCTGTACTTTTGATAAAATCTCACTTTGATTTCTACACAAGTGTCAATGTCCCATTTTTGTTACTCAATTGTTTAAATCTTTAACAAAATTTAGTCATAATATAAGAATGTAACTACGACTTGAGGGTAAGAAAGGAAAATCATCTACATTTTCCACCAATACATACTTTATCCTAAAATTTACATCAAAATATGACTGTATTAAGCTAAAACAAAACCTAGATTGTGAACAATTAAGAAGATGAACTAGGGATTTGCATAAATTAGAATCACAAAACTCTATTTTTCATGGTAACACAGTTTTTTGTCTATTCATCTTTCTTTTTCTTTGATTACCTTGTCGCGTTTTTTTTATTTCAAAAGTTCTACTTTCTTGCATTTTCGTATCAAATTTTTACCATACGAACATATATATATATATCGTATTATATAACTCTCATGTACTTATTACGTAAGACAAAGTGTATAGGTGGAAAACATGGATAATTTTCCTCTCTTACCCTCATTTTGTAGTCACATTTCTGTCACATGATTGGATTTTGTTAAAGATTTAAAAATGAAATAACCAAAGAGGGACATTGACACTAGTGTAGGAATCAAAGTGGGATTTGAGTAAAAGTGCAAGGGGTTGACTGTCACGATTTCATGTGTAGGAACCAAACTGGGATTTGACCAAAAGTGCAGGGGGTTAACTATCATGATTTCATATGTAGGAGCCAAAGTGAGATTTGGTACAAAATGCAGAGGTGCAAAGTATAATTTACCCAATATAGATTGTTCTTTATCGTTTTAATAATTACAAATACTCTCTAATTTTTTATTTGATAGAATTAATAGAAAATATGAAATTTCTAATTATGAAATGGATTATTTGTAATGTAATTAAAAGTATCAGGGGACAAGATATAATTCCTACAACTATCAGGAATAATCTATATTTTAAATAAATCTCAGATAATTTACTTGTAATTTATCAAAAAAATATAAGTGCTATAGGGAGACTTAGGCGTCGTTTGGGAAGGAAAATCGGGGCTAAATTAGCCACGTCGCGACAATAAAGGCTATTTCAGCCACGTCCCGACAAAACGGCATTTCACGGGTATGGGAGAGGCTTCCCCGTGTAAATTTACCCAAATGCCCCCGAAAAGCCAAATGCTCTTCCATATGCAAAATTCGGCTCAGATTCAACCCAACACACACCCATTGCAACTCTGCAGAGAAGAAGAAGAACGGAGCTATCCGAGGCCATCGGACCGACCTTGGCAGAGGAAAGCGCGACCGGAGTACGCATCCGTGGCGCCGAACAACAACGAAACCTCTCAAACTCAAACCGATCTGCAGGTGATGATCTATGGCCTATCTGACTTCGCTTTTTCTTCTTCCCATCTGCATAGTTTAGGTTCATAACAACATCGGTTCATGGCCGATCTGTTCCTTTACGGTCGTTATTGGGTTGATTACGCTTACATTACAGACAGACGGGGCACCGATCTGTCTCTGTGAGAAATATGGGTTTCTGGATCTGTTTGGTATGTTCAAAATCTGTTCGGTAATCAGAAATTTGGAACAGATTTGTATATATACATATATATATATATATATCTATACACGTATATAATATATCTGTTCTGATTAAAATATTTGTTCTGATTTATGAAAATCAGATCTGTTGATCTTATATATCTGTTCTGAATCACACATTTGGAAAAATCAGATTTATGAAAAAACCGTTGTTTAAACTGAAGGAAAATCAGATCTGTTGATCTTATATATCTGTTCTGAAAATCAGATTTATGAAAAAACCGTTGTTTAAACTGAAGGAAATGCATATGTTATATATCTGTTCTGATTTACAAATCTGTTCTATATTTTTTTTGTATCTGTTCGGTTATATTTTGCAATGCAGATCTTATACATCTGTTCGGTGATCACAAATTAGGGCCAGATTTGTTATATTTTTTGTTTATTGTCAATGCTGCACCCTGCATTTTTGCTAAATGCTCAATTCCCATTTGTGAAAAATATATTAATTACATAAAAAATATAATTCCAACTCAATTACGGAAGGAAGTTAGATATATCAACAACAAATTACAAAATATATAAAACTTATAGTACAAAAAAAAAATAACAAAAATTGTCAACAAGTACGCAATGTATTAAAAATATTTTACCAAGATATTAAACAAATATATGTCAAATGTATATTACAAATTTAGATTTAAAAACCAAAGACTGTAAAAATTTTATTACACATATATGACAAAATTGAATTATGAAAAACTATATCATAAATATATTCACAAATGTTTTCAAAATTTAAAAAATTGTAATATTGAAAATATATTACAAATTAGATGTATTAATTTTTATAACAACAAATTTTTATATTTATGAATATATTTATGATATAGTTTGTTTAATATATTTTCAAATTGTCACAAATATATATTATTATATATTATTAATTTTTATAACAACAAATTTTCATATAAATTTCACAAATTTTTATAACAACAAATTGTCACAAATATATATTATTAATTTTTATAACAACAAATTTTCATATAAATTTCACAAATTTTTATATATTTGGGAAGGAAGGTAGATATAATATCTACATATATTAACAACAAATTACAAAATATATGAAATTTATATTACAAATATATTAAAAAAAAACAGTTTATTAACAAATATATGAAAAAAAATATTAGGAAGATATTAATAATATATTACATTATATAATACAAATTTAGAGTTCAAAAGTAAAGACTGTAAAAATTTTATTAAACATATATGACAAAATGTAATTATTAAAAAATATATTACAAATATTTTCAAAAATCCATTTTCAAAATGTAATTATTTTCAAAATGTAATTATTTTCAAAATGTAATTATTAAAAATTTTATTAAACATATATGACAAAATGTAATTATTAAAAAATATATTACAAATATTTTCAAAAATCCATTTTCAACATATCATAAAAAATATATTCAACATATATTACAAAATAGATTTATTAATTTGAGTATATTTTTTACTCAATACAAAATGCTAAATTCTCATTTCAAAAAAATATATTCATTAGATAAAAAATATATTTCGACCTAAATTTGGGAAGGAAGGTAGATATATTATCTACATTTATTAACAACAAATTACAAAATATATGAAATTTATATTACAAATATATTAAAAAAAACAGTTTATTAACAAATATATTAATAACATATTAGAAAGATATTAATAATATTTTAAATTATATATTACAAATTTAGAGTTAAAAACTAAAGAGTGTAAAATTGTTATTAAACATATATGACAAAATTTAATTCTTACAAAATGTAGTACAAATATATTCAAAAATCCATTTTGCTGGCTATCATAAAAAATATATTCAAAATATATTACAAAATAGATTTATTAATTTCAGTATATTGTTTACTCAATACCAAATGCTCATTTCTCATTTGTAAAAAAAAAATGTGCGACTAGATAAAGAATATATTTCGAACTAAATTCGGGAAGGAAGGTAGATATATTACCTACATATATCAACAACAAATTACAAAATATATAGACATGATATTACAAATATATGACAAACTTGGGGTTATTACCAAATATATGAAAAATATATTACAAAGATATTAGTAATATATTAAAATAAATATTACAATTTTTTATTCAAATAGTAAAGAGTGTCAAAAATATATTACAAACTAAATTCGGGAAGAACGGTAAATATATTAACAAGTTCTTAGAAATATATGACAAAGTTGGGTTTATTAAAAAAAAATTATGTTTATATTAAAACGATGTTAAAAACATATGAAAATATAAAATTGCGTTAGTACTCAATCGTGTTCATGTTGATTCATGTAAATTTAATGTATAATAAAGCGTAGCATGGCGTCGTTCACCTCAACTGCAACTTTCAGTACATGGCCACGACGAATGTGTGCCTGTGGACATGGCCCGTGTATTGTTAAGATTTCCAGGTCCACCAAAAATCCAGGGCGTTCCTACTTTGTCTGTCCCCGCCCTGTGGTGAGTGACCCAATCTTTACCGGTCATAACTTTATGAACATTAACAACCCATGAAACTAATAGTTCCATAATTTTCACTCATCAGCCTTGTGTCAGTTGGATTGGTTAGTGTGAAGAACGAAGGCAAGAGAACCAAGCCTATGCGTCACCCGGAGATGAAATTGCCATGCAATTGCGGGCAGATGTCATAGACATTCAACAATCCTTGCGTGTCCTTAAGACCATTGTGTATGTGCTCTGCATTGTCGTTGTCATTTTGTTGTACCGTATGTAAGCACCGTTACCATGTTCTTAGTATGTACAAAGACGTTAGTATGTTGTCAGTATGTTTTTAGTACGTAGTTAGTATGTTTGTAGTATGTTGGTAGTATGTTGTCGCATATGGGAGTCGTAATACTAACAATCATATTTTTGTCCACTACTAACTTCTATGGAACCTGTGTACATACGTTAGTAATGTTCAATGGGTATATGCAAATTTAACTTTAGCATCATATGTCTCTGTTTGTTGTTATTAATGTGTCATGGCTTATGCGTGTATATAACAACCAAATTTGTGATGGTACTCTTTTGTAACCGTACATTAGTAATGGCTTCCACACGTACTTCGCCGCGTAACCACTCGAAAAGCAAAGGCGTTGTCAGTGAGAAGTCAAGCAGTCTTGAAGAGACACAAACTCAGTTAAGCCACAAGGCCTCATGGGACAGTAACTCAGTCCGAGTTTTCCTCCAGTTGATTGCAAATGAGATTAGTAAAGGAAATCGGCCATTCTTAGTCCTCAGTCAGGCAGGGTACAAGTCGTTGTCAAGGAAATTTGAGAAAAAAACAGGAAAAAAACATGGACTTAAACAGTTGAAGAATAAGTACATGAGCTTGAAAAAGGAGTTCCAAGCGTGGACAAAGTTGATGGATTCAAGCAAGGGAGTGTCCGGGATAGGCTTTGACTATGACACCGGTTTGTTTCAGGCACCTGGCGAGTGGTGGGACAAGATGTAATCAGTAAGTACATGTACAAGCAATGTTTCATATTTGTCATTTACTAGTACATTTTTTACTCCTTCATTTAACTTCAATATAATTTATTTATATGAAATATAACGTCTGCCTCTTTTATACATCTATATTTCTGCAGATCAACATGGCGTGTGCGAAGTTCAGGAAAAAAACTTTGGAACACCGTGACTTGATGGAGACGGTTTTCATGGGGGCATCAGCTACTGGGAAGCACCATTGGACCCCGGGAGAGAACCTTCCTGAAGTTGCTGAGGACTCATCTGATTCAGTGCGTAGTTTAGGAGCCCAGCCATTTGCTGTTCCGATACCCGCAGGACGTGGATTCTGATTCTTCACTGGAGCATGTTCCGATTGAAAAGGCAAAAAGGAGAAAGACGCCATCAACAAGTGTTTCAAAGTCGAAGAAGGCAACAAGTGGTTGCGGAAAGCATGGACAGAATGACAGATGTGGTGCGTTCGAAGAATCAGCAGGTCACGGTGAGACACCTCACAGGCAACGAATCGCTCTACACTATTTCCGAGTGCATGCATAAACTGAGCAGTATTCCATCCCTGATTGGTACGTCGTTATTCCACTTCGCCTCAACACTTATGGATAACGCTGATTACCGAGAGGTCATGATGTGCCAGCCTGATGACGACCACATCATTGGATGGCTTACACAGAAGCAGCTCCAGTGTACTGCGTCGGCGCCTTTTGCAAACCTGTTTGGGGGTCGCCGGATGTGATGTATCGGTGTTACGAGTGTTGAAGATGCATGTCCTTCTCTTGCTTTTTAAAACTTTGACTTATGGTATTGTTGGCAATGTACTAAAACAGGATGGTGGTGTGTGCATGTTTGCATTTTCTTTTTTTTTTTTTTTCTTGGTAGCTACGGGCAGCAACAAGTTTTAGGTAAGTTAATGGTTTGACGGACGGAAGCATGGTTGTGCTTCGTTTTTGGGAAATGAATGGGAAGTTTATGTTTTAATATTTTGTGTCGCTACGTTTAAGACAGGGAATTACGTTTTACTTGCACGCTTTTGAATGCCTACATGTCGCAAGTTCATTTGTTAGTTTAGTTTGCTGGCTACTTTTGTGGTTGTTACCACCATGGCCCCCTTGTAAAGCATAAGTTGAACAACTTCTTTTTTTTGTGCAATTCATATGTTCATGCGTTCCAAATTACGTTGGTGACGAAAAACTATATCATAACAAACAATGTCGGCATTTTATAATTGCAAAATTCAATATAATTTAAGTCAATGAATCACGTGCCAACTGACTGAAAGGCTGCCACTTTTGTAGGTTTCGCATCAACGAAGACGCGATGAATCCCTGCGATAGAAGCAACCATGACGAAATAATGGAAATGCTTAATCAAATGGCGGTCCAGGTGCAACAAGAATAGAATTGCACATTTCTACAAGCATGCCAGTTGGCGACAGAATGGTACGACAAACACATGAATAAAACGCCGTGTCGCACTTCTATACTAACCGGGAATACATGGATATGCGAACTGTACGCGGGGCATATGGGTCGATTTGAGGAAAATGTTTGCATGCCGAAGGAAGTTTTTTCCACATTGTGTGAGACATTAGTAAATGATTTTGAGTTACAAGTCCCACAACGTCCACATGGCTTAGCTGTTGAAGAAAGCGTTGCAATGTTTATCCATGTCTTGAAAGGGAAGCAAAATCGGGAAATCCAGGAACGGTTTCAACATTCCAGGGAGACTGTGTCGAGGCACGTGCATAACGTATTAAATTCCATGAAAGAGTTCACTGTTGTTCATTGCCGGCCCACGTACAGTCAGCATCGTATACATCCATACGTGCGGTCTAGAAGGAAATACCTACCGTTCAAGGTACTTCTGCAGAACATGATTGACATATAAATCAGGACAATATATGTTGTTTTTGTTATTAACTACACGTGACGCTTGGAAAAAACGAAACACTTGTTACAAATTTACGCAACAAAACAATTTATCCATGTTTGCAAGACTGCATTGGCGCAATAGACGGAACACATGTCAGTGCATGGGTTACGGGGCCAGATGCGGCAACATATTTCGGTAGGAAATACTGTCACACGCAAAATATAATGGCCGCTGTCGATTTTGACATGTGTTTCATATTCATTTCTTGCGGATGGGAAGGAAGTATGCATGATAGTCGCATATTCAACGAGATACTAACAAATGACAATGTCCCCTTCCCACATCCTGACGAAGGTAACACATGGTCCTGTTATTAGATTTAATAACAAATAATTTTTTCCTGAGAAAGCGTTATATGAAAATGACGCAGAATGTTCTTTTGTGTCAATCATATTGTTGTCATATCTGCAGGCAAATATTATCTTGTCGATTCTGGATATCCAAACCGGATTGGTTACTTAGCACCATTCAAAGGACACCGTTACCACCAACAAGAATTCCGACGTATTGCACGGAACGCGATGGCAAACACGCCAAGGGAATTATTTAACAAAGTGCACTCGTCCTTACGCAGTGTGGTGGAACGCACTTTCGGTGCCTGGAAACAGCGATGGGGGTTTATTCGAGACATGCCTCGGTATGACTTCGCAAATGTGCAAGTTAGTTAGTCGGTGCGTCAATGGCATTACATAATTATATACGGCGAAACACAGGGAACCCAACAACTGTTCAGCCAATCTGTGACGAGGAAGAGGCTATGGCAATAGTAAATGCCATACCAGAAGTTGAACATGACGAGGATGGTTTAATGGTTGGAGGTGAGGACCCCCATATGGCATTGGTCCGCCTTCACATACGCGACAAATTATGTTACATGCGTAATAGCGGAATGTTAGGAAATATATAGTAGTCGAAATAATTTTCGTATGGTTGTCACATAATGACACACGTGGAACAGACTGTATTCAAATATATTATCATGTACAATATGTATGGGTTTCCACGGGAATGTAACCCCTTCTAGTTGCTGACGTGCCTAACTTTGAAAAACAACAATCAATACGAATTTTGCTTTTGGAAAAAAAAAAGAAGCTGAAACAAATAAAAACAAATGAAAAAGAAAAATAATACACAAATTGTCATGTGCGACGTAAATTACAAATAAATGAAACACATAAATATATTAAAAAAAAATTGATTGTATACCAATTAAAAAAACAAGACAACTTAAAAATAAAAATCCAAGACAAAAAAAAAAAACATAGTTAAAAAAAAACATATATAGTAAAAAAAAAAAAAAGACAAAAACATAAATTCCCAAGTGAAAATCGAAAAATTTAAGCACAATACGCCAAATCCAAACCCAAAATAAAAAAAAAGTAACAGGAAAATAAATTAAACAGAGTACGAAAAATCCAAGCGCAAAATAAAAAAAAAAAACTTGAAAGAAAAAAAAAATTAGCGCAAAATCTGACAAATCTAATCAAAAAAAAAAACAAATAAAAAGTAAATAATTTGGATTTGCAAAATTCGGGAGATCGACACCCAAAAAAAAAAAAAAAATCCAAACCCCAAAAAAAAACATAAAATAAATAAAATTAGCAAAATAGGCGAAATCGAAACCTAACATAAAAAAATTAAAATAAAAAATAACGAAAATATGCCAAATCAAAAAAAAAAATTTTAAGCAAACAGCAAAAATTGTAAAAAAAAATACCAAAAAAAAAACATAACAAAAAAAATTTGGGCACCGAAAAGCCAAAATTGAAAAAAAAAAAAAAAAAAAAAAAACAGCAAAAAAGGCCAAATCCCATCCCAAATTAAAAAATAAAAAAAAATGAAAAAGGGCAATTTGGTCATTTAACAGGATGACACCTCACCAAAAAGCCAAAAACCAAAAAGCTCTTCCCAAATTAGACTTTTTAACCCCAGACTAAAATAGCTAAAAAAGTCAAAAAAACTAACTCACTTCTCAAACGGGGGCTTAATATATTCTAATAGCAATCAAAAAGATGATAGAATAAGCCATCAAAACAAAATATTCAAACGCCTAAATTAGCACTAAAAAACACTCTCGTAACTCGAGTTAGGCCAAAGAAAACCAACGTGAAAAATTTAGAGGGCCTTTGGGAGCCCCCAAAATAAGTTACTTCGTTTTTCGAGTCTTTTATTTTTAGTACATTTTTTAAAAAATTGTGTCAATTTTTTTTTAAATTTTTTCGGTCCATCTCATTGAAACGAATCTAAAAAATAAAAAAGATAAAATGAAAAATTCCAATAAAAAATTGGACAAGCCACTATTTTCTCCTTCTTCTTTTTTCTTTTTTTTTTATTTTTTATTTTATTTTTTTGTCTTTTCTAAACTTTTGTTCAAATTTTTTTCTTTTGTTGTCTATATCGTCGAGTAGAATTTAGAAGCCTTAAGTTTTTCAAAAAATTCTAAAAAAAGTTCACTGAAGCAAAATATATATATATATATATATAGCAAAACTAAGCAATCCCCGAACAACACATTAGAAGACAACGCCTACTTTTCACAAAAAACATACCACTAAATTTCTTAGACTACTGTGGTGCTTGGCAGTAGGTAGAGGTGTAAAAATGACCGGTCAGCCCAAAGCCTAGCTATGGCCCGACCAGGCCCAAGACCGAACCCTCCGGCCTAGGTTTGAGTCGGATGTTTCCTAGCCCAGCACGACCCGTGAGCCCGGTCAGTTTGGCCCAGCTCACTCCATGCCCCTCTGACGCCCACCCGAGACCTTGTCCACCCAGCCCACCCGAGACCCCACCGAAATCATAGAGAACTACCAGTGGAGAGGGTGGAATTTCAATCCAAATGATACCTATAGTTTTGACATAAGACCCTACTATGTTTTCCATTTTCGAAGTGTTGTGCTAAAATTACCTTCTCTCTAAAAAGAAAGAGAAAAAAAATCAAACAAATATACTATAATTAGTGTAAACAGTCTCTATCTCTGCCTACAAACTGAATTTCTATAAAATATGTATCACTGCTTGACCGGTGGATGTTGCGCTTGAGCGGTTGGCCTATATGTTTTGCATTGCCTTTACTCGCACCGCTCGAGCGATAAAGTGGTGGCTCGAGCAGTCTTCGTGACTCTATTTTCTATAAAGTGCGCCGTGTGCTATTTTTAGGGTTTAATTTGTCCAGATTCTCAAAGAGGAGTAAAATACAAAATGTTCTACATTGGAGGGTGTTTTTATATGAGTTTCCTTGATGTATAGAAGGTGATCGATTGATCAACAAACTACAGAGTGTCAAACATCAAGAGTTGATTTTGTTCTTTTATTCACATAAAAAAAGAGGTGTTCTTCAGTAGATTTCGGGAAACTTGGGCCTGAAACTTTGATGGACTCCGAAGTAGATCATCGTCTTGCATTCGACATCGATATTGTGGGTTCAACATTGGGCAAAGAAATTCTAAGGTAGAGACGGTGCTGGAAGAGACACATCGAGTTTGGTTCAATTCGGACGTGAATTTACTAAATAATTGAGAGTACTCATGTGTAATTTTTTTTTTCTTTTCCTTCTTAGTGGATTGTTTTGTGGCTTTAGCTCGTAATTTTTATCACAATTGAAGGTGATTTTTTCACGTTAAATTGTTGTGCCTATTTATCATTAATTGTTTGGTTGGAATTGATATTTAAAATTTAAAATTGAAATATAATCACGAATTAATATTTCAAGAGTTATTTTAAATTTTTTAGGAGGCACTACATTTGGATCAAAAATGAAAAGGAATCAACATGAAGAAATAGCGCATGAGATGAACATATATACAGGCAAACATATCTGTGTATATATAAATATAGCTACACAAATTTACAAACATCTAGTTAGGCACTTTGTAAAGGTCTTCTAATAAACTCGCATGAGATGAACATATATAAAGGCAAACATGTATCTGTGTTACACTAAGTCACAAACATCTAGTGGGCAGGCACTTTGTGTAACGCCCTCAAAATAAACCCATAATACATAATATTAACATGCGGAATCATAAGGAAATAAAGTATCTTATTCCATTCATCAGAGTACCATGACATAAAAACATCATAATAAATGCCCTATGGGCTTACATCTTGCCAAGCCAACACTTGGACACAATTCCATGAGTTCTAACTCAAAAACAAATAAAGCCCTAGGCTTGAAAGTTTACAAGTTGTTCAAATAAAACAAATAAAATAAAGCAAGTCTTCGAGTCCAAATCCTCACAAGCTAAGTCCTTGGAGGTAGTGAACCACCTGAACCTGAAAATGAAGTTCCCATATAGGGTGAGCCACAGCCCAGTAGAAAAATACTAAACCAAGCATAAGAATTAACTAAAGTATTAGCATTCGATACATGGTTAACACAAGATAATCACTTTCCAATTTCATGACACGAATGTCTACATTGTCTATGACACCTTTCACTTTCCAATATTTATTCAACTTTCAAATTATATCATCATGGCTCAGAACCTGGCCAACTATAATAGTGATCCAGATGTCACAAAACAAATGAGACTAAAGCTCAAATCACAACACTTCCAAACTTCCAATTGATACACATTATAATGATGCATCATATCAACAACAAATAGCAATATTGCTATTATCAATAAGCACACATATGAGTGATGCTACTGGAGTCCATCCCCTATCTCCTCCCAACAAATCCGGTTTAGAGGTCCATCCCCTATCTTCCCCTAAACCGTGGAGTTCATCCCCTATCTCCTCCAAATGAAATGCATATGCAATGAAACACACAATTGCCATATACAATACATAATCAATACAAGTAATGTTCTGTATTAATTCAACAGTCAACATAAGTGACATAATTTCAGTTATACCTAAGCCGCATGCAAGGTCTACAACAATCAATGGCTATCCTCCACCGATAGCCCAAAACAGTTATTTCTAAACAAGAAATAAATACAACAATGAATGTTAAATCAACATTCTCATAGGTAAGTATTTAAACTACCCAACTATATCATTAATCTCATAATTTCCCCAACTTCATGAATTAAACCCAATTCCACATTTTTCCCTTAAATTAATTATACAGATTAATCTAAGCCAAAACCCTAAGGTTTCTCCCAAAACTACCGAACTACCCCCACATACCAAAATACCAACACTTAGGATTAAAGCGTATAAATGGAGTAGGAAATCCCTACCTCGAAGCAAGAAACCAAAAAGAAGAAGACGAAGATGATAGCCCAAACTCCAAAGTGCTCCAAATCAACAACCGTTCAGATTAAAATGTAGCCCTCACTCTCCTCTACCTTTTTAATGAAGGAACTAGGGTAGATACACACTCTAAATAGATGAAACCTAGGAGAAAAGATGAGTTGGGAAAGAGAAAACTCGTAACCTAGGGTTTTATAAACTGAAAGGGGCTGAAAAACTGTTTTAAAACACGAAATCACGATTTTATACTCAGCGGCCCCGCTCGAGCGGACAAACTCCCGCTCGAGCGGACACTCACAGACTCCCGCTCGAGCGGACAATCCCACGCTCGAGCGGCGGATGCACACTCCCAGCATCTCGACAAACCAGGTCCCCGCTCGAGCGTCCAAATCCCCGCTCGAGCGGCACTCACACACTCCCGCTCGAGCGGCCCAACTCCCGCTCGAGCGTCCAACCCTGCACAAGAAATACTGGATGGGTGTTTTTCCCGCTCGAGCGCCAAAACCCCCGCTCGAGCGGACAAGCCAAAATCTGGGCAACTAGTTTTGGTTCCTAAGCTCAACCAACCTGTTCCAAACCCGCCCAACACATCCCATAACCCAAAACTAAGGAATTAAAGGACGACAACAACAATAATACAACCATGAAATCTACGGAACGTAACTCCGGATACAATAATCAAAAGGGAAAAGACCGGGGTCGTTATACTTTGTAAAGATCTTCTAATAAATTCTAACTAGCGGTCGAGACACATGTAATGCGTGTGTAAATTTTTTTTTAAAAAAAAATTATGTTATGTGATTTATTTTTTTCTCTAATAATATACATATATATCATGATCGTAATATAACGTACGTTAAACATAGCTGTAACATTTGATTTTAATATATTTCATAAATAAAATATGTACAACATAACATATACTAATCTTTAAAAAAAATACAATATTTACTAATTTTCACAAAATAAAATAAAAAAACTATATATTATGAATTCATAAAACATCATCGAAGTTAGGGGTGTAATTTTGGCCCGGCCTGGCCCATCCGGGTTCGGGCCTTGCGAGCTCCCGCCAAAAAATCGGGCTGGGCCGGCCCGGCCCATGGGCCAAAAAACTAGGCCTAGACCCAGGGGTATTCGGGCTTTGGGCAGGCCAGTGGGCCGAGCCCTTGGGTTCGGGCTTTGGGCGGGCTTGGGCGGGCCTAAACAATTTTTTTAATTTTTTTTAATTTTTTCCACCAAAATTTTATTATTTTCCATTAAAAATAACACTAGGCTTTGGCTGGGCCGGGCTTTTGGGCGGGCCTTGAGCGGGCCGATGGGTCGGGCCAAGCGGGTCGGGCCGCGCTTCAAAACGATGGCCCAGGGCCTCGGGCTCAGATCGAGCTCGAGCCTTAACGAGTCGGGCCCGCCTCGAGCCGCAGGCGGGCTTCGGGCCGCTCGTGAGCCACGGGCCAAAGTACTCCAACTAAACAACAAAATGAAAATCTGAATTTTTTATTTTTTTCAAAAAATATAGAATTTATACACCAAAAGCTTGAAACGGTGTATTAATTAAAAATAAATTAATGTAAACAATAAATACAAACAAAGCAAATACTCATACAACATTAGCAATCAAAGAAGATTAGTATTGTTAGACAATTACTTAAAATGTCATATGTTCTCAATAGCACAATGTGGTAAAACAACTTGCAAAAAAATAAATAAATAAATAATTCTATATATCATACCCAAAAAAAACAAAAGCAATTGAAGAATCTTAAACAACTATAGAATTTATATAGAAATAAAAAAAATAATAATAAACAACCACTAAGATGTACTCCTAAGTTCAAATTTTAAAAGATTGCCAAGACAATAATGCACTACTAGAAATATGACTTTTGCGTCTATTTTTTTGCGACTAATTGTTTGGCCGTCGAAAAAAATCACTTTTTACATAAAAAAAATCATTTAACCCAATCGTGTTCTTAACTAACTAAAAAACTAAAAATAAAAAATAAAAAATAAAAAATAATGTAAAACTTGATCTATCTCTCATTTTCACTCTTATTTCCCAAATCTGTCTCCAACGGTGGTATATGAACTCTCTCTCTCTCTCTCTCTCTCTCTCTCTCTCTCTCTCTCAATCTCAAAATCTCTCTCTCGCTCGACTCTCTCTTTTGACTCTCCACTCTCTCTCGCTTGAATCTCACTATCCACTTTCCACTCTCTCTTGCTCGACTCTCACGTGATGAAGATTTGAAGATTTCAATCTACTGTTAATGAAGATTTCGATCGATTCATAATCGGTAAGCCTACTTTCTATGTATGAATCTAACTTTCTGTCTCTCTATTGCTGAATTTCTATGTTGATTTATTCTGAATTTTTTTGTTGATTTCGATCGTTCTTTAATCTGTCTTGTTGATTTATTAGGCAGAATACCTCACTGCCTACTTCTATGTCTCTCTCTGTAATCTAGCGTGTTTGTTTCATGTCTCTCTCTCTCTCTATATATATATATATATCCATGTAATGTATAACAATATATACACATACATTCCACTTTTATGTCCGTCAAACGAATCAGATAAATCTGATGTACTTTGAGACGAGAAGTACAGTATTATCCACTGTACAATTGGTATCGATCAAGCTTTTCTTAGTTGTGATTTACAATGCTTATGAATTTCTCTGCTTTTTATGAATTTATCAGCTTATTATGAATTAGGTTGCCTATTTCTCTAGAGTCGTTGCTATGAAATTAGCATCTTAAATCAATTCTATTAATTGAGAATGAATGTTTGTTTATATATGGAGTGGGGTCCTTAGAGCTTGCTGTTAATCTGAGGCCAGACCTTGTTCCCTTAGTTTAATGCAAATACACTTATTTATAGGTAAATAGATACTAGAAGAATAAAATAAAAAATAAACACAACTAGAAGCCTTTTCTGCAGCTTTAGAGATGGATGGCTTGGTCTTTTTAATCATCCTGTGCACCAATCGTTTATGAATTTAGTCAAACTAATGGGATGTTCCATAAGTAATTGGATATTGAAAGCTCAATTTAATTAAATGGTAGAAATTTATGATGAACAGGCTTTGCAATTAATAGTTGAATTGTTGCTGAATATTTACTTCAAAGTTGCAACCCTTTGAAAAATACCCATAGATGATGGCTTTGAATTCTATGAATATAGAAACAACTTGATCTTGTTTTTGCTCTTCCAAGGATATTTAAAGTTATATAGATAGATAGAGACATGATTTCGGTGATTGATCTTGTTTTTTGCTAATTTGTTAGCTTATTTCTAGTGTTTTACCAGATTCTATGATTGTCAATTTGATAACTATTGAATCATAATTTTCCATGAACATTATTAAAAAAACCGTGTCATGATAGAATAAATTTATATACATATATGAAGATTACTGAAAAGGCAATGTAGGAAAATGTGGGAGCCGAATAAATAGAAGAGTCGGAAGGTGCGTACCCCAGAAATTAGATATTATTCGGCTACATATTGCGTGACTAGGATGCCGAATACGTTAGGAAGGCCGAATATCCGGAGATCAGTAGCTCCGAATAAATAAAAGGGAAATGGGATAAAAGTAGGCTCAGGCCCCGAGGCCCAGAAAGCAAGTATAAATACAAGAACCACAGATTTAGAAAGGTATGTAAGAATCACTTCACTTAACTTAATAAACAAGCTATCTTGAGTGTCTGAACTGACTTGTCCGTCGGAGTGCTAATTTCGGCACCCCCGACCGGAGTGTTTGTATCTTTTCAGGTGACTAGCTGAGGATCACTAGCGTCTCCCAGGATCCGAAGAGTATTTCCAAACCACCTCTCCACAGAAAACGACTGAATGCATAGAAAAGAAATTTGTGACTGCTAAGAATCTACACATTACAACACGTGCCCACCTCTTGTAGTAATCACATTGCTATTGTATCAGGTGATATATGTTTTGTAGAACATAAATGCTTTTTGATACAGCTGATACTTGCCCTTTGAATAACAAATTTTCAATATACAAGGTAGGCCAGTCATATGGCTTGAATTAGTTTTTTAATAATTGCCTAATGTTAATCAGTTTGTTATTATGCAAATAAATGAGTTATGCACTTATCATTGTGATACTTTGGTATGTTATCATCCCAAGCCGAGCAAGTTTGGTATGTTCCTGATCCCTTGAACCAGATTGGCAAGTTGTGGTAAAGATGTCTCAAAGAGGTCTTTTTGATATGGATTCTAATGATGACCCTCAAGTTGAGCCCTATATGACTCAACATTTGGAAGACAACGCTATGCTTCGTAATAAAGAAATTGGTTGGGTAAGAGAATCAATAGAAGGAACAACAATTGATGTTGGGTTGAACTTCATTTGTGAATTCTTAGGTTTGTGATTGTTGAGAAAGAGGTTTGAACTATGCTCTGTGTTTCTTAGATTTCCATTATTTGCAAATAAGAAAAGTTTAACTATTGTTAAAATGTTTCATGCCCAATTGCTGAATTTGTGAGAAATTTATATATGTTTATGTGTTGTTTTATGATCAAGTGTTCGTCAACTTAG
The DNA here is from genome assembly GCA_030407325.1 of Camellia japonica. Classification (NCBI taxonomy): domain Eukaryota; kingdom Viridiplantae; phylum Streptophyta; class Magnoliopsida; order Ericales; family Theaceae; genus Camellia; species Camellia japonica. The sequence continues at coordinate 130,977,182 of JAPPVO010000032.1, forward strand.
TAGTATTCCCAAAATGAGCTTGGTGTAGAGCTTCATAAAGATTTTCTTTCTTTTTATAATGAATGTTTACTTGCCATGGTGGTTGTTTTTTATTCAATTACAATGTCGGTTCTGATAGTTACAACTTAGGAGACATCGTTGTGGACTTTGCATACGGATCTTTGTCCCTTCACCACCAAGAACTTCTTGAAGCTTTGCAAGTAAGCTAACCACACTGCTCTTTGACATGGCCAATGTAATTGAGAGAGAAATCACCACCTTGTAATTGAAAGTATGTTAAAGAGTTTACAAGTAATGTTTCTGTTGCAAGTTTTTGGTGTTTGATCTAATTATAAATTATTTGTTGATATAGGAAAAGAAGCTTGTTGCGGAGATAAAGAGAACAGCTCAAATAGGGAATGAGGTACATTCTGGGACGTATTTCTCTTTCTTGTTTTTATATTCAAATTTATCTTCTTATTTTTATTTGTATCTGCATTTTGCAGGCAGCAACTAAAATTTCAGTATGTCAGCTAATCAGGTTTAGGCAACAAATAACAAAATTACAAGCTTGTTTATAGAAAATGTCCCCAGCTAAGCAAACTAAAGAGGAAACTAAAGAGCTAACCAACCAGGTTCATTGTTTAATTTTTCTTGTTCTTTTGTTGGTTTGCATTACCCATACTTCATACATATTTGATAATTGCTTTTTGAATTGTTGGTATTGTAATCTTCAACTTTGGGCTGCTTGTGTTACCTAGAGCGTTGAATTAAGATGATTTATGTTTTTAGTTATTGTTAATTGAATAACCCATGTTAGGTAGTTTATTTATTTATTTACTTGACAGGTCGTAGATGAAATTAGAGTTGATGTTGCCTCTCTAGTCAGTATTCGTAGAAGTTTTTTTATGAATTTATCTTGTTAGTTGATGTTATTTTTCATGTATTAAATTGGTTTTGACTTTAGCTTGCAGTCTTGACAGTTATCAGTATCACCCAAATGAAGAATTGTTGGGAAGACGACCGAAGATGCTAACAGGTATCTTGTGTAATATTATAAGTAAATTGATATCCATATTTCTTGTGTATTAACCTTTTTATATTTCTTTTGTTTTAGAATGAAGCGGAAGAGGAAGACCTTTAAGATCCCTTGCATTATGGATGAGGCTTTACGTGTGCAGGCAAGTCCCTGACTGCCTTGCACTATTGATGGAGCATCTTCTCCATATGTTTTGAGGTAAACTTTATTGCTAAAGTTCTATTTGTTCTGAAACTGATTTGTATCATTTGTTTATATTTATATCTTGTATTATATTATAAGTAAATTGATATCCATATTTCTTGTGTATTAACATTTTCATATTTCTTTTATTTTAGGATGAAAAGGAAGACCTTTAAGGCCCATTACATTATAGATGAGGCTTTACGTATGCAAGCAAGTCCCTCGCTACCTCGCACTATGGATAGAGCATCTTTTTCATCTATTTCATCTCCACATACAGTATCAACTACCTCTACACGACGAAGTCGAGGATTTGCCCGAGAGATAAAGGAATGAGATACAGTCACTAAGATCCAAGTAAAATTTGATGATAAGTTTCAGCTGGTAAAGGAAAATGGCAAAAAGTTGAAGGGACAATTGGGGTTGATCATGTGCAGCAGACATAGAGTCCCACTTACATATCTCAGTTGGAATGTGATGCATGTTGATATAAAAGAGAATATTTGGAAGGAGGTGAAAGTATATCGTTTTCCTTTTTGCTAATTAGGGTTAGGGTTTATGCTTAGAGTTTTTATTTTTTCCAAGTTATTAGTTATTATTTATTTGATTTCTGATTTCTTGTTAATTGTATTTAGTGTTAATAGGCTGTGTGATGGTCTGTGGAGTTCTAATTTTGATCATTTGCAGTTAAGCTGTTGTCTAGACATTTACTTTTGCATTTGTGTATGCTCTATAATTATGAGGATGAAATTGGCTTTCAATTTATGCTTTGTAGGACAACTTGGTATACTGTCCAGATAAATTCAAGGAGGTTTGTATGCACCTTTGTAGGACATCGTGGAAAGATTATAAAAATAAGATAAAGTCCAAGTATTGGGTTCCATTCAAGAATGATCCAAACATTGCTTCTAAAGTACCTAGTAACATAGTGCCAACCCAGTGAAGGAAACTTGTGCAATATTGGGTGAGTAAAGATGTACAAGTATAAGTATTCTTTATAAATTTCTTATTAATGTTTTAATGATAAATAACTAATGTTTGATATTCCAACCAATGTTATAGGCAATTGCTAAAAAGAATTCTTCAAATTGTTGATTTTGTGGGCCTCCACATACGACCGGAAGGACAACTTTTTCAGATATTCGTTTCAATGTATTGATCTTGTGGCTGCACCTAATATAACAGCTATTTTTTTGGGTGACCGCTCAAGTGGTCATTTGGTCGCTCGAGCGAAGATTTGTAGCTCCCAGTACCTTGCAAGTTTGCAGGCGATACTACTTGAGCGAAGGAATTGTCGCTCGAGTAAAGAATGCAAGCTTCCACTATTTTCACTATAGCTCTACAAAACTTCTGAGACCTTGGATTTACGCTCAAGCTGTGGAAAGTTCGCTCGAGCGAAGCAGTCTCTTTGTATTTTGGCACTTCGCTCGAGCGAAGAAAAGTTCACTCAAGCGGTTTGGTTGGGACAGTAGAGTTATATTGCGATCTAAACACTTTCCCAAATCATTTCTTTCACTCTCCTTCTCTCTCTAACAGCTCTCTTTCCAAAACCCTAGTTAGGAAACTCTAGATTTCATCTAAATAGAGCAAGAATTAATCCTTGGGCTTTTATTAAATTTGTTCTCCTCATCAAGAGCTACATTTTGAGCCGAATAGATCGTGGTATTTCAGAAGCTCATTGGGTGGGCCTTCATCTTTCGTTGTATAGCCTTGAGGTAGGAATATCTTTACTCTTGTATATTCACATTTTGGTCTAAATAGGTGTAAATCTTAAGATGTATGGAACTAGCAAGATGAATGATGTATATATATATAGAGAGAGAGAGAGAGAGGTTTTGTATGATAAAGTGTTTTTGTGGAATTGATGGTGGAGGATTATGAAATCACCTATGAAATAGTGAGTAAACATACTTGAATCAAGGAAAATAAACATTGGTATGGAAAAGCCCCAAATTTTTATATAAACCCTAAGGGATTGGTCATGAATTTGATGAAATGAATAATTGATAAGTAAAATTGGAGAATCCTTGTGATTGTTGGTGTTGTGTGAAAAATGAAAATGTTATGAAATGTGTTTGAAGTGCCCACTTGCTCGGTTCATGTTAGGACGACAAATGTGGGGTTGTGTTTGAGGTGCCCACTTGTCCAGTCTATGTGAGGGTGGCGAATGTGGGGATGTTGTGAGTTGTCCACTAACCGGTTCATGTGAGGATGACAAAAGTGGAAAGGTTTGAGGCGCCCACAAACCATCTATGTGAGGACGAAAAAATATGAAGGTTGAATGCGAATTGTGTCATGTGAAATAATTTTTTTTTCTTTTTAATGAACATAAACATTTGGGCATATATAAAGGTCATGCATATTTTAATCAAATGTTTATATACTTGGTTAAAGTTATTCTCTACTGGGAAAAATTGCTCATTCCTATTTTACTAACATTTCAGGCAATGAAGAGCCCCAAAACCGTCAATGAAGATGAAGAATGAACTGACTTTCTTTTCTTTTGTTTAAAATATAAATTTTTGTGAACTTGAAGTTGTAATGAAACTATGGAACTCTTTTTCTATTTTCTTTTAAGTTCTGTAATTTTGTTTAAAATGTCTCAATGTAATTAGCAAACTAGTAGGGTAATGTAATTGTTTTGAAATCTCCTCTAACTCACTAAGCTGGGATATGTAGTTTGTAATTGTTTTGTAAACAAAAATTTGCAGTTCAATGAGAAAGAGAAATGTTTGAATGGAATTGTGTTTTGTGTATGTGAAGACTGTACTGTTAATTGTCCTATGTAAATGATAATGGTGGGTTGTTACAAATTGATATCAGAGCAAACCAAGTTGAATTCCTGAAACTCATGGGAGGTGACCTTGACACATTGGGTTGTCATGCTAGGATGAGGGGTTGGTGGTTTCATTTGATTAAGTGTTTATGTGATTAGTTATGTATGGGGTTAATCCTCTAGGATATGACTTGTGTCCACTACATTCATCGAAGTCCCTTTGGAAAGGCATCTGATCAATGCTTCTTTCCACCAGGAAATCCTTGAATGTCGTGGAATGAGTTGATATCTTGGGAGAGAGATCTGCATATGTTATGTTTGTTTACGTGCTTGTGTGTTGAGAATGAGATTGAGACTTGAGGAGAAATGACAAATTAGTATATGAATCGTGAGTTAATCTTGTCCACATCTACTCTTATATAAGATGTCTAGATGTGGTAGAGTTCATGGCAAGCCTCGTCGAGGTGGTTGAGATATCCCGGCCCAACCAAACATCCCTCCTCAAGAAGAATGAGTAAGTCAAAACAATGTAGTCGCTCCACCTGCCCAAGACGCTATGGGAGTGCTAGCTTGGGAGATGACCAGGGCCCTTAGGGAGTCAATGGATATTCTTAGAGTTGAACAAGCTTCTAGAACAATAAAAAGGGAGACTAGAGTTTCATTCTTGAAAAAAGAATTTTTTTGCTCAAACCCTACCAAATTTCTTGGGGGTGCTTAACCGTTAAAGGCAGATGAATGGCTTGAGCAAATCACCAAATCTTTTGAGATTTTAGATATTTGGGATAGTGAACTTTGGGTGGCATTTGCTAGTTATCAGTTGAAGGGGGATGCCAGCCAATGATGGAAATATGCCAAGGGTCGAATTGAACATACTTGAGAGGCATTTTCTCATGCCTTTCAAGAGAAATACCTCCCTCCCACTACGAGGGAACGTTTGTAGAGAGAGTTTAAGGAATTTGAACAATCTAACTCCACCGTAACGGAGTTTGAGGCTACCTTTACGAGTTTATCTCGTTTTCTACCAGATCTTGTGGCCACAGAAGAAATAGGTATCTAGAGTTTGAGAAGAGACTAAGGCCAGGAATCTTGATGAAGGTGATTGGAAATATGATCTGGGATTATTACCGGTTAGTGGAGCCTGCAGCACACGTTGAGATCATGCTTGAAGGCGAGGAAAAGACGCGACGACTGAAGAGACAAGGGTTTACCGAGTCTCGAGGAGGTTCTATGGCATTCAAGAGGTTGAAGAGTTCTACATCTTCTCATCTACCACCGTTATCGGCCGTGTCATCGTATCCTATGTCGAGAAAGAGTACAGATAGTACAAGACAAAGTGGGATTACTTGTTATCGATGCGGTGAGCAGGGTCATAAGTCCATTACATGTCCATGGAGGGGTAACCAATAACGTTAACCTTATACTCATCTCAGAATCAAACCTTAGGTGGGAGTTAATCGCCTGTTTGTTACCAGTGTAGCCAGCCAAGTCATATAAAGAAGTTTTGTCCTGTTTTGTCCTCAGACTATCGGGACAGCTAGTGCTTCAGGGTTTCAAATGGGACAAAGCTAGAGGTAGACTCATCAGCCAGTTTAGTCAGGACAGGCTTCTAGAGCTGTACACGGGGCTACCTCCGCACAGTCCATAAAACATGCCTATCATCAAAAGGGTGAACAAAGTGAACAGAGGCCCTAAAGGAGAGTCTATGCAGTTACCACATTCGAGCAGATGACTAGACCGATGATGATACAAGGTACATATCTTATATATAATACTTAGGCCAATATATTGATAGATATGGGAGCATCTCACTCATTTATAACATCTTCGTTTGTATCCATGTTGGGGTTAAAGGCTGAACCATTAGAATCTTCTCTAGTAGTAAAATGGGTAAGATGGTTTTGACCCACGGGTGTCGTGGGTGTGTGATAGAGGTCGTTGATCGCTAACTTCCTTTTAGCTTGGTGATGTTAGAGATGACGGGTTTTGATGTCATTCACGGTATGGACTGGTTATCCTCTTATCATGATATAATAGATTGTTATTGTGGGAGAGTTACTGTATGTACGGCCAGGGGTGACTATTTCTATTTTCTAGGGGATAGGTCTCATAGACTTTTACCACCGTTTCAGAGTCAAGGCAAATTCACTTTCCTTATTGCAACCTTAGTGAATGATGGGAACGATGAAGTACGAAGGGTATTTCCTAGGGTCGTTTGTGAGTATTTAGATATTTTTCCTAAGGACCTTACTAAACTACCACCTCAACGGGAGGTCGAGTTTTCTATAGACTTAGTGCCGAGTACAACACCCATTTCCATGTCCCCTTATCGATTCACTCCAACAGAGTTGTTTGTTTTGAATGAGTAATTGCAAGAATTGTAAGACAAGGGTTTTATATGCCCTAGTACTTACCCCTGGGGAGCACCAACTCTCTTTGTGAAGAAAAAGGATGGTTCCTTACGGTTATGCATTGATTACCGTAAGCTAAATGGAGTGACAGTCAAGCATAAGCACCCGTTGCCAAGAATAGATGATCTTTATGACCAACTCAAGGGTTCTTAATGTTTTTCAAAGATAGATCTAAGATCAAGCTATCATCAGTTACGTGTGAAAGAAGAAGATATTCCGAAAACGGCCTTTCATACTCGTTATGGCCATTATGAATTCCTTGTGATGCCGTTTAGTTTAATTAATGCTCCTGCCACCTTTATGGACCTGATGAATTGGGTTTTTCGAGAATATCTTGACAAATTTGTGGTAGTTTTTGTGGATGATATTCTTATATATTCACTCTCCGAGGAAAAACATAAGGCACACCTTCGTATTGTGTTGCAATTACTTAGGGAGCACAAATTATATGCTAAGTATGAAAAGTGTGAGTCCTGGCTCTCCGAAGTGAAATTCTTAGGTCACGTTATTTCTGAGGATAGGGTTACCATGGATTCTTCAAAGATTGAGGTGGTACAAAATTGGGAGTGACCTAGAAACACATTTGAAATCCACAGTTTCTTGGGTCTTGCCGGTTACTATAGATGGTTAGTGAAAGACTTCTCCGTGTTAGCTTCTCCATTGACTAGGCTAACGAGAAAGGGAGTAAAGTTTGTTTGGGATGAATTATGCGAGAAATCATTCTTAGAGTTGAAGGCTAGGTTAACCACTGCACCAGTTCTAGTCATTCTCGAAAGAGGTTTAGGTTACATTGTATATTGTGATGCCTCCAGAGAAGGTTTGGGATGTGTTTTGATGCAAAAAGGAAAGGTAGTGGCGTATGGTTCGTGCCAATTGAAAACCCACGAGCGGAATTATTCGACCCGTGATTTAGAGCTAACTGCAGTTATTTTTGCTCTAAAATTGTGGAGACATTACTTGTATGGGAAGAAATTTGAGGTGTTTTCAGATCATAAAAGCCTTAAATATTTATTTTCTCAAAAGGATTTGAATTTATGTCAAAGAAGGTGGATGGAATTTTTGGAAGATTATGATTTTGAATTACACTACCATCCTGGAAAAGCCAATGTGGTGACCGATGCCTTGAGTAGAAAATCTGTGAGTACCCTTGCCAATCTTGCAATTAGGGAATGGGAAATGTTGGGTGATTTTGGTGAATTTAATTTGCATCTTGGTGAATCTGCTAAACATGCCATTTTGTTTTTCGTCTTTGCACAACCGACACTTGTAACTCAGGCTACAGAGGAACAATGAAGTGACTTAGAAGTTGAAGCAATCAAGGAAAACATTGCACAGGGGAAAGAGAAAAAGGACTTAAGGATAGATTTGTAACTCCCAGTATCTCACAGGTTTGCAGGAAATACCACTTGAGTGAAGGAATGGTCGCTCGAGTGAAGAATGCGAGCTTCCAGTATTTTCACTGTAACTCTGCAAAATTTCTAAGACCTTACGTTTACTGCGCGAGTAGTGGAAAGTTCGCTCGAGCAAAGCGGTCTCTTTGTATTTTGGCACTTCGCTCGAGCGAAGGAAAGTTCGCTCAAGCGGTCTGGTTAGGATAGTAGAGTTATATTGCGATCCAAACACTTTCCCAAATCATTTCTTTCACTCTCCTTCTCTCTCTAACAACTCTCTTTCCAAAACCCTAGTTAGGAAACTCTAGATTTCATCTAGATAGAGCAAGAATCAATCCTTGGGATTTTATTAAAGTTGTTCTCCTCGTCAAGAGCTACGTTTTGAGCCGAATAGATCATGGTATTTCGGAAGCTCATTGGGTGGGCCTTCATCTTTCGTTGTACAGCCTTGAGGTAGGAATATATTTACTCTTGTATATTCACATTTTGGTCTAAATAGGTATGAATCTTAAGATGGAACTAGCAAGATGAATGATGTATATATATATATATAGAGAGAGAGAGAGAGAGGTTTTGTGTGATAAAGTGTTTTTGTGAAATTGATGGTGGATTATGAAGTCAACTATGAAATACTGAGTAAACATACTTGAATCAAGGAAAATAAACATTGGTATGGAAAAGCCCCAAATTTTTATATGAACCCTAAGGGATTGGTTATGAATTTGATGAAATGGATAATTGATAAGTAAAATTGGAGAATCCTTGTGATTGTTGGTGTTGTGTGAAAAATGCAAATGTTATGGAATGTGTTTGAGGTGCCTGTAGACCGCCCAAACTCTTTCTGCACGTGAGGGCGCGAATTGGGTTCATAGCTACTACAGTTCGGACTCCTGTCACAATTCTGAATCTAATCTCACAAACTGCAATGTAAGACTGATAAATCACCAAAGATTCCAAATCCGGCAAATCGTTTTGGAAAATCGATTTTAATCAAAAAACACCAAACATGGACTGCTTTGCCAGATTTCAAAGTTGCCACCTAAATATTTTGTTTTTGGGAAATTTAGGAAACCCTGACTCGTGCCTAAGGCCACGTGTCCGTCATTACCAAAGTTGCCTCGGCTCGGGAACTTGGGTACGAGAGGGGAAGGTCCTGAAATGAGCACCCCCATCCCCGCTCGCCCGATCAAAGATCGGCCTCTACTAACATGATATGTTGTTTTTGAAAACACATGTGTTCTTATTCCAGTTATTTAGCTAACTTACTACGTGATCCGCACAGCATACAAGTATAGACTAGATCGCCTAAATTGGAACAAAACATTTCAATGTTTGTTTTCGAAATTGGTTTGAATTTGCCACCCTCAAGTGGGCTTAGAAATGCGGATTTGCCACCAAACAATGTGGGCTTAAAACATGATGATTTGCCACCCTCAAGTGGGCTTAAAACTCACATTTTGATGAATTGTTCAAATTCAAGTAATAAAGCCTTCATCCACAGGCATTCATGCAATTAAGCACTTAAGCAAATAGTCTCATGGCAAGCATGCTATTATGGCAACATACACATCTCATGCAGTATGCTAAAACGTAAACACTTACAGTGTACTCCAAGCCAAAACAGAAAACTAGTTAGAAATCAATACATGATCCTAGCTATGTTAAAATGCCTAATGCAACACATGCAAAAATGTAACTAAGTAGGCTCGGCTATCTAAGATGGCATATGAATGCAACAATTGATAACATGCTGTTAAACACATATTCAAGAAAGTGTATTGAAATACGATGCAGTTTGAATGATGTGCCGAGCCCGGTGCATACAAAACAAATGAATGATGCAAACATGCAAGCATAAGGTATGCTAATCGAAATATGCCCTAATCTAACCACTGAAAGCGGGTAAATAAAAGGAGAAAGACGTGGGGTTGCAAGACATGCACACACACACGCACTCTTATTACAACATTATGCCCTCTTGACGAAGGGTCCGAATAAATAAGAGCTAAGCTAAGCTGCTTATTACAAATCAACTAATTAACTAATCTAGCTAGTTAATTATTACAAACCGAATTGAAACTAGCTATGCTAAGCTAATTAGAATATTACAGAGATGAATTAAATTAGCTAAACACATTAACTAATTAATTACAAAACCGGTAAATTAACTATCTAAACAAAGCAGTTAAAATGGCCTCGAGAGGAGGGAGACATGCATGCTCAGTTTGCTTCGCCTAGAAAATGCATTGTCTTGCCATGAGTTGCCTCTGTTTGCACTCGCAGTGACCTCAGAGCATCGAACACACTTTCAAGTTGCATCTGCCTCAAAACAGGAGCATTTTGGAAAATTTTGCTGCAAGTGGCCTGCCGGCCACTTTAACTGGTCGGCAGGCTACCTCAACTGGCCGGCCAGCCACTTTAACTGGTCGGCAGGCTAGTGTAAGTGGCCAGCCGGCCACTTCCCTTTCTAGAATCTTAACTTTGCTGCAACAGAGATCAACAAAGGCACAACAATGCATTTGCAAGGAAATGTGTGTGCAACTACTCTCCTTATCATTTCTCAAACTCAAAGGAGCGTAGTACTCGGCTCTCAAGCCACCAATCACGCATCTCAATGCACGATGGCCAAAGAGCCAAGCTTGCACAATGTTAGTGAATGCACAAACAAGACTTGAAGAGCCTCCACCCTATCATGCATGATCAAGGGTGTCGGCGACCGAGAAACATAACACGTTTCATCACTATGAGTATGAAACGTGCCACATTTCTTGTGTTTGGATTAACGTCCAATCCAAACACATGCAATGCAATACACATGCTTATCTTACACAAGTTTTAGTTGGTTCATTTTGTTTACACATTTTACATTACCAATCCATTCCTTAATTGGTTAAGTCCAATGCAAGAGTCCAATAATGGGAAAGATGGCCTAAGCCCTAAGCACCATAAGCATGAAAGAAGCCTCATGCTTTTGGTTGGTAGAAACCCTCAAGAGAAGGCTAAAACCATTAGGCATGAGAGCCTCCATTCCATGCTCAAGCCAACAAGGGGCTTAAGACCATTTTCAAGGCAAATGAAAGAGTGAAGCATGGAGTGCAATGAAACAAAATTCCAACACTGAAATGGCATGCAAAAGACACTAAAGCATGCAAGCAAAGCATGTAAGACATGTTGAAAAGCCATAAACATCAAGACTAGTGAAGAGCACTTCACTAGGGGCACGTAATACAAAGCTCAAATGGTCAAACCAGCTATGGACAGACCTAAAGCATGCCAAAACAGTGGCCCAAACATGATGACACTTAAGCACAAAAAGCAAGAAAAGCATGCTCATTTGGTAGCTCACAAACAAGGCATAAGGCACAACTCACAAAAGCTATGAAAGAATGGAATATGTGAGATTATGACTATGCTATATGCACTGAAATCATGTGAGAAATTAGGCTAAGGCATGCAAACAACCCAAGCGAAGCATGCTAAAGGCCCTAAAACTCAAAGCTAGTTAAGGCACTTGCACTATAGCTATGCAATACATGAACCATATGACCAAGACCACTCAAAACAATCCTAAAGCATGCTAAAACATTAGCAAAAATGTGCTGGAGGGGAGCATACACATGCTAGATTAATAGGCTAATTCATTAAGCATATTAGGCTAGTGAGCAATATTGCACTACAAGTGCAAGATACAAGCAACCAATGAGCAAACCAACCAAAAATAGAGTTATGGTAGATCCAAAAAGTCACAAAAACATGCTTGAACTCAGCTTAAAAGAATGAGAAATACATGCTCATTCGGTAGGCCATCAATGCATGCAAACAAGACAAGAGGAGAGGGGACCACCCCCTCCCATTTTGGACCTCAATACCACCTTTCCACCACTGAAATTCCCCTGGAATTCAGTGGTTTAAAGACCAAGAAAAGATGGTTTCAAAAGCTTAGGAAGTTGGCTCAAAAGGCTTTACAAGCCAAAGAGCAAAGGGAGAGACAATCCTCTAACACAAAAAGGGCTTAAACTACCATTTTTAGGACTGAAAAATAGAGTTTTTTTTAGTTCAACACCACCCCAAAAAGCAGCCCCAAAGTAGTTGAAAACTATGGCAAAGCTAGTATGCAAAACAAGCTAAAAAGAAGAGAGTTCTTACCCTTGAAGCACAGCTACAAACAGGTCCAATTCTGAGCTAAAACCACCTTTTGGAGCTCAAACAAGGCTCCAAGGAATCTCAGCTCAATGGTGATCAAGTTTGATCAAGGATGCTTAGGCAAAGGAGAGGTGTATCTAAGCTTTCATACACAAAAGGGCAAGTGGGAGTGAACTTTAGAAAGAGGGGCAGAGATTTAGCTCTGAAAATTTTCTAAAGAGAGAGGATTTTTTAGAGAGAGAGACTCCCAAAATTGCTTCAATGTTCTCTCCTTCCAAAATATGAGATATGGCTCCATATATAGCAAAAATGGAGCTTTGGTCGAAATATCTGAGTTTGGAAATATCTGGAGCAGTGTACAACAGTTGGAGGGAAAAGATCTACAAAAAAAATGAGTTGTTTTAAAAAGTGGCCGGCCGGCTACTTCAACTGGCCGACCGGCTACTTTTCTGGCCGACAGCAAAAATTTGCTCTGCATGTCAAACTTCAAATGGGCATATCTCCTTCATCTGAACTCCTTTTCAGTCATTCTTGTGTCCAAATTGAAGCCCCAGAAGTAAGCTTTCCAATGGTGGAAGCCTCACATCAAAATTGCAACTGTGAAAAAAGTTATGTCTGTTTTGGTGAAGCTTCTCAGTTTCGATTCTTCTCGGATTCATGCCGAACTTCTCCCAAATTAGTTTTCTTCTCTCCTCTCCTCTTTTCTTCAACTCCAAACCCCTAAGTAAGGTGTTTTGAAAGAGTTTTCAGATATTTCACCTCTCTTTCATTCATTTCCACTTTGTCCTTGCTCGGTTTACTGAAAAGCGTAACATTTAATGAAATGTGAGCCTCGGAGCATCGCAGAAACCTTTTTCAAAATATTTTGAAAGAGAGGGTTTTAAGATCTAAAATCGTTTGATCAAGAAATGGGGTGTGAGGTTTGGATTTGACTCTCCTCTTGCTGAAGAAATTGAACCTTTGCATAGCGTAGCCTACATCACTAAGTAAGCCATCAGTAACACCCAAGTCTTAAGGGCGGTCAAAAATGGGGTGTCTACAGTGCCCACTTTCCCGCTCCGTGTTAGGACAACAAATGTGGGGTTGTGTTTGAGGTGCCCACTTGCTCGATCCACGTGAGGGCGGCGAATGTGGAGATGTTATGAGGTGTCCACTAGCCGGTTCATGTGAGGACGACAAAAGTGGAAAGGTTTAAGGCGTTAAGAAGCCATGCGTGTGAGGACGGAAAAATGTAGAGGTTGAATGCGAATTGTGTGATGTGAAATAAATTATTTTTTTTTAAATGAACATAAACTTTTGGGCATATATAAAGGTCATGCATATTTAAATCAAATGTTTATATACTTGGTTAAAGTTATTCTTTACTGGGAAAAATTGCTCATTCCTATTTTACTAACATTTTAGGCAATGAACCGTCAATGAAGATGAAGAATGAACTGACTTTCGTTTCTTTTGTTTAAAATATAAAATTTTGTGAACTTGACGTTGTAATGAAACTATGGAACTCTTTTTCTATTTTCTTTTAAGTTTTGTAATTTTGTTTAAAATGCCTCAATGTAATTAGCAAACTAGTAGGGTAATGTAATTGTTTTGAAATCTCCTCTAGCTCACTGAACAGAGATATGTAGTTTGTAATTGTTTTGTAAACAAAAATCTGCAGTTCAATAAGAAAGAAATGCTTGAATGGAATTGCGTTGTGTGTATGTCAAGACTATACTTTTAACTGTTCTATGTAAATGATATTAGTGGGGTGTTACATCATTTGAGACTACATTTGGTGCTGTAGTTGCAGCCACTCCTGGTGCACTTGGTGTGACACTTGTGGCTGCAGCTGTGACTACACCTAGTGTTGCACTTGTGACTTATTATGTTGTGAAGACTTGAGCTCCTAACTTGAAAAAACTTGTAGATAACATATAAAGGGGAGCGAATAGATAAGATGAGTCTCTGGAAGAGGGCACACAACCTGAATGATCATGATGTGGTGGAAATTGTGGTATGTCTATGGTTTAAAAGTTTTTACATATATTTTACTTTTTACCAAACATTGTCCTTGTGTATTCAAAATGTAGGAGGAATACAATGCGCATCTTTGGAAAGTTCCTAAGGAGCAACATATGATTGAGTATTACGATGAGATTTACCATAAAATTGTTGGAAATGATGGACATGAGTACTGCAAGACTTATAGGAGAGGAGTGCCCTGGAGTGCGGTGTATGCGCGAGGCAGCGATCCATCCCAATCATCAGTAACCCTTTTATTTATTGATGAGATCACACGATGTGTGACACAAGACGTTGAGTCTAGGTTCACTACAACGATCAAGAACTTGACGGTATATGTTTTGTTCTTAGAGTCATAGGGTGTGGCTGGGATTACGAGCTTAAGAGAGGTGCAATACTTACAAATTGATAAATTTTACGTTTTATATCAAATTTATATATATATACATATGGAAATTATTAACATATTATACTAACATATTGTAGGTGCCGAATGCATCTAGTGGGCAACAAGCTTCAAAAGAAGATAAGGTGCTTCTCTAACTTTATTAGTTCATTTCTTTTCACAACATTTTGTCAGAATACATCTCACATCAGCACTTTGAGGGTGACCATTGATGACATTCCTGTTCAACCTCTTATATAACTTGCATAACATTCAAAAGCTGCAGTGAACCTGATCTTTGTGTTCTGGTTATGAACTTCTTACTCTTTGGACTACTTTATGGAGTAGTTTCTTGTTGAATTGTAGAAAGTTCTTCTAATCTGTCTTGTATTGAATTTGGGATTAGATCAAATCTGTTATGAACTTTGACTGGACTAGGTCAAATATGTTATGAACTTTGATTGGACTAACTCGACTTAAGGGATGAGCATAATATGGATCAAATATGTTACGAACTTTGACTGGACTAACTCTACTTGAAGGATGAGTTGATATTTGAGCTGGTTGTTGTGGGTTGATTTAGGTATGTGTGGGCTGGTATGTTTTGGAAGTATTAGGTTGAGTTTTACCATCACAGATTTGCTTGAAGTAGGTATTATTGTTTTAATTTTGATGAGCTTGTTTTGTATTATTTTGTTTTGATTTTGCCTTAAGATTTCTAATTTTTTCTATGATATTTCTATGAGATGATTAAATGATTAACTCTTTTCAAACTAGTATTGATTCTAAGAACAATTCTGAACCTCTTTGTACCCCTGTTGGAAAAGGTTTTGGCATCCAAGTTAGTCAACTAATATATTGATGTATATTTTTGCATGTAGTGTTGAGAGAGTAGTTGATATAATTGAGTGGATGATATTGAGAGCTAAACTGAGATTTTTATTTTTTTTTTAAATTTTATTTTATTTTGTTTTTTTTTAGTACTTAAATCTATTAGTATTTTGTATAAATACTTTTAAGGATGGTTGATGGATATTTGTTTTGCATGTCTAGAAGTTTATATTTTGTATGCACATTTTTTTTTTTTTTTTTTTAAGAAAGATAATTTTGTTGAGAGAAGAGATGGAAAATAATTCATGAATATTAGAATTTTTGCAAATATCACTTTACATTTATTGTATATAATTTTGAATATATATATATATATGAGAATATAGGTCGCTAAAACATTGTAGGCATTTTTTTTATATTTTTAATAAGATGGTCGCTAATACAATGTAGGCATTTTTTTTTTTTTTTTTTTTTTTTGCGACGGCAAAACATTAATTGCCATAGTTTGCGACTATTATTTTGCAATCACAAAAAGTATTTGTCACCCTCACATTTGTATCCCCCATTTACCTTTGCAAGATCCGTCGCAAAAGGTCTTTTACGACTGTATTTCTATTACTTGCGACAACTTGTAGCAGTAGCAAAAAAATGCTCTTTCATAATATCAAAAGTATGAATGATAGCGTCTACATCAAACCCTCGAGCAATATCTTTTTCAATGTACGTAATCCAGTAACTAGTCAGAAAACCATCTTCTATCCTATTGCGCTAAAAAATTAAAAATAGTTTTAAAAATCGGGGGCTACTCTATATAATTTTGAAATTATCTAAAAAAAAATTTGAGGGTGCGAACTCCTATAATTTTAAATTATTTTAAAATTTCTAAAATAATATATGATATTTTTTAAATTCCCCCGCCCCCAAGATCCATCCTTGGGTGTGACTTAATACTCTAAGGTCATTTTGATTCAAAAGATTAATAGTGAAGTATTAATAATCCTATTAAATTAGTGTGGTATTCACTATCCAATTGGATTAATATCCATTGGATTAATAATCCCACCCCTACCTCATTACTAATAATCCTACACATTTGTTGGATTAATTATCCGTTGGATTAATAATCCTAAACCAAAATGTTAAAACAAACATAGGATAATTGGGCCGACGGATTAATAATCTCATTCTCATACTCTAATCCACACAATCAAACATGCCCTAAAACTACCAAATAGCCTTTCCTTTCAACCAGTTGAGTACTTGCTAGAAGACTAAGAATTAAACAATACTATAATCATGTCATGTTATCTTTATCAATTTGTTCATAATATGATGTGTCATACTGAATTAGTAATAAATATATGAGTGATTCATTGATTGATATGGATGTTGGGAAGTGGAGGAAGGGGGTTATTTGAAATCTTTTGAGGAAGATGCTTAGTTTGTGTTAACTTTGCCTTTTTCTGTGACTGGTGCGTCGGATCGTTGGGTATGGCACTTTAGTGGATCTGGCATTTATGATGTATCCTCAGGCTATCAGGTGGCCATGGATCTTTTTGGTGAAGCAATTTTGGCCAGAAGAGGTAGGGACTCGAGTAGTGGAGGGGATGGTTCCACAACTCTTTGGCGAGGTGTTTGGAAGGTTGTGGTGCCGGGGAAGATTAGACATTTTCTTTGGAATGTTGTCACGATGTATTACCAGTGATGGAAGTGCTTCTGAAACGAAGAGTTGGAAGTGGTGGTCCTTGCATTCTTTGTGCTGAACAACGAGAAACGGTTTTCCATTTGCTGGTAGGCTGCCCTGTGTCGGTTTTCCATTTGGCATGTGAGCAGCATGTTTCGTTCGCGGACTGGTGGGCGAATTTGGGTCAGCAGGTTGAGGAGAGGGATGATCAAGAGTGGTGTCTCGTGTTAGGAAAAGGTTTCTTCCTAATCAGGATTCGGTAAGACATAAAATAACAAATAAGAAAGATAATCAAATCAAAGAAATCAAATCCACATAAAAATACAAGAATTTTCGTGGTTCATTCCAAAATAAGACTGCGTCCACGGCTACTGCAATTTTTACTATGATTAAAAAATGATTAACCTAAAAGAAACGCCTCTTTTATCTATGAGAGGGTAATTTATATTCATAAATTGGGCCGGGCTAGGTGTTGGGCCGAGATAAGCTCAAGAATGATACCCAGTAGGAAAGGAGAAGTATGGGTAGTTTGGTTGCCGAATGGGCATCCGTAGCTCGGTTGTGGCAAGTATCGAGATAGTCCGGTCCAGGATAGTAGACCGGACGTAGAGTCATACCGGTTCTTGTATACTAAGTCGGTCGTATATTGACACCGGTTCGGACTCGTTAGTCCGGCTTGGTCACGCCCTATTTCGGTTGACCTTTCTTATGTTTAGCTCGGTCATGGTATGGGAAACCGAGGTAAGAGAGGTAAAAGAAAGGTTTGGTTGCCCCTTTAGTTCGGTTCAAATTCTCTTATGGATAGCTCGGTCATAGCATGGGGAGACCGAGGTAAGAAAAGTGAAGGTAAAGTCCGGACTATGGGCTACTTCGGTTGTGAAGGAGCTCGGCCATATTAAAGCCATCTCACTTGGCTTATGCAGTGAGGGGGTGTTGGAGGATAAGCATTATCTTCCGCGAGTATGAATCCTAGAGGACTCTGCGCAAGGAGGAGTAATCCTAGAAGGACTCTACGCATGGAGAATAGAGTCCTACCAGGATTGTGCCATGCGAAACCTATAAAAGCTCACCAATATCACCTTTGAGAGGTAATGCAATACTCCCTGAATTCACAGAGCTTTTGCCTTTGTCTTACTTACTGACTTAGGCATCGGAGAGGTTTCCGGCACACACCCGCCGGCTAGCTCACGTGTGTATTTTCAGGGAACGACGTCGTACGGAGGAGCGCAGACTTGGTCAACAGGATTATACGAGAAGGTGTATTTCTTTCCCGTACAATTGGCGCCGTCTGTGGGAATCAGACAAGAACAACCTCTTGATCAAGCTTTTTCTCCCAAAAATCAATGGCGAACAACG
The DNA here is from genome assembly GCA_030407325.1 of Camellia japonica. Lineage (NCBI taxonomy): Eukaryota > Viridiplantae > Streptophyta > Magnoliopsida > Ericales > Theaceae > Camellia > Camellia japonica. Next base: position 130,995,361 of record JAPPVO010000032.1, read on the forward strand.
AAGAATTACCTCAGTCCGCCGTCGACGGACTAACTCCAGAAGGGGGTGCAAGGCGCGAAGGCCTACCCGTGGTCACTCCCATGGCGAACCTGGAACCACACAGACAAAATTCCAGGAGGGATGCAAGGGGACGAAGGCGGAATAACAGCCCTCATCCCTCTCGTTCGCAAAGCCCAGAAAGACAAAGACGCAGAATTGATCCTCAAACTTTGGAAGATCGCGTCAGGAACAAGACGAATTGATCCGTCGGATGGCAGCAGACATGGAATCTCTGAAACGTCAGGTGAAAGGAAAAGAAGTGGCGACAGGAGAGGGGCGCACGAACAAGACGCCCCCTCGCCACTCGGAAAGTCGTAGTAGGAATACTACACCCTCACAAGGGGAGAACAAGAGCCTCAGGACAGGCGACACGCAATCCAGATCTTCCAGAACTCGTCACTCCAGGTCTGAGAGGGCGAGGTCTGAAAGGTCACACACCGGGGAAGCACATACTGGCCCTCGCATACGCACCAGACAAGGTCCAGGCAGACAGAGTTGCCCAGATCGTCCGACCTACGGACCGTGCTAGAAGAGAAAGCACGGTGGAAGGAGGACGCTAGAGCGCGCGATCCACACAGAGTTTCTGCCTTACAGCGGTTGGCTCCTCGGACGCATGGAAGCGTCGAGGTTGGAATGCCAATACCGCGCCCGGCCTACGAACCAGCGGACAAGGCATTGGCGAGGCTGCAGACCTCACCATTCGTCCCAGCAATAGAGAACGCGCCCCTACCGTCAGGCTTCCTACAGCCCAAATTCACAACATATGAGGGGAAGACGGACCCTTACTCACACTTAAGCCACTTTCGCCAGGTCATGGCTGTATACCGGCGGAATGAGGCCTTGATGTGCATCCTATTCCCCTCAAGCCTAGGTGACCTAGGCCTGACTTGGTTTGAGAAGCTTCCAGAGGGCAGCATAGCCTCCTGGGCGCAACTGGCGGAGGCGTTTGTAACGCGATTCAGAACAAACACGAAAACCCCAGTGGAGATCGACCAGTTACTCTCCATCGACATGGGTGATAAGGAGACCCTGAGGTCATATAACAGTCGCTACTGGGAGACATTCAACCAGATTGGGGACTGCCCAACCAATCTCGCCATTGCGCAATATAAAAGAGGCCTCCCAGTCGGGAACAGACTTAGGGATTCTATCACCATGACGCCACCCCTCACCATGGAGGCCCTGATGGAGAGAGTGCACCAGCACATCAGGGTGGAAGAGGATGGCGCTCGTGCCAAAGCAAAATCTGGCACGGTCGCAGCACCAGAGAAGAAGGCCTCAGCAAAGGTCAACGCAGTAGACCGTCCGAACAGAAACGGACGTGGCAAAAGAGACAATGGAGAGGACCAAGATAAAAGATGGCTGAGAGTCCGCACTGCCATCACCACGGTCTTCAAGAAACCAATCTACCGTATACTTAGCGAAATTCGAGACGAGCCTTTCGTCAAGTGGCCAGCTAAGTTAGGCGAAGCTCAGAAGGACTACGATGACAGATCGAGGTGCACCTTCCACAAAGAAAAGGGGCACCGCACTGAGAATTGCACACCATTGAGGCAGCATCTGGAAGATTAGTGGCAGGGTCACCTGGACAAATACATAGAAGGAGGGGCACAGCCAGCCCCCCAGGACCACAATATGCCCAATGGAATGCCGAACGACGCCCCACCTCAAGGCGTCATCAACGTAATACATGGAGTCTTTGAACCTGAGCGTGTATGCGAGCTCAGAGGTTCAATCAAAAAGGCTGAGCACTTCAGAGAGGTACTAAGTGTCCAACCAGTCGCCAAAAAGGGGAAGAGGCCACAAATGTCATGTCCTTCTCAGATAAAGACTTGGCAAGGATTTATTGCCCTCACAACGATGCCTTGGTCGTCACTCTTCGAGTCAAGGATTTTGACGTCAAGCGGATTCTGATTGACCAAGGTAGTTCGTGAAATCATGTATTATGAAACCTTCAAGCAACTAAAGTTGCAAGAAAGACTTGGCGCCTGCCGTATCTCCCCTTATCGGATTCAACTATGCCAGAATGGCCCGTCGGCAAAATTATCCTCCCAGTCAGAGCAGGGAGTGTGACGAAACAAGTGGGTTTTGGGTGATAAAGGTCCCTCCACCTACAACGTTATCTTGGGCAGAACATGGCTGCATGCCATGCGCTCGGTGGCATCCTCCTACCACCAAGTGATGCGATTTCCCAACGACACCGGAATAATTGAAGAAGTATATGGGGACCAGATTATGTCCAAACAATGCTTCGTCACAACGAATGGCAGCCGCGCTGCCAAAGGATATGTTCATTCGGTTGAAGAACCTGAGAGTAATGAACTGTTCGCAGAGGTTGGCAAAGCGGCTGATCAGAAAGCGGTGGAGACTTGGTGGAATCAGAATAGATGAAAGAACCCGGATAAGTTCTTCTTGCTTGGTTCGTCGTTATCCAGCGCTGAGAGTTGGAGTTGGAATTCCTGACCTCCAACATCGAAGTTTGCCTGGACCCATACGACATGCCAGGCATTGATCCAAACTCATCTGCCACCAACTCAATGTCCACCCTTCTGCCAGACCAGTCATTCAACGCACGCAGATCGGCACTCCACCACGCCGAATAGTGGCAGAAGAAGTGGGAAACCTGCTGGAGGCAGGGGCAATCAGAGAGGTACATTACCCAATGGATCTCCAACACGTCGTGGTGCCAAAGAAGAATGGCAAGTGGCGCGTTCTGCGTCGACTACAAGACGGTCAACAAAGCGTGCCCAAAGGATAGTTTCCCCCTACCAAGGATAGATCAATTGGTGGACCTAACAGCTGGGCACAGCAGGCTTAGCTTTCTTGACGCATACAGAGGCTACCACCAGATAGCCATGCACGAACCTGATCAGGAAGTTACATCCTTCACCACTCCAAGAGGACTATACTGCTACAAGGTCATGCCCTTTGGCCTAAAGAACGCAGGGGCGACATTCCAGAGAATGGTCACAAAGATGTTCGAGCCATTGTTAGGCAGAACAATGGAGGCTTACATCGACGACATGGTGGTCAAAAGCAAGGATGCGGATGACCATCTAAAGGACCTAGATGAGATGTTCCAGATCCTGAAGAAACACAAGCTGCGCCTTAACGCTTCTAAGTGCGCATTCGGTGTAGGGTCTGGCAAGTTTCTGGGTTTCCTGGTGACCAACCGGGGTATTGAGGCAGACCCCTCCCAAATCAAAGCAATTCAGGAGTTAGAAGGCCTAACTCAGTGAAAGAAGTGCAGCATCTCACCGGCATGGCAGCAGCACTTAACCGATTCATCAGCCGGTCTTCAGACAGATTGCGTCCATTCTTTCAGTCATTAAAAGCTAAGTTTGAGTGGGACGAAGAATGCGACCGAGCTCTGGAGAGTTTGAAGGAATACATGTCTTCTCCACCACTACTTGTCACCCAATACCTGGAGAAGAACTCTTCCTCTACTTGGCAGTCTCTCAGCACGCGGTAAGTGCGTGTTGGTTCGGCAGAAGGAATCCAACATCTCCAATCTTCTATGTCAGCAAGACATTGTTGGGCCGAAACAAGGTATTTGCCTCTAGAGAACTAGCCTGGCCTTAATGATGGCCTCCAGGAAATTGGCGCACTACTTTCACGCCCACACCATTGTCGTCTCACAGCCTTTCCCACTAAAAGCTTTTTGAGGGCGAACTTTTCTGGGCGAATTTGAAGTGGGCAGTGGAGTTGGGACAATATGACATCAAGTTCCAACCCAGAACCGCAGTAAAGGCCCAATCTTTGGCAGACTTCGTCGCTGAGTTCACTCCTGGAAGCCACCAAGTCTGCCCAATCGACCTGACTGACACAACCGAACTAGGGATGGAGATTGACGCCGGAATAGCGCAACCCCTAGTCAGGTACTCAGCCAGACCCAAGGCAGACCAGAGTAGAAAGCGAGGAAGCAGACCTTGCTACACCAAGTCAAAACTCAACAACAAATGACTTGGTCCCATCAAGACAAGGGGCAGACTGCAATATGGATCATGAAGAAAGCTCCAGCGACATTCCAGACCCCACAACATCATCTGATCCCTCCACATGCTGGAAGTTGTTTGTAGGGAGATGTGGAAGCTCTTTGTGGATGGAGCATCCAACCGACATGGAGCAGGACTTGGCATAGTCCTCATCTCTCCAGACGGCCTGGTATGGAACAAGCAATCAACCTTGGCTTCCCAGCATCAAATAATGAAGCGGAGTATGAAGCGCTTCTGCAGGCTCAATCAGCACCTACATGAAGGCCACCGAGCTAATGGTTACAGCGACTCACATTGGTGGTAAATCAAATATCTGGACTACGAGGCAAAGGATGAAGAATGGCAAGTACCAAGACTTTGGTCAGAACAGAGATCAAAAGTTGAAGTAGAATAGAACAGATGGCAGGAGGAACAGCAGAGACGAACTAGCAGGCTTCGCCTCAATGGCAGACACCTCCATCCTCACCCACTATTGATCGACTACCTGCCTAGACCAAGCATTGAAGACCCAGAAGCTGAAGAGGTATGTTGTGCGGAGTTAGGCCCTTCTTGGATGGATCCCATCATACTGTTCCTGAAAGACGGCACTCTACCAGAAGAAAAGAAAGAAGCCAACAGAATAAGAGCAAAGTCGCAGCGATTTGGCTCTCTCCATCCTTGGCATTATACAAGAAGTCGTTTTCAGGACCTTACTTAAAGTGTGTTCACCCCAGCAAGGTGGAAGCATTCCTGTTCGAAATACATGAGGGGTATGTGGCAGCCATCAAGGAGGAAGATCATTGGCATACCGAGCTATTTCACAAGGATACTGGTGGCCATACATGCAAGCGGATTCAGAGAAATATGTTAAAAAATGCGAAAAGTGTCAAAAGTTTGCGCACCAAATACACCAACCTGCCAGAGAACTACTACCATTAACTAGCCCATGGCCTTTCGCAATGTGGGGCTTAGACATAGTAGGTCCACTTCCAACAGCACCTGGCAACAGGAAGTTCTTTCTTGCGGCAACAGACTACTTCACCAAGTGGGTGGAAGCAGAAGCCTTGGCGTCAATCAAGGAAAAAGATGTGAAGAAGTTTTTTGGCAGAACATCATTACACGTTTGGCATACCAAAGCACTGATCTCAGACAACGGCACTCAGTTGACGGCAGAATTTTCAGAGGCTTTTTGAAGATACAAGATAGAATTCTACAATTCTACACCGGCGTATCCCCAAGCAAACGGTCAAGCAGAGGCTCAAACAAGGTATTGGACGGATTGAAGAAAAGGTTAGAAAGCAAAAGGCAAGTGGGCAGAGACTCCCTCATGTTTTATGGGCTTATCGCACCACACCACGCGGTCAACAGGAGAAACTCCATTCTCCTTAGCCTATGGCATGGAAGCAGTCATCCCATTAGAAGTTGGACTCCCCACAATCCGGAGCGAAAATTTTGATCCAGACCTAAATGGCGAAGCATAGCACTGGAACTTGACCTTGGAAGAAAGAAGAGACAGAGCATTGGTTCACATCGCCTACCAACAAGAACTATCTAGGAAGTATAACAAACAGTGCATCCGAGACAATTCAAGATCGGTGATTGGGTACTTCGCAAAGTTATGGGCAACACTTGGTCCCAGGAGACGGCAAGTTAGGGCCTAACTGGGAAGGTCCTTACAAAGTGGTCGGATTAGCAGGAAAAGGGGCATACCACTTGGAAGATGAGGACGGCAAAGCAATTCCTAGGCCATGGAACACTGCCAATCTTAAGTTATTTTACTTTTAGCTTTTTCTTTTTCCCTTTAAGTATATGTAAGTTTTCCCTTCTCAAATAAAACAAATCGATTCTTTTTCAGCATATTTGTTTTAGTAGAAAGTACTTTGTAAGTTAGTAGCATTGTAAACATAGTTGGCCGGATTAAACCAACTAACCCTCCTAAGCCCAGGATAAGGATCCAGGCTGCAGGACGTTTGGTCGGAATAACCAAACACTATGTTCTAGGTTGGCTGGAAAAACCAACTCTTTGTACTCTTCAGCCGAAGTAGGTATGGCTGAAGAGTGGTTGGCTGGATTAAACCAACTCTTTGTACTCTTCAGCCGAAGTAGGTATGGCTGAAGAGTGGTTGGCTGGATTAAACCAACACTTGTACTCTTCAGCCGAAGTAGGTATGGCTGAAGAGTGGTTGGCTGGATTAAACCAACACTGTACTCTTCAGCCGAAGTAAGTGTATGGCTGAAGAGTGGTTGGCTGGAAAAACCAACTCTTTGTACTCTTCAGCCGAAGTAAGTGTATGGCTGAAGAGTGGTTGGCTGGATTAAACCAACACACTGTACTCTTCAGCCGAAGTAATATGGCTGAAGAGTGGTTGGCTGGATTAAACCAACTCTTGTACTCTTCAGCCGAAGTAATGTATGGCTGAAGAGTGGTTGGCTGGATTAAACCAACTCTTTGTACTCTTCAGCCGAAGTAAGTATGGCTGAAGAGTGGTTGGCTGGATTAAACCAACACTTTGTACTCTTCAGCCGAAGTAAGTATATCGGCTGAAGAGTGGTTGGCTGGATTAAACCAACTCTTTGTACTCTTCAGCCGAAGTAAGCATATCGGCTGAAGAGTTGGCTGGATTAAACCAACTCTTTGTACTCTTCAGCCGAAGTAAGTTATATCGGCTGAAGAGTGGTTGGCTGGATTAAACCAGTACTTCTTTGTTACTCTTCAGCCGAAGTGAGTTACATCGGCTGAAGAGTGGTTGGCTTGTAAGTTCGATATCTAACCGAGATCACAGTTGTAACTTAGCAGATTGGAATTTATTACAAAGGCAAGCAAGCAAGTTCAGAACCGGAATGAAAGTTAAAGATTTTTTCATTTAAATCAAAGGCAAATACAAGTAGTGGCCGGAGCCCGGTTACAGGTTCGGAATAAAAGAAGAAAAAAGTACGAGAAACAGTCATCCTAGGAGTGCATCAAGTTCGGCATCAAAGTCCGCATCAGTAGTTGCCTGGAGGCCGGTTTGAGGAAGGAGCTCGGTTTGGACCGTGGTATCAGTTGGCAGAACAGAGTTAGCCGGTATCTCGCTAGATAAATCCACTGTTGGCTCCAACCGAGCCGCCTGATTGCTTTGTTGTCCGGTGGTAACCGGGGTCAGAGATGGCTCCCCCTCATCATCATCATCATCATCATCATCATCTTCTTCTTCGTCACCAGACCCTTCTAGGAATGCTTTTTGGAGATCGTCTGCATATTGCTTGAGCGAAGCCGGAATAGAGTACGGTGGAGCGTTGTAAGCGTCGGTGTCAGGAGTACAACGAGCTTCTCCACCGCACTCCGCCAACCGCACTTGAAGAAGAGATCTTTCGCCGCGCCGCATTGAAGCATGTATGCGTCTTCAGCCTCCTTGAAGCCTTGCTTTTTGGCCTTTTTCACTCCGGCCTTCAATTGGTCTATTTCGGCGTTTTCTTTGTTTCTAGCTGGGCCATCTCCCATAGATAGTGTCTTTCACTTCGGTCACGGCCTTTTGTTTATCACTTTCAGCCGAGGTTACCAGTCCGGTGAGACGTGATACCTCGGCCTCCAGCTCGGCCGCCCTGTTCTGAGCTCGTGTTAGCTCGGCAGTTTTGGTTTCGGCCTCTTTCATGGCCTGCCTTGTGGTTTTGCGAAGTTCCATCACCTGCCGGTGTGCAATCGTGGTTTTCTGAAGAGCCTGTAAAAGTATGATGAGTTTTTTGTTAACCGAGCTGGAAGTTGGACAAATTCTAAAGACAAATAGAGGACAGTATTACTTACCATGATCAGGGACTTCGAAGCCGACCGAAGTGACTTCACCTCGGTGTTGAGCCGCTTTCGATGGTGCTCCATGTCTTTTGGAAGGCAGACACCTCTGGCCAGGTTGAGGGCCAGAAGGTGATCCTTCTCTGCGACAACGGAGTCACCTTCGTTGATAGCTCGGTTGTTGAAGACTAGGGGGGGAGCCCACTGGGGGGTTTCAGACCGGTTTGATGACTCCGGCTGGGGTTCGGTTGGGTGACTGCTGGTGGCTTGGTGGCAGTATGTTCTCATCCTCATCAACAAGTTGTGGCCCGGTTTGGCTAGTCCGGGCACGCTTGTTTCGGCGAGAGGCAGAAGGCTGCTGGGATGGAAGAGCCACCACGGCCTCGGTTGATTGGCCGGTTTGTGGTGCCTCGGCTAAGTTTGTTTCGGTGAGCATGGCCCTCAGTCTGCTTTTCTTCGCCATCTCTTGTTCAGCAGTTAGTCGCACAAGGACGATTTCGGGCAAGGTTGGGTCCGGTTCTGGATTGTCCTCAAGAAGGAAGTCGGTCACCTTGCCTTTACGGCGACCGGAGTATCTGTAGGTCGGTTGGAATTTTAGGAGTTTCTCCCAAGATCTCTCCTTGACCCGGAGTGCGGCCCGGAGTACTGGGATACTGGGATAGTTGTAGTTGAAGATGAGGTGAGACTTGTCTGCAAAAGAAAAGAAAGCAAGTGTTAGTCCGGTTCAGATAAGAAAAGCCGAAATATAAAAGAAAAGGCGGAATAGAAACCGAAGTATGTATACCGGGTTCCCCCTTCTTGTAATTTATTCTTCGGCCTGGGATGCGGGCTTCGAGGTCTTTGAAATTCCCAGATACCCAGAAGAAGTCGTCATCATTAACGTCTTTATCCGGTGTGTGCTTTATTATCTTTTCTCTACCTCGGCGCACTCTCAAATAGTAGCACCAGCCTTGGTTTTTGGATCCTATTGAGTACTGATGTAGTATCTCGGACAGACCTAGGTTCAGACCGGTTTGTTGGTTCAGAGCATCTATGCCCATTATTATTCGGTATGTGTTGGTGGATAGTTGGGTTGGGCAAAGTCTAGTCTGCCTAAGAAATTCACATATAAGGGGCTGAACTGGGAATCTGAGTCCGGTCTCGATTATTGACTGGAGGGTGAATGGCACGAAGCCTTCTTTATCCCAGGGTCTACTCCTTTTTCGGCTAAGGTAAGGTTTACATCGGCTGGAATGTTGAAATCCTTACGGAATTCGGCCAGGCCTCCTGGGGTTTCTACTAAGAATCTGTACTTCCCCATTATTCTATAACTTATGAATAACTTATTGCGGTCGAGTAAGTGTGCTCAGTAGCTCGGCTGAGCACAGGGAAGTGCCTGGCGACCTAAGTCTGCAAGGTGGAAAACAAGGTGTTAAGCACAGATTGAGACCGTGCTACAAAAAACAGAGCAAGAAAAGACGAGTCCTATTTCGGCTCTACAGGGTGCTATGTTATCTACATCGGTTTCTAAAAGGTGCTCGCTATCTCGGTTTCGGAAAGTATTTCTTATCTCGGTTTCACTTTTGGTTTTTCTTACTTCGGTTAGGCCTCAAGGGGCAGCTTTCTGAGTTCGGTTTTGGAACTCAGAAGGCTGGCTTGGCCCCCAAAGGCTTAGCTCGGTCGGGAACTAAAGTACCTATTTCAAGTATATTTTCATTTCGGCTAAAGTGAATCAGATGCTTTTTTATTTGAAACTACTGTGAAATCTACAAGTGCTAGTTCGGTTCCAGTTTGCCTATATAGCAAAAACAGTTCCTAGTTCGGTTGGGTGCGCTTTGTGGATCAAATGATTGTTCTACCAGCATTTCATGATATTCATAGTGTTCATATGAAGTTATTCTCAGGAACGGAGTGTAAAAGTGTTTTGTGAAAACACACTGTAGACTGGTTGAACACATGCGGCAACAGAGGAAACAAAGAAGAAATGCACAAGTACTTACTTGACAAAGAGGAAGAAAAACGAGGAGCAAGAACAGCAGCAGCAAGGATGCACAAGCTCAGGAACAGGTAGAACACAGAGAGAGTGACGCTGAAGAAAGAGGAAATGAATAGTGGTGTGATAATAGAAATGGGGTGTTTTGTGTAAGAGATATTTTTGGAAAGAGTAAAGGCGGGAACTGTTTAAATTTTTCGAAGTACGAGGACGGCGCTACAGCTGGTGAGGAGCAATCTGAATGGGCCACGTGTCAGGAAGGACAATCGATTCAGTTGCTGTAAATTGAAGAGACGTTTTTAACCGGACGTTCTTAGATCGGCTTAAGTATAGCTCGGCTGGATAGGCTAAACAGTTCTTAGCCCGGTTGGAAGGGCTTGAAAGTTGTTAGCTCGGCTGGAATGGCTAACTGGTTTGTTAGCTCGGCTGGAGAGGCTAGAACTCTAGCTCGGTTGTTAAATTAGTAATCCCTATCAAGCTTCGCAGATGGAATTAAGGGGCAATTGAGAGGGTAATTTATATTCATAAATTGGGCCGGGCTAGGTGTTGGGCCGAGATAAGCTCAAGAATGATACCCAGTAGGAAAGGAGAAGTATGGGTAGTTTGGTTGCCGAATGGGCATCCGTAGCTCGGTTGTGGCAAGTATCGAGATAGTCCGGTCCAGGATAGTAGACCGGACGTAGAGTCATACCGGTTCTTGTATACTAAGTCGGTCGTATATTGACACCGGTTCGGACTCGTTAGTCCGGCTTGGTCACGCCCTATTTCGGTTGACCTTTCTTATGTTTAGCTCAGTCATGGTATGGGAAACCGAGGTAAGAGAGGTAAAAGAAAGGTTTGGTTGCCCCTTTAGTTCGGTTCAAATTCTCTTATGGATAGCTCGGTCATAGCATGGGGAGACCGAGGTAAGAAAAGTGAAGGTAAAGTCCGGACTATGGGCTACTTCGGTTGTGAAGGAGCTCGGCCATATTAAAGCCATCTCACTTGGCTTATGCAGTGAGGAGGGTGTTGGAGGATAAGCATTATCTTCCGCGAGTATGAATCCTAGGAGGACTCTGCGCAAGGAGGAGTAATCCTAGAAGACTCTACGCATGGAGAAGTTAGAGTCCTACTAGGATTGTGCCATGCGAAACCTATAAAAGCTCACCAATGTCACCTTTGCAAAGGTAATGCATCAATAATTCCTGAATACACAGAGCTTTTGCCTTTGTCTTACTTACTGACTTAGGCATCGGAGAGGTTTCCGGCACACACCCGCCGGCTAGCTCACGTTTGTATTTTCAGGCGACAAAGCAACGTCGTACGGAGGAACGCAGACTTGATCAACAGGATTATACGAGAAGGTATATTTCTTTCCCGTACATATGAGTATAGAGTTAAGAAAACGCAGAAGTAATAGGAAAATTACTATAGCAACCCCAAAAAAATTCGGGGTCCACAGACCCAACGTTGGGCGTTGGCAGCATCGATGGTGTGGCAGATTTGGAAGGAGAGGAATACTATGGTATTTGAAGGTAAGGCTTTTGATCCGTTGATGGTGAGTCAGGTTGCAGTTGATTCGGCTTTGGAGTATTTTTTTGGCAAATTCTACACCTGATGATGTTTTGAA